>QXEO01000302.1:0-600000 GCA_007115705.1 Dactylis glomerata
GTCGGAGCGGCTGCTTCACTGGCTTAGCATCGGGTCTCACATGCAATGCGTGCTCAGCCAGCTCCCTCGGCACACCTTGCAAGTCTGAAGTAGACCATGCAAAGATATCCCGATTCTCACGGAGGAAGCTGATGAGCTCGCTTTCCTATTTGGGATCCAAACTTGCCCCAACCAGGGCATGGCGCTCCGGGAAAGCTTCATCCAGAGGCACCTTTTTAACTTCCTTGCCTACTTGAAAAGAAGCACCGCCGCCGGGATTCGACATGCCCGGCATAGATTTGCCGGCCACGACCGTCTCAGCAATCTCTACTGCTCGCTTGAGCCTCTTCCTTTCCTCTGCAATGATCAGAGTCTCGGCCAGGTTAGACCTGGCCGTGGCGCACGCCATCGAACGCTTGTAATCACCAATGATGGTAATTGCCCCTCCGGGCCCCGGCATCTTCATCTTCAGGTACGCAACATGCGTAGAGGCCATGAACTTTGCCAATGCCGGCCTCCCTAGCAAAGCATGGTAGGGACTCTCCAGATCAACCACCTCGAACATGAGGTTCTCCACCCTGCAGTTATCCCGGCTGCCAAACATGACATCCATCCGGATCTTGCCCATCGGCGCACACGAAAGTCCCAACACAATGCCGTGGAACGTGGTCTTGCTTGGTTCCAGCATATTTTCCTTGATTCCAAGCTTCTCCATCGTATCCCGATACATGATGTTGATGCTGCTTCCATTATCAATGAGGACCTTGCTGAACCTCACGTTATTAGCCGGCCCGACAAATGTAGGATCCATCACAAGAGCATACCCGCCGGGGTTAGGCATGATCCTGGGATGATCTGCCCTATCCCAACCAACAGCCTGGTCAGACCAGTGCATCAGTTTCGGAACGGCCGACATAACGGCGTTTACCTCCAAACACCGCCGGTACAAGCTCTGCTTGTCTGTTCTCTCGGTCTCAAAGACCATATAGCTCTGATCATACTCCTTGTACTCATTCCGGCCCGCTCCTGGGCCTCCGGCGTTATATTCCGGATTATAGCTCTGGTCAACTTGATTTACGCCGGCATTTCCGGCGTTGCTCTGATTCCCGGGATTAACCGGCCTAGGTGGGACTGCAATCGTATTGGCACCTGTCAACGGCGATGGGGCTGCCGGGACAGGTGGTCTAGCCGGTCCCCAAGGACCTGCACGACCTGCCAATATGTCGTCCAGCCACGAACAGTTTCTTGTCAAATGGTTTGCCGGCTTTCCCGGCTGGAATGTGTGGAACACACAAGGCTTGTCCATGGCAAGACCCACAGTATACTTCGGCCACTGCTTCTTCTGGCCGGCGGCTCCGCCGGCATTCTTGTTGGTCCAGACATTCTTCTTCTGGGACGGCTGCGCTTGCTGCTGCGGCTGCTGCTGAGGCTGCTGATAGCCCTCATATCTCGGACGCTGGCTACTGCCGGCGCCCCCTTGTTCTTCCTCCACAGCTGCTACTTGTGCTGCTCCGTACCGGTGATCCGGCCTTTCATCTCTTCTCTTGTTCCGGTTATCAGTGCGATAGTATTGCCCTGGTCTCCCGGCATTGCTGGTGTTCCCCTGGGTCTGCCCCTGTCCTTGTGAATCGAGACTGGGCTGCATGGGATCTCCCAGAGCATAACTATCAGCAATCTTGATTGTTTCGGCCAGCGTGGCCGGCATTTGCCTCTAAAGCTTTTGCCACAGCATGGTGCCATGCCGGCACCCATGAGCGAACCACATGATGGCCTGCTGCTCATTAATTCCTTCGCAGGAATTGCGCAACGTGCACCACCTGGTCAGGTAGTCACGGTCAGTCTCGTTCACTCCTTGCCGGCAGTTAGCCAGCTGCTGCGGGCGGTTGGGCCTCTTGTATGTACTGGTAAAGTTCGACACAAACTCCTCTTCGAAATCAATCCAGCCGTTGATACTCCCGGCCGGCAGATTATTCAGCCATATCCTGGCTGGACCTTCCAGCATCTGCGGCACGTATCGTACCGCCCATCTGAGGTTTCCTCCGGCGATGTTCACCGCTGTGGAGTAATCCTCCAACCAATCTTCCGGCTTCGTACTGCCATTATATGTCCTCGCGCCACGCGTGAGCTGGAAGAAGTAAGGCACCGGCTCCCCCATAATCCGGGGCCCAAAGCACCTGGGACCCGGAGCTCCTTGCCTCTCCACCATCTCTGACTGGTGGATCTTGTCCAGCTTGAAACGTGCATCATTGGCTGCCAAGGACCGAGGTCCAAGCCGGGATGCTATTGGGCCTGCAATCATCTGCTGCTGCTGCTCCGGCTGGCACTGATCAGCTTGCTGGCCAGGCTGATCTTGCTGCTGATATCCCGCCCTGGCTAGGGCGGAATTCCCATCATCTTCCCGATATCTCGGCTGAGCTGTACCTTGCTGCTGCGCCGCACCTCCGGCGCCCTGCTGCTGACGGCGGGCTGCACTGTTACTCCGGCCACCACCGGCCGCGCCTGCTTCATGCCCGGCCGGCACACTCTGGCCGGGCTTCTTGCTGCCGACATACTTGTCAGCTTGGCCGACATTCTTCTGCACCATCGCCTGCTTCCCGGCGACAGCCGGATCGTACACCTGGATCTGCTTGTCCCAGCGGCCAGAGGTCACACTTCCGGCACGCCGGGCGCTGGGATGCGGGGACGAGGCTTGGCCCCTCGACCTCGCGCCGGCACCTCCCACCGACACAATGTACTGAGATGCCCCGGCACCTGGGTTTGCCTTCTTAAAGGCCTCCTGCTGCTTGGTAGCTTCAGACAAAAGATGGTTAAGCCGGGCTTGCTGCTCACGCAGTGCTTCGCCGGATAAACTAGATAAGTCCTTAGCTACCTCTGCTGCTGCTCTAAGGTTCTTTACTGGCGAGCTATAAATTACCTTAGGCACAGTACTAGTTGCAGTATGACTCTTAGCCCTAGCATCTTTACCTAGCTCAGTGTTAAGATCTCTACCTCTAGCTCTAACCTCTTCTATCCGGCTAGGTCGGGTTACCACAGGAGTAAAACCATGAGCTGCTTCATACTCACGGAGTTGCCGGTTAAACCGTTCGCGCTCCTGGTTCATGGCCAGGGCCTCGTCGACGAGGGCCTGGCGAGATCCCTCCAGGACCTCCCTTGTTTGCTCCGGATCATCGCCGGATCGCACCGGCTCGAGAAGTCGCTCGATGACGGGAAGAAGCACCTCGCCCCTAGCCGGCACACCAGAAGTGCCGGCCAGGTTCTCCGCACGCTCCAACGGAGGACGCGCCGACCTCTTGACCTTCGGCGGCTCCGGAGGAGAAGCTCCTGCCGCTGCTGCTGCTTTGCCGGCATCTTCCGCCGGCGGCACAGATGTGCCGGCCATCATCACCTCAGCCGGCTCTACTGAGCGAGTGCTACGCCCAGCGTGAGCCAGCCGATGTGACGGAGGATCCGACGCCACCAGCACCTCCTTCCTGCAAATTCTCTCAGTCCCCACGTACACCTCGTGGGAACCGAAAGACATAATCCGGCCATTCCTGGGGAACGGCCGGCCGCCGAGACAACCGGCGTTGTCACTGACGAAACTGAGCGAGCCTAGCCTCTGGACGAGGCCAGAGACCACGCGCACTCCCGAAGCTGCTATCACAGACCCCGTCCGAATAAACACTCCGCCCAGCATATCGATCCGCCCCACGGTGGGCGCCAAATGTCGTCGTGGTGAAACAACATATGCCATGGGATGGCTTAAATGGGGTTCGAGCTAGATGCTGGTGGATTCGGGAGAGGGGAACGAGCTAAAAAGCACGACAGAAAGAGACACTGATCTACCCAGGTTCGGGGCTCTCGTAAGGAGATAACGCCCCTACTCCTGCTCTACTGGTTGTATATTTGGGTCGATGTAGTACACAACAATGGTGCTTCCAAGCTCTCTACTAGAGAAGGAATATGAACTGCTAAGTGTAGGAACACAGAGTGACCAACCCTTTACTAGGGCTCCCTATGCCACCTTATATAGTGGTAGCCAGGGTTACAACGGTCATAAGGGACCATAAGACACGGGCTACACTCCAAATAGGACTTGCTGACGAAGGCACTGACCCTTGACTTCCTCCCTGATTGCTCTCGATGGGACTTCATATCCCTGTACCTTGTACCTCTTGAACTGTGGCCTTACCTCTGTGAGGTGAGCTCTGTACTTGTGCACAGTGAGGGTTGGTAGACCACCACTGTGCACCCTGCCATCCCACTCTGCTACCATGCTTGGATGTTTTCATCCTTGATTGTAGGGATGTGACACCTTGGTTGACTTAAGTATCCCGGATATGACCGTTGGCCATACCCAGGACATATATGCCGGACCAACGACCTACGAGGGTCGGGTAATCCGGCCTCCCCTGCTCCTGCACAACACACCAAATGGTTAGGCCGGCATATCTAAGTATATGCCGGCACACTTTTATAAGTATTCCGGCTATACCGGCATATCCAAAGTATCAGCCGGGATACACACATATGCCGGCCTGGCCGATGCTCTTATATTCCGGCCAGGCCCTTCCTTGATAACCCGGCACAAAGTCAACCATAGACCTTGTGTCTTTCTAGTCTCTTGACCCTACCGGGGGTCATCCCCCCGACAAATCAATAATAAATTTTGGGACTATGCACATTATACTTAGAATGACAACTATGCTCTCTTAGATGGTGCATAAAGGTAGAAGGTGAAGACTCAACATAAAAGTAAAAGAAAGGCCCTTCGCAGAGGGAAGCAGGGATTAAACATGTGCTAGAGCTTTTCATTTGTAAAACAGAGATTAAAAAATTGTTTTGAGAGGTAGTTGTTCTTGTCAATGACTGGCAATGGGGTTCTTACTATCTTCCATACTAAACAAGTTTTGAGAGATTGGCACATTTGTGCTCTTTTATAAAGCTTGGCACTCCTCCCCACTTTTCCTTTCACAAACCATGGCTAACCGAATCCTTCGGGTGCCCACCAACTTTCACATACCATGGAGGAGTGCCTTTTTTCTTTTCTTTTTTTTCTTGTTTTTTTCTTTTTTGAAAGATTATAGTATGGAAGATAGCAAATCCGACCACTACGTCCCCATGAGCTGAAAACAGTGTCACAAAATAAGAAGTATTTTGAAGGGTTTTTTAAAAGGTAGCACATGAAAATTTACTTGGAATGTCTTGAAAATACCATGCATAGGAATCTATGGTGGACTTTTTGGAATAACTTGGTTTATGATAGTTGGATGCACGAGAAGTATTCCCTCTCAGTACAAATGAAGGCTAGCAAAAGACTGGGAGCGACCAACTAAGAGAGCAATAACGGTCATAATCATGCATAGCGACAAAACATTATTAACCAAAGCATATAGTGGTATCACAAGTCAAAAATCAAATGATCATAGAGGCTTGAGGCGACTGGTTAAATTCAAACATGGTGTAAGCATGCGCCAAGTCAACCCAAATAAAGCATCAAAGGAGAATACCACAATAATATGCTCCCATATAATAAAAACAACGCATGATTCTTTCAAAGGCACATTACGCAATCTCAGTCATTTGAGACAAGTCATGCTATAGCAAAAACTACTAAGCATATAATCAAAATAACATCAAGCATGACATGCAGAAGTCTAAGCCACAGTCTAAACAAGCTCCCATTTGTACCACTATAGGCATGAAACTTTTTACTCTTTTCTAACACCAATCAACCTTTTTGAAACAACTCTTAAAGATGAAAACCAACAAAGACCAGAGGTCTAAACACACCTAGATACAAAGAACTAACAAGTTCTGAACAAAAATCAAGGTGAAAAATGAAAGCTAAACGCAGTACTAGAAAAAGAGAACACTCGTTGAACGATAAGAGTGAAAACTAGAGTGTTCTTGGCAATGAAAAACAGAGTGTGTCTTCTCCAAAAGAAATATGTTGGGGTCCAACCATTTATTGCAGCAAACAAAACAAAAGAAAACTGAAAGAAAAAATAAAGACGCTCCAAGAAAAATGCATAGCATACGAAGCAATAAAAATATAGTATCTTGAAAGATGACATAATATTTTGTCGATGAAGAAGGGGTGCCTCGGGGCATCCCCAAGCTTTGACGCTTGTACCTCTTAGATATTTATTGGGGTGACATGGGCATCCCCAAGCTTGAGATTTTGTCTATACTTCATCTCATCTCATCATTCTCCTTTCCCTACACTTGAAAACTTCCTTCATACAAAACTTCACACAATTCTTATTACCAACATTAGTGTATGCAAGATAGTAAATCCACACTTTGGTTTAGTTTCAACTCAAGTATAATACCCATTAAAGCATAAGAAACTGTAGCAACTTCCTCAAAAGTTCCGTGATCAAAAGAACTAAAAAAGAAAGAGATCAAGAGGCAAACACAAATAGTGGCAGAAATCTGTCAAAACCGAACAGCTGGTAAAAGATTGATTTTTTTGAAAATCTTCTGTTGCTCAAATCGAAAAGTGCAAAACTAATAAAAGTTAGACAATAACCTGGGTCATGTGTACAAGAAATCGCAGATCAAAAAGACATTCTGAGAATTTTCACGAATTTTTATGGTACAACGCAGAAATCTGTTTCAGGACAGCAACTTCCCCAAATCTTACCTTCCTCCAATTAGAGGTTCTTCTTGGAACAAAAACGAAATAAAAATGATAAGGAGAGTTCATTGAAGTAGTAATAACTTCCAAGACTCAACAAAAAGAAAAAGTACTGAAAAGAAAACATTGGGTTATCTCCCAAGAGTGCTTTTCTTTAACGCCTTTGAGCTAGGCACAGAAAGTGGAAATCAAGTAATTTCAAGTGATGAAGCATTAAGATCAATAGCAGAAATCTTTTCAACAATGAATTGTATTTTATCCAAATGAGTTTTAGAAGATCCTTTACGAACACTCTTGGGCTCACTACTTTCATCAAAAGGGTTTTCAGGAACAATCCAATCAAAATTCTTTTCCAAAGCTTCATGCATCCCTACGAGTTTGAAAGGTATTGGTACTTTGATTTATTCCTTGTTTGTACCAACAACATCTACATGTGAGACAAGCATATTAAAACGCTCAAAAACTTTCCTAGCTTCTATAACAACATCTCTAAATTCTTTACGCAAAGTCTCCAAAATAAAATCTTTCTTTTCAGAGTCTTCGATATCATGAAGCTTAAGAAACATTTGCTGCATAAAGGGATTAAGGCTAACAAACCTAGCCTCCAACATGTGAACTAAGTAAGCAGCAGCAACTTCATAACTAGGAGCAAGTTCGGCTAAAAATCTATTCTCAACATCTTTGTGCTTACTGACATGATTAAAGAACTCCTTCATGTTATCTTTCCCAATTGTAGAACCACTACCTATTGATAGGTCTTCCAGAACGTACTTAGGGAACAACATAATGAACTAAAAGTAAAAGTAACAAAATACCAACTATAAAAGGAACTAATTTTTTGTATTTTTGATAAAAAGATGCAAACAAAAATAAAATAAAGAAAGTAAGTAAAACAATAACAAAGTAAAAGATTGGAAGCGAGAGACTCCCCTTGCAGAAATCCTCTTTATCCTCGGCAACGGTGCAAGAAAAATGCTTGATTCGGCGGTGCTAGCCACCCAGTTGGAAACCCCAAGAGGAAGGTATGATGAGCACAGCAGCAAGTTTTCCTTAGTATGAAACCAAGGTTTAATCGAACCAGTAGGAGAAAGAAACCACTTCCAAAGGTTGATGCTAGCTGGCTTGGCGACGGCTCCAGACAATTTATATATGGCGCCTTATCTGGGGCTTAGCTTGGCACCAGTAGCAACGTGGAACCTGCACACAACACAACCAAAGTACTTTGCCCCAACTAGCAGTGAGGTTGTCAATCTCACCGGTTTGCTGTAAATAAAGGATTAAACATATGTGGTAAAAGATATTTGTTTGCAAGAAAGTAAATAATGCTTGTAGAAAGTAAACGGTAATATGAATGTAAAAGAATGGACCAGGGTCCACAGTTCACTAGAGGTGTCTCTCCATAAAGATAAATAACATGCTGGGTAAACAAATTACAGTTGGGCAATTGATAAAATAAAGAATGCAAACAATGCATGTACATGTCATGAGGATCACTATGAGATTCACTTGGGCATTACAACATAATACATAGACCGTAATCCAACTGCATCTATGACTAATAATCCACCAGCCGGATATCATCCAAACAACCGTTGGGTATTAAGTTGTAAGCAACAGATTATCGCCTTAAGCAAAGTGTGTAATGTAAACAATACAAATGTCCTTGAACACAAGATTGTTGTTTTCTCCCTAGTAGCAACAGCACACCTACAACCTTAGAAGTTGTTGTCACTCTCTCAGGTTACCAGAGGCATGAACCCACTATCGAGCATAAAAACCCCCTCTTGGAGTCACTAGCATCTACTCGGCCAAGATATCTACTAGCAACGAAGAGCATGCAAGATCATAAAATCATAGAGATGATAAATCACAAATCAACTTGACAAAGTACTCAATATTCATCAGATCCCAATAAACACAACTTGTAGAATTACATAATGATGATCTTGATCATGATAGGCAGCTCACAAGATCTAAACATGAAGCACATGGAGGAGAAGACATCCATCTAGCTACTACTATGGACCCATAGTCCAAGGTAGACTACTCACACATCACTCCGGAGGCAGGCATGGTGATGAAGAAGGCCTCTGGTGGTGATTCCCCTCTCCGGCAGGGTACCGGGAAGAGCTTCTGGACCCTCCTGATCTCTCGTCGACGACGGTGGTGGCTTGGAGTATGTTTTCTGGGAAAGAGTTCGGGCCCCTAGGGTTTTCCCATCGAGGGGATTAAATAGGCGGAAGGGCGATGTCAGGGGGTGGACCAGGCGGTCACACCCCCTAGTGACGTGGCCAGGGGCTGGCCCGCACCACCATAGGGTGTGGCTGGCCTCTGGTCCGTCTCCTGCTCTCCTTTGGACTCCGTCTTCGTGTCAGGTAATTAGGGACTTCAGCTTTTGTTTCGTCCAATTCCGAGAATATTTCCTGTGTAACTTTTCTGAAACACAAAAACAGCAGAAAATAGGGAACTGACATTGTGGCATCTCGTTAATAGGTTAGTTCCAGAAAATGCATAAAAATGCCATGAAGTGTAACAAAACACAAAGCAAATGGTGCATAAACAAGCATGGAGCATAAAAAATTATAGATATGTTTGAGACGTATCAGCCAGCCTCTAGGGGTGCAACGCGAGGCCTCGCCTGCATGCTTGGGGAAGGAGCGCAAGACGCCGCGTCATTTTGTCACACACGACATAATTCCCCTCATCGCCCAACCTCTCCTCTCTCCTCTCACTCTTCCTCTCACTCTCCTCCCCCAAACCGGCGGACGATTTCTCTTCCACCACCGAGAACTGCACCAACAGAGGAGGCCCTGCTGGACCTCACCGCTTCCTTGCATCATCGTCACAGAGGTCGTGCCTCGCATCGTCGGGGAGCAAGCATCTGTGTCATTGTGGTGAAACAACATATGCCATAGGCTGGCTTAAATGGGGGCCGAACTAGATGCTGGAGGATTCGGGAGAGGGGAACGAGCTGAAAAGCACGACAGAAAGGAACACAGATCTACCCAGGTTCGGGGTTCTCGTAAGGAGATAACACCCCTACTCCTGCTCTACTGGTTGTATATTTGGATCGATGGAGTACACAATAATGGCTCTTCCAAGCTCTCTGCGAGAGGAGGAAGATGAACTATCGACTGAGAGACTAAGGACCGGCCAACCCCTGGCTAGGGCTCCCTGTGCCACCTTATATAGTGGTGGCCAGGGTTACAACGGTCACATACATGCATATGACACCAGCTATAGTCCAAATAGGACTAGGTGACGATGGCTGCCACCATTGACTTTGGCCCTGATTGCTCTCGATGGGACTCACCATCCCTGTACCTTGTACTTCTTGGACTGTGACCTTACCACTGTGAGGTAAGGATTGTACTTGTGCACAGTGAGGGTTGGTAAACCAGCACTGTGCACCCTGCCATCATGATCTTCCTCCATGCTTGGTAGAATCTCTCCTTGATTGTAGGGACGTGACACCTTGGTTGACTTCTATATCCCGGATATGACCGTTGGCCATATCCTGGACCTATGTGCCGGACCAACGACCTATGAAGGTCGGGTAATCCGGCCTCCCCTGCTCCTGCACAACGTATCAAATAAGTTAGGCTGGCATATCTATACATATGCCGGCACACCTCTCCATATATCCCGGATAAACCGATATATCTGAACACCAGCCGGGACATACTTATATCCCGGTCTGGCCGACGCTCTTATATTCTGGCCAGACCCAGCTTTGGTCAACCGACATAGAAGTCAACCATATTCCTTGTATCTTTCTAGCCTCTTGACCCTACCGGGGGTCATCCCCCCGACACTAGTCCCCGAAGCTGCCGAGGTTCCCCAGTCTCAACTGTGGAGCCTTGATAGGTTCAACATATCATCTTTTCATTATACCCCGGCTCTATGTTATACGCCGGCGATCAGATTATATGCCGGACACCCACGCATACACCGGCTCCTGTTCCTTTTCCAAAGGTTAATCCGGCCGGTCCCGGGGATATTCCGGATGGAACTTTATTCCCCTGACAGCTACGCCGGCACATAGATGAGACTTCCTTAAGAAGCCAAGTCCGACAGTTTGCATCGAAACTTGCAACTGCCCTGCCACCACGAACGGTCACACGATGTGACGGTTCACAGTGCATTTACTGTGTGCCATCATTGCCTAGCGGCACGGTTATACGAACCGCCGCCCCACTCCATGCCGCCACGTGGCGACTTACCGCAGAAACGGTCGGGGTAGTGGAGCACTACCACCCCCACGACCCTTACCTGGTGATGTATAAATAGGGCGGCGGGGGTAAAACTTCTCCTTTTTACCCCACACCATCATCTTCTTCCTCCGTTCCTCTGTTCCTTGCGCTCCGCCGCCGGACCGAGAGAATAGAGAACCTGCCCCACCATCGACCTGTTCCACGCCGGCGCCGACGCTCGACGACGTCCGACACCCTCGCCGACGACGCCGCCGCCACCGCTTCTCTCCCAGACTGTACCGGGGGAGGTTGAATCTTCTTCTGGGAGCTCGCCGCCGTTCCATCGCCGCCGTTGAGCTTTGGTGAGTTCTTCGTTTTCCTCCGTTCTTCTCCTTCTCTGCCTTGGTAACCGTGTTCACTTAGATCTCTGGTAGCTTCTATGCTTAGTATCTCATAGATTCGATTAGCATTGCTAGTGACTTTCTTCAGTAGTTTGCTGATGTTCTTCTCGTAGGAATTTACTCATGATTATTTCTTATTTTGACTGCAATGGTAGATCTTTAGTTCCTACTAACTTCTGTGAGATTGGTATACCGGAGAGACTAACTTCCCTCTTTACTCTGATCTTGATAGGACTAACATCACGGGACTCTGGCTCTCACGCCCTGTCCCGGCCACCAAGATGGCTTCCTCAAGTATGACGGCCACCTCGGCTTCGGAGGAAGATAACTCGGCCTAGCTCCAAGGGCGCTCCGGCTGGGAGGGGTCGGAGGTTACTCTGGCCGACATATCCTGGGTCACCACCACCAGAAGAGTTCCGGACGGCGTAGCATGCCGGCTACCGGCGGGGGAGACTGTGCCGGCACCTGAGGCCGATGAACGCGTCGTGTTCATTGCCCACTTCGAGCGGGACTTTGGCCTGCCGGTATCAGATTTCTTCCGGGACCTCCTCGACACTTACGACCTGCAGCCTCATCATATCCCGGCCAACGCGGTGATGATCCTCTCCGCCTTCGCTGCCTTCTGCGAAGGCTTCGCCGGCATAGAAGCCTTCACCCAAGCTTGGGCGAAGTATTTCCAACTGCGGAAACAAGTTGTCCAAGAACCGCCCCGGTCCAAGGACGACCCGCCAGAAATGGCCTAGGAGAAGAAGGACCGCCCCATGACCCAATGCGGCGCGGCCACCATTATGTCCCGGAAGGGCTCGGACTTCCCCAAGGTGGAACTGCTTGAGTCTTGCAAAAAGTGGCAAAAGAGCTTCTTCTACGTCAAGAACACCACGGACGTCGATCTGCTCAACTTGCCGCCATTCGTGGACGAGCCACCACTGGCGATGAAGAACTGGACATATAACCCAAAGACCACTGTCGGGCCGGTTAACGCCCTCCATAGGGTTAAGGGTGAATTGCGGGATGCCGGCCTCACTCCTCAAGACTTGGTGGCTTGCTTTATCAGCCGGCGCATCTCTCCTCTCCAGCGCCGACCTCGCAAGATATGCCAGATGAGCGGGCCCATGGACCCCACCCAGCACTCTACACATGAGCTGACTCCGGCCGACATCCTGCGGCGGATCAAGGACATCTGCAAGTCCTCTCAGGCCACCTTTGCCTGGGGACTAGAACCTTACAGCCGGGATCGCCCCGCACCGACGGCAAACCCCTTTCGCCAACACATAAGCTCTTGCCCGGCATATAGATACCTAGGCCAACATACTTCTATTTTCCGACACTTATCATGCTTGATCTGACATACTTCTTGCACCGGCATATTTCTTGTTTCTGACCCATTGTCTTTGCCCTATGCAGAAGTTCAGCTTCCAGAAGATGGAGAACTCCCGGATCAAGATCGCAGCAGACCGCACTGCTGCGGACGTTGAAGATCCGGATCATTGGGACAAGCTGCCCAGGAACACCCGTGCTGCCTCTGCCGCGGGTAAGACCTCCTCATCCCGGCATTCTACTCAAGACCGGAGTGAGGATGATTCTGACGAGGAGATCCTGATGTATTACGACCCAACGCCACTTGCATATGCCTTTCCTATCACACCTCTTGTTTATGCTATGCCGTCCTCAGCTATCCCGGACGACATGGTTGTCGACGCCATCCCTCTGAACCAGGGACCTCCTTCCACCGGCGGACGTGCCGGCCGGAAGCGAGGTGTGAAGCCCCAGCCCGACACACCCCAGCCACCGAAAAGGCAGAAGATTGGCGTGCCCCAGCCAAAAAGGCAAAGACCCGTCGCCTCGGGGTAAGTTTCTTTCCTTTGCATCATCTTCGATATATTTCTCTCTTTGATTACTGACTTGGCGTTTTCTCTCTTTCAGGGCTCCTCTTGCGCCGGAACATGCTTCCAGCTCAAGCGCCAGCCCCAACATTGAAAAGCCGGCGGCCACTAAGACCCCCGACATACCATCAGCCAGTCACACCACCTCTCCGGCGCCGACATCTTTGCCTGCGCCCAACAAAACCACTTCCCGGCGAAGGATGACCCTCCGCCGGAGCAAGACAACTCTGCCCCCGAAGTCCACATGGACTCGGGGGCTCAACAGGAAACTTCTGACACCGGCGCGCCCGCTAGCGGCGCCGGAACTGCTGAAGACGCCGGCGCAGGCGACATGAGCGCCGGCATAGATAATAAAGGAAAGGGCCCCGCAGTACCAGAAGTCCGGACTATCCCGACACCAGCCTCTGCTGGACAAGCTGCACCTGCCACGCCGGAACAACCAGCGCCCAAGACTCCAACTGCTGAGAAGACCTCTGCCCCAGCCAAGACCGCTGCCCCAGCCAAGACCTCTGTCCCGGCCAAGTCCGGTACTGTCAAGATGAAGCAGATCATCAAGACCAGGACACAGTCTGCTGCTACTGCATCTGCTAAACCTGCACCTTCCAGCTCTGCCCTAGCACTCCACCTAGGCAAAGCAGCAGCCTGGCCCAGCTTCTTTGATACGTCGGAACTCGAAGGCCGCGTCTCCTTGCTGACCAAGAGTGATAAAAGTCTTGGATCTCTTAAGGAGTACTGTGAGAAGTGGAATGACGCTGACAGCATGGACACAGCTAGTTCCAAGAACAAGAAATTGGCCGAAGCTGTGGCCACTGGAAATCCTGCTGATATACTGGCTGCGAAGCCCATTCCTATTGCCAGCGAGCTCCTCAGCATCCAGCAAATACTTCACCTTCTGGCCGATGCCACCAACGTAAGTGTTCTTCTTATACATATCCCCAGTCCCCGAAAATGTCGGCTGTCCGGGATACGGACATCCGGGATTTTCCAATACCTTTTGCACTTAGCTGTTTTCAAATTAACAGTCCGACTTATAAGCTTGATCCGAGCTTCAAATCCTAGTCACCGAGGGCCGGGATAGATGCGCAACACCTGTGCCGGGTCTTCAACAAACTAAAATCTTAAGCAATTTTCAAATCCTCCTAACTGAGATATAAGCTCGATTCGAGCTTCAAATCCTAGTCACCGAGGGCCGGGATAGGTGCGCAACACCTGTGCCGGGTCTTCAAAAGAATGAGCTCTTGATATAATCTTCACCTTAACTGATATGCTAGATTTCTCTCATAACCTTTCAAATCCCAACATTTTTTCAGCGCATGAACAACACACGCGCCGATATGTACCATGACTTGGTGTGCGAGCATCGGAAGTTATCCGACGCGCATAGCAGGCTCCGGCTGGAACTGACCCAGAAAGGTAAACTCAGCCGATATACTATTACATGCCGGATTATTCTCCTCTTCTTTTCTTCTTCATACTCCTTTTGCCGGCACACCTTAATATGCCGACACATAACCTTTTATCGGCATTTTGCAGCTGCTGCTGAAGTACAAGTCACCGCGCTTCTCCAGAGGGTGAAGGAACTGACCGGTATACCGAATCCTGCTGACCTTTTACTAATCCACTTGTACTTCAAATCCTTTAATTCTTGTCACTGTTTTCTATCTTCACATTCTTTTAACTTCACATCCTTGCAGATGAGAAAGCTACACTGGAGGCATGCCACCAGGACTGTACGCCCTCGGTGGATGTGGCCAAGCAGTTGGACGACTGGGATGCCGCCCACAAAGCTGAGGTGGAGCAGCTGAAGGGCCGGGTTGCTGAGCTTCTGGAGGAGAAGGAACAGAGGGAGGGCCAACTTAAGAAAGCCCAGGAGCTGCTTGTCACCTCCAAAACTGATGCCTCCAATGCCCACGCAAAACTGAATGGCTTGAAGGAGCAGGCCACCAAATGGGAAGTTGATATTGCCCGGCTCAACGTCGATCTCACCAGTAAGCCTCAAATCCTCTTCTGCCCGACACATCTTGTCCGATACATCTTTTCTGGCATAATCTTTATGCCGACACATATTCCTTTTACTAACGTGCTTGCCATCTTTCAGACCTGTTTCCTGCTTCCGTCGAAGACGTTGAGAGGGCTCTACAGGTGGACTGAGTGAACCGGGGTGCCCCAGTCGACTCTCCCAACTGGACTATGTTGGAGCAGCTGCTCGCACTGGAAGCCCGGAAGAACGCCATGACCTTCTATACTGAAGATCTCTTCCTTGGTGCCCAGGAAGCATACTCTGCCCTCTGGCAGGGACAAAGGACGCCCACTGACCCTGTTGATCTTGGCAATGATCTGCAGCTCTCCAAGGTTCGCCTCAGAGAATGGCTGGATTCCAGGGCAAGGGTGGGAGCCGATGAAGCTCTCACATACTTCCTCTCTTGGTATGAAAAGGCCGACTTAGAGACTTTGCGCACTATGCGCGAAGGATCTATCTAGACCACGGATCCGGAACATATCCGGCGTCGGCAGGAATTGGCCCACAGCTATGTGGATTATGCCGACACCGAAGCCTTTGTCCGAGACATCCGCGAGCCGGAGAAGAAGGAGGACGACGCCAAGGATGCTGCCAACGCTGAGGGCTCCGACTCCAGCCAAGACAAAGAAGAAGTTGAAGAAGCCGACACAGATGTTCCGGAATAGGGATCTGTCCCGGCCGGAGGTGATGGCTCCATCCCATCTGCTGGATCCGGCACACCTGAAGCCGACGTCTCTACTGCCATAGCTCCACCCGCCGGTGGCTCTGCTTCCACTCCGGCGTCTTGAACTTTGCATCAAAAAACTCTAAGCTTTATCAGATCCCCGGTATGCCGGGTGCAATTGTAAGATATACGTTTAATTTCCCTTTGGTTTGCTACCTGAACAAGTTTTAACTTGGTTTGCTTTGTTTATCAATGTCGGATCATCTTTTGGCTAAGTCACCGAGTTTGTTTTCCTGTTTCCCTAACTCCACAACCTTGGCTACTTGTCTACCTCTTTTGGCTTTTGACTTATGAGTCTCAAGGTTGCTTCATTAAACATACAGTACTTAAACTTTGAAACTTAGACTTCAAATCATTCGACACACCCAGTTTTAACTTGTGCAGTAAAGTAAGTGTCGGTTCGCTTGCTTTATCTTTCCTTAGCCGTTTTCCATGTGTAGACAATCTTCGGCATCTGCTCTTGCTAGCCATGAAGCCGGATTCCGGACAACAGCTAAGTCGAAGAGCGGCCTTCGGTGTCGACACATTACTAGGCCGACATAAGAAACATTCAAATCAAACCAGCCAGCATATAAATGAAAAACTGAATTTAAACAACATACTTATACCAGAGGCAATGCCCGAACTCCTCGGGATGCCGACATTTCATTCATTAGTCTTGTGCCGACACATAATGCCGGCACACAAAGCAAAATGGAAATACATACATTATGACGTTTAGGAGTAAAATGGTCGGAGTAGGGCTATGTTCCATGGTCGCTTGGTTTCTTCTCCGGACCTGTCCACCTTGTTCTTCCTGGGTGCCTGTGCATCTATAAGATAGTAAGCATCATTGTGCAGAGCTCTGCTCACAATGAATGGCCCCTCCCACGGAGGAGTTAGCTTATGCCGGCCCGCTGTGCCTTGCCTTAGCCGGAGCACTAGGTCTCCCTCTTGGAATCTCCTTGGATTCACCTTCTGCGCATGATAGCGTCTGAGGTTCTGCTGGTATACCGCAGTTCTGGATAGTGTTATTTCTCTTGCTTCTTCCAGCAAATCAACATCATTTTCTCTGGCTTCTTTAGCCTCCTCCTCGGTATATAGCACAATCCTTGGTGCATCATGTATTACATATGTTGGAAGCACAGCTTCTGCTCCATACACAAGGAAAAATGGCGTATAGCCTGTTGACCTATTCAGAGTTGTCCTCAAACTCCAAAGCACTGCCGGCAATTCATCTAGCCAACATCCCAGAGTTTTCTCCAGTGGCTCTATCAACTGGGGTTTTATGCCGGATAACACTAGTCCATTTGACCTCTCTACTTGGCCATTGGTACAAGGGTGAGCGACCGACGCAATGTCTAGCCGGATTCCCACCTCCTCACAGAATCTGGCAAATGGCCCTTGGGCAAAATTCGACCCATTGTCAGTGATGATGCTATGAGGAAAACCATATCTCAAAATTATATCCTTTAAGAACTTCACTGCTGTGTGGCCATCACACTTGCTTATGGGCTTCACCTCAATCCACTTGGTGAACTTATCCACCATGACCAGAATATGGGTCATCTTTCCTCTTGCCGGCTTAAAAGCCCCTACCATATCCAAGCCCCAAACAACAAAAGGCCAGGTTATCGGGATAGTATTTAATGCTGATGCCAACTGATGAATCTGGTGGGCATACATCTGACACCCATTGCATTTTCGGACCAAGTCTTCTGCCTCTTGCAGTGTCGTCGGCCAGTAAAACCCATGCCGGAATACTTTTGCTACAAGTGCTCTGGATGAAGCGTGGTGACCACACTCCCCCTGATGAATTTCCCGGAGCATCTCCAGGCCTTCAGCAGATTCAACACATCTCTGCAACACTCCGGTGGCACTTCTCTTGTATATTTCCTTGTTGATGATGGTATATCCTTTGGATCTCCTTGTAACCCGGCGTGCCTCTGTTTCATCCGCCGGCACTTGGCCATCTACCAAGAAATCCATGATAGGACACGCCCATGAAGGCACTTCCCTGACAGTGAACTCTGCCTGATCTATCTCCATCATTTCGACCAATATATAATCGATCTCCATGGGCTGCGAAGTCCCTGGGACACATGGATCAGTCCCCGGGTAGGCCGGAGCAGTCCCCGGGTATACCGGCATAATCTCTTGATACATTTTGCCTTTGCCTTTATCTCTGCTCCGGAATACTGCACTCACTGCATATGCCGGCCTAGTCCTCGGGACTGAGAGGGCAGTCCCCGGGTTATCTGAACTAGCTCCGGCATCTATCTCCATCGGAACTGCATCCTCTGGGCTTGGCGGAACATATATGGATGATGACTCTGGCGAGGGCTTAATTGATGGCTTCCTTAAATGTTCCAGTGAAATGCCGGGCGGAATTGAATCTCTGGAAGATCCCAGCTTGGACAATGTATCGGCTGCTTCGTTCTGAGCCCGGGGAACATGCCGGAACTCACAACCTTCGAAGTACCCGCTCAGCTGCTGCACCAAGAAATGGTAGGAGCCCATGTTTGCATCATGCGCATCCCATATGCCAGAACACTGCTGAATCACTAAGTCAGAATCACCGAAACACATAATCCGGCGAATGCCTGTGTCCTTGGACACCTTCAGGCCATGCACAAGTGCCTCATATTCGGCCACATTATTTGATGCTGCAAAGTGAATCTGCAGAACATATCTCAACTGGTCATTCTTGGGTGAGGTGAGAACTATGCCGGCACCCAAGCCATGAATTGTCTTGGACCCATCGAAATGCATCCTCCAATAGTTTGCATCGGGCAACGGCGGCTCATATTATATCTTTGCCCAGTCGATGAAGAAATCCGCCAACACCTGTGACTTGATTGTATCTCTTTTGTCATATTGAGGAGTATACGGTGACAACTCTATAGCCCACTTGGCTATCCGGCCGCTGGCATCTTTGTTGCCTATGATTTCCGAGATAGGGGCCTCGGCCACTACCCGGATTGGATGCTCCTGAAAATAATGCTTGAGCTTCTTGGCCGCCATATAGACCCCATAAGTCATCTTCTGATAGTGTGGGTAGTTTTGCTTCGAGGTGGAAAGGACTTCACTCAAATAATTTACCGGCCGCTGCACGGTTTTGCCTCCTTCCTCTCGTTCTACTACCACCACTGCACTGACAACCCTGTTGGTCGCCGCTATATAGAGCAACATTGGTTCCCTGGGCATCGGAGATGCCAACACCATCGTTGTTGACAACATCTGCTTCAGCTCCTTGAAAGCTGCATCTGCTTGCGTTCTCCAGACAAATGTGTCGGACTTCTTCGTCAATTGATATAACGGCAACGCTTTCTCTCCCAGCCGGCTTATGAAGCAGCTCAGGGATGCAAGGCACCCAGTGAACTTCTGTACTTCCTTCAAATCCATCGGCGGCTTCATTCTTTCTATGGCACGAATCTTGCCGGGATTTACCTCAATACCCTGGCTGGAAACCAGGAAACTGAGCAACTTGCCTACCGGCACACCGAAGGTGCACTTGGCTGGATTCAGTTTCATCCGGAATCTCCTCAGATTCGCAAAGGTTTCCCGGAGGTCATCTATTAGAGTCTTGCTTTCCTTGGTCTTTATGACGACATCGTCGACATATACCTGCACATTTTTATCTATTTGGTCATGCAAACACTTTTGCATACACCTCTGGTAAGTTGCGCCGGCATTTCTTAAACCGAACGGCATAGTGAGATAGCAATAAGCCCCGTATGGGGTAATAAAGGATGTCTTTATTTGATCCGGCTCATACAAAGGGATCTGGTGGAAACTAGAATAGGCATCTACAAATGATAACAGTTCACATCCAGTTGTGGAATCAATCACTTGATCGATCCGAGGGAGCGGGAATGGATCTTTAGGACATGCCTTGTTCAAGTTGGTGTAATCAACACACATCCGCCATACTTTCACTATGACGGGCTCATCCTTCTTCTTTTCCACCAAAACCGGATTAGACACCCAATCCGGATGCATTACTTCCTTGATGAAGCCGGCAGCTAAGAGCCTGGCCACTTCCTCCCAAATTGCTTTCCTCCTATCATCCGCATTCCGCCGGAGCGGTTGCTTCACCGGTTTTGCATCCGGCCTTACATGTAGTGCGTGCTCAGCCAGCTCCCTCGGCACACCGTGCAGGTCAGCAGTAGACCATGCAAAGATATCCCGATTCTCACGGAGGAAGCTGATGAGCTCGCCTTCCTATTTGGGGTCCAGACCTGCCCCGATGAGGGCATAGCGCTCCGGGAAAACCTCATCCAGAGGCACCTTCTTGACTTCCTTGCCCACTTGAAAAGAAGCACTACCACCTGGGTTTGTCATGCCCGGCATAGATTTGCCGGTCGCGACTGACTCAGCAATTTCCACTGCTCGCTTGAGCCTCTTCTTCTCCTCTGCAATGATCAGAGTCTCGGCCAGGTTAGACCCGGCTGTGGCACACGCCATTGAGCGCTTGTAATCACCAATGATGGTAATCGCCCCTCTGGGCCCCGGCATCTTCATTTTCAGATAGGCCACATGAGTAGAGGCCATGAATTTGGCCAATGCCGGCCTGCCCAGCAATGCATGGTAAGGACTGTCCAGATCCACCACCTCGAACATGAGGCTCTCCACCCTGCAGTTATCCCGATTGCCAAACATGACATCCATCCAGATTTTGCCCATCGGCGCACATGAAAGCCCCGGCACAATGCCGTGGAATGTTGTCCTGCTCGGCTCCAGCATATTATCCTTGATACCCAGCTTTTGCATCATACCACGGTACATGATGTTGATGCTACTTCCATTGTCAATGAGGACTTTGCTGAACCTCACATTGCTTGCCGGCCCGACGAATGTCGAATCCATTACCAAAGCATACCCACCGGGTTTTGGCATGATCTTGGGATGATCTGCTCTGTCCCAGCCAATGGCCTGGTCAGACCAGTACATCAACTTCGGGACTGCCGACATAACGGCATTAACCTCCAAGCTCCGCCGGTACAAACTCTGCTTGTCCGTTCTTTCGGTCTCAAAGACCATGTAGCTCTGATCGTGATCCTTGTATTCATTCCGGCCAGCTCCTGGGCCTCAGGCACAGTACTCCGGATTATAGCTCTGATCTACTTGATTTACGCCGGCATTTCTGGCATTGCTCTGATTTCTGGGATTAACCGGCCTGGGCAGGACCGCAACTGTATTTGCACCTATCAACGGCGATGGAGCTGCCGGGATAGGTGGTCTTGCCGGCCCAAAAGGACCTGCACGACCCGCCAATATGTCGTCCAGCCATGAACAGTTCCTGGTCAAATGATTCGCAGGCTTACCCGGCTAGAATGTGTGAAACACACAAGGTTTGTCCATGGCCAAACCCACCGTATACTTCGGCCATTGCTTCTTCTGGCCGGCGCCGCCGCCAGCATTCTTGTTGATCCAGACATTCTTTTTCTGGAAGGGTTGCGCTTGCTGTTGCGGTTGTTGCTGCTGCTGCTGCTGACGCTGCTGCTGCTGCTGACGCTGCTGATAGCCCTCATATCTCGGACGCTGGCTACTGCCGGTGCCCCCTTGCTCTTCCTCCACGGCCGCTACTTGTGCCGAGCCATACCGATAATCCGGCCGTTTATCCCTCCTCTTATTCCGGTTATCGGGGCGATAGAACTGCCCCGGTCTCCCGGCGTTGTTATTGTTCCGCTGGGTTTGCCCCTGTCCTTGTGAATCAAGGGTGGGCTGCATGGGATCACCCAACGCATAACTGTCAGCTATCTTGATTGTTTCGGCCAATGTGGCCGGCATCTCCCTCTGAAGCTTTTGCCACAACATGGTGCCATGCCGGCACCCGTGAGCAAACCACATGATGGCCTGCTGCTCCACAACTCCTTCACAGGAATTGCGCAACGTGCACCATCTGGTCAGGTAGTCACGATCAGTCTCATATTCTCCTTGCCGGCAGTTAGCTAGTTGCTGCGGGCGGTTGGGTCTCTTGTAAGTGCTGGTGAAGTTCGACACAAACTGCTCTTCAAAATCAACCCAGCCGTTGATACTTCCGGCCGGTAGATTGTTCAGCCATATCCTGGCTGGTCCCTCGAGCATCTGCGGCACATATCGCACCGCCCATCTGAGGTTTCCTCCCGCGATGTTCACCGCAGTGGAGTAATCCTCCAACCAATCTTTCGGCTTTGTACTGCCATTATATGTTCTCGCGCCCCGCGCGAGCTAGGAACAGTAAGGCACCGGCTCACCCATAATCCGGGGTCCAAAGCACATAGGACCCGGGGCTCCTTGTCTCTCCACCAACTCTGACTGGTGGATCCTGTCCAGCTTGAAGCGCGCGTCATTTGCAGCCAGGGACCGAGGTCCGAGCCGGGATGCGATAGGACCTGCGATCATTTTTTGCTGCTGCTGCTCCGGCTAACACTGCTCATTCTGTTGGCCTTGCTGATACTGCTGGCCTTGCTGGTGCTGCTGCTGATATCCCGTCCTTACCAGGGCAGAATTTCCATCATCTTCACGGTGTCTCGGCTGACCCGTGCCTTGCTGCTGCACCGCATGTCCGGCGCCCTGCTGCTGACGCCGGGCTGCACTGTTACTCCGGCCCCCACCGGCCGAAGCTGCTCCTTGCCCCGCCGGCACATCCTGACCGGCCCTCTTGCTGCCGACATTCTTGTCAGCTTGGCTGGCACTCTTCTGCACCATCGCCTGCTTTCCGGTGATTGCCGGATCATACACTTGGATCTGCTTGTCCCGGCGGCCAGAGGTCACACTTCCCGCACGCCGGGCGCTCGGATGCGGGGACGAAGCTTGGCCCTTCAACCTCGCGCCGGCACCTCCTGCCGACACAATGTACTGGGATGCCCCGGCACCTGGGTTTGCCTTCTTAAAGGCCTCCTACTGCTTGGTAGCTTCAGACAAAAGATGGTTAAGCCGGGCTTGCTGCTCACGCAGTGCTTCGCCGGACAAATTAGACAAGTCCTTAGCTACCTCTGCTGCTGCTCTAAGGTTCTTCACTGGTGAACTATAGATTACCTTAGGTACTGTACTAGTTGCAGTATGACTCTTATCTCTAGCACCCTTATCTATTTCAGTGTTAAGATCTCTACCTCTATTTCTAACCTCATCTATCCGGCTAGGCCGGGTTACCACGGGAGTAAAACCATGGGCTGCCTCATACTCACGGAGTTGCCGGTTAAACCATTCGCGCTCCTGATGCATGGCCAGGGCCTCATCGACGAGGGCCTGACGAGATCCCACCAGGACCTCCTTCACCTGCTCCGGATCATCGCCGGATCGCACCGGCTCAAGAAGCCGATCGATGATGGGAAGAAGCACCTGGCCCCTAGCCGGCACGCCGGAAGTGCCGGCCAGGTTCTCAACACGCTCCAACGGAGGACATGCCGACCTCTTGGCCTTCGGCGGCTCCGGGGGAGTATCCGCTGCTTCTGCTGCTGCCTTGCCGGCACCATCTGCCGGCGGCATGGATGTGCCGGCCATCATCACCTCTACCGACTCTACTGGGCGAGCGCTACGCCCAACATGAGCCAGCAGGTGCGACGGAGGATCCGCCGCCACCAGCACCTTCTTCCTGCAAATACTCTCAGTCCCCACGTACACCTCGTGGGAACCGAAAGACATGATCCGGTCATCCCTGGGGAACGGCCGGCCGCCGAGACATCCGGCGTTGTCACTGATGAAGCTGAGCGAGCCTAGCCTCTGGATGAGGCCAGAGACCACGCGCACTCCCGAAGCTGCTATCACGGACCCTGTCCGAATGAACACTCCACCCAGCATATCGATCTGCCCCACGGTGGGCGCCAAATGTCGTCGTGGTGAAACAACATATGCCATAAGATGGCTTAAATGGGGGGCGAACTAGATGCTGGAGGATTCAGGAGAGGGGAACGAGCTGAAAAGCACGACAGAAAGGAACACAGATCTACCCAGGTTCGGGGCTCTCGTAAGGAGATAACACCCCTACTCCTGCTCTACTGGTTGTATATTTGGATCGATGGAGTACACAATAATGGCTCTTCCAAGCTCTCTGCGAGAGGAGGAAGATGAACTATCGACTGAGAGACTAAGGACCGGCCAACCCCTGGCTAGGGCTCCCTGTGCCACCTTATATAGTGGTGGCCAGGGTTACAATGGTCACATACATGCATATGACACCAGCTATAGTCCAAATAGGACTAGGTGATGACGGCTGCCACCATTGACTTTTGCCCTGATTGCTCTCGATGGGACTCACCATCCATGTACCTTGTACTTCTTGGACTATGATCTTACCACTGTGAGGTAAGGATTGTACTTGTGCACAGTGAGGGTTGGTAAACCAGCACTGTGCACCCTTCCATCATGATCTTCCTCCATGCTTGGCAGAATCTCTCCTTGATTGTAGGGACGTGACACCTTGGTTGACTTCTATATCCCGGATATGACCGTTGGCCATATCCTGGACCTATGTGCCGGACCAACGACCTATGAAGGTCGGGTAATCCGGCCTCCCCTGCTCCTGCACAACGTATCAAATAAGTTAGGCCGGCATATCTATACATATGCCGGCACACCTCTCCATATATCCCGGATAAACCGGTATATTTGAACACCAGCCGAGACATACTTATATCCCGGTCTGGCCGACGCTCTTATATTCCGGCCAGACCCAGCTTTGGTCAACCGACATAAAAGTCAACCATATTCCTTGTATCTTTCTAGCCTCTTGACCCTACCGGGGGTCATCCCCCCGACAATCTGGCAGGATTTCAACCGCCACCTGCAAAATGTCGGTAAGCACCCTCAATCCCCATGTTGTACATTCGATCTCCCTTCATGATGTTCGTAGGCGCGCGGTAGTTGACATGCATAGAGGATTTGGTAGGTTTAGGGTTCGATGTCAGTACTGTAGTGTCGGGTTTTTTTCCCCTTTTGTCACGCCGATGATGTGCGCAGCTTCTAGGGTTAGGGTTCGATCTGAGTACAACATGTGTGGTTGTGAGGAGTGATGCCAATGATGAACACCCTTTGTTAGATCTGTTTCGACAGACTGTCATATCAATGATGAACACCATTTGTGCGCAGACCAAAGTGAGGTAGCGAGCATTTAACATGTGCTCTGCTTACCAAAGTATGGTATGCTTGGCCATATGTTAAATGCTCAATTATCTCATTGGTTTGATCAGACGTTTGCCACAATTCGTTCTATTCAACCTTGTGTGTAGAACAAAAATCAGTCCTTGTTCAACAAACATGGTTGAAGAGCATCAATTGTGGCGTCTACCACGCATTGTCTGAGGCAAGGTGTTTTGATGTGTTTTTTGCTTAGTCATATCTGTGATTAGCCAATGATTCAAATAGGCCTAGATATTAGTGGTCGAATGATCTTTCTGGACCTTATGCACTGCACATTTCATCTACAATGAGCACTGCATTTGGTCCAAAGGGATCATTCGTGCCGCAAGGTCAGCATTGTATGAGGCGTTTGAGTTTGTAGCTCAATGTTTTTCTTGCCCTTGAGCCAATGATTAAAGACATGATCTGATGTAGGTTGTGCAATGATTTTATCTGACCCTATACCTTGCACATGTAGTGAAAAATGTGCATTGCATTAGGTCAGATAATATCATTGGTGCAACACATCACTACTATGAGGCTCCACATATCTTGTTTTTATCACTTGTGGGCATCATTTTGTTGTGATTGCCACTCATTTTATGCTATGCTAAGACTTCTTCACTTGTGTAGATGATGCATCTAGGAGTGCCTGTGGAGGTACCTCTTAAGGAGGGTTCGAGCAGGAAGCGTATTGGATGGCCACCATCGGTAGGCCACTTCCACGAGGACATGTTCTCTACGCACTTCTGCAAGATCCTCATGGCGCCTGGGATCGGAGTGCTGCCACTCCCGGATGGCTTTAGGCCTTATCTAGGCCCGGTGCTGGGGAAGATGATCATCAAGACTATCACTGGATGCCAGTGGGAGATGAACGTCAAGGAGGTGAGCGGCAAGGCCGTCTTGGAAGTTGGCTGGCTAGAATTTGTGGTCGCCTACAACCTCAAGATCGGCTACCTCCTGTTCTTCAAGAAGCTCACTGCAAGGGAGTACAGGGTGGTCGTCTTCGACTACTCGTGTTGTGAGGTTGTCGGCAGGTGCCCGGAACATCCTCGTAGCATGAAGAGGCTTCAGGCGGCCGAGGAGGAGTGATCAACGTTATGTCTTCGTGCTAATGTACGTTATGCTGCCCTATGTTTGGATTTAGAACATATGGTACTACTTGCTGGTTCTATGTAAACTTGTACTTAGACTACCCTATTTATTTCTGCTGTTGTTTCTGTTCTTGTGCTGTTATTTGTGTTCTTGTGCTGTTCGTCGTGTTCTTGCTGATGTTCTTCGTGTACTTGTTGATGTTCTTCGTGTTCTTACTGATGTTGCTATGGTATCCTCACCACTGGTAGGAAGAGGTTACCATAGCGCATCAATAGTTGGCAATCAAACACCCACAACTCACGAATTCCCTTTACGGCGACCGATCGCTTGAGCAATCACTTTCCGTCTACGCGGAGCGCTCCGTCGCTATGATTGTCTAGCTTGCATGCATTGTGTTGGTCCCCTTCTATTCCCTTTCATTATGCGTTCACACCTATTCCCTTGTCTTGTACGTTCACACACGGGTGGACCACTAGCTGGATGCATGCATGCACATGAGTGCTTGGCTCTATTTCCTTAATCTTTTCATTAGCCATGCATGCATTAGTTTAGAGATACTAGACTAGCTACGTCTCATGCATGTATAGCTTTGAGAAGGCATACATACACACACAGGTAGTACTTATATTTGAAAAAAAATGTTTTTACGAATAAATTTTGGACAATTCCCTTTTTCTATTTAAGTTGTTAACTCATATGCGAAGGGTTGATAAACTTTTATCAATTCCCTTTT
Source organism: Dactylis glomerata (assembly GCA_007115705.1). Lineage (NCBI taxonomy): Eukaryota > Viridiplantae > Streptophyta > Magnoliopsida > Poales > Poaceae > Dactylis > Dactylis glomerata. Next base: position 26,732 of record QXEO01000302.1, read on the forward strand.
TATTATCAAAATATATATTATTTGGATTACTTTTCCGCGCAAATTTTATACATGCGCAACTATTTTTTTTTGAAGGTTTATGACAGTAAGGGGGGGGCCCCTACTGCCTCATATCATATATATATAAGCGGGGGTATTTACAGAGTTTTACATGTGAGGCTTTACATCAAGAAGATCAAAAGATTCAAGCTATGTACAACACAGAGAACAAAGGGACATTCAAAGGGCAGCAATAAGCTGATTTATTTGGGAGTGTAGGTCAGGTTTAGTCCTATGGACTAGCAAGCATGCGCGACTATTTTGGTTTCAATTCCCTTTACGCGCGAGATGATCTGTTTTCTCAATTCCCTTTTTTTTGTTCCTTTGTACCAAAGTCCATATTAATTGGAATAGCTTTTCAATTCCCTTTTTGAGCTAGTGGTTTTTATAGGGGAAATAATGGGTAGGGAAAACCACTTATAACTCAAATAAAGTATAATAAAGTTGATAACAACGGGGTGAATAACTTGATAGTCATGCACTACCAGGTTGATAACTGGTGAGCTAAAAAATCACTAAATAATCCAAATGAAATTAACTTTGGAGTTGGTAATTTTTTATATTTATCGTTCATAACTCATGCGCAGAAAGGTTGATAACTATTAGTCCCATAAAAACTTTGTCAACATAATCTCTATATGATTAAATTTTAGGGTTGATAACTTCTTATATTTGTCGTTGATAAATCATATATAAAGGTGTTGAATACTCACATACAAAGGGGTTGATAATTTTTAGTCTGAAAAAAAGTTCCTCAAAACATATCAACATGGGTGCTAGATTTGAAGATCTTGTCGAGACCGATTTATTGGTGAAAATGGATCATAAATTGAAGTTCTCGTTTGAAAGATAAAACATTTTAAAGTTTCTAATTAGGAGGGCATCTATGTGATATCTCCTTTTTTGTCTTGTAGTGCATTTGCAAAACTTCCCGTAAAAGTAAGGAAAAAATTGTCAAATTGGATTAATAATATGTGAGTGAAATTTTTTGGCAAAATAATCTCTATATGATTAAATTTTAGGGTTGATAACTTCTTATATTTCCCGTTGATAAATCATACGCAAAGGTGTCGATCACTTACATGCAAAGAGGTTGGTAATTTTTAGTCCGAAAAAAATTCCTCAAAACATATCAACATGGGTGCTAGTTTTGAAGATCTCGTCGAGAGTGATTTATTCGTGAAAACAGATCTTAAATCGGAGTTATCGTTTGAGAGATAAAATGTTTTGAATCTTTAAATTAGGAATAAATCTATGTGAATTTGTTTTTCATTTCGTAGCGCATGCATGTAAATCTTTTTGTAAAATTAATTTTACTATGAAAAGTCACCAAAAATAGGTTAATAATTAATAAGCGATAAAAGTCGGCTAAAAATTCTAAATAACATTAACTTCTAGGGTTGGTATGTAACATCCCAAATTTTCAAAAATAAAATTTTCATCATGCATTCATGGCATATTGCATTTCAAGATCATTTCCAAAGTTTTGAATCTTGTTCTTTCATAGAATATTGTTTTCAAATGCCTTTTACCCCAAATTTTAGAAACAAAAAGGTTTCAGAAAGAAAGTATTTAAAATGAGTTCCATTGTTATGGAGCTATTTTATTTTTCCTCTAGTAATTTTTGAAAACCAAATAGTGGAAAGTTATTAAACTTAACTTTCTAGTTATTTGGACTCTATATTTAAAGTTTTACAAATTATTTTTTTCTTTCTTTTCAGCATATCACAAAACCTTTGGTTTTTAGGTTATGAACACACCTTTTTAAAGACCAGAAGTGGTCAGCTTCGATTTTTATTCAAATCTGAATTTAGTAGCCTTTTCAAAAACTTAAAACAGAAATCAGAAACAAAAGAAAAAGAAAACAGAAGGAAAAAAATAAAAAATAAAAGGGAGAAGCCAGGAGCCCACTTGGGCCGCACCCGGGAAACCAGCCGGCCCAGACCACCCCAAACCAGCCCGACCCAGCCAACCCCTCCCTTCTCTCGCCGCCATGCGGGCCCCACCTGTCATCCCTCTCCCCGCAAACTCCTCTCCCTCCCAGTAACGTTCGCCGGCGTTACTCCCCGGCGTTACTCGCGCCATAACTGGCCATCAAGACCCTCCACTATAAAGCCCAGCACCCCCTCTCCCTTCTCCTCCCTTCCCCTCTCGATTCGGAGCCGCCAGGCTGCTGGAATCGCTCGCCGGAGCTCACAGATTCCGCCGCCAGTCACCGTCGATTCCGACGCGGTGAAGCATCCCCTTCTCACCTCGAGCTCCCCCTCCTTCTCCCCTCTCTCTGGAGCGTCGAGTGATAATTTGCCCCGCCTTTTTCACGCAGTTTCCCGAGCTCTCCGACGACTACCGAGGACGCCGTCGCCTCCGGCCGCACCTCGCCGTCGCCTAGGGAAGTACCAGTCGTCGACGACCACGGATTCGAGGTCTCCGTCGTCTGCAGAACACCGTCCACCACTCCATCGCCGACGTTCATCACCGGAGCAAGCTCGTCGTCGACCACCTGGACATCCTCGCCGGACTTCGCCTTGCCGGTGAGCCTCCCCTGTTCATTTTCATCACCTGCCCTCGGATCTGCATTGCACGGCTAGAATTAGAAGCCAGAACCGAAACGGTATCGACCAATAGGACTGCGCCACGTCGCCCAGGCCAGTCAGCCCCCAGTCAATCCAGTCAAACCCTTTTTCAAATTCGATTTCAAATTCCAGTTTGCTGCTGCATCTTGTAAAATCGATAGAAAATAAAATACTTAACCAAAAATTACAAATAATACCTCGTTGGAATCCTTAGGATGTGTAGAATCCAGTAGTGCAATAAAACTTGTTATTTTATGGCTTCATTACGAATCTATTGTCAGATCTGAATCAAACCTTCGATTTCATAATAAATTCATAACTTTTGTTCTATGAGTCCAAATGCTACAAATTTGTAGTCTATGGAATCCTTGGAACATATAGAACACTCCAGAAGCAAAAGTTTTCAAAGTTAGAACGTGCACAAACTTGCTACTATTAAATACGTCCAAATCACCATTTTCATTACCATTTGTTTTCTAAAAACTATTTTTGAGTGAAACCACTTGCAGTGGCTTCAAGTTACTGTCACCTAACCAGTGGTAGCTCAAACTTATTTTTGCAGTACAGTACCAAACCAGAACCTACTTTTCTAAAGTGTTATCCTATTTTTTTATCAAATGAACTTTTGTTAATGCCTTGTTAATTATTAAATAAAATCCCTTCTAACACCACACTGTTTTTAAGAGCATCTTGTTCCATCTTATACAACATTTTCACACACTCACTTAGTGTGTGAAATTAAAATGACATTTGCATACATGCATACATGTCTATGTTTGTCATTAGAAATAGATTATTGATTGCTGAATGTTTGGATTGGATAGATTGTGAAGAGGAGCAAGGCTATCTTTGTGACTGTTGTGAGTGTGCAAGCTGTTACCAAGGCAAGTGACACACATGTCCCTTACCCATTTTACTTATGCATTAGTGTATTCACCTCTTGTAGTATGCATGATAGGTGATTTATTCAACTGTTTTATCAAATGCTTAGATCCTAGTAGTGTGTAGCTATCCCTCAAAACCCCACCTGATAGGATGCTAAATACTTTGAAAAATATTGATGCCATGCTAAGATCACTTGAAAAGTGTTTTGTGAACAAATTAAGAACTTCAACTAAAATGAAACACCTGGGTGAATTGGTTTGATAAGAGGAGGCGAGGTAGGTGGGTTCTGGGACATATGCCTTGTTAAGAGGATGTGGGTTCAGAATACCGCTCGGGATGGCCACCCAGCAACAAAGAGATGGCTATGTCTTCCATGCTTAGTGTACTTCTAGTGCAGCCTTATGACATTATGGGCTCTGTCTTGACTGATTAGATGTGGGAGTACAACTTGTCGGCAAGAAGTGGTGGTAGTTGAATTGTAGGTTGGGAACGGAGCTTGCCAAGTTAGTTGCCCTCTCCTTCTAAAAGGTCTCGTTTCATTTTATGTATGGGCATAAAATGAATCGTAAGGTGAAAGTGCACAACCCTTGCAAGGTGTTTAAACTAATCGATTAGCCGTGTCCTCGGTTATGGACAATTGAGTCTCTAGACATGGAATGTACGGAAGAATCTCATCATCGATTCTGAATGACTAAAATCTGTCTAGAAAACCCTAGGTAGGAACTAAGGACCATACACTCCGAGGGGTGGTGGTGCCTGAGGTTACAACTTTGTTGAATTGCGCCCAGTGCTACATAACTTGCAACTATGTAGTATTTGGGGGTTATTTCGACCCTTTGAAAATAAAATCTCCGAAATAAAATCTTGACTCAAAATAGGACAAAATTGGCTTTATGCAAATCTAGCCCAGAGATCCACCAGCCAAATAGCATGTAGCTAGATCTTTCACAATTGCCACCAAATATGTGTCATTTGCCAGTACATCATTGTACTGACCCCCAGTTATGGGGCTGCATAATCAAATGTGCAGGTTCTTCTGATGAGGAGTGAAGTGTTAGGATCTCAAGTCTACATACCAACATGACTGCCTGTGGTGCATGCTGAAGATGGAGGCTCGCTACTATTCTAGTTCCGTTGTGCTTAAGTTGAACTCTGTTTTCCTTATCGGTCCATGAGACCAAAAACTTGTAATAATTTGGGAGACTTATGTATCTGGATCTGCGTGAAATCTTGATACTATGCAATGATTACTATATTTTGTTCTGTGGTGCTATCATTGATCCAGGGAATAGCACATAACACAGGTGTTCCGCCTTAATCCAAAGGTGGGGCGTCACAAAATGGTATCAGAGCATAGCGTTGCCTGTAGGATCGAGACCCTAGGATTGGGAAACCTTAGGACACAAATTTTTATTTTAAAAGCTATACAAAATGAACATGATCTTATTGTCTTAACCATTTCATTCTTACTTGTATTTCTCTTCTTGTTCTGATCGTTCCTTCTTCTTTTCAAAAATGTTGTAGATGGACACCTACGATGAGAGAGTGGTAGCTGGTGAGGGAGATTACCTTTTCTCGGAGGTACTGCTTGACCTCGCCACCCAGCTTCAGATACCACCTTCAGTTTTCTGTGGGAAGATGCAGTACAAGGAGTATGGTATGGAGAAGTGGTTAATCCAAACCACTATCCAAGGAAGACTTGATGAAGAAGGAGAGTCCACAATGGAGTACACCGAAGCATACGTGGACTGGAGGTATTCGGTGGAGATTGCCATGCAGGGCGCCATCGCCCGCATTCGCCACAAGTACAGAGCTCACATCCCACGTCCCTCAGCTTATGGGATGATTGGAGAGCGATCTGTTGGAGGTCATGTTGTGGATCGCCGAGGCCAGGAGTTCCACTCCCTTCTGAGAGGCTACCTCACTGAGAGGGAGCGCTGCTCAGTCAATCTGGAAGACATGCTGAAGAAGCAAATTATCAACCAGGACCAGTTCAGAGATCTCATGGATCTTGCCACCAAAAAGATCATGGAGACTGAATCCGCTCTCATAATGATGGATGAGAAGAAGACTCAATTGGAGAACAAGCTCAAGATTGTTGAAGGACCCTTACAGTTAGGCGGGAAGATTCTTCAAGATGACATCTGGTCTCATCTTCTGGAAAAGACCTTACTGCTACAGTATGACAACCTACAGAAATTGGGAGATGAGAAGAAGCAGATTGAGGAAGCCAACAATGAGCTGAAGTCTGAGGATGAGAAGCTAAAGATGAAGCTTGCTGAGTTAGAAGCAAGTGAGAAGGAAGAGGAATCCGAGGAAGAAGAGGATCCCGAGGAGAGACTCGTGTATTCCTCCAGTGATGGTCTATCCTATGAGGAATGGGAAGCCAAGGCACTGAGAGACCTCAAGGAGGCAGAACGTCGAGACCCTCTACCCCTCTCATGCCTCAAGAGGGTTAAGAGAGGCTAGTTGACCACCATCATCGTCTTGTATCGCTTACGATAGCATGTTTGTATTGTCTTACCGTGTTGGTATGACATACCATCGATCATTTGCTTTTTCGAACTCTTAGTACTTACTTCTAAACTTGTCAAGTCGTGCACTCCGCAGTTTAAAGATTTTTAAATCAAAGGGTTATGTGCTTGTTTATTGTTTGTGGTTGGCTTGTTGTATTGTGCATGGGTAGGATCTTTACTCCTTTAGCTTTATCTGTCTAATACTCATCTATGCTATACCTTACCTCAGATGCCGCCACGACGTGCACCAAACAACAATGACAACGATGGAAACAACAACAACGACACCAATGCGGCAATTCAGCAACTAGTGGCAGCTCAGGCTCAACTGATGCAAATGATGACCCAGTTCTTCCAGACAAATGCAAACAACAATAACAACAACAATAACAACAACAATAACAATCCTCCGCCACCACCGCCGCCACCCCCACCCCAGGTGGATAGATTGGCAAGGTTTCTGAGGCTGAGACCCAACAAGTTCTCATCTGCTACGGAGCCAATAGTAGCTGATGATTGGCTGTGTTCGGTCAATAAGGATCTGACCACCTGTGAGTGCACTGATGCTGAAAAGGTGCGCTTCACTGCTCACTTACTGGAAGGACCGGCAGCTATGTGGTGGAAGACATATCAGGTTACCCATCCAATAGATGATCTGGACTGGAACACCTTCAGAGAAGGCTTTCGTACTGCCCATATATCCTCGGGCACTATAAATGTGAAGAAGGAAGAATTCCGTGGTCTGCGACAGGGTGGAAGAACTCTGAAGGAGTACATGGATGACTTCTGTGCTCTGTCTAGGTATGCACCTGAAGATATTGATACTGATGCAAAGAGGAAGGAAAAGTTCCTCAGTGGGCTCAAGGGAGAACTCAAAATACCCCTGTCAGTGGCCTATGCTCCAAATTATCAGTCTCTACTTGATCAGGCCATCACTCTGGACAACAACATCAAGAAAGAGGAGAACCGTAAAAGGAAGTTCAGTAACAACAAGAACCATGTGGAACCATTCCACAAGAAGCACCACTCATCTGAGAGCAGTGGTCATGGCAACTTTCACAAGCATGGGAATCGTTTCAACAAAGGAAACGGTAATCACTTCAGCGGTCATAAGCACAACGGAGGATTCAAGGGAAACAGCTCCAGTGGACATCACATCGGACACAACGGCCAGCATCGCCACAACACTGAACCCAAGAAGGATCTCTCGGGCGTCATTTGCTTCAAGTGCAAGAAGCCTGGTCATTATTCCACCAGCTGCCCAAAAAACAAGACCGTTGAGCTTGCTAAGCCCAACCCATTCCAGAAGGGCCAAGTGAACCACCTCAATGTGGAGGAGGTGATGAATGAACCTGATGCAGTGATGGGTATGTTCCCTCTCAACTCATTTACGGCATTAGTTTTATTTGATACTGGAGCATCGCATTCATTCATATCAAGAACTTTTGCAAACAAAAATGGGTTCCCTACTGAAACCATAGGAAAAACCATTAAAGTAAGTTCCCCTGGTGGAGAATTGTTAGTCAATGCTGGTTGCAGGAATCTGATTCTAGAAATTGGTAAATATGAGTTTCCAACCCATCTAGTAATCCTAGACTCACAGGGTTTAGATGTAATCTTGGGCATGGATTGGATGACTACCTATGGAGGAGTCATAGACTGTGTGAACAGAGCAATTACACTCACCACCCCAGAAGGGAGAAGAATTAGATACAAATCCCAACTGGATTTTAATGATATTAGGCTAAACCATCTTAAGGGGGTTAGCCTAGACGAAGTGCACATAGTGAATGAATACCCAGATGTGTTCCCTGATGAGCTACCAGGAATGCCACCTGATAGAGATGTAGAGTTTCTCATTGATCTGCTACCGGGCACAGGACCAATAGCAAAGAGACCATACCCTATGTCCATTGATGAATTGAAAGAACTCAAGAAACAACTAGCAGAACAGGTAGGAAAGGGATTCATTAGAGAAAGTTCATCATCATGGGGAGCGCCAGTTCTGTTTGTTGAGAAGAAAGATAAGAGTCAGCGTTTAGTGATGGACTATCATTCGTTGAATGAAGTGACCATCAAAAACAAATATCCACTACCAAGAATCAATGATTTGTTTGATCAGTTGGAAGGAGCTAACGTGTTTTCCAAGATAGATCTTAGATCTGGATACTTTCAGCTCAAGATTAGAGAACATGACATTCCCAAGACAGCCTTTGTCACTAGATATGGCTCGTATGAATATACGGTGATGCCTTTTGGTTTAACCAATGCACCGTCATACTTCATGAGCATGATGAACAAAGTGTTCATGGAATTTCTAGATAAGTTTGTCATTGTCTTCATTGACGACATACTGGTCTACTCAAAAAGCAAAGAAGATCATGAAAAGCATCTACGTGCGATATTGGAGAAACTCTGAGAGCACAAGTTATATGCTAAATTCAACAAATGTGAGTTTTGGCTCAATGAAGTAGGATTCCTTGGACACATTATATCCAAGGAGGGAATTGCAGTCGACCCAACCAAAGTGACCGCAGTAACAGAATGGGAACCACCCAAGAATGTCGGAGAAATTCGTAGTTTCTTGGGATTGGCCGGATACTACCGGAGATTCATTGAGAACTTTTCAAAGATAGCTAAACCAATGACTGAGTTATTAAAGAAGGAAAAGAAATTTGAATGGACTGAAGCTTGTGAAAACAGTTTTCAAGAGTTGAAAAGGAGATTGGTGTCTGCACCCGTTCTGTGCTTACCAGATATAGAAAAGGAATTTCAGGTGTATTGCGATGCTTCTCGTCAAGGACTAGGAAGTGTGTTGATGCAAGATGGCAAAGTAGCAGCCTATGCTTCTAGATAACTCAAGAAACATGAACTCAACTATCCAACTCATGACCTTGAGTTAGCTTCAGTTGTTCACGCCTTGAAGACTTGGAGACACTATTTGATGGGAAAGAGATGTGAAGTCTTCACCGACCACAAAAGTTTAAAGTACATCTTTACTCAGAAAGACCTCAACATGAGACAAAGAAGATGGTTAGAACTCATCAAAGATTACGATTTGAGTTTGCAATACCATCCTGGTAAAGCAAATGTAGTAGCTGATGCCTTGAGCCGTAAGGCCTATGTGAACTGTCTATCAACAGAAGTGCTGCCAGAAGATCTGTGTAAGGATCTGAGAGACCTCAGCTTGGAGGTAGTGCCACAAGGTCACGTAGCATCGCTAGTAGTGCAACTAAACCTGATGGACAGAATACGCCAAGCTCAGAAAGGCGATAAAGAGATAGAGAAGATCAAAGAAAACATGAGGAAAGACAAAGCTAAAGGCTTTAGCGAAGATGAGCAAGAAACTATCTGGTTTGAGAAACGTATATGTGTACCTGATGACCCTGATATTAGAAGATTGATATTCCAAGAAGCCCATGAGACCCCATACTCAATTCATCCTGGTAATACCAAGATGTACATAGACTTAAAAGAAAGATTTTGGTGGAGCAATATGAAGGGAGATATTGCCGAATATATAGCCAAATGTGATGTGTGCAGTAGGGTAAAAGCTGAACATCAGAAGCCAGCCGGACTACTTCAACCACTGAAGGTGCCGGATTGGAAATGGGATCAAATTGGTATGGACTTCATCATTGGGTTACCTCACACAAAATCAGGGTATGACTCAATCTGGGTTATAGTCGATTGTTTGACAAAGGTAGCTCATTTCATACCAGTGAAGACCACGTACACTAGTGCAAAGTTAGCTGATATCTACATGAAGAGGATTGTAAGCCTTCATGGTGTTCCCAAAAGCATCGTGTCTGATAGAGGAACCCAATTTACCTCTCACTTCTGGAAGCAACTCCATGAATCACTTGGAACTAGGCTGGAATTCAGCACAGCATTCCACCCACAGACAGATGGACAAACAGAAAGAGTAAACCAGATTTTGGAAGATATGCTGAGAGCATGTGCTCTAGACTATGGGTCTAGCTGGGATGACAACCTACCTTACGCAGAGTTTTCCTACAACAACAGCTATCAAGCCAGTATTGAGATGGCACCATTTGAAGCCTTGTACGGCAAGAAATGTACTACACCCCTACTATGGAGTGGTGTAGGAGAACGAAGTTTCTTCAGACCCGATATCATTCAAGAAGCTGAAGAAAAGGTTAAATTGATCAAGGATAGACTGAAGATCGCCCAATCCCGTCAGAAGAGCTACGCGGATAGCAAGTGTAGAGAAATCATCTATGAAGTTGGAGACAGAGCATATCTCAGAGTGTCACCCCTTCGTGGTGTTAAGAGGTTTGGTATTAAGGGTAAGTTAGCACCCCGATTCATAGGACCATTCAAAGTCCTATCCCGCAAAGGAGAAGTAGCCTATGAATTGGAACTACCCGAAATTCTTTCGGCTGTACACAACGTGTTCCATGTGAGCCAGCTAAAGAAATGCCATCCAGAGATGTCAGAAACACCGTTGAACGATACGGTACCCCTCGAGGAAGTTCAACTAGAAAGTGATTTAACTTATGAGGAGAAACCCATTAAGATACTCGAGACTGCAGAAAGAACTACTCGCACCAAAACCATCAAGTTCTGCAAAGTACAGTGGAGTCACCACACTGAGGAGGAAGCCACTTGGGAACGTGAAGATACCCTTCGAGAAGAACACCCACACCTATTTGCTAGCCTTTCCGAAGCTCGAGGGCGAGCTTCATCTTAAGGGGGTTAGTCTGTAACATCCCAAATTTTCAAAAATAAAATTTTCATCATGCATTCATGGCATATTGCATTCCAAGATCATTTCCAAAGTTTTGAATCTTGTTCTTTCATAGAATATTGTTTTCAAATTCCTTTTACCCCAAATTTTAGAAACAAAAAGGTTTCAGAAAGAAAGTATTTAAAATGAGTTCCATTGTTATGGAGCTATTTTATTTTTCCTCTAGTAATTTTTGAAAACCAAATAGTGGAAAGTTATTAAACTTAACTTTCTAGTTATTTGGACTCTATATTTAAAGTTTTACAAATTATTTTTTTCTTTCTTTCCAGCATATCACTAAACCTTTGGTTTTTATGTTATGAACACACCTTTTTAAAGACCAGAAGTGGTCAGCTTCGATTTTTATTCAAATCTGAATTTAGTAGCCTTTTCAAAAACTTAAAACAGAAATCAGAAACAAAAGAAAAAAAACAGAAGGAAAAAAATAAAAAATAAAAGGGAGAAGCCAGGAGCCCACTTGGGCCGCACCCGGGAAACCAGCCGGCCCAGACCACCCCGAACCAGCCCGACCCAGCCAACCCCTCCCCTCTCTCGCCACCATGCGGGCCCCACCTGTCATTCCTCTCCCCGCAAACTCCTCTCCCTCCCAGTAACGTTCACCGGCGTTACTCCCCGGCGTTACTCGCGCCATAACTGGCCATCAAGACCCTCCACTATAAAGCCCAGCACCCCCTCTCCCTTCTCCTCCCTTCCCCTCTCGATTCGGAGCCGCCAGGCTGCTGGAATCGCTCGCCGGAGCTCACAGATTCCGCCGCCAGTCACCGTCGATTCTGACGCGGTGAAGCATCCCCTTCTCACCTCAAGCTCCCCCTCCTTCTCCCCTCTCTCTGGAGCGTCGAGTGATAATTTGCCCCGCCTTTTTCACGCAGTTTCCCGAGCTCTCCGACGACTACCGAGGCCGCCGTCGCCTCCGGCCGCACCTCGCCGTCGCCTAGGGAAGTACCAGTCGTCGACGACCACGGATTCGAGGTCTCCGTCGTCTGCAGAACACCGTCCACCACTCCATCGCCAACGTTCATCACCGGAGCAAGCTCGCCGTCGACCACCTGGACATCCTCGCCGGACTTCGCCTCGCCGGTGAGCCTCCCCTGTTCATTTTCATCACCTGCCCTCGGATCTGCATCGCACGGCTAGAATTAGAAGCCAGAACCAAAACGGTATCGACCAATAGGACTGCGCCACGTTGCCCAGGCCAGTCAGCCCCCAGTCAATCCAGTCAAACCCTTTTTCAAATTCGATTTCAAATTCCAGTTTGCTGCTGCATCTTGTAAAATCGATAGAAAATAAAATACTTAACCAAAAATTACAAATAATACCTCGTTGGAATCCTTAGGATGTGTAGAATCCAGTAGTGCAATACAACTTGTTATTTTATGGGTTCATTACGAATCTATTGTCAGATCTGAATCAAACCTTCGGTTTCATAATAAATTCATAACTTTTGTTCTATGAGTCCAAATGCTACAAATTTGTAGTCTATGGAATCCTTGGAACATATAGAACACTCCAGAAGCAAAAGTTTTCAAAGTTAGTACGTGCACAAACTTGCTACTGTTAAATACGTCCAAATCACCATTTTCATTACCATTTGTTTTCTAAAAACTATTTTTGAGTGAAACCACTTGCAGTGGCTTCAAGTTACTGTCACCTAACCAGTGGTAGCTCAAACTTATTTTTGCAGTACAGTACCAAACCAGAACCTACTTTTCTAAAGTGTTATCCTATTTTTTTATCAAATGAACTTTTGTTAATGCCTTGTTAATTATTAAATAAAATCCCTTCTAACACCACACTATTTTGAAGAGCATCTTGTTCCATCTTATACAACATTTTCACACACTCACTTAGTGTGTGAAATTAAAATGACATTTGCATACATGCATACATGTCTATGTTTGTCATTAGAAATAGATTATTTATTGCTGAATGTTTGGATTGGATAGATTGTGAAGAGGAGCAAGGCTATCTTTGTGACTGTTGTGAGTGTGCAAGCTGTTACCAAGGCAAGTGACACACATGTCCCTTACCCATTTTACTTATACATTAGTGTATTCACCTCTTGTAGTATGCATGATAGGTGATTTATTCAACTGTTTTATCAAATGCTTAGATCCTAGTAGTGTGTAGCTATCCCTCAAAACCCCACCTGATAGGATGCTAAATACTTTGAAAAATATTGATGCCATGCTAAGATCACTTGAAAAGTGTTTTGTGAACAAATTAAGAACTTCAACTAAAATGAAATACCTGGGTGGATTGGTTTGATAAGAGGAGGCGAGGTAGGTGGGTTCTGGGACGCATGCCTTGTTAAGAGGATGTGGGTTCAGAATACCGCTCGGGATGGCCACCCAGGAACAAAGAGATGGCTATGTCTTCCATGCTTAGTGTACTTCCAGTGCAGCCTTATGACATTATGGGCTCTGTCTTGACTGATTAGATGTGGGAGTACAACTTGTCGGCAAGAAGTGGTGGTAGTTGAATTGTAGGTTGGGAACGGAGCTTGCCAAGTTAGTTGCCCTCTCCTTCTAAAAGGTCTCGTTTCATTTTATGTATGGGCATAAAATGAATCGTAAGGTGAAAGTGCACAACCCTTGCAAGGTGTTTAAACTAATCGATTAGCCGTGTCCTCGGTTATGGACAATTGAGTCTCTAGACATGGAATGTACGGAAGAATCTCATCACCGATTCTGAATGACTAAAATCTGTCTAGAAAACCCTAGGTAGGAACTAAGAACCATACACTCCGAGGGGTGGTGGTGCCTGATACGTCTCAAACGTATCTATAATTTTTGATGCTCCATGCTTGTTTTTACACCATTTGCCTATTGTTTCGTTACACTTAGTGGCATTTTTATACATTTTCCAGAACTAACCTATTAACGAAGTGCCACAGTGCCAGTTTCCTGTTTTCTGCTGTTCTTGTGTTTCAGAAGTGATACACAGGAAATATTCTCGGAATTGGACGAAACAAGTTCCTGAAGTCATATTTCACGGGGAAGCTCCCAAACATCCGAAGACCTGACGGAGGGGGGCCACATGGCCCCCACACATAGGGGCGGCGCGACCACCCCCTGGCCGCGCCGGGCCCACGTGAGGGGCCGTGGTCTCTCCTCTGACATCGCCCTTTCGCCTATATATACCCCCTGACGAGAAAAACCTAAAGCCAGATCAGTTTTCCAGAATACATCGCGATCCGCCGCCGCCGTCGACCCGAAGATCGGGAGGGTCCAGAAGCTCTTCCCGGCACCCTGCCGGAGAGGGGAATCGCCACCGGAGGTCTTCTTCATCGCCATGCTTGCCTCCGGAGGTCTTCTTCATCGCCATGTAATACTATGATGTTGGTTTGTTGGGATCCGATGAATATTGGTGTTTATGATTAAGTTGCTGTACTGAATTATATCTTTTGTTATCTCTATGTTGTTTATGATCTTGCATGCTCTCCGTTGTTAGTAGCTATCTTGGCCGAGTAGTTGCTAGTGACTCCAAGAGGGGGTATTTATGCTCGATAGTGGGTTCATGTCTCTATTTCACCTAGGGGAGTGACAGAAACCTCTAAGGTGGTAGATGTGTTGTTGCTACTAGGGAGAAAACAACATTCATATGCTCAAGGGCATATGCTTTGTTTACATTACACACTTTGCTTAATGCAATTATCTGTTGTTCGCAACTTAATACTTCTAGGGTGTTCGGATGATATCCCCGGGGGTGGATTATTAGTCATAGATGCAGTTGGATGGCGGTCTATGTATTTTGTTGTAATGCCCAGAGTAAATCTCATAGTGATCTTCTTGACATATCACGTTATCTTTATTCTATCAATTGCCCAACTGTAATTTGTTTACCCAGCATGTTATTTTATCTATGGAGAGACACCACTAGTGAACTGTGGACCCCGGTCCTATTTTAATCATATTGCAATCACCTGTTTACTATTCCCGCATTGTTTACTTTACTCGCATATTACTACTGTTTTCCACTCGATACACTCATAACCTTTGTTTCAAGCAAACCGGTGAGATTGACAACCTCATCGCAAGTTGGGAACAAAGTATTTGTTTGTGTGTGTGCAGGTTCTGCGTTGCTGCTGGCTGAAGACGAGTCAACAAGTGTCGTAAACGGCGCCCTTGTTGGAAGTTACTAAGCCAGTCCGCATCACCTTCAGTCGTCACCGTCTCTCTTCTTCAAGATCGACATTAAACCTTGGTTTCTTAACTGAGGGAAAACTAGCCGCTACACTCATCATACCTTCCTCTTGGGGTTCCCAACGGGCTGGTCAATCACCACGCACAAGGACATACTGCTCCCACGTCAACTAAACGCCACAGTCTTTTCTGGCGTCATCACACGAGTAGCAGCTTCTTTTCTGGCGCCGTTGCCGGGGAAGAGAGAAGACTTCTGCGAGGGGAGTTCTTCGCACACACATTCTTTACTTTGTTATTTGTTTTGCTTTACTTTATTTTATTTTACCTGCATTGCTTTATATCAAAAACCCAAAAAATTAGAATCCTTGGTAGTTGTTATTTCTTTACTTTAGTTTATCATGCTGTTCCCTGAGTTCGTTCTGGAGGACCTCTCTGTAGGTAGTGGTTCGATTATTGGCAAAAGTAACATTGAGGAGTTCTTTAATCACATTAGTATGCATAAGGAAGTTGAGGAAAAGTCTTTGGTTGAGTTAGCTCCTAGTTATGAAGTTGCTTCTGCTCATTTAGTTCACATGTTAGAAGCTAGGTTTGCTAGTCTTAATTCTTCTATGCAATACATGTTCCTTAAGCTTCATGAAATTGAGGATCCCGAAAAGAAAGCTTTTATCTTAGAAACCTTGCGCACAGAATTTAGAGATGTTGCAATTGAGGCTAGGAAAGTTTTTAAGAAGTTTAATAAGCTTGGCTCGCCTGTTAAGGTTGGTACGCCCGAGGATTTTAAAGTACCAATACCTTATGAACTTATAGGAATTCATGATGCTTGGGAAAAGAATTCCAGTTGGATTTGTCCTGAAAATCTTTTCGATGAAAGTAGTGTGCCAAAGCATGATCGTAAAGGAGTTTCAAAAACTCAGTTGAACGTATTTTCCTTCATTGTTGAGAAGAACTTTGCTATTGATCTTAATGCTTCATCTATTGATATTACTTGATTCGCAATTTTCTGCGCCTAGCTCAAAGGCGTTAAAGAAAAGCACTCTTGGGAGATAACCCAATGTTTTCTTTTCAGTACTTTTTCTTTTATTTGAGTCTTGGAAGTCATTACTACTGTAATGACTGCTCCTTATCTTGTTTATTTCGTTTTTGTGCCAAGAGAAGCCTCTAATTTGAGTGAGGTAAAGATTTGGGGTTATTGCTGTCCTGAAACTGTTTTCGGTGCTGCACCGTAAAAATTCGTAAAAATTCTCTGTTTATCTTTTGGACCTGCGATTTCTTGTGCATATGACCCAGGTTATATCCAAACTTTTCTTAGTTGAACACTTTTTGATTTGAGCAACGGAAAATCCCTCAAAAATTCGTCCATTATCAGCTGTCCAGTTTTGACAGATTTCTGCCAATATTTGTTTTTGCCACTTTATCGCTTTCTTTTGAGTTCTTTTTGATCATGGACCTCTTGTGGAAGTTGCTACAGTAGTATATACTTTATATGTGGTGGTTTTGGGTTGAAACCTGAAGCTAAAAGAGGTTGAATATATTTTATGCTTACACTAATGTTGCTAATAGAATTGTGTTTAGTTTTGTATGAAGGAAGTTTTCAAGTGTAGGGATTGGAGAATGATGAGATGAGTTGAAGAATGGACAAAAGCTCAAGCTTGGGGATGCCCATGCATCACCCCAAGAAATATCCAAGAAGTACAAGCGTCAAAGCTTGGGGATGCCCCCGAGGCACCCCTTCTTCATCGGCAAAAATCAGGTCACCTTTCAAGACACTATATTTTTATTGCTTCATGCACTATGTGTTTTTCTTGGAGCGTCAGTTGTTTTAGTTTTCTTAGTTTGTTTAGTTTGTTTGTTTGCTGCAATAAATGGTTGGACCCCAACAAATTTCCCTTTGGAGGAGATGTACTCGTTTTCATTTGCAAGGAACGCTCTAGTTTTCACTCTTATTAAAAATCGAGCGTTCTACTTTTTCTGCTACTGCTTTTGGTTTTCGTTTTCGCCTTGATATGCGTTCAGATCTTGTCATATCTTTTCATCAAGGTGTATTTTTGCCTCTGATCTTTATTGGTTTTCATCAAAAGAGGTGTTTATAAAAATTTCAAATGGTGTTGGAAAAGAGAAAAAGCTTTGTGCAAAATAGTGGTACAAGAAGGAGCTTGTGTAGACTGCGGCTTAGGCTTTTTCATGTCATGCTTGATGTCTTTTTGATAGTATGCTTAGTAGTTTTGCTGTAGCATGACTTGTCTCAAATAACTGAGATTGCTTAATGAGCCTTTGAAAAAATCATGCGTTGTTTTTATTGTATGGAAGCATTATTTTGGTTTTCTCCTTGATGCTTTATTTGGGTTGACTTGGCGCATGCTCACACATGTTAGACTCTTACAAAGTCGCCATTAGCCTTCATGATCATTTAGTTTTTGACTTTTGATGCCATCGTATGCTTCTTTTAATGTCGCTTTGTCGCTTTGCATGATTATGGCCATTATTGCTCTCTTAGTTGGTCGCTCCCAGTCTTTTGCTAGCCCTCGCCTTGTACTGAGTATGAGCTCTACTCGTGCATCCAACTCCTAAAAGCCAAGTTTGCCATTGTGTCCACTATAAATTCCTATGCATGGTATTTGTAAGCCATTCCAAAGTAAAATTTTCGTGTGCTACCTTTCAAAAACCTTCAAAATACTTCTCGTTTTGTGACACTGTTTTCAGCTCATGGGGACGTAGTGGTCGGATTTGCTATCTTCCATATTGCTTATTCCAAAAAGAAAAAAAAGAAAAAAAGAAAGAAAAAAGGCACTCCTCCAATGAATGTGAATGTTGGTGGGCACCCGATGGAATCGGTTAGCCATGGTATGTGAAAGGAAAAGGTGGGGAGGAGTGCCAAGTTTTATAAAAAGAGCACGAAGTGCCAATCTCTATCTCAAAAACTTGCTTTATTTTTGTATGGAAGATAGTAAGAACCCCATTGCCAGTCGTTGACAAAGACAACCACCTCTCAAAATCAAGTTTTATCTCTGTTTTACAAATGAAAAGCTCTAGCACATGTTTAAATCACTGCTTCCCTCTGCGAAGGGCCTTTCTTTTACTTTTATGTTGAGTCACCACCTTCTTTCTTAATGCACCATTAAGAGAGCATAGTTGTCATTCTTAGTGTGATATGCATTGTCCCAAGGTTCATTGATTGACTCATATTGTTGGTTTCACTTGTTCTTAAATTATTTGTATCTAGTCGCCCTCTTAAACTTTGAGGTGTCCTATGCATTTATGTTTTGCTCTCTTTGAAGGACAAGCTGAAAACCATTTGTATGTTTTTCCTTATGATTTGAACACACGTTTGACTTTCATTGTTTCATTATCATGATCTTTTGTTTGTGTTCATTTACATGTTTACAACATGGTTGCTAAGTTCTTATTGTCATGATTATATCTTTCATGCCCATGTTTTAAGTTCTATTGATCCCAGCTCACCAATGCTTACATATATGATCAAGATTGTGTAGGTGCATGTCACCTCAAAAATTATTCTTTGTTATCACTTACCTACTCGAGGACGAGCAGGAGTTAAGCTTGGGGATGCTTGATACGTCTCAAACGTATCTATAATTTTTGATGCTCCATGCTTGTTTTTACACCATTTGCCTATTGTTTCGTTACACTTAGTGGCATTTTTATACATTTTCCAGAACTAACCTATTAACGAAGTGCCACAGTGCCAGTTTCCTGTTTTCTGCTGTTCTTGTGTTTCAGAAGTGATACACAGGAAATATTCTCGGAATTGGACGAAACAAGTTCCTGAAGTCATATTTCACGGGGAAGCTCCCAAACATCCGAAGACCTGACGGAGGGGGGCCACGTGGCCCCCACACACAGGGGCGGCGCGACCACCCCCCTGGCCGCGCCGGGCCCACGTGAGGGGCCGTGGTCTCCCCTCTGACATCGCCCTTTTGCCTATATATACCCCCTGACGAGAAAAACCTAAAGCCAGATCAGTTTTCCAGAATACATCGCGATCCGCCGCCGCCGTCGACCCGAAGATCGGGAGGGTCCAGAAGCTCTTCCCGGCACCCTGCCGGAGAGGGGAATCGCCACCGGAGGTCTTCTTCATCGCCATGCTTGCCTCCGGAGCGATGAGTGAGTAGTCTACCTTGGACTATGGGTCCATAGCAGTAGCTAGCTGGTTGTCTTCTCCACCATGTGCTTCATGTTTAGATCTCATGAGCTGCCTTACATGATTGAGATCACCGTTATGTAATACTATGATGTTGGTTTGTTGGGATCCGATGAATATTGGTGTTTATGATTAAGTTGCTGTACTGAATTATATCTTTTGTTATCTCTATGTTGTTTATGATCTTGCATGCTCTCCGTTGTTAGTAGCTATCTTGGCCGAGTAGTTGCTAGTGACTCCAAGAGGGGGTATTTATGCTCGATAGTGGGTTCATGTCTCTATTTCACCTGGGGGAGTGACAGAAACCTCTAAGGTGGTAGATGTGTTGTTGCTACTAGGGAGAAAACAACATTCATATGCTCAAGGGCATATGCTTTGTTTACATTACACACTTTGCTTAATGCAATTATCTGTTGTTCGCAACTTAATACTTCTAGGGTGTTCGGATGATATCCCCGGGGGTGGATTATTAGTCATAGATGCAGTTGGATGGCGGTCTATGTATTTTGTTGTAATGCCCAGAGTAAATCTCATAGTGATCTTCTTGACATATCACGTTATCTTTATTCTATCAATTGCCCAACTGTAATTTGTTTACCCAGCATGTTATTTTATCTATGGAGAGACACCACTAGTGAACTGTGGACCCCGGTCCTATTTTAATCATATTGCAATCACCTGTTTACTATTCCCGCATTGTTTACTTTACTCGCATATTACTACTGTTTTCCACTCGATACACTCATAACCTTTGTTTCAAGCAAACCGGTGAGATTGACAACCTCATCGCAAGTTGGGAACAAAGTATTTGTTTGTGTGTGTGCAGGTTCCGCGTTGCTGCTGGCCGAAGACGAGTCAACAAGTGTCATAAACGGCGCCCTTGTTGGAAGTTACTAAGCCAGTCCGCATCACCTTCAGTCGTCACCGTCTCTCTTCTTCAAGATCGACATTAAACCTTGGTTTCTTAACTGAGGGAAAACTAGCCGCTACACTCATCATACCTTCCTCTTGGGGTTCCCAACGGGCTGGTCAATCACCACGCACAAGGACATACTGCTCCCACGTCAACTAAACGCCACAGTCTTTTCTGGCGTCATCACACGAGTAGCAGTGCCTGAGGTTCCAACTTTGTTGAATTGCGCCCAGTGCTACATAACTTGCAACTATGTAGTATTTGGGGGTTATTTCGATCCTTTGAAAATAAAATCTCCGAAATAAAATCTTGACTCAAAATAGGACAAAATTGGCTTTATGCAAATCTAGCCCAGAGATCCACCAGCCAAATAGCATGTAGCTAGATCTTTCACAATTGCCACCAAATATGTGTCATTTGCTAGTACATCATTGTACTGACCCCCAGTTATGGGGCTGCATAATCAAATGTGCAGGTTCTTCTGATGAGGAGTGAAGTGTTAGGATCTCGAGTCTACATACCAACATGACTGCCTGTGGCGCATGCTGAAGATGGAGGCTCGCTACTATTCTAGTTTCGTTGTGCTTAAGTTGAACTCTGTTTTCCTTATCGGTCCATGAGACCAAAAACTTGTAATAATTTGGGAGACTTATGTATATGGATCTGCGTGAAATCTTGATACTATGCAATGATTACTATATTTTGTTCTGTGGTGCTATCATTGATCCAGGGAATAGCACATAACACAGGTCTTCCGCCTTAATCCAAAGGTGGGGCGTCACATGGTAACTTTTTATATTTACCATTGATAACTCACATGCAAAGCGGTTGATAACTTATGTGTGGATGGGTTGATAAATTTGAGTCCAAAAAAAAATTTGTCGAAACATACCAACATGGGTGCTAGTTTTAAAGATCTCGTCGAGAGTGATTTATTGGTGAAAACGGATCTTAAATCGGAGTTGTCGTTTGAGAGATAAAAAAATTTAAATATTCAAATTAGGAATAAATCTATGTGAATCTATTTTTTTGTCTTGTAGTGCATGCATGTAAAACTTTTCATAAAATTAAAATTTTAGCATGAAAAGTCGTCAAAATGAGTTAATAACTAGTGAGTGAAAAAAAGTCGGCCAGAAATTCTATATAACATTAACTTATAGGGTTGGTAACCTTTTACATTTACCATTGATAACTCACATGTAAAGGTGTTGATTACTTGCGTGCAAATGGGTTGATAACTAGTGAGGTAAAAAGAGAGTGTCAAAAGTTTCTAATAAAATTACGTTTTAGGGTTTGATAGCTTTTTACATTTACCATTGATAACTCGCATGTAAAGGGGTTGATAACTCACGTGCAGATGGGTTGATAACTAGTGAGATAAAAAGAGAGTGCCAAAAGTTTCTAATAAAATTAAGTTTTAGGGTTGATAGCTTTTTATATTTACCAATGATAACTCGTATGTAAAGGGGTTGATAACTCACGTGCAGATGGGTTGATAACTCTGAGTCCGAAAAAAAAACTTATCGAAACATGCCAACATGGGTGCTAGTTTTGAAGATCTCGTTGAGAGTAATTTATTAGTGAAAACAGATCTTAAATTGGAGTTATCTTTTGAGAGATAAAATGTTTTGAATTTTCAAATTAGGAATAAATCTATGTGAATCTATTTTTCGTCTTGTAGTGCATGTATGCAAAACTTTTTGTAAAATAAAAATCTTAACATAAAAAATCATCAAAATGGGTTAATAAATAGCGAGGTAAAAAGAGTGGGCTTCAGTTGTATTAGGGAAATAAGCATAAGAAGGTCTGTTGTTCCAGACTATCTTTCTACTTCCTGACCAAAGCCACCAAACTGTTTTCCAGTGACCTTTAGTGGCCATTTTGTTATTGTTACCAATACTGCACTGGTAAGAATTATCTGGAACTTTGTCTGACGGAAGTTGCATGTTGTGAACGAAATATATCATATCATGAGTGATGATTAATGTATCTTTGTGTCTGTGTTCTCTATTGCCATGATAAATCATGAGAATCTTCCTTTTGTTTATGGCATTAAGTTGGCAGAAGCCATGCCACCACTCCTATAATCTTTGTCAGCATAAATTGTTGCATGATTCATAAAGTTTAAGTGCTGCTAAGCCCTGTATAGTTTGGTTGGCCTATGTTGTCTATACAGTAAAATTTTCATGCAAGAAAGTGATACTGAAATTTGCATATCCAAGAAGATAGATGATTACCCTATGATCATTTCTCCCATTTTATCTGCTGTACTGCTAATCTGCTGTCTTCTCCCTTATTATTCAGTCTTTCTGACAACCGGCCAAATAGAGAACGTCTGATTTTATCCATCACCAATCGGAAACCATCCTAGCTCATATTGCAGTCTTCTAAAGATTTTGCATTCACGTTATTTATTTTCTAGCAAGGAACACTTATAAGTTCGGAAGAAAAAGAATCTTGCATGAAAAATACTACTCCCTCCGTTTCATAATTCTTGTCGTGGTTTTAGTTCGAATTTGAACTACAATCACAACAAAAATTATGGAACGGAGAGAATATTGTACAAGACTCCACTTCTCATTTCTTATCATGTTAGAAAGTGCTCTTGTATCCTGTCTTCTTGATCTGTAGTATCCTGTCTTTTTATCTTTTCGTAACTTCCTTTCTTCAAAGTGCTGCTTTTGTTCTCTGTAATGTCTGATCTCCTGTTTCTGCTGAAGCTCTTTGAGCCTTTCTCAGTCAAAGCCAAACTTTATCCTTTTTCTGTCGCAACACTTGAAAGGACATGAGATGTTCATGGATAGGTCTTATCGCATCAAACAACATGGCAATGCTTTTCAACTTCGGTGGCACGTTTCTGCCTGTAACCATTTTAGTTATGGCTTAGTTGATTGAAAGATTTTTTGGAGGAGCTTTTTCTATAGAAACTGTTTGATTTGTAGGAATACAATACGTAGCCTATGGTATAGAAACTGTTTGATTTGTAGGATCGCAACATTTAGTAATTGTTTACCTATGGCTCTTTTACATCCATAGAAAGATATCCATTGGTTCTACTTAATCAAACAACTGTCCTTGCAGGCTCGTACAGGATTTTGAGCTGATTGTGATATTTCCTATTAATAGTGGCACTGCAATTTTACATTTTTTTTATTACTGAGTTTTGAGTCTTGTGAACCGAGGAAGGCCTTTAGTAGCTCGTGTGTTTTCCAGCGTTTTTACATGCATCTCTCATTGCCCAGGCTTTTAGAGAGAATTTATCAACTCCATGTACATCAGTACATGGCATGTGGCCAATGCAATGGCCAGTGGTTGTCTTCCCTGCATAGATTAAATTGGTGTGTAGAGATGGAAGTGGGATGAACAAAACGATGAAAACTACCGTGCGAGCTATATACATTCATTCCCTATGTTATTCTATCCTGCAAACCGAATAGCAGGCATAGTAAAAGTTCCTAAAAAATTCTTTGAATCAAAGAGGCCATGTACTGCCCAACCCTTATCTGAAGGAATTGTGAGTGTGGACGCCAGGAAACGTTGAGTACAACGTAGATTGAACAGATATGCATACAAATTTGTAAGAAGGCTGGTGGCTGAGATTCAACAAAGACAATGTCACCACATACGCCTCGTTGTTTGACGGAGATGTCATCTTGTACTTAAAAGAATAATCTACCCCCAAGAACATCCACCTTATTGAAGCACACACGACGACAGATTAGGGAACAACCAGGCTTCAACCATCCGGCCTGGTTTGTTCCAACTTAAAGTAATGGGCGTGTGGCATCAATGTTGCAAGATTGGAGGATTTGATTAGCGGTGCAGTTAATGCAGCGGCGCGATTGACCTAAACAAATCCGCACGCTGCCACTACGTGCATTCCCCCTTGGATCATCAGCAGCTCTGCTCTGCAAGAGGAATTTGTCTGCAGTTAATGCTCGCTGCTGACTTCGCGTCCACTCCCCGTGCACTCTTTCCGTTTTCTTAAGCCGACTTCTCAACTCAACTGGCGATCCTTCGAGCGGAGTACTACGTGCTAGGATCTCACCTTGGAACAACACAACATTGTTGTTGATAGAACAACACAACATTGCTGTTGATAGAACAAACACAGTTTGTGGATATGGGATCGATACAGGCATCATGCTACATGGTCAAAAGTTCATTTATCCATCATTTTCTTTTACGTCATCGGTGATCCTACGTGGCATCACTTACTTATAAGGTGTATTTGCATATGACATTTCTTTGTACACATGCCATAACATGGATATCCACTGGTTAACTAGTAGCTAGCAGATGGACGTGTTAGTAACTTGTCGTTTTCAGTATTTTCCTTGCGAGCTAACTTATCTCTTCATTCCTGTTTTGGTGGCTTTCGAGTTTTGACATAAAACCATAAGCTTTGCACTTCATATGCATTCCCACATCAATATAGTACATGTTGTTTTGTGTCTGGTCGATGCATGAATGATCGAGATATGATGAACTACGATTGGAACCTCATATACTTGCCTATTTTCAAAGAGAGAGAATGCAAATCCCATCCATTTTTGGATTCTTATTCCTCTTATGTTAACATTAATTACTTACCCCACGAGAAAAGCTAACTGACATTTTCAGGTCCTTCTTACTTATACATTTCTGAAAATCTTCCCAACTTTCCTGCTGGAAAAGGCCCTTAAAGGCAACATCATGTCAAATTGCGGGGTAGTTACATGCACCATTGTAATTACAGTTGTCTAAGCACCCTTTTTGCAAAAGCTGGTGAGAGGTCACATACGGATTACGAAACTGCCAATCTGATGCTTTCTCTCGTTACTTTTACAAGCCGCACGGCTTCTAATTTCTTATCGAAGAATCCAAAGAGGAGTATCTCCGTATTGCTAAGTGATTAGAATGGCATAGGATCCTCTTAATTAGTAGTACTAATTAAGCTGGTAGTAAACTATATTATCTCATGAGGAGATCATACCGAATAGAACCTTGGATTAGAATCACTTAACAGTGATGTTATTTTAACCGGAAGAACCACTCTGACATACTCGGAGCAGCGGGGGGGCGGAAGAATAATTATGATTGATGAACTGATCGAACAAAAATTTGCGTTCTTTTTTTTGATAAAGGGATTTTATTACTTAGTTAAGCAATACACCCGGCCTCTGCATAACAAGATGCACACAGCCGTCCAAAATTCAAGTCCAAGACAAAAGGCAAAATACATATTGTTACGAGCAATTGTAGATCGCCTAAGCAGATGAAGAAGGGTCAATCCTGAGATTATGCGGAAAAAAATTTGCGTTCTAAATTGGGGAAAGCAATGGCTCGACACAGTCAAGACCGCTATCAAGCTGTCACGGGCCTCCACCACCGTTCATCTCGTTGATGGCCTCATCCAACGGATGCCATCTTTTCCTGCCGTTGTCCCATTGTGCATAGAGAAATGCACGCAGAACCAATTTAAAGTCACTAGGATCATGGTAGAAAATAAAAGAAGTTTATTTGGTGTTTGTAGTACATGTTTTTTTCCTAGGTGTCGGCTACTTCCATCCTGAAATTGTTTCCTTAGCATGAATGTGATCCACGTCTCTGCCGCTTAGTACAATATGCTGGTGTAGGATGTAGGTGACATGCATACAAGGGCCAACGAGTATGCGAATCTGTCCATTTAGGGCATCTCCAGCGGGCCGACGTATCGCGTTCGCGCGCGTCCGATCGGACGCGAGAAGCGGTTGCGCGCGCTTCAGCGGTGCGACGCATCTGGACCTACGCGTCTGGCTCGACCCATCCCGGCCCAAATTTGGGGCGTGTTTGCGTCAGCCCGGACAGTGCGTGCGTCCTCTCGTGTCCGACCAATTACTTGGCAGTCCCTCCCGCCAGAGTCAGATGTCTCCCTCCAAAACCCTCCCCCAAAAATTGAGCGGCAGCAGCGAAAGCGCAAGCGATGGATCCCGTCGCCAATGAAGCCGATGCTGCTGCCGCCGGCAGCGGGCTGAAGAAGTAGCCCGAGGTGAGGAAGGCGGCGAAGGATCTGACGCCGGACGAGTGGAAGAAGGAGTCGGAGAAGCGCGTCAGCCGTCGAGCAGCCATACGAAGCCACCAGAACGTGGCCCGACTCGACGAGGAGCGTCGGCAAGAGACCGAGCGGTTCCTCGCCGCTCACGCCTTGGCCAGCAGCGAGGAGCTGGCGGGGAAGGCCACCACGCGCGCCGTCATGATGATGAAGCAGGAGGCCATCAACGTGGCGTTCGGCGGCGTCGCTTCAATGCCTCCGCCCTGTGGCGTCGACGGCGCCTTGTCGACGAGCTCGATCACCTCGACACCGAGCGGTCGCCCTCCTGCGCTCAACACGCATGTCGCGCATGATCCTACGCTGGGCGCCCACGGTCGTGGCAGCGTCCCGCTCTCCCGGTTTGGCAACCTCCGACCCCCGTCAGGGTCGCTAGGGCCAGGCATCGACGTCAACCGCACACCATCGACAGGGTGCGGCACCCTGGCCGGCTTGAAGAACCCTCGTCGCATGTCTACTGCTGACATGCCAAGGGCAGTCAACCTGTTCGACAAAATGCCGGTGCCCACCGACGAGGTAATGGCTCATTCCTCTTGTCAATTGGCATTGCTGGTGGCCTAGAGCGCCAGCCCATAGGCATTAATGGCCGATGCGCGTGCAGGCATTCATGGGGGCTGAGAGCGAGGCCATCATGAATGACATGATGACCAATACGAATACACCCAGGCCAAGCCCGATACCCAAGCCGAGGGCTACGACATTGATGCTGAGCAGCTGTTTCCACCGAACGGCATGCCCACATAGGAGGGGATGACAGCCGCGGCATTGGCCGCAACACTTGCCGGGTGCTTTCCCAAAGTCAAGAGGATCAGCCAAAGGACGGCGAGCTACACGCCGGCAGAGGACAAGGTCCTTTGCGAAGCTTGGTTGGAGATATCAACCGATCCCATTTGCGGTGCGGAGAAAAAGGGATTCAACTATTGGAGGAAGGTGGGCAAATTCTTCCACGGGCGGAGGAGGATTTGTGAGAAACTATTCCAAAGCGATCGGAATGATCTCTCCCTTTCCAAGAGATGGGGCACCATCCATGCCGAGTGTAGCAAGTTCCAACGATCATTTGAAAAGATCCAAAAAAGGAAAATTAGTGGGCTTGCGCTGGTTGACTTGGTAAAACCTTAATCCTTTCTTCTCGTTGATTTTGGCCTATGCATAAAGTCATTGGTCATTGCCGAGTGTATATCCTCAAGTCTTTGGAGCACTTCAAGGCAGCGTACGACAACAAGGCCTTCACATTGAGCCATTGTTGGTCCATTCTCAAGGACTCCAAAAAATGGGAAGATAGCTTTGCCCTTTGGCTAGAGCTGGAGAACAAGAAGGGCCAAGGCAACGACAATGCCTCAACGGGCGACGTCATTGACGTTGATGGCGAGGGGCCAGCCGCCTCGGGCCTGCCAGGAGCTGTCTGGCAGCGCCGGCCTCCAGGCCACAAGGCTACCAAGGCCGACATCGCCTGGCAGGCCGGCTCCTTGGCGTTCCAAGAAACCTTGAAGGAGCTCATGACCAAGAAGGAAGAGGCAACTGCCGAGAGGAAGGAGCGGCGGCATAGAGACAAGGAGGCCACCACCAAGAGCTTCGTCGAACTCCATGCGCGGTCTGTTGCCGCTGGCGAGGCCATTGCCAAGGCTAGGCTGCTAGAGGCCGAGGCCAAGACAAAGGCCCTGGAAGCCGAGGCCAAGGCAAGGCTCTTGGAGGCCAAGGCGAAGACCAAGCTCTTAGAGACCGAGGCCACGACCAACCTCCTCGAGGCCCAAGCCATGCTCATGGCCGAGGAGACCAAGATCATGCTCACCGACTTGGAGACCATCTCCAACCCCGCCCGACGGGAATGGTTGGAGAACAGGCAGAAGTCGATCGGGGAGCGGTAGGCTTGAGTGCCCCGGCAATGGCGATGGCAAGGGCAGACAAGAGTGCATCATTTGTGAACTTGCTATTTTTTTGGACATGTTGTAGATATTGCCTCATTTTGGATAATTTGGATGAGATGGCCACTGGTTGGCGTTGCTAGGATGGCAATGGCATATGTTTGCCACTTATTTGCTTGCAAATTATTTTTATTTTCGAGTTTTAGGCTATGCCAATCTGTTCAAACTAGCCAGGGCTGTCCAGTTTGCTAAAACTGACCAAAACAGCCAGCACGGATAGGATGCGTCGCGCCGCTGCGCGCACCGGCCAGGCGGGCCGGACCATGACACAAAATGTGTCCTGCCCTCGACGCAAACGGACTAGAACGGACCATTTGTATCAGCAGGATACGTCGGCCCACTGAAGATGCCCTTAGGTGCAATATATGCAACTTGGTCACACATAGATGTTATGTGAAGAGCACAATACTCTCAGTACAGAATACTTTTTGAGTATATTGAGGTAAGGTCATCCGCTTATGTGCTTGCCCTTCTACGCAACGAGGGTCAACATGATTCTTCATACAAAATAAGGATAACTATGATATTACTTGTACTGCAATATTGACATGTTAATTATCAACTCACTCGGTTCCATAATATAAGATGTTATTACAACCTATATACCTATATATTGATTGTATAACATGTTATTATATAGGTTTTAATAACACAAGTGCGTCAATTTGGCTCCCGGGCTCACTAGAGCCCTACCCTTTATTTAAGCATTTGAAAACTACTTTTTTAAAATTTCAATTTTTTGAAAACAATATCGACATATAAGCGATGATATATACTTTAGAAATGCAGAGTACCAATCCAAAATACCTTGTATTCTACTCTATAGAAAAAAGATAAAATTATAGATCTAGGTTCATAAATAGTGCACCTTAAATCTTGTCAGATTTATCTTTTTCTGTAGCCCATAATACAATGTATTCAATATTGAGATTTTGTATATTTGTAGTATACATCATTACCTATATGAACATGTTTTTCAGAGCTTTTTGAAACTTTAAAATGTCTTTTTTTAAAAAAAAAATTAAAATAAAATTCTCTACTGAGCTCGGGCTCCAAATGCATTTTCCAGTAATAACATCTTATATTATGGGACGGAGCTAAGGAGTATTATGTAATATATAACTTCAAATAGAAATTCAGTATAAGCACCGAGAAAAATAATTCAGCTCAAACCATAATATTTAGCTACAATTCACAACGCGTTGTTGTTTCTCGATGCTAACTTGAAACCGCGTTCTTCTTTATAGGCCTTTACTTCTACGGACCTGGAATTGCAAATTGAAGTTATACTCTACTCCCTTCGATCGGAAAAGAGTATCAGTAACTTAGTATAAACTTTGTATTCCGATGTTTATATGACAAAGATTTACGAAAAAATTATCATCGGAGAATTAACAAGCTAGACTCAAATGTCAAGTTTGTACCAGCTGTAGCATTTGCTGTGCTCGACATAAAGTCAAAAAAATACACCGAAGATCGATATATAACGCGCCAAAGAGTTGCACGAACTGAGTTGAATTGATTATTGTTTAAAAATTGGCACGTAGTAGGCGATTGTAAAGGCGCGCACGTAGCAGCAGCTCTTCCCTCCGCCATACTCTTCTCCCGCATCCTCGCGAGCGCATTTACTCGCCAGCTCGTACGTAGCTCGGGCAGCGGCGCGCGCGAGACCGATGGCCGGCGGCGACGACGGCGGCGGTGGCGGCGGGGCGCAGGACGACTTCTTCGACCAGATGCTGTCCACGCTGCCCTCCGCGTGGGCCGACCTGGGCGGCGCCGGCGGCAAGTCTCCCTGGGAGATCGCGGCGGGCGCCGAGGACCTCACCGCCTTCGACGAGTCGGCGCTACTCGCGTCCCGGCTCCGGCAGCACCAGATCGGCGGCGGCGAGAAGCCGGTCATGCTGCAGCTCACCGACCTCCAGCGGCAGAGTCTCGCCGGCGGCGGGGAGGAGAGCGGCGGCGGAGGGTTCTCGCCGCTGCCGCTGTTCACGGACCGGTCGCCCCCGATGTCGCGCGAGGACATGGACGGTGGCTTCAAGTCGCCCAATGGCACGGTAGGATCCTTTCTTTCCTTCTTTCCATCTCTCTCTCGCCAATTTTTGAAGCTTTTCCGTTGACATGCATGGACTCGTCTTGTGCGCGCGCGTGCATGCAGGGAGGCGATCACGCGATGTTCAACGGATTTGGGGCGCACGGTGGCGCCGGCGGCGTGCAGCCGCCGTTCGGCCAGGTGAGATCATGCACCGTTCAGCTCCAAGAGCCTGCCTTTTCTCTTTCTTTTTCCTCTCTTACGTGTTAGTATCTGTTTGCTTCTAATCTGCTATTGCATTACGCGATCGAAGTCTGATGTGAACTGTGCGATCTATCCACACGGCCGAGTAAAACCAAGAGCGTCCATTAACAAATTTGTTCTCTGATGATGCAGGGAGGGTCAATGTCGGGTCAGAGCTTCGGAGGGCCGGCGGCGAGCGGCGGCACGACGGCGCCGGCATCATCCGGCGGTGGCGGCGCCGCCCCGCCGCGGCAGACGCGCGTGCGGGCTAGGAGAGGGCAGGCCACGGACCCGCACAGCATCGCCGAACGCGTAGGCACCCACACAACCACCATTCTTTTCTGAATTTAAAATCCCGACATGTTCGTGCACATCAACAACCCAGAACTTTTCAACCTGCTAGAAGTAGATGATCGAATCCTAATATTCTCTGTAATTCCATATGTTATCTTGGGGATTTCTCGCATCGCGAATCTTTACCTGTCAATTAGTTACGTCAATCATGAACCTGAACTGTTCTCACGCCGTGCTTGTGCTTATGCAGCTCCGGAGGGAGAGGATAGCGGAGCGGATGAAGTCGCTGCAAGAGCTAGTGCCGAACGCCAACAAGGTAACACCTTCTTCTTCCAGTTCTCGGTCTACCATGGAACTGATCTAGAAAGAATGCGAGGCCATGGCCATGAACCCGACAGCCTGCGACAGACAGGGACAGGGACGACGGAATGCTTGCCCGTTTATGTCATTCTGACGTGGGGGTGCTCTCTAGTGGGTTTTATGGTAGAAAAGAGCACGCCGGTTGGTGAGGGAAAGAGGTGTCGCTCCTGTCTAGCTCGAATGCTCGATCATGGGATGATGTGATTTGGCGTTGGTTGAATCGTGCACGAAGAAAAGCACAGGGTTCCCGATGCGACGCCACACGTGTCGAGTCCCTGAATCCGTGTTGGAAAAACTTTGGACTGAAGAATGCGCATTTGCACTCTCCAGCTCAAGGATTCAGAGGGCTGTGTGCTGATGACAAATGTGGCATGCAGTGAATGTGCACATGGCCGCATACAATGCCGTGCTTCGCTCGATTCGCCATGCCTTTACCCCGATAGCAGTAGCCATTCATCTCGCAGCTAGTCCCACAGTCAAATCTGTGAACTGTTCCTGTGTAAAATTTGTCATATCTCTGTTGCTGCGGTCGTAACAAGTAGGTCGGTGGATTGTTGATTTGCAGACTGACAAGGCGTCGATGCTGGACGAGATCATCGACTACGTCAAGTTCCTGCAGCTCCAAGTCAAGGTTCTGAGCATGAGCCGGCTGGGAGGGGCGGCGGGCATGGCACCGCTGGTGGCCAGCATGTCATCGGAGGTAAATAACCGGCACCCACTACCTACGGTTGCTTCAGTAATTCTATATATTATGAGCTCCATCGTCGGCCTGTCGTGCAGGCGAACAGCAGCGCGAAGAGCAGCAACGGCGGCGGGAGCAGCGCGGCCACCGCCAAGGCAAACGGCGGCGAGGGCGGCGGAGGCGGCGGGAGCGGGAGCGGGATGCGTGTGACGGAGCAGCAGGTGGCGAAGATGATGGAGGAGGACATGGGCACGGCCATGCAGTACCTGCAGGGGAAGGGCCTGTGCCTCATGCCCATCTCCCTCGCCTCCGCCATCTCCTCGGCCACCACCACCGGCGCCTCCGCGGCCTCGCTCCTCTCCAGGCCGGTCATGCGCAACGCCGCCAGCTCCACCTCGCCCGCTGCCGCCGCCGCCTTGCCGTCCGCGAACGGCGGCGACGATGCCGCTGCCCGGCCCGTCAAGGCCGACGCCGGCGGGAAGTAATGAGCCGATCGACTAGGGCGCCAGAAAGGGTGCACTAATCATGTATCCTATCCTAGGAGAGCAAACCTGTATGTTCATGCATGTATCGCTTCTGTATACTCCTCCTTCCTTCCAATTTTCTTCCTCTGAAAATCAGACTCCCCTTGCACACGTAGCAGATCGATCTCGCATCTCTTTGGAGAAAACTCAGCTCGGCTTCTAAGATATTTTCACAAAGATCAATCTACAACACAGCCCAACTGAATGTGTTAACTTAAACGTTGACTTCAGATTGGTGATAGTATTATACATTACTGTCACAGAGTCAACCGTTAGCTGCTCTATTCTTCTACAGATTCAGCAAATGTCTTCAGAAGATGATGCCGCATTACATGTACACTACTCGACCCTGAAACAGATCCTGCTCCATGGTATATGCCTTCGTATCGTGATGCAAAGCATTAATGGCTTTGATGCCGCAGGCGATTAGTTGCGAGTTAAAATGATGGCGAGATGTGCAGGCTACTAACGCCGCACGACGCTCCTCTCGCGATCAGGTAAACAAATGCGGCAGAATAATTAAGGGGATCGACGAGGATTAGGAGATCGGTGGCTGAAAGAATCAATGGGGGCACGAGGTGCGCCCACGTTGCTTGGGGAGCGAAGAACGAGCTTTTTCCATCTATGATTGAAACACACAAGGACATAGATAAAAGACAGCGTATGAAATACTAAGACGATTGTATGAACCATTTGATTTATTTTTTTCTGAATGACCGCAGGAGAGCTTCGAACTTTTTAGAAATATTATTTATTTTTACTCATTTTTTAAAAATAATATACGAAATCAAGTATTTCAAAAATAATACACCGTCGTCTTGGCCTTGGACAATTAGTCCTACTCAGCCAGGCCCAATGCATGCATGCAATCGTCCAGGCTTTGGACAATATAACTTGTTCAAGGCCCCCAACAATAGGTAGGGCCTTCGAAAATTGCAAGCCATGCGCTCTATCGATTGTCTAGGACCTGGATAATAAGTCATATAATATATATTTTTCACGCTAAAAAAATTAATATATTTTTTGCTAGAATAATAATATGTTTTATTCTATCTTTTTTTCATATCAGATCTAAAATATGTAAATTTGCCACTTATTTCGGACTACCACATGTGAGGCACATCACTTATTATATGTCTTAAATTGCCTGAAATTAAGATGTATTATTTAGAACATACTAAATTAACAACTACAACTAAAAGAAAGATACATTTTGAACATACCGAGATTAAAGGAACCATGTGTGGGCAAAAATTAATGGCAAAGAAAAACAAATAATATTGTCTAGGCCCTGGACAATAGCGCTTTCAATATTTCTGGGCCCTGCCTATTGTTCAGGCCCTAGACAATAGATCCTGCAATATTTCAGGGCTCTACCTGTCCATGGAATAGACAATAAGTTAGATTGCATGCAAGCATTGTATCTATCGTCCATTGCCTGGTCGATATCGTCCATTGCGTGGCCGACTAGTTCTAATCGTCCAAGGCTAGGACGATGGTGTATTATTTCTGAAAAGTTATAATTTCCTATATTTTCTTGAAAATTGATTAATAATAAATAACATTTTTAAAAAATATTATCATATTTTCATTGCAATAGAGGATGGATTGCGTTTTACAAGAAAATAAGGTGGGCCCAAAGCTGGACCTACCTATAAAACAAGTGGATGTGCATAGTGCGGTTATGAGTTATCTTTCGAAATTGTCTTTCACCCCGTTTTACAAATAAATCAATTACACCCATACATGGAGCACTTCAAATGCAAGAATAAATTGGGGAAACACACTTCATGGACCGCGAAACGAGTTGGCGGATGAGACATCAGCGGTTGGATCGTGTGTCGGAGGTGGGGTGGCCCGTGTGGTAAGGATCGGTTGGAGGAAACGCATGCAGACTTCTTAAGGTGGGAATTGAGGAGGGTGCTCAGGGTGGTGGGAATAGTTTTTGGGGGGCTTTTTGCAAAAAAATGCATTGTTCAAACCATTCAAGCCAGACCATGGGGTCCACCACTTGCCATGTCAGCGAATACGTTGCGCTACACCGCACAATGACCATCAGTGGGCCTCATAACCGTCTTTTGTTACCGTAAATAGCATATTCGTACGTCGAGTGACCAAGTCGGGCTATACGGCAAAGACCGAGGATCCTACATTAAAAATCTTTACAATACCATTGTTTTGGGGATAAAAAGAGTAGTTGAGAAGACCGGAAGGATCGAGTGAAAGAGAGAGATTTAACGAATGAAATCCCATCCCTAAACCAGTTGAGGTAATAAGACTAGATTACTAAACAAGGTTGTTAATTCCATCCGTTGGTGGTTGGATTATTGGTGGGTCCTGGCCCATTTCCAGGCTGAAATTTTCGTGTCATTCTGTAAACATTGCCATAACATCTCTTCTATAAGTCCATTGGCTCATATCGATGGTGCTTTGAGTTTTTCCTCGCAGAGGGGAGTGGTATTTTTGTTCTTGAGTGTATATGATCTATTTGTTTAAATTGTTCTTTGGCACATTTTTCAAATGTGAAAAAAACCCGCACTACATATTCTCATGCAGTGTGCATACAAAGTTTTTTCCCCGATAGATCGACTTGTTGTTGTTTTTTGAACAGGGGAAGGGTCCCGAAGGACCCCGAACAACTGCATTAATCTTCGTTGGTGGGCTTACATTTTACATCAAGGACCTTATCGAAATACACTTTCATAGCAAGGTATGGGAATTTTACACAAATGACCCTAAAAATTCTATAGGAAACGCCATTAAGTCCTTCTTCTCCACCAAAGATGAAAACGAGGTTCCAGTCACTAGCACCTGCATCGCCGCCGGGGATGGCACCACTTGGGGGGATGGAGGCGTGAGATCCCGCGCCGGAGCTGGACAAGGGCCTCCGCAATGGCACATCGTCCTAAAGTTTGAGGTTGAACAAGCGCCAGGCAGTTTCTGGCACCATGCCTTGGAGCAGCCGCCCTTCGGCTAGAGTAATCGATGGCAAGCTAGCATGATGCTAGCGAATATCCGTCAAGGATGAGCTCCCAAAGACCGAAGCAGCCGTCTTCTTCCCCCGCTCCGCAGATCTGTAAAAGCCAGCTACAGATCATCACTTCATTTCTTCACCACCACCACGGTGACTTGAAAACAGAGGCAGATCTCACGAGCTGCTACGATCTGGAGAACGCCTGTCGAGCTTTATTGAAGAGGACCTGGGAGCCGCGCCGCCACTCGCCTCCGGCTCCTTCCCTTGGAGCACCGCGAGAAGCCACACCGCCACCAACCGCCGTCGGTAGTAGCTCGCCGACCACCTTTGCGAAATCTTCTGGGGCATCACGCCATAAGCCACATGGGCATTCTCTAGACTACACCTATAGCTACGGCTATATAGAGGAGACCAGCCTCCTCTCCCCCGTCGTCTCCGGTCGGCTAGGCCACCGGAGATGAGGGGGAGAGAAGCCAGGAGAAGATGCACCGCTCTCATGAAAAGGGGAAGGAGAGATAGAGGAGGGGGGGAATGAGAGCGGTTGGAGGTATCGACTTGTTGTCTGGCTTGTGTAAAAAAGAAAAGATTTGGTGCCAAAATAAGCATTTTTCACAAGATTTTTATCTTTTTCACATAGTTTGTAAAAATATTCGTTTATGGTAAAACTTTATATAGGCACATAGAAGACTGTGAGGATGTGTACGCAAAAATGCAGATCTTTTAACGAATTTTGCGGGGAATTGTTTTTTTTGTGTGAAAGGAAGATATGATGAACCCGGGAGCCGAATTGGTAGAGGGCTTATTTTCTGAGCCAGCCCGAGTCCAAACTCGTAACCAAGCCCAGCCCAGTAAGCGTCACGTCGGTCCAGACGTCACGCTTGACGTCTCTGGATCTCATCTCCCTCCGCGTCAAGCTTTCCTATAGGAGTCCGGCCAAGCCGCACCGATCCCCCATCGTCTCCTCCCCCTCAGGCTCCCAAATCCACCACCGCACCACCGTCGAAACCCTAACCCTAGCCCCGCCAGCCATGGCGCCCGCCACCGCCGGCGCGACCCGCTCCATCATCCTCCGGCTCGACGACCTATCCCTCCCGCCGCGGCACCTCACCGTCGCGTCCCACCTGCCCATCTCCCACCTCCTCCGCTCCCTCCCCCTCCCCTCCTCCTCCTTCTACCTCACCTCCTCCGGCCGCCCCATCTCCCCCTCCGCGCCCCTCGCCACCCTCCCGCCCTCCGCCTCCCTCACCCTCCGCCTCCGCGCGCTCCGCGGCGGGGGCGGCGACGGCGGGTCCACCTGCGCCGAGTCCCGCGACTGCTACCTCTCCATGTACCTCGCCAAGAAGCCCGACAAGGCGGACCCCAACGAGGCGCGCCTCTCCCGCTTCACCTGCTGCGCTCTGTCCGGGGAGCCCCTGGCCGCGCCCGCCGTCGCCGACCGCCTCGGCAACCTCTTCAACAAGGAGCCCCTCGTCGAGGCGCTCCTCCACAAGCGCCTGCCCAAGCCGCTCTCGCACATCCGCGGGCTCAGGGACATGATCCCCATCCACCTCCACCCCAAGCCTGGCGCCGCGGCTGATGAGGTCCGCTTCCAGTGCCCGGTTACCGGGTTTGAGTTCAACGGCAAGTCCCAGTTCCTCGCGCTCCGCGGATGCGGCCACGTGCTCAGCGTCAAGGCTCTCAAGGAGGTGAAGACGCCCGGGTGCTTGGTGTGCCATAAGGAGTTCGACGAGGCCGACAAGCTGCCCATCAACGGTACCGACGAAGAAGTGTCTATGTTGAGGCAGAGGATGGAGGAGGAGAGAGGGAAGAAAAAGGAGAAGAAGCTGGCGAATGGGCTGAGCGGCAGCAAGCACGCCGCTATAGCGGACACCGAGAAGTCGGAGAACGGGAAGAAAGGCGAGGCTGCCCTGGCAAAGCGGTTCAAGGCCTCCGATCATGCGCCGGCCCATGCGAACAAGAAGGTGTATGCGTCGATTTTCACCTCGTCCAACAAGTCTGATTTCAAGGAGACCTACTCCTGCAGGTCGCTCCCCCTTGGAAGGAATTGAATGTATGCTTGGAGAGAGAGAGGTGCCCGTGGCATGGAGGTGAACCTCTCTTGTACTGATTGAGTGCTTTGTTTCGTACCATCCCACTCCGCGTGTTCTGGCGTAGTTGTTTTAGCTGTTGGTGTTGCCTATGCTCGATTGCTGCGTGGAGCTTTATATTGTTTACTGCCAGAGAAGCAATGTGTTCTTAGAAATGTTTTGTGAAATATGTAATAGTTCAAATTGTTAGCAAGTATCGGTGGGTACACAGTCTTCTCTAGCAATTTGTTTGAGTAAAGCTGTCAGTTCCTAGTGTGTTCATTGGTATACTCTCTTCCCTAGCAATGTATCTCTGGGTACACAAAACACTTTGTTTGAATAAACCTGTGATATATGTACACACCTAAGTGGACGTTCAAGATAAATCAAATGGTTTCTATTGTTTTCAATAACAGTATAAATGTGCATTGCTCTTTTTTGAGGTCTAGCTGTTGTTGTCCAAGAAGTATAGTGCTCACAAAGACAGCTAGCAGCACACCATTTAGCGGACGTACTGTAGTTGCTCTTTGTGTTCTTCCTTACATCTGCTATCAAGTTAACTTTGGAATGGTGAAGGTTTGATTGATTCCCTTCACTTCTTTACCTTATATCTTTTATTTCCATTAACATGACATAAGACTTTTTTTATGAGTGTGTGCGCGTTGTTATTTCTCACTAGACCTTTGGCATTTTGAGCTGTACTATGTGCTGAATGTACAGATTTGCTAATTGTGGATTTTATAAGCAAATTGAGAATACTAGGATGTTGCTAGTTTTGCACTGTCAGCACACTGCCGGACAAAATTTTGCAAAAGATTATAGGATGCCATAAACTTCTTTGCGGATAGAGACATCAGTTGATTTTGGCACACATAAACTTGACACCACAGTTTCTAACTCTGTTCAGATGTGGACAGAATAATGAAACATGGTCCTATTAATAGCACACATCCAGAGTTATTTCACGTTGACATGGGGTACCTCCCTCAATGTATTTGAACATTTCTAGACTTGCCCTTGTATGCATTTTTTGTTTAATATTGAGATGTCACTAGGAACAGCTTTCACTGCTTCAGTGATACTGCTATATCTTTTTGGGGCTCACGCCAAATCTGCAATGTAGAACATTGGCTTTGCTGAAATCAGTGTTGTTATGGGTATTAAATATATTCCAGTTTTGGGGGTACTGACTCAACGGCTTGTCGCAACTAGCTAGTCATGTAACCTTGTTTGCATAACGTATGTTGTCCTGAAGTAGGACTGAGGAACACATTTGCATGTCAGACATCTAGAATTAAGGACAAAACACATCAGATGACATGGACTAGGAGTAGGAATTTAGAATTCACAACTTGGGTGTCAGATTGGGAGTCAAGTCCCAACTTATGAACTAGTCGAACGGTCCAGCGACCCTCAATCATTGATAGAGATTATGTGTAATCTGAGGAATGTGATGATTTGATTTGTTTTTAGTTAGCAAAATGGGTCTGGAATAAGAAAAGAAGAATATTAGAGCACAATTCTTGGCTTCAGATCTCATTGCAGATTTCTATCATGCACGGTTATCTGATCGCACAATTGCTGCTATGCATAATTTCTCAGCCGCCTCATCTTATGGTATGCATTTTTTACGACACATGACAAGCTGTATAGTACAGATGCAGATAGTTCCATGTGCTTGTGCTTGTTATGTCTTCTCTTGGTGCTATCACTTATTCTGTTAGTGGACATATTGATTAGTGAAAGCACGCAGTTGATCACTTCAG
This sequence comes from Dactylis glomerata, assembly GCA_007115705.1. Classification (NCBI taxonomy): domain Eukaryota; kingdom Viridiplantae; phylum Streptophyta; class Magnoliopsida; order Poales; family Poaceae; genus Dactylis; species Dactylis glomerata. Next base: position 65,660 of record QXEO01000302.1, read on the forward strand.
AATTTTATTTTTGAGGAAATGGCACAGCATTGTCGCATCTACTTGGACGGTTTGGTATTTTACGATGTTGGCAGTGTCACAGAGATGCCAATACTCCTTTTGTCACAGCCTCCTCTCCGTGGAAGGGTTTCGCTGACCCACGGAGTCAGAGACGTTGTTATCCCTACAGTGATGCCTGGATCATTGACTTACTTGAAAAGGTAAGTGTCTTGGTGATTTTACTATCAACACATCCCTTGAGTTTTTTTAGCCTTCAAAGGTTGACTGATATTTGATATGGACAGAATAAGCTCTACTCTAGGGTAAGATTGACAATTTATTGGAAGAACGTTATAGACTAACTATATAAAATTACAATGTCTATATGCATGGGTGAGTTTCTTGCTGGAGTATCGAAGTGGTAAAACCACAAGTGAATATGCATTGACAGCGGGAGCTTTTGCTTGTATAAATGGTATGCTTTTTTGCTGACTTTTAAATGTTGAACCGTCCAGCTAAAAACTGACTGCGAGGGACTGATTGGACTCTGGTGTCCTGTAAAGACTGACTCTGGTGTCCTGGAAGAAGGACAAGGCAGTGGTCCTGTTAATATTCAATGAAATTCGTGAGCTAATTGCGGTTTTTACTACTTTTTATTTTATTTTTTCAATTCAAATGAACGGAGCAAACCTCCCTGTTCCATTTTGGCTTTGTAAGAACTGCCAAACAAGCTTCGAGTTTGATGCTGGATTATGCCTGGTTTTCACAGGTGCCGGATTTTTAAAACCCGTGTATTCAGTATGGTGCCATTCTTTTTCTTCATCAAGTAATATAAACTTTTGTTCGGCAAGAAGAAAATCCTATCTTTATCATTGTTCAGACTAAGAAATCTGTATGGGATTGCTTAGCTCTTTGAGAAGACTTCATAAATAAACATATGGTGAATTAAAAAAGTTTTGATCCATGTCTAAAATTGTGTGACCGTGGAAGCGCATGGACATTCAACTAGTCAATAATAAAAGATACAAATATTTATATTTTATATTTATTTGTTCCTAAAATGTAAATTGCAGACAAATTTAAAAACCTTTTTAGAGAAGGCCCGATCCTCCGTGAAATAAGAGGACAAGCCAGAGGTCGCTTCTTATAGATAAAAAGCGTTTCCAACAGCGGCATGTATTTACTTAGCATATAGAATTTCACATAAAATTTGATAAATATCTTGTTAAATTTTATTCTTATCGGATAAAGGCTTAATCTAGTTACATCCACATACATGAGACCTCTAGTGATTGATCCTAAGGTCACATGCATACGCACGCAAAGTGAACTACTAAGACATAAATATCCAACAATCGCCTAAAAGTTTAGGTTCCTGATTAAAAAAACCTTTATATTGCAAGTATAGGGATTGGACATAGTTTCTATCATCTCCGCCATCCCTCCTCACTTTAAAACTCTATAAGGTGCAGCCATATGAGCCCATACAGCTGAAACATATAACATGCAGTCGTTGTCGTATTATACCATCATATAACTACATTAAAGTATATAACTTGATGAAATATTGAATGTTATATAAAAATCATGGCGGATTCATCATATGCCCTCGGGAACACTCCAGACATTACCGAGATCTCTCCGGTAAATGATCATCAGTTGGATCTAGAGACCATGATGACCCATGTGCATTCTACGAAGTTCTTTTAGTCGTTGAATCGTAAACGTCGATGTACATTTTCCTTTGTTTAACTTGGAGAGTCCGATACAGACCTCATATTGCAAGGCGGACATGGAACGGATCAATGCAAGGCCGAACTTGCTAAAAGGATCAAGCGTAAGGATGGGCCATGGCCACAACCATCAGAGCCTATGAAGGTGATGACTCGATCGCAGACAAAAAAGGCAACAATCACTAGTAGAGAAAACCCTACCACCGGCGCACAAAAAAGGGCTACCCTGGTGCATTTTGGTGCGCCGGCGACCCTCATGCCGGCGGTAATGCTTATTGCCGGCGTATTTGTTAGTTCGCCGGGGATAATATACTCTACTGCCGGTGAATAACCTGGATGCCCGGGGATAACATATTTCCATTGGCGAATTTAGAGATGCGCCGGGGATAATTTATTTATCACTGGCGAATATATTGATGCGCTGGGGATAAAGGTTTTATGCGCTAGCAATAATAATTACAGCAGCAAAAAATAAAATAAAATACAGAGATATTACATAGATAATACGCATACACAGATAATATCCAGAATAACCACAGCTAAACAAGGAATAATATGAGATCAAGACTCCAATATTACACAAAAGTATCGATCTAGAGTTGCAAAAAGTCTCGATCCGGACTTACACATACATAGACAACAAGTAGTCTTGTTCTGTAGAGTGCACAAAGTAGCTAAACAAGGAACACATACAAAAGAAAGGCAGTGGCGGCAGTGAGCATCATCACGAGGAAGGGGGTCATCTGGCTCCTTCCCATCTCCCACCTCTCTCGCGCCGGATAGTTGGCGTATCGAGCCTCCACCAAAGTGTTGTATCCCTTGTAGCTGTTGCCGCTGAAACGGTGTACCTGCCTCCTACATTCTTCCCAGTTGTCGTAGACTCCGGGAACCTTGCCCTTGTACATGACATACCACGTCATCTACACACAAGAAAAAAGTTAGCGGTTAAGTAATGAAGCATCAAAGTTGTGCAGCAAAATTTATTAATTAATGAAGCATCAAAATGTTAAGTAATAAAAGAAACAAGTTTTGCAATAAATAAAGTTTAGAAACTAACTCTAAGTGGTGGGTTTCGGCGGGAAGGGAAGGATGCCGTAGAGCGTGTTGAATGTCCTCATGTCATGGCACAGCTCTAAGCGGGTCTCGATTTCTGCATTTGGCGGTGGTTGATGTCTACGCACGCTTCTATCCTTGTAGACAGTGTTGGGCCTCCAAGTGCAGAGGTTCGTAGAACAGCAGCAAGTTTCCCTTAAGTGGATCACCCAAGGTTTATCGAACTCAGGGAGGAGGAGGTCAAAGCTATCCCTCTCAAGCAACCCTGTAATTACGATACAGAAAGTCTCTTGTGTCCCCAACACACCCAATACTCTTGTCAGATGTATAGGTGCACTAGTTCGGCGAAGAGATAGTGAAATACAAGTAGTAGTGATGATTATAAGTAGTAAATGAAATCTAAAATAAATATCGCTGCGAGCAAACATATAACAAAACTGAAAGGAAACGGTGTGCAATGCTTGGAAACAAGGCCCAGGGATCATACTTTCACTAGTGGACACACTCTCAACAAATATAACATAATTGAACCAATAGATATTAACATCAATATGCCACCATAAACAATTCTCCAATGGATAATGAACACTAATCATGCGTAGGGCTACGAAGCACTCCTCAAAGTCCGTATTTCCCCAAACTAGATTGTCCCACACTATCACCATGAACGCACTAGATGGTTCCAATAAATACCAACAATTCATAGAGACATTAACCAAAAAGACACACATAATGCGCACACTAGTCACCTTCACATTACGATACAAGGTGTCTCCGGAGATTACAATAATAAAGCACGGGAGTAGCATAATATCTGAATAATAACATCTACCAATTCAACTATATACAAAGCTCACGATCACATAAAGATCACATCATGGGAGAGAGAGGTGAACCACATAGCTACTGGTAGAGCCCTCGGCCCCGGGGGAGAACTACTCCCTCCTCATCATCGGAGGCAGCAATGGCGATGGAGATGGCGGTGAGGTCGATGGAGATGGCGGAGACGGCGATGGAGACCGATGGAGACGGCTCCGGGGGCACTTCCCTGTCCCGGCAGGGTGCCAGAACAGAGACTTCTGTCCCCCGAAATTTGTCTTCGACGCCGCGGCACTGTGGAACTGTTCTGGGAAAAACGCCGATTGTTTTAGGGTTTTCTGTCGGCAGGCTCTTTATAGGCGAAGGGGCGTCGTCAGGAGTGGACCAGGGGGGGTCTCACCATGGGTGGGCGCGGCCAGGGGCTGGGCCGCACCCCCTCATGGTGAGGCTGCCCTCTGGCCCCCCTCCAGCTCTCTTTCGGTCCACGTCCTTCGTCCGGGAAAAATAGGAGTTTCGGTCTTCGGTTTGTGTAGCTTTGCTGAAACACAAAACAACAGAAAACAGGGAACTTGCACTGTGGCATCTCGTTAGTAGGTTAGTTCCGGAAATCGCATAAAAACGCCACGAAGTGTAAACAAAACATGAAGCAAATGGTGTAAAACAAGCATGGAGCATCAAAAATTATAGATATGTTTGAGATGTATCAAGCATCCCCAAGCTTAACTCCTGCTCGTCCTCGAGTAGGTAAGTGATAACAAAAGAATAATTTTTGATGTGACATGCACCATCACAATCTTGATCATCAAAGTAAGCATTGAGTGCTGGGATCAAAGAACTTAAAACATGGGCATAAAAGATATAATCTTGACAATAGAAACTTAGCAACCATGTTATAACATGAAAAGAAACACAAACGAAAGATCATGAATAATGAAACAATGAAAGTCAAACGTGTGTTCAAATTATATGGAAAAACGTAGCAAATGGTTTTCAGCTTGTCCTTCATGGAATAGCAAAACATAAATGCATAGGACACCTTCAAGTTTAAGAGGGCGACTAGATACAAATAGTTCAAGAATAAGTGAAACCATATTCATGAATCAATCAATGATAAATTTTGGGACAATGCACATTAAACTCAGAATGGCAACTATGCTCTCTTAGATAGTGCATAAAGGTAGAAGGTGGTGACTCAACATAAAAGTAAAAGAAAGACCCTTTGCAGAGGGAAGCAGTGATTGCAAGTTTTATAAACCTTCAAAAATTATGGTACTTACTAGCTTTGAGCTCTCATTGCCCCCATCATAGGCATCTTGAATGGTTAAAGTAAATGCAAGAATGTTTATGAGCATATGCTTGACAAGTCATAAGTTGAAAACCTCGTGTCTCGTGAAGTACGAATACCCAAACCTCATGCTACTCGACTTAGGGTCTGATACGTCTCCAACGTATCTATAATTTTTGATGCTCCATGCTTGTTTTTACACCATTTGCCTACTGTTTCATTACACTTCGTGGCACTTTTATGCATTTTTCGGAACTAACCTACTAACAAGTCGCCACAGTGCCAGTTCCCTGTTTTCTGCTGTTTTTGTGTTTCAGAAGTGCTACACAGGAAATATTCTCGGAATTGGACGAAACAAGTTCCTGAAGTCCTATTTTTCCTGGAAGCTTCCAGAGATCCGAAGAGGAGTTGGAGGGGGCCACGAGGGCCCCACACACCAGGGCGGCGCGGCCTGGCCCCTGGCCGCGCCCCCTATGTGTGAGAGCTCCTCGGTCCACCTCTGACGATGCCCCTTCGCCTATAAAGACCCCCTGACGAAAAAAAAACCTAAGTACCCGATCACTTTTCCAGAACACATCGCGATCTGCCGCCGCCGTCGACCTGAAGATCAGGAGGGTCCAGAAGCTCTTCCCGGCACCCTGCCGGAGAGGGGAATCACCACCGGAGGTCTTCTTCATCGCCATGCTTGCCTCCAGAGCGATGAGTGAGTATTCTACCTTGGACTATGGGTCCATAGCAGTAGCTAGATGGTTGTCTCCTCCACCATGTGCTTCATGTTTAGATCTCATGAGCTGCCCTACATGATTGAGATCACCGTTATGTAATTCTATATGTTTGGTTTGTTGGGATCCGATGAATATTGGTGTTATGATTGAGTTGCTATACTGAAATATATCTTATGTTATCTCTATGTTGTTTATGATCTTGCATGCTCTCCGTTGTTAGTAGCTATCTTGGCCGAGTAGTTGCTAGTGACTCCAAGAGGGGGTATTTATGCTCGATAGTGGGTTCATGCCTCTATTTAACCTGGGGGAGTGACAGAAACCTCTAAGGTTGTAGATGTGCTGTTGCTACTAGGGAGAAAACAACATTTATATGCTCGAGGGCATATGCTTTGTTTACATTACACACTTTGCTTAATGCAATTATCTGTTGTTCGCAACTTAATACTCATGGGGTGTTTGGATGATATCCCCGTGAGTGGATTATTAGTCATAGATGCAGTTGGATGGCGGTCTATGTATTTTGTTGTAATGCCCAGAGTAAATCGCATAGTGATCTTCTTGACATATCACGTTATCTTTATTCTATCAATTGCCCAACTGTAATTTGTTTACCCAGCATGTGTTATTTATCTTATGGAGAGACACCACTAGTGAACTGTGGACCTCGGTCCTATTTCCATCATATTGCTATCACCTGTTTACTTTACTCGCACTGTTTAGTTTACTCGCATACTTTCACTGTTTTCCACTCGATACACTCATACCCTTTGTTTTAAGCAAACCGGTGAGATTGACAACCTCATCGTAAGTTGGGAACAAAGTATTTGGTTGTGTGTGTGCAGGTTCCGCGTTGCTACTGGCCGAAGACGAGTCAACAAGTATCGTAAACGGCGCCCTTGTTGGAGTGCTATTAAGCCAGTCTGCATCACCTTCAGTCGTTTGTCTCTCCTCTCCAAGAACGATAAACCTTGATTTCTTAATTGAGGGAAAAACCTTGCTGCTATATTCATCACACCTTCCTCTTGGGGTTCCCAACGGGCTGGTCATTTACCACGCATCAAGCTCTTTTTTTGGCGCCGTTGCCGGGGAGGAAGTAGAAGACTTCTGCAAGGGGAGTTTTTCGCACGCACATCCTTTAATTTATTATTGTTTTGCTTTACTTTATTTATTTTACCTGCATCGTTTTATATCACAAACCCAAAAAAATTAGAATCCTTGGTAGTTGTTATTTCTTTACTTTAGTTTATTATGTTGTTCCCTAAGTATGTTTTGGAGGATCTCTCTGTAGGTAGTGGTTCAATTATTGGGAAAGATAACATTGAGGAGTTCTTTAATCACATTAGTATGCATAAAGAAGTTGAGGAAAAGTCTATGGTTGAGCTAGCTCCTAGTATTGAAGTTGCTTCTGCTTATTTAATTCACATGTTGGAAGCTAGGTTTGCTAGTCTTAATCTTTTTATTCAAAACATGTTCCTTAAGCTTCATGAAATTGAAGATCCTGAAAAGAAAGCCTTTATCTTGGAAACTTTGCGCTTAGAATTCAAAGATGTTGCTATTGAATCTAGGAAAGTTCTTAAGTGTTTTAATAAACTTGGTTCACCTATAAAGGTTATTAGTACAAACAATGATGAAACCGAAATACCTATACCTAACAAGCTCTTGGGATTATATGAAGCTTTCGAAAATAATTTTAACTGGATCTGTCCTGAGAATCTTTTTAGTGATTTGAGTGAACCAAAGCGTGATCACAAAGGGTCTTCAAAAACTTATGTGAATGAAATACAATGCCTTATTGACAAGACCTCTGCAGTTGATCTTAATGCTTCTTCTAAAAACACTTGATTCGCAATTTTCTGCGCCTAGCTCAAAGGCGTTAAAGAAAAGCACTCTTGGGAGATAACCCAATGTTTTATTTTCAGTACTTTTTCTTTTATTTGAGTCTTGGAAGTCATTACTACTGTAATGACCACTCCTTATCTTGTTTATTTCATTGTTGTGCCAAGAGAAGCCTCTAATTTGAGTGAGGTAAAGATTTGGGGATGTTGCTGTCCTGAAACTGTTTTTGGTGCTGCACCGTAAAAATTCGTATAAATTCTATGTATATCTTTTGGACCTGCGATTTCTTGTGCATATGCCCCAGGTTATATCCAAACTTTCGTTAGTTGAACACTTTTTGATTTGAGCAACAGAAAATCCCTCAAAAATTCGACCTTTGTCAGCTGTTCTGTTTTGACAGATTTCTGCCAATATTTGTGTTTGCCGCTTTATCGCTTTCTTTTGAGTTTTTTTAATCATGGAACTTTTGGGGAAGTTGCTACAGTAGTATATGCTATATATGTGGTGGTTTTAGGTTGAAACCTGAAGCAAAAAGAGGTTGATTATATGTTATGCTACACTAATGTTGCTAATAGATTTGTGTTTAGTTTTGTATGAAGGAAGTTTTCAAGTGTAGGGATTGGAGAATGATGAGATGAGTTGAAGAATGGACAAAAGCTCAAGCTTGGGGATGCCCATGCATCACCCCAATAAATATCCAAGAAGTACAAGTGTCAAAGCTTGGGGATGCCCCGAGGCACCCCTTCTTCATCGGCAAAAATCAGGTCACCTTTCAAAACACTATATTTTTATTGCTTCATGCACTATGTGTTTTTCTTGGAGCGTCAGTTGTTTTAGTTTTCTTAGTTAGTTTAGTTTTGTTTGCTGCAATAAATGGTTGGACCCCAACAAATTTCTTTTGGAGAAGTTGCCTTGCTTTTCATTTGCTAAGAACGCTCCAGTTTTCACTCTTATCAAAAACCGAGTGTTCTTCTTTTTCTGCTACTGCTTTTGGTTTTCATTTTTGCCTTAATTTGCGTTCAGACCTTGTCATATCTTTTCATCAAGGTGTATTTTTGCCTCTGATCTTTATTGGTTTTCATCAAAATAGGTGTCTTAAAAAATTTCAAATGGTGTTGGAAAAGAGAAAAAGCTTTATGCAAAAAAGTGGTACAAGAAGGAGCTTGTGTAGACTGCGGCTTAGGCTTTTTCATGTCATGCTTGATGTCTTTTTGATAGTATGCTTAGTGGTTTTGCTGTAGCATGACTTATCTCAAATAACTGAGATTGCTATTCCTCCTGCCTTGGTGTAACGGTGACAGTGCGTGCATCATGGTGGTACTTGGTTTAGGCTATGATTGTGATCTCTTGTGGATTATGAGAATAATTATTGCTATGATAGTTTGAGTGATCTATTTCTCCTTTCATGGTGTAATGTTGACAGTGTGTGCACCGTGTTAGTACTTGGTCTAAGTTGCAATGATATCTATCTTGAGTTGTGATCTGATTTGGATGTCTCTATGAGTGGTGTTTGTCAAGTACTTGATGAACTTTAAGGGGTGCTTCTGTAGCCACTACACAATGATTAGTGTTATTCAACAGGAGAGTAATTCAGAGTACCATAGTGGAGAAAAGTTATTTATTTGTTCATTCATGTTATATTGTTGGGAGTGTGTCCACTAGTGAAAGTATGATCCCTAGGCCTTGTTTCCAAGCATTGCACACCGTTTACTTGTTGTTTTGTTACTTGTTTGCTCGCAGCGATATTTATTTCAAATCACATTTGCTACTTATAATCATCACTACTACTTGTATTTCACTATCTCTTCGCCGAACTAGTGCACCTATACATCTGACAAGTGTATTGGGTGTGTTGGGGACACAAGAGACTTTCTGTATCGTAATTGCAGGGTTGCTTGAGAGGGATAGCTTTGACCTCTAATCTCCCTGAGTTCGATAAACCTTGGGTGATCCACTTAAGGGAAACTTGCTGCTGTTCTATAAACCTCTGCACTTGGAGGCCCAACAAGTGTCTACAAGAATAGAAGTGCGTAGACATCAGCTGTCATTTCTTAAAGTTTGGGGATGCAAAGCTTACATCAAGAGGTTGATGCCGGACAAGCTCGAACCCAAAGCGGAGAAATGCGTCTTCATAGGATACCCTAAGGAAACGATTGGGTATACCTTCTACCACAGATCCAAAGGCAAAGTCTTTGTTGCTAAGAACGGATCCTTTCTTGAGAAGGAGTTTCTCTCGAAAGAAGTGAGTGGGAGGAAGGTAGAGCTAGACGAGGTTATTGAACCTTCTCTCAAATTGGAGAGTAGCGCAGCACCCGAAGTTGTTCCGGTGCCGCCTGCACCAATAGGAGAGGAAGCTAATGACGAGGATCATGAAACTTCGAATGATGCTACTACTGTACTTCGCAGGTCTATAAGGCTTGGCTTGTCACAAAAGGTTTTTGGCAAGTTCAAGGTGTTGACTACGATGAGACTTTCTCTCCCGTAGCGATGTTTAAGTCCATTCAGATTTTATTAGCAATTGTTGCATTTCATGATTATGAAATTTGGCAGATGGATGTCAAGACTGCGTTCCTCAATGGCAACATTGACGAAGAGTTGTATATGATGCAGCCCGAAGGTTTTGTCGATCCTAAGGATGCTGATAAAGTGTGCAAACTTCAACGTTTCATTTATGGGCTGAAGCAAGCATCCCGGAGTTGGAACCTTCGTTTTGATCAAGTGATCAAGAGTTTTGGATTTGTTCCAAATTGCTACGAAGCTTGTATCTACAAGAAAGTGAGTGGGAGCTCGGTGACATTTTTAGTACTATATGTGGATGACATATTGATTATTGGAAATGACATCAATATGCTTAATTATGTGAAGAGTTATTTGAATAAATGTTTTTCAATGAAAGACCTAGGAGAAGCTGCTTATATAATAGGCACCAAAATCTATAGAGATAGACAAAGACGCCTAATAGGTTTAAGCCAAAGTACATACCTGGACAAAGTTCTGAAGAGGTTCAGAATTGGATAAAGCAAAGAAAGGTTCATTGCCCATGTTGTCAGGTAAGATATTGAGCAAGGCTCAGTGTCCAACTACGGCAAAAGATAGAGAAACTATGAGCAAAGTGCCATATGCCTCGGCCATAGGTTCTATTATGTATGTCATGTGGTGTACTAGACCGGATGTGTCCAATGCTCTTAGTTTGACGAGCAGATACCAAAGTGATCCAGGAATGAAACACTGGACAGCCGTAACAAACATCCTAAAGTATTTAAATAGGACTAAAGAAATGTTCTTGGTCTATGGAGGTGATGAGCAGCTCGTCGTAAAAGGTTACATCGATGCTAGTTTCGACACCGACCCGTATGATTCTAAATCTCAGACAGGATACGTTTATGTTTTGAATGGTGAAGCTGTGAGCTGGAGAAGCTGCAAGCGAAGCATGATTGCAGGATCTACAACCGAAGCGGAATACATGGCTGCTTCGGAAGCATCAAGTGAAGGAGTTTGGATCAGGAACTTCATCACTGAGCTTGGTGTAGTTCCAAATGCCTTGGACCCACTGGAGATATTGTGCGACAACACTGGCGCCATAGCACTGGCTAAGGAACCAAGATATCATCCAAAGACCAAGCACATCAACCGCCGTTTCCATATAACTTGAGATTATATATCAGATGGAGATCTGAAGATTAGCAAAGTACATACGGATCTGAATGTCGCAGATCCATTGACTAAACCTCTTCCACGAGCAAAACATGATCAGCACCTTAATGCCATGGGTGTTAGATTGTTACCAGATGTAAACTAGATTATTGACTCTAGTGCAAGTGGAAGACTGTTGAAATTATGCCCTAGAGGCAATAATAAAGATGTTATTATTATAATTCTTGTTCATGATAATGTTTATATTCCATGCTAGAATTGTATTAAGCGGAAACCTTAATACTTGTGTGGTTTATGAACAACACCGTGTCCCTAGTACGCCTCTATGGACTAGCTCATTGATTAATGATGGTTAAGGTTTCCTAACCATAGGCATGGGTTGTCAATTAATATTGAGATCATGTCATTAGGAGAATGATGTGATGGACAGACCCAAATAAAGCACAGCAATTAGATCGTGTCATTGTGTTCATCTTTGCGAAGCTTTTTCCTATGTCAAGTATTGTATTCCTTAGACCATGAGATAATGCAACTCCCTAGTGTCGAAAGAGAGCTTTGAGGTTATCAAACGTCATCCTATGAAAGGGTGATAATGAAGGTGTCTCTCGGGTGATCGGAAAGTACTTGTTGGGTTGTATGTATCGAGATGGAATTTGTCCCTCCCGAGTCGGAGAGATATACTTCGGGCCCACTCGGTAATCGATATCAACACCGCTTGCAAGCACGTGGTTAAGGAGTTAATCACAAAGTGATATCGGATTACGGAACAAGTAAAGTACTTGCTGTGAATGAGATTGAACTAGGTATGCAGATACCGATGATCGAATCTCGGGCAAGTAAAATATCGCATGACGAAGGGAATACATATACGGGATTAATTGAATTGTGGCATCATGGTTCATCCGATATGATCATCAATGAATATGTGGGAGTCAATATGGGTTTCCAGATCCCGCTATTGATTATTGATAGAAGATCATGTCTGCATATTCTCGAACCCATAGGGTCACACACTTAACGTGCATCAATGCTAGGATAGAACAGATAATTGGTTAATGAGTTTTTGTTTGGAGTCTCAGATGAGATCGTGGACATCACGAGAGGTTCCAGAATGGTCTGGAGAATAAGATTCATAAAAGGAAAGCAGTTTTTGGATTCGGAAAAGTTTCGGAGTTTATCGGTATTGTACCGGAGTATTCTAGAAGGTTCCGGAGTGGGGCCAACATGGGCCCACTTGATGGAGGCATGCGTGGGCCTGAGGGGAAGTGTCCTGGCCACTTGGGCCAGGCGCACCATGCCCCAAAGGGCCCAGCCGGCCAAGCCCAAGGGGAAACCCTATGGCGAATGTTCTAGAAGGATGGGGAAACTTGACCCCATTCCTCCCACTTTGGTCACCGGCCTAAGGCTTGGAGGAGGGGCCAAGCTGGCCGCCCAGCCTCCTATATAAGGGAGGGCTGGGGCGCAGCCTCCCCCTCTCCCAACCCTAGCCGCCGGCTCAATTGCTGCCCTCTACTTCTCTCTCTCTCGCGACTGCCCGTAGGCGAAGCCCTGCTGCAGAAATTTTGCACCATAAGCACCACGCCGTCGTGCTGCTGATCCAATCTATCTCTCCACCATACTTGCTGGACCAAGAAAGGAGGAGACATCACTGCACCATACGTGTGCATCTCTCGGAGGCGTCGCCACTTGCGGTGTTGGATCGGATCGGATCGGATTGCAAGGAGGAGAAGGCTAGTACGACTACATCATCCACGTTCTATTGAACATTTTCGCTGTGCGATTTCTTCAAGGGTATGAAGATCTCATCTATCTCTCTTGTTGATTACATCTCCTAGATTAGATCCTGGCTTTCTTGTTCGCATCCGTAGGAAAAAAATTTATTTACTATGCTGCGAAACCCTTCAGTATCCGAGCAACTTCCTTGATGGTACACCAAAGGTGCACTTCTCAGGGTTGAGCTTCAGCGGAACTTTGCGTAGGTTGGCAAAGGTTTCGCGAAGGTCGTCGATGAGCGTCTCCTTGCTCTGACTCTTCACGACATTGTCGTCGATCTATCCCAAAGGGCATGCAAGTGTAGCAGAAGCACCCTATTGGCATGATGAACGCCGTCTTCTCTTCATCCTCTACCACCATCTTAATCTGGTGGTAACCAGAGAACGCATCAAGGAAGCACAGCAGGTCGCAACCTGCCGTGGAGTCCACGATTTGGTCGATGTGCGGCGGTGGGAATGGATCCTTCGGGCAGGCCTTGTTGAGATCCGTGAAATCGATGCACATCTGCATAGCCTTATTGGGCTTTGGTACCACCAGGGGGTTCGCCTCCCATGTGGTGTGCACCACCTCTCGGATCACCTTGGCCTTCTCCAACTTCCACACTTCCTTGACAGTGAAGTCTTGCCGATCTTGTGCTTGACACTGAACCTTCTGCTTGATGGGGCGCGCCTCAAGGCACACTGCTAAATGGTGCTCGATCACTTCCCTTGGAACCACGGAGAGATCAGACGGCTCCCAAGCGAACACGTCGGAATTATCCAAAAGGAAAGTGACGAGTGTGCTTTCTTATTTGGGAGTGAGAGCAGCACCAATGGTGAAGGTACGAGATGTACCGTCACCTAGGGGCACCTTCTTGGTCAACTCAACCTCTCCCACGAGCTTGCCTTTGCGGGGTGCAGGACTGACGCCCTCGCACACCATGGCAACTGGCTCTGGGGAAAAGTGCTTCCTTGCCGAGCTTGGTCCTGGATCAGCATCCTCCAGCATTGCCTCACCGAAGTTGCTGGGTTCTCCTGCCGCAGATGCCTTGTCCATTTTAGTGACGCAAAAAACTGCATCCCTGATGTTCGCCCGAATGGTCAGGACACCCCAGGTGGCGGGTATCTTGATCATGTTGTAGGCATAGTGGGCGGCCACCATGAACTGAGCCAAGGCTGGCCGGCCGAGAAGGCCGTTGTATGGGCAACAGGATCTCGGCAATGTCTAATGTAACATTCTCCATTCGGTAGTTGTCGCGACTAACAAAGTTGACATGCAGCACCACCTTTCCCAAAGGTTGGGTGGCGCCCGGAATGGCACCCCTGAACGCGCCAGTTGGAGTGAGCTCCTTTTTGGAGATCTGTAGCTTCTCCATCAGCTTGACAGAGATGAGGTTGAGGCTCGCACTGCCTTCAACCAACATCTTCGTCACCCGCACATTGCGAATCACCGGGGACACCACCAAAGGAAGCGTGCCCACTCCCGCGTGGCGATCAGGGTGATCTGCCGCGTCGAAGGTGACATGCACTTGTGACCACCAGAGGGGCTCCCTCTGACCCACGCCAGGCTCCGCTGCTAGGATTTCCCGGGAGAGACGCTTGATTGCACCCAGGCTAGGGAGTGAGAATGCCCCGCCATGGATGCAAACGACCGTGGCTTCCTCCTGGTACTCTCCCACAACGCCTACTTCGCTGTTGGTCGCGGCAGGATGGCGATCAGGTTCTTGGGGTGGATTACCACGGCCGTCGTCGTGTCCTCCCCGGGCCCCCGCATGACCCCTTCCCTGGCCCCCAATGCCACCTCCCCCAGCAAACCTTCCGGGGCAGTCACGCGACAAATGGCCTGGCTGGCCACAGCTGTAGCAGTTGTCGGTGTTACCCGCAATACCACGCTTCATGAAGCGCATCTTGCGGCTTTCCATCAGGCCGTACACCATACAGAAAGCCTTTAGGTCATGAGAGTTGGTCTCATGAATTGGGCACCACGCCCCTTGGGTTGGCATTGTTGCCGCAACCACCGGGGCATCGCGCTTGACCTTCTTGTCAGCTGTCGCTGACGGGCCTAGCTCGGCCGCCAGGACCTGCTTGGAGGCGTGCTACTCCAAGTTGATGTGGGAGCAAACTGTCCTTGTGCGTGGTGAATGACCAGCCCGTTGGGAACCCCAAGAGGAAGGTATGATGAGTGTAGCGGCTAGTTTTCCCTCAGTTAAGAAACCAAGGTTTATCGAACAGGAGAAGGGAGACGATGACGACTGAAGGTGTTGTGGAACCTGCACACACACAAACAAATACTTTATTCCCAACTTGCAATGAGGTTGTCAATCTCACCGGTTTGCTTGAAACAAAGGTTATGAGTGTATCGAGTGGAAAACAGTAGAGTATATGCGAGTAAAGTAAACAATGCGGGAAAAGTAAACAGGTGATTGCAATATGATTAAAATAGGACCGGGTTCCACAGTTCACTAGTGGTGTCTCTCCATAGATAAAATAACATGCTGGGTAAACAAATTATAGTTGGGCAATTGATAGAATAAAGATAACGTGATATGTCAAGAAGATCACTATGAGATTTACTCTGGGCATTACAACAAAATACATAGACCGCCATCCAACTGCATCTATGACTAATAATCCACCCCCGGGGATATCATCCGAACACCCTAGAAGTATTAAGTTGCGAACAACAGATAATTGCATTAAGCAAAGTGTGTAATGTAAACAAAGCATATGCCCTTGAGCATATGAATGTTGTTTTCTCCCTAGTAGCAACAGCACATCTACCACCTTAGAGGTTTCTGTCACTCCCCCAGGTGAAATAGAGACATGAACCCACTATCGAGCATAAATACCCCCTCTTGGAGTCACTAGCAACTACTCGGCCAAGATAGCTACTAACAACGGAGAGCATGCAAGATCATAACAACATAGAGATAACAAAAGATATAATTCAGTACAGCAACTTAATCATAAACACCAATATTCATCGGATCCCAACAAACCAACATCATAGAATTACATAACGGTGATCTCAATCATGTAGGGCAGCTCATGAGATCTAAACATGAAGCACATGGTGGAGAAGACAACCATCTAGCTACTGCTATGGACCCATAGTCCAAGGTAGACTACTCACTCATCGCTCCGGAGGCAAGCATGGCGATGAAGAAGACCTCCGGTGGCGATTCCCCTCTCCGGCAGGGTGCCGGGAAGAGCTTCTGGACCCTCCCGATCTTCGGGTCGACGGCGGCGGCGGATCGCGATGTATTCTGGAAAACTGATCGGGCCCTTAGGTTTTTCTCGTCGGGGGGTCTTTATAGGCGAAGGGGCGATGTCAGAGGTGGAGCCAGGGGCTCTCACACAGGGGTGGCGTGGCCAGGGGCCAGGCCGCGCCGCCCCCTTGTGTGCGGCCCTGGTGGCCCCCCTCTGACACTTCTTCGGATCTCTGGAAGCTTCCGGGAAAAATAAGACTTCAGGAACTTGTTTCGTGCAATTCCGAGAATATTTCCTGTGTATCACTTCTGAAACACAAAAACAGCAGAAAACAGGAAACTGGCACTGTGGCACTTCGTTAATAGGTTAGTTCCGGAAAATGTATAAAAATGCCACTAAGTGCAACGAAACAATAGGCAAATGGTGTAAAACAAGCATGGAGCATCAAAAATTATAGATACGTTTGAGATGTATCAAGCATCCCCAAGCTTAACTCCTGCTCGTCCTCGAGTAGGTAAGTGATAACAAAAGAATAATTTTTGAGGTGACATGCACCTACACAATCTTGATCATATATGTAAGCATTGGTGAGCTGGGATCAATAGAACTTAAAACATGGGCATGAAGATATAATCATGACAATAAGAAACTTAGCAACCATGTTGTAAACATGCAAATGAACACAAACAAAAGATCATGAAAATGAAACAATGAAAGTCAAACGTGTGTTCAAATCATAAGGAAAAACATACAAATGGTTTTCAGCTTGTCCTTCAAAGAGAGCAAAACATAAATGCATAGGACACCTCAAAGTTTAAGAGGGCGACTAGATACAAATAATTTAAGAACAAGTGAAACCAACAATATGAATCAATCAATGAACTTTGGGACAATGCATATCACACTAAGAATGACAACTATGCTCTCTTAATGGTGCATAAAGAAAGAAGGTGGTGACTCAACATAAAAGTAAAAGAAAGGCCCTTCGCAGAGGGAAGCAGTGATTGCAAGTTTTATAACCTTCAAAAATTATGGTACTTACCGCCTTTGAGCTCTCATTGCCCCCATCATAAGCATCTTGAATGGTTAAAGTTAATGCGAGAACAATTATGATGCATATGCTTGACAAATCATAAGTTGAAAACCTCGTGTCCCATGAATACAAGTACCCAAACCATGCTACTTTACTTAGAGTCCCAAGCAAGGCTCTTGTCATTGTAGATATATGTGTATCATTGAGAACCGCCAATGGGGTACCTCCGTGCCCGATGACATGGAACAAGCCCACACCAAAATGACAGGACAAGCAGACAATGAACACCTCGACATCTCTTTTATTTGCTATATTGTTTAGCTTTTTATTGTGAGATGCGTCGTCGAATGTTCACCATGGGTATGCTGCAAATTTCCACCATGAATTATGCATGGCTTAGATTGGCGGCCCAGCGTTTCCCTAACACATATAAAAACTCCATGATCCTCACAAGATTCCCAATTCATTTCACACCGCGGGCATCCATAAACAAAAGATCACGATATCAACTCAAATAAGAAGTGCAATGTTGAAAGCTTGCCCCATGACAGCATGGCTGGGCTAGAATCCAACTTACAACTTGCAAGCATAACAACTCAACATAAAAGACCACAATGTCAAATTTTTAAGAACAGGAAAAAGTAAAGTGTGCCTTCCGGTTCGTGAGAGCTTTACTGACCGAATTTCGCATAACACTGGTAAGAGTTTAATTTGAAGAGAAAATAAAAGCAAGTCAAATTTACTTGGAATAGCAAATTGCTAGTAGGTATGTATGGTGGACACTCTGAAAAACTTTGGCTTTTAGGAGTTGGATGCACGAGTAGAGCTCATACTCAGTACAAGGCGAGGGCTAGCAAAAGACTGGGAGCGACCAACTAAGAGAGCAATAATGGCCATAATCATGCAAAGCGACAAAGCGACATTAAAAGAAGCATACGATGGCATCAAAAGTCAAAAACTAAATGATCATGAAGGCTATTGGCGACTTTGTAAGAGTCTAACATGTGTGAGCATGCGCCAAGTCAACCCAAATAAAGCATCAAGGAGAAAACCAAAATAATGCTTCCATACAATAAAAACAACGCATGATTTTTTCAAAGGCTCATTAAGCAATCTCAGTTATTTGAGACAAGTCATGCTACAGCAAAACCACTAAGCATACTATCAAAAAGACATCAAGCATGACATGAAAAAGCCTAAGCCGCAGTCTACACAAGCTCCTTCTTGTACCACTATTTTGCACAAACCTTTTTCTCTTTTCCAACACCATTTGAAATTTTTATAAACACCTCTTTTGATGAGAACCAATGAAGATCAGAGGCAAAAATACACCTTGATAAAAAGATATGACAAGATCTGAAAGCATATCAAGGCGAAAACGAAAACCAAAAGCAGTAGCGGAAAAAGTAGAATGCTCGATTTTTGATAAGAGTGAAAACTAGAGCGT
Source organism: Dactylis glomerata (assembly GCA_007115705.1). Taxonomy (NCBI): domain Eukaryota; kingdom Viridiplantae; phylum Streptophyta; class Magnoliopsida; order Poales; family Poaceae; genus Dactylis; species Dactylis glomerata. The sequence continues at coordinate 84,185 of QXEO01000302.1, forward strand.
TCTTTACAAATGAAAACGAGTACATCTCCTCCAAAGGAAATTTGTTGGGGTCCAACCATTTATTGCAGCAAACAAACAAACTAAACCAACTAAGAAAACTAAAACAACTGACGCTCCAAGAAAAACACATAATGCATGAAGCAATAAAAATATAGTGTTTTGAAAGGTGACCTGATTTTTGCCGATGAAGAAGGGGTGCCTCGGGGGCATCCCCAAGCTTTGACGCTTGTACTTCTTGAATATTTCTTGGGGTGATGCATGGGCATCCCCAAGCTTGAGCTTTTGTCCATTCTTCAACTCATCTCATCATTCTCCAATCCCTACACTTGAAAACTTCCTTCATACAAAACTAAACACAATCTCATTAGCAACATTAGTGTAAGCATAAAATATATTCAACCTCTTTTAGCTTCAGGTTTCAACCCAAAACCACCACATATAAAGTATATACTACTGTAGCAACTTCCACAAGAGTTCCATGATCAAAAAGAACTCAAAAGAAAGCGATAAAGTGGCAAAAAAAATATTGGCAGAAATCTGTCAAAACTGAACAGCTGACAAAGGACGAATTTTTGAGGGATTTTCCGTTGCTCAAATCAAAAAGTGTTCAACTAAGAAAAGTTTGGATATAACCTGGGGCATATGCATGAGAAATCGCAGGTCCAAAAGATAAACAGAGAATTTTCACGAATTTTTTTTCGGTGCAGCACCGAAAACAGTTTAAGGACAGCAACATCCCCAAATCTTTACCTCACTCAAATTAGAGGCTTCTCTTGGCACAAAAACAAAATAAACAAGATAAGGAGCGGTCATTACAGTAGTAATGACTTCCAAGACTCAAATAAAAGAAAACGTACTGAAAAGTAAACAGTGGGTTATCTCCCAAGAGTGCTTTTCTTTAACGCCTTTGAGCTAGGCGCAGAAAATTGCGAATCAAGTAATATCAAGTGATGAAGTATCAAGCTCATAATTTGCTCTAAGAATAGAGTCAAAAAGTAATTTATTTCTTTTCCTAGGGAAGTGTTCCATACCTTTCTTTAATGGGAATTGATACTTGATAGTGCCTTCCCTCATATCAATGATAGCACCTACAGTTCGAAGAAAGGGTCTTCCCAAAATAATAGGACATGAAGCATGGCATTCAACGTCCATAACAAGAAAATCAACGGGAACAAGGTTATTGTTAACCACAATAAGAACATCATTAATCCTTCCCAAAGGTTTCTTCTTAGCAACATCAGCAATAGGAACATCAAAATAACATTTTTCAAGCGGTGGTAAATCAAGCATGTCATAAATCTTTCTAGGCATGATAGAAATAGTAGCACCTAGATCACATAAAGCATGGCAATCATAACCATTAACATGCATATCAATGATGGGTTCCCAACCATCTTCTAACTTCTTGGGAACAGAGGCTTTTTGCTTCAACTTTTCATCCCTAATCTTTATAAGAGCATTGGTAATATGCTTAGTAAAAGCAATATTTAAAGAACTAGCATTGGGAGTCAAAGCAAGCTTTTGCAAGAACAAAATAACTTCAGATATATTTCAGCCATCAACATCAAAATCATTAAAGGAAATAGAGCTATCATCTCCCACACTCCGAAAAATTTCAGCACTCTTTTGAGAAAAAGTTTTGGCAGTTTTAGGCTTTTTAACACAAGGAGTGGGAGTTTTCTCTACACCAATCAAAGTAAGAGGGTTGCTATCAGTAGGAGCAACATCATTAGAGGTAGTAATAGTACATACCTTCATCTCTCTAGCCATCTCATCTTCTCTTTCCCACCTGGCATGCAATTCCGCTAACAATCTAATATTTTCATCAATTCCAACTTGGGTAGCATTAGCGGCAGCAACAACATTGCTCACATTCACATCATTAGGAAACACTTTTAATTTCAGAAGTTCAACATCATGAGCAAGGCTATCAACTTTAGAAGCAAGAATATCAATTTTGCCTAACTTTTCCTCAACAGACTTGTTAAAAGCAGTTTGTTTACCGATGAAGTCCTTGAGCATTACCTCAAGCTCGGAGGGCGCGGCCCTAGTGTTGTTGTAGGAATTACCATAAGGGTTACCATAACCATTACCATTGGTAGAAGGATACGGCCTATAATTGTTACTAGCAAAATTGTTCCTATAAGCATTGTTATTAAAATTGTTATTTCTAATGAAATTCACATCAACTTGCTCTTCTTGAGCAACCAGAGAGGCCAAAGGAACATTATTAGGATCAACATGAGTCCTATCATTAGCAAGCATAGCCATAATGGTATCAATCTTATCACTTAAGGAAGAGGTTTCCTCAACAGAATTTACCTTCTTACCTTGTGGAGCTCTCTCGGTGTGCCATTCAGAATAATTTACCATCATGTTGTCGAGTAGCTTTGATGCGGCGCCCAAGGTAAGGGACATAAAAGTGCCTCCAGCAGCTAAATCAAGTAGGTTCCTTGAAGAAAAATTCAGCCCTGCATAAAAAGTTTGGATAATCATCCAAGTAGTCAGTCCATGAGTGGGGCAATTCTTTACCATAGATTTCATTCTTTCCCAAGCTTGAGCAACATGTTCATTATCAAACTGAGTAAACTTCATAATATTGCTGCGCAAAGCTATAATCTTAGCAGGAGGATAGTATCTACCAATAAAAGCATCCTTACACTTAGCCCATGAATCAATACTATTCTTAGTCAGAGACAGCAACCAATCTTTAGCTTTTCCTCTCAAAGAAAAAAAGGAAACAACTTGAGCTTAATAATATCACTATCAACATCCTTATATTTCTGCATCTCACATAGCTCAATAAAATTGTTGAGATGAGCTGCAGCATCTTCAGTACTAGCACCAGAAAATTGCTCTTTCATAACAAGGTTCAATAAAGCAGGCTTAATCTCATAAAAGGTGGTAGCAGGAACAGGTGGTGCAATAGGAGTGCAGATAAAATCACTATTGTTCGTGCTAGCAAAGTCACATAACTTGGTGTTTTCAGGAGTACCCATTTCAGCAAAACGAAAGTAAACAAGTAAAAACAGCTACCAAGGATTCTAATTTTTTTGGGTTTTTGATATAAAGCAATGCAGGTAAAATAAATAAAGTAAAGCAAAACAAATAACAAAGTAAAGAATGTGTGTGCGAAGAACTCCCCTCGCAGAAGTCTTCTCTCTTCCCCGGCAACGGCGCCAGAAAAGTAGCTGCTACTCCAAGTTGATGTGGGAGCAAACTGTCCTTGTGCGTGGTGAATGACCAGCCCGTTGGGAACCCCAAGAGGAAGGTATGATGAGTGTAGCGGCTAGTTTTCCCTCAGTTAAGAAACCAAGGTTTATCGAACAGGAGAAGGGAGACGATGACGACTGAAGGTGTTGTGGAACCTGCACACACACAAACAAATACTTTGTTCCCAACTTGCGATGAGGTTGTCAATCTCACCGGTTTGCTTGAAACAAAGTTATGAGTGTATCGAGTGGAAAACAGTACAGTATATGCGAGTAAAGTAAACAATGCGGGAAAAGTAAACAGGTGATTGCAATATGATTAAAATAGGACCGGGGTCCACAGTTCACTAGTGGTGTCTCTCCATAGATAAAATAACATGCTGGGTAAACAAATTACAGTTGGGCAATTGATAGAATAAAGATAACGTGATATGTCAAGAAGATCACTATGAGATTTACTCTGGGCATTACAACAAAATACATAGACCGCCATCGAACTGCATCTATGACTAATAATCCACCCCCGGGGATATCATCCGAACACCCTAGAAGTATTAAGTTGCGAACAACAGATAATTGCATTAAGCAAAGTGTGTAATGTAAACAAAGCATATGCCCTTAAGCATATGAATGTTGTTTTCACCCTAGTAGCAACAGCACATCTACCACCTTAGAGGTTTCTGTCACTCCCCTAGGTGAAATAGAGACATGAACCCACTATCGAGCATAAATACCCCCTCTTGGAGTCACTAGCAACTACTCGGCCAAGATAGCTACTAACAACGGAGAGCATGCAAGATCATAAACAACATAGAGATAACAAAAGATATAATTCAGTACAGCAACTTAATCATAAACACCAATATTCATCGGATCCCAACAAACCAACATCATAGAATTACATAACGGTGATCTCAATCATGTAGGGCAGCTCATGAGATCTAAACATGAAGCACATAGTGGAGAAGACAACCATCTAGCTACTGCTATGGACCCATAGTCCAAGGTAGACTACTCACTCATCGCTCCGGAGGCAAGCATGGCGATGAAGAAGACCTCCGGTGGCGATTCCCCTCTCCGGCAGGGTGCCGGGAAGAGCTTCTGGACCCTCCCGATCTTCGGGTCGACGGCGGCGGCGGATCGCGATGTATTCTGGAAAACTGATCGGCCCCTTAGGTTTTTCTCGTCGGGGGGTCTTTATAGGCGAAGGGGCGATGTCAGAGGTGGAGCCAGGGGCTCTCACATAGGGGTGGTGCGGCCAGGGGCCAGGCCGCGCCGCCCCCTTGTGTGGGGCCCTGGTGGCCCCCCTCCGACACTTCTTCGGATCTCTGGAAGCTTCCGGGAAAAATAAGACTTCAGGAACTTGTTTCGTCCAATTCCGAGAATATTTCCTGTGTATCACTTCTGAAACTCAAAAACAGCAGAAAACAGGAAACTGGCACTGTGGCACTTCGTTAATAGGTTAGTTCCGGAAAATGTATAAAAATGCCACTAAGTGTAACGAAACAATAGGCAAATGGTGTAAAACAAGCATGGAGCATCAAAAATTATAGATACGTTTGAGACGTATCAAGGCGCGCTTGTGCGTCTCCTTCTTCTTGTCGGTAGGTGCCGGATCATTGGCAGCTTGAGCTGCACGTTCCGGGGCCAACCGCCCTTCCTCCGCTCATGCGCACTTGTCAACGAGCGCATAGAGCTCACTGACGGTGGACGGCTCGCAGATTTTGAGCTCCTCGCGACATCAATTGTCACGAACTCTGGTGATAAACGTTGCGATGATCTTGTCGTCGCTGGTGTTCACCACACCATGAGCAAGTTGACAGAAGTGCTGCATGAAGCTGCGCAATGTCTCCTTTGGGCGCTGAGATAGCGCCAAAATGTTGTTAAGGGTTCCCGGGCGCTTGTATCCACCCTGGAATGCGTTAACGAACTGCTCACACAGATCTTCCCACGAACGCACGGAGCTCCAAGGGAGGCGGAGAAACCAGTCGCTAGCCGGCGCCTTCAGTGCCAGCGGGAACCAGTTCGCCATCACATGACGATTTCCCCCCTCAGTGATCTCCATGGCGGTGGTATAGACCTGCAAGAACTCTCGGGGGTCTATGGTCCCATCGTACTTGAAGGTGATGCCGGGGCGGAACTTGCAAGGCCAGGTCACACGGCAAAGATCATCGGTGAAGGCCAAACAACCCCCGCCGAACGCGTACAAAGGCTGCGATAGGTCAGCCCCCGCGCGGCCTTGGCGCAGTGTCGCCGGAGCGCGTGCCTGACGTTGGACCTTGACACCACAGTGCTCCTCACGGTGATGCCGAGAGGATGACCAACCGAAAGAGGCTGACCTAGATCCTAGCCGCTGGGGCCTGAGCCGCGGTCACGGGCAAGGGCATGATGGCCTAAGGCTGCGCGTGACCGACTGCCGCTGGCTCTGCCGCGCCTAGACACACAGCCGCAGCAGCCGCACCTCTCTGGTTCATGGTCGTTGCGCCCTCCCCCTGGGCAACAGAACGCGAATGAGAGTGTGTCATGTTGGTGCGACGCTGCACATATGCGGTCAGCTCCTTGATTCGAGCTTCCCACACCACGTATGCTGGTGTACCTTGCGCCGGAGGGAATGAGGTGAGGGTACAAATGGCGATCAAGGCCTCCCCCAGATTGTGGATGCCCCTGGGAGCCTAGGCAGAGCGGTGAGACACTGGCACGCTACCATTCATACCACTCCTCGCCTTGCGCTGGCTAGCTTGGGGGCCCTCGGCACGAGACACTCCGCACTGAGGAGGTGGAGGAGGGGCATCCCCTGGTGACCAGCACCCGGCGGAACGCTTTCCCCACCGCCCTCTGGGCCGGTGGCGCCTCCTACGCCGCCCTAGGATTCCTCTGCGGTGGTGCCTCCTGCGCCACCTGGATGAGGCCCGACGGGGATGCCTCATGCGCCGCCGTCGGGGAGCGAACTGAGGGCAGCGCCTCTTGCGCTACCTTGTGGAGCGGGGTTAGGAATGGCGGCGCCTCCTGCGCCACCCTCCTGCTGCTGAGCGACGCCCACTGACTCAGCAGACTACGCACCCGCACCGGTCGCCGAGGACCGAGCGGAGGCACGCGTCGCCTTTTCCCGAGCACGTTGCTCAGCGGCGACGGCCGAGCAGGTCGTCCTTTGAGCCGCAGTAGGAGTGGCGGATGTCCTATACGCTGCACCTTCTCGACCCCTAGGCGTAGCCCAATGTGGAAGAGCGCGATCAATGAAGATAGCGAAGATGACGAAGACGAATATCACGCCCCCTACCTGGTGCGCCGATGTCATGTGGTTGTACACGGACACCGAGCGACACACCCCCTAGGTTGTTTGGCAAGTGGCGCGGATGAGACGCCTTCGTCACCACGGATAACACATAGAACACACAACAATTTTTACCCTGGTTCGGGACGTGAGAGGGGATCTCGCGTAAAACCCTACATCCAGCTTGTCTGATTCTTTGTTGATGGAGATGAATGATGGAGTGTGTACAGATTGCCAGCGACCGTGAGGTTGCGTCTCTCAGCCACCGGACTTGGCTACTACTGAGATTAGCGTCTCTCTATCATGGTTGCTTCGTGATGAAGGAGCCAGTGCCTTTCTTTATGCTTTCCTTAGCTAATCCAAAGGTGTCGGTCCTCCAGGACCCAGGCCAGGTCCTCCTTTTATAACTCAAGGGGATGCCACAGTGGCCGAGATGCATGCGAGATAGATGTCATGCGATTCCGAGCGGTGGCGTAGCCTGGTGGAGCTACGAGCCCCGTTGTCCCCCATGCCGACTAGCACGCCGCGCTGATGGGCCGAGACCAGCCGGTCCCGTCAGTATTTACCTCGCCTCACACAGGTAATGATGTCTTCTGCTTTCCCACTTCAGTGGGTTTCTGACGCATGCTCTCCATGCACGTTTCCGGGGAGGGACACGAGGATCCCGCAGCAGAGTGTGCGTGACATGCACTGGTCTTTGATGAATCACGGGTGTGACCCCGTGCCTTCTTGTCTGTTTCTTCCCTCCCAGCTAGGGGAAGGAGCCTTCTCTCATAAGCTTTCTCTCCCCCGCCCGGGGAGAGAGCCTTCTCTTGTACACTCCCCTCCCTAGTAAAGGGGAGAGGCCTTGGGTGACGCCCGGCAACGCCCTTGACAGACCGTGCCACAGCGTGGCACATCCCCTTGCGGGGAGGCAGCGTCTCGGCTTCTTCTAGGATGGAGGGGGTCATGCGGCCGGCGCTAGGACCCCCTAGCCTAGAGCGCTGACAATTACCGTAACAGGATTGACTGAAAAGGTGTCTCTTGGGTATGCCAATGGGGTAGGTTGAGGCGTGTGCACCAAGAGCGGGATTTGTCCATCCGCGTGACGGGTAGATACTCTAGGCCCATGGGCCCACTCCATGACAATTGCATCTACGAAGCTTGCAAGCGTGTGACTAGGTCACGGAGGATCAATGTCATGGATGAGCTAAAAGACTTGTCGTTAACGAGGGTGAACACGATATAGTGATATCAGTGATCTGACCTCGGACAAGATCTAGTATCACGAGACAAAGGGAATGGAATATGATGTTTACAAATGAACGAAGAGCTTCATCGAATGCACAGGGATCAACGTGACTTTCTAGAGCTAATTGTTGATCATTGATCGGAGAGGTGTCTCGATCATGTCTGGAGTATTCCCCAACCCGTAGGGTGTCACACTTAAGGGTATACGACACTTAGGGATCGATTTGGAATTAGTGGAAATCAGAAGGAGTTAACTAGAAATGTTCTGAGTAATATCGGAAGTGTTCTGGAGACATCGAAAATGTTCTGGACTTTATCGAAAAGGTTCCGATGAAAGAATTATGCCAAAGGGGATTGTTAATTAATGGGTTTAGTATTTAATTAAAGTAATTAAATATTAAAAGAGAATTAAATAATAATTAACTAATATAAAAAGAGAAAATACCTAATGGGCTAGGCCCATTGGGGGGCGGCCAAGGGCCATAGGCCGGGCGCCCTAGGGTTTCCCCTAGGGGTCGGCAGTGGCCAAGGGGGCGGGTGGCACCTAGGGTTTCCCCTAGGGTCGGCGGCCACCTACCCCCCTACGCCTATATAAACCCCCCTGCTCCCTTGGCTCATTCATCCCATATCCTCCTCTCTTCTCCCTGGCTTGGCTCCCACGTTTTGGAGTCGTGCCCACGAGTTAGAGGAAACTCAACATGTCGGACGCCGTCACGCTGCTGGATTTCCGGCTCTAGTCTTTCTTCTTCCGCTGCTCTGCTAGACTGGAGCCCAGACGATGTCTATACACCGTGCGTGTGCAATCCCTCGGAGGCGCTGCTCCTGCGGTGCTGGTCTTCATCGACTGGTACAAATACACGACTTGAGGTCGGCTTTTGTTGTCTTCATCAACAACGTTTGTGCGGGAACATTCTCGCGCACTCGGTTTTCAAAGGTATGAACACCACCGCTACTCTGTTGCCTTTCAAGTACATAGATAGATCATGGGAAAAGGTTTGTAGGAAAAATATTGTTTTCCGCTACGAACCCCAACAAGTAGTATATTACACAATTTCACGATTCACAAATGACATATATAAATAACCACAATGACTCTAGCAAGCCGATAAAAAAATACATTACAAAAACCCAATCATACAAAAGGCAAAATAGCATCCAAGTACGGACAAAGGTACAAATAAGCCTAAGAAGGATGAAGATAATCGATGGCATCCATAACCCTGCTGAGGTCAAGCCGTAAGGGTAAACTTGCTAATGTCATCCTTCAACATAAATGTCTTCAAGCGTGTCTTTGTACATGCTCCGACGATATCTGAGATGAGCAGCAATAAGTATAGAGTACTTAGTAAGACTTTAAGACGTATCAAGCATCGTCAACAAGCCGCCATTGTACATGAGGTATGAAAATGGACTTTAGATGCAAAGGCCACGCTAAGCTATATGGTGGAGTTAAGCGGTAGCGAGCAAGAACTAAAGAACCTATACAGACATGCTACAACTTTCATCTATTTAGAGATGATAAGTGACAAGGGTATAGTTAACAGAGCCCGTTAGTTGAGTACCCCTGAGGCCCGTTGAGCTAGGCCCAATTGTAATGATAGTCGAATACGAGTTATTACCGTATGTCGATATTTGTAATCTGTATCAAACCCTACCCGATCCTCGAGACCTGGTCACCTATATATAGGGGCCAGGAGGGGACGGTGTAGGGCAGATTGAAAGCAAGCCAGGTTGAACACCCAAGTTTACTTTCGATACACACTTATTTCGACTAACTTTACCTTCGAGTTCATCTGACGCCCTATCTCCCCGATCCTAAGTCCTTCATCTAGGACATTTGTCGAGTTAACCCCTCGTCAATTGGCGCCGACCGTGGGGACTTTGGGCGTTGGAGTCATGAATTCGACGGCTTTTTCGCTTTTAGCCAACAGCAGTCAAGAAATTGACGGAAGTCAAGAGGTGGAGCTAACCATCGGAAGTTTGAGCATCCTCATCGGGCCGTCGGGTTCGTCCCGCCTTTCGGATCCGATGAAACAAGACCCATCGGCAAACGAGCCTGAAACAACAGCAATAATGGAGTATTTCGACGGCTCATCCAGCGAGGCAAACTCGCCGGACAGCTCAGAAGAAGTGCAAAAAAGGGAAATTTCAGAAGACAACAAAGAAAAGGGCAACCTCAGTACAGAAATCCAACTCGACGATCTCACGATCTGCCTCGACAATATCTCAGACAACTCAACAGATACATGGAAGACAGGGTTAGAGCTTTCTGAAGACAGCGACTCGATCTTTTCAAGCTTTAATAGCAACATCGGCAAGCAGTGCCAGGTACTCGCCATTGTGGGCGACAACTCAGAAGAATTCGATGAAAATAACAACCCAGTGATAAACCCAGCAAATATAGACAGAGGAGCAAATCACCTAGCAGAAGGACAAACAGTGGAATCCCTCACAGCCAGGGAGAAAATTCGACAATCAGTCGACGAGTGGAAAATAATAAGAGAAGCCGTAGAACACGGCACACCAATACCATCCAGCTCCAGCAAAGACATGCTTTTTGGGTATCATTACGCCCTCAGGCAGCAAGCAAAGCAATTAGCAAAGGAAAAGGTAGAGATACAAAGAAGAAAAGATTCAGCCATTGCAGCCAGCGAAGCTGCTCGTAGAGCACGAAGCGACGCATCATACAGCAACGCAAGGAAAAATCATCGACATGGCTCAAGGTATGACAACCTCGAGTACTCCGACAGGCAAAGTATTTCCAAAAACCTCGACTCGTCCTTCCTATCGGTCGACGAGCAGGGAAACATCCTACCAAAAACTCCTAAAGCAGCACTAGTGGCAGCACAAGCATATCTACTTACAACTCGACCAAGTCCAGGAGATCCTAGAGAACATATGCATAGAGCAGCACTAAACGGACTCAATATGGTGGGCCACAAGCTATCAGCAAAAGGAGAAGAAGCACATCACCACAAAGAAGCGCACAAAGCAAGATCACCTTGCCGTCACAATAGTCCTCGGCATAGAAGCAGCAAACGCCGATCTCGATCGCCATCACCAAAACAGCACGGTGGAACTCGAAGATCGCGATCCCCAAATGAAAGGCGCGACTATGAGGACGACGAAAAGGAGATGGGGGCATCGTGCTTTACTCGTAGGGTTTGCACCACTCCAGTTCCTAAGGGATTCAAGCTACCTCATGACCAGCAAAAGTACGATGGATCACAGGAACCACAATCATGGCTCGCAGATTACTTACAAGCAGTTCAAATACTAGGAGGAACCAAAGAGACAGCAATGCAAAGTTTGCAGTTACACCTCACCGGAGCAGCAAGGTCATGGTTGAGCAAACTAGAGAAAGAATCCATTGGAAGCTGGGAAGACCTCACAAAGCAATTTACAAGCAACTTCAGGTCGACGTACAAATGGCCAGCATCAATAGAAGAAGTCAAGGCATGCGTACAGCAACGCGACGAAACACTACGGGCATACATCCAAAGATGGAGCCTCATCAAAAATTCAGCAGTCGAAGTTTCAGATGAAAGAGCAATAGACGCGTTCATCATTGGATTAAGGCGAAGAGACCTAGTCGAAGAGATGGGTAGAATCAAGCCAAAAACAGTGTCAGATCTCATGGACACAGCAAACAGATTTGCAGATGGAGAAGATGCGTGCAACAACAAACGGACACGATCTCCAGAGGACGACAGAAGAAACAGATACGGAAGTCAAAGGAGACGATCCCGAAACTACGACACCTACGGCTCTCATAACCAAGTCGCCACAGGATATAAAGACAACAGTTATCAGGGAAACGACCGCAGAAGCTCGGGATATCGCAGCTACGGAAGAGAGGAGTATAAGAAGTTCCCACCAAGAGAATCCAGAGAGTACAACCCATCACCAGAGGATATGCTCAACGGGCCTTGTCATATACATTCAGCGTTCGTCGACGGGAAGCGAGTATCAAGGCACGCGATGAAAGACTGCACAACATTCTTAAAGCTACAAGAAGCAGCAATAAACAAACAAACCGAGGCAAGGCGACAAGGATTCGAAGGTAGTAACAATCCCGCGACAAACCAGCAAGGAAACAACGGAGCTCCTCAAGGACAAGACCAGCAAAACAAGGGACACGACGACGACGACGAAGGGTACGTCCCATCAAAAGGACACATTACAGCAATGATACAACATGTGCCCAAGTCGAACAAAGAAGAAAAGAGTATAACTCGACAAGTCAATCTAGCAGTCATGTTGCCTCCAGCTACAACAGAATATCTGCATTGGTCAGAACAACCAATCGAGTTCAACAGAGAGGACCACCCCATAACAGTACCTCGGCCAGGAAACGCGCCTCTGGTACTCAAAGCTCAAATCGGCGCGTATGATGTCGACAGAATATTCATGGACGCAGGAAGTGGAATTAACCTGATATACGCGAAAACACTCAGGGCAATGCACATATCATTGGAATTCCTAAAACCAACAGATTGCTCCTTCCATGGAATCGTACCAGGAAGTGCTAATTACCCGTTGGGTCGAATAGCACTTAATGTCTGCTTCGGCAACCGACAAAACTACAGAAGGGAGAAACTAGACTTCGAAGTCATGGACTGGCCATCGCAATATCACGCGATCCTCGGACGACCCGCGTTTTCGCGATTCATGGCAGTGCCTCACTACACATATTTGGTACTTAAAATGCCAGGACCAAAAGGAATAATCACAGTGAAAGGAAGCTTTGAAGTTTCAGATCTCTGCGACAGGGAATTCCACAAGATGGCGCAAAATTTTGGCGTAATAGCCAACCATGCAGAAAAGGCAAAGAGCGCGACTACAGAAGGCGTCAAGCTACTCGAAGGATGCACCGCGGAGCCCGAAACGAAGAAGCCACGAACAGGGACATCAGGAGAAGACACAGGCGCAGAAGAGAAAGGGAAAGTTACGGCGACATAAGCATCATAAAGACAATAGAGTAGAACAATAAAGGCCGTAAAAGCCACGAGTTATTCCAGGGGCAATGCCCTCTAGATCCAGAACACGGGTCACAGGCCGGATCTCTTGGGTCACCCCATGTATCTTACATTAAAAGTATAAATAAAGACAAAGCGTTCCTCATATTCGAGTTTACGAGTCTTTCAAAGAGAAGATGCGGCAAACGCACGAACCATACAAATACGCCTTGAGAATAAATTTCAGACATATAGTCGCGAAATAAATAATCTCTCGCGTTCCACACATACTTTACAACATCGGGTTGTCAGAATCATCTACGCCTAAAGGATCTAAATAATGATACTCGCGGAAAAACGCAGCATCCGCCTCTAGAAGCCTAGCTACAAGTCTTCGAGCAGGTTGAAGCGTGTTCTCCATATGAACCCGAAGGCTAGCTCCACCTGGAGCTAAACTTAAGGACATCGTGCTATAATTCAATCTGGGGTGCCACTTGCGTATCCACCCGAGAGCAAAATTGGCACCAGCCACTAAGTTCAGTTCTATTAACCTATGAATACGATGGCTGGATCGGAAAGTATCAAGAAGAAGTGGGAAAGTTGCAGGCAAAGGATTACGGGGAAGCATAATGGAGTGCATAGTTGTAAGAGCTCGCCGGCAACCATCAACTGACTCGCCAATGTGCTGGGCACGATCTTGAAGCAATACAATGGCGCTACGACGTCGAGGATCAGACCACAGAGTCTCATAGCCAGTCGACATCTTCTCCAAAGCAGCATTCCGCTCAGCAACTCGACGTTCTTCAGCAGCAAAATCCAAGCAAGTACCTACAATGACAAATATATCACAAAAGAAGTGCACAAACAGCCAAAAGAAGAAGTCGAAAGAAAACTCACATCGCAACAGCTCGCAAGCAGACTCGACAATTCCAAGAATGAAAGATTCGCACTCTTCATTATGAACAACCTTCGCCGTCAAGCTGGAGACCTTTTCTTCAAGTGAAGAGATTTTCTTCATATAGCCACTGGCCTGGCTAGCCTTTTTAATAGCCATCTGTGCTTGGCGTTTAGCCAAGGATAGGCGAGTCTCAAGGTCGGAAATCCTGGAAGAATATTCTTCGCAGTGACTACATCGACTAGGAGTCGACGAAATCTGAGGATTGAATCCGCGAGCAGAGGAAGGAGCAGGAGCATGAGAAGAAGGATCACTGTCACGCATCGACTACAAAAAGAAAGAAAGGAGAAACAATTTCAGAAAGATAGCATAATACTCCATACAAAGAAGATATATTTACATAAGAACACAACCCTATGGCTAAGATTCTCGGGTTGCACTTAATTGGAGTCTTTACATTCAAAAGGAGAAAACTAAATACTACAAAGAAGCTGAATCTACGCCACCTCAACATTGTGCTCCGTGGAAGAAGGGGGCGCGGCCAGTTCCTCGCTAGAAGTCGATGGTGGCACTGGAGCCTTCGGCGCTGGAGGTGGTGCAGCAGGCATAGCAGAGGCTGCCGAAGGAGAAATTGTGTTCAGCAATGCAGGAGCCAACTTCTTCGCCTTCTCGAAAAACACCTTCATCTCGTCGCGGGTATGGCCATGGGGGGAGTTAACTTTCTCCCAATCAAAGTCTGTGCCATGCGCAAGAGAAAGGGCAATGGCACCTTCGGCGCCGCGCTTAATGGACAGCCCCTTCAGATGGAGAGTAGGGTCTTCATCGCTGTCAAAAGTCTTGGCGAGTTCAGTCAGGTTGCCCTTCGGGATTGCCATCTTTTTCTTCGGCCACAACCCGGCAAATAGCCGTGACAGAATGCGGCCAACCAACTCAAAAGTTTCCTGGATAGATATCCAGTTTTCTTCGAGTAGGTTAACCGCATCCATAAGAGGATCATTGTCCGTTTGCAGGGACGACGGAGATACCCCTGTGAATTCTAAAGCAATAGAAAAGAAAGGAAGAGGCAAGTGTCAACAAATACACCAGTGCAACAGGGGACGAAAACAGAAGATAAGTCGACGAACTTACTTTCGGCAGCAGTAGACATGGTGTGAAGACGCTCCGCCACGGCTTGCTCTCGTTGAGCATGCTCTTTGTTGGCATCTGCTAACGCCCTCTCAGCCTTCTTCGCCTTGGTAAGCACAGATTTCTGCGACTTCTCAGCAATTGCCTTAGCAGCGGTCGCAGCATCATAAGCTTTTTGCGAAGCTTTGAGCTCCGCTTCCAGCGACGCAATGCGAGCATTAGCTGTCGCTAAAGCAGCTGCAAAAGCAGACGAAAGGAAGTCAGATAAACAGCAAGAGACAAAACGCAGAAGAAAAGTAATGATTGAATATCAAAATTGTACCTTCGGAAGATTTTGCAACCTTTAGGTACCCCGCACACTCCGTGCCCAGGGCGATAAATCTCTTCACCAAAGCCTGATAAAAGAAGAGTGTAAGAGTAGAAGTGCATGAAAGGAAAGAAGGGAAAAAAGAATCGCTCACATCATCAGAAGAAACTGTAGAATCATGGGCCTCCAGAGAAACCTCGGCTTCTTTGGTCTTCTTCGCGCGTTTGAGGTTTCGGGCTTGAGTTTGAGAAACCTTCTTTACAGAGGCCCTGGTAGTCCTCGGAGCAACATATGGTTCGACAGGCTCATCAATAGCCACAGGAGAAGGTGGTGGAACAGCCGTCGCACATGTTGGTGGTTCTTCATCATCACTGCATGAAAAGTATAAGTTATAAGCAAGATGCAAGAACAAAGCAATTGAAAAGTTCGACTACAATACTTACGATGCAAGCATGTCAAAGTACTCCATATCTTCTGCAAGAGCGGGAGTTTTTCCAGCCGCTGCAGAACTCGATGAAGCAATTTCGTCGACACGTTTCCGTTTTTTGTCGACACCAACATCTTCAGTAAGAGCAGGAGGAGGAGATGTCGACGAGCTAGTCTCATCTTCTGATTCTTCGACATCATCTCCGTCCTGACTTTCATCAGCCTCGGGGGCTTCAGATGCAGGAGATGCTAGATCAGCAGGAAGGGGCCCTTCCTCTGGAAGAGGAGGACGCGAAACAATGAATTGGTGACCCTGCATATTAATAAATCAGCAGAGTGCAGAGGCAAAGAATCATGCAAGTCGAAACTAAGAAAAGTTTGACAAAAAGTGGATGCAGCGATGTGTACCTCAGGAATAGGGTGCACGGAGTCGAAGAAATCCGCCTTCAAGTCAGCAACTGAGTGCTCCTTGGTGAGCTTGGTGAGATTCCTGACTCGCTTGTCGACATCTTCTTTTGACATCAGATCCTCGGATATGCGAGTAGGGTCTTCTAAGCCAGAATAAGTCCAAAGCTTGGTGAGGCGGTGCTGTAGGGGTTGAACTCGACGTTGTATGATAAACGCCATGAGTTGGATACCCGACAAAGCACCTCCTAGGCCTGTTTTCAGATTTTGAATGCGGGATAGAAGAGGAAGAATTTGTGCAACTTCCGCATCTGAGGGAAGCGAGTCCCATGACTTCAATTTCTTCACTTCTTGAGAAGCGTCAAAGGGAGGAAGGCCGAATCCATCTTCAGAAGAGGATTTGCGGTCCTTGATATAGAACCACTTTGTCCTCCACCCTTGGACAGATGCGGCCATAGAAAATTCAAGATATTGCGCCTCAGGGCGCACAGAAACAACGGCTCCGCCCAGTTCGGGTTTCCTTGCCAGCGAAACATTGGGACGGAGTCGAAAGATCGATCTCCAGAGAGTGAAGTGGGGCTCAATGCCCAAAAATGACTCACAGAGAGTCACGAAGCAAGCAATATGGAGAAGGGAATTTGGTGTGAGCTGATGGAGCTGAACACCATAGACAAATAGCAGCCCATGGAGAAACTCGTGGGCAGGAAGTGACAGACCGCGGAAGAGGAAAGCAAGGAACATTACCCGGTAACCGCTCGGGGGCTTCGGGATCCGTTCGGTGCTGGGAAACTTGATGGAATCTTCGGCAGCAATGAGGCCGTCCGCCGTGGCTTTCTCCACCTCCTTCTCGGTGATGGTGGAGCGGACCCAGTTGGTGGCAGAAGACTTGGCCATAGCGCTCCTGGTGGCCAGATGCTTCACGCGCATACAGCACAAAAGTGCGCTCGGGGGCTCCGCAAGAAAGGAAGAGGCAGAGGAGATCAGCAATGGAGGCGGCGGAGGTAACGAGCTGGTGAACAGTACGATTCCCCACTATGCCAGTTATATATCTTCTGGGAGAAGGATCGTGGGCTGAGTCATGGCGCAAAGATCGGAAATGTTAGCCCACCAACGGTCAAAAATCGTGCAGCCCACTAAACGGTCAAAAAATCGGGAAAATTACAGTGCTACCCATAAAACGGTTCGCATTGATGAAGAGCTACGTCTTTATTGACGTCATCAAATATATATATAAAGGTAAAAGGATGGCGCCGACGAATGCTGAAACTTATAGAAAGGATCAGATATGAAGGATTTTTTGGTTATAAGCCTTGGGGGCTGTTAATTGCATAAATATCGAGTGGAACTCTTCATTGAAGTAGTGGACCTGAACTAGAAGACAAGATGTTATTGAAAGTATCTCGAGTTGAAGAACTTTGCAGGTGAGGTGTTTCGAGTTGAAGTGTGACGAGCTATATTATTTCTTGAGCCTATACTCGAAAAAATCTTTTTTCGACTATAGCCTCGGGGGCTACTCCCATCGGGAGCGCTGAGCGCGCACCCGACGATATTCATTGGCAAAGCATTGAAGATTGGAGAAGTGTTACTCCCATCGGGAGCGAGTTTTATGGTTGTAGAAACCCGAATATTTTCAGTCAAACTTTGACTGCGACATAAGATTCTCGAGTTGCGTTATCGCAACAAAACTCGAATGCCGTGACTTGTCGCGAAGGTAAGACCCCGGGATCCGTCCTGTGTGGCCTGGTATACGCACATGGATGCGCTCTGCTGGTATGTATCCGTGTCTACGACGCGAAGAAAATCCTGGTGGACGCACTGGGTACCCCGAGAACCACTGGGACTCATTTTTTGTAAGTCCTAAATGAGGCAAAAGAGTGAGTTTGACCGGTATCCCGAATTCAAGTCCAAGGGGATTGAATTTGAAGTAGGTGACAAGTATCTGTTCCGGCAGTTAACTGACCTCTTGATCCGTCAGAGTTGTCAGGCTTGTTCATCGAGACCCCTTGCGAGCAAATTATCATCAATATAAGTCGAAAGACCAAGTCGAAGATTTGAAGATAAAGTCGAAGAATTGATCAAGTCGAAGATTTGAAGATTAGAGATTCAACCCGAATCTGCAATTCTGGTAGAATCTCAGGGGCTACTGACAAGGGTATAGTTAATAGAGCCCGTTAGTTGAGTACCCCTGAGGCCCATTGAGCTAGGCCCAATTGTAATGATAGTCGAATACGAGTTATTACCGTATGTCGATATTTGTAATCTGTATCGAACCCTACCCGATCCTCGAGACCTGGTCACCTATATATAGGGGCCAGGAGGGGACGGTGTAGGGCAGATTGAAAGCAAGCCAGGTTGAACACCCAAGTTTACTTTCGATACACACTTATTTCGACTAACTTTACCTTCGAGTTCATCTGACGCCCTATCTCCCCGATCCTAAGTCCTTCATCTAGGACATTTGTCGAGTTAACCCCTCGTCAATAAGAGAGTGTATATTGGAACCAACTACATTCCAACACCAAACCTAATCCATACAATATATCACCCATTTGTGACCCCATGAAGAAGCAATATCAAGGGCACTCAAATGGTTAACAAATTTTATAGAAATTTAGTATTCTAGTAGTGCTATTTACTATACATGTTATTAACAATTAGGTGCAAGTTATTCTATGATCGAGTTAAACAACTCCAAGTTATCCATTACCGCAGATATGGCTTTTAAAAAATATTAACCCTGGAGGGGTGCACCAATGTGGCCATTTAACGATCAACCCCACCAAGCAACACTAGAATATCATGACAAGACCTTTTCCAGTTCTACAATAAAGTTTAGGGGGAGCATCCTTCTAAGCTATCCATGCATAATGAAGTCGGCCGAGCTTCGAAGACGGGGCTAGGAGTTTGCGTTGGGTGGCCCGGCCTAGAGGAAGACCCATTGAAGAGCATATCCAGCTTCACATAAAATTGTCCCACGGTGTCAAATTAACCCGTCAACCATCGGAGGTGACACAACCACGCCCATTCGATGGGGCCTTATAACCTCAAGCCCATCAGAGGTAGCTCAAACAAAATATGGATCCAAATGTAAATATAGTGTTGTGGCCCCTGATAAACTAAACTCGAGAAAAGCTAATAAGTCAAGGAGAGGCCCGTAACTCACTCATGTCTTGTTAGTGTGCTTAAATTATAACTTACAACAAGAACTCGGGGTCCTATAGGACACAATTGGGCTGACAGAAAATAAAAATTGACCCACCGATGTCTTTTCTTAAACAAGTGTAGTTGTAACATAGATAAACCATGATTAGCTCCAATATATCATATACAACTAATCTCCAATTCATATCCATGTCATATCAAAACTAGAGCATGTGATAAGTTTCCAACCTGATAAGACAACACCACTTGAGGCAACCTAAGCATGCCTAAAACTCACAAGGCCAACTCAAACAACAAGCGAAATGCAATAGCCAGGGGGTATGGGATTTATGGTTTTGCTTTGGGAAATAGGTGGATGGGACACGTGACTCGAACAAAGCATTATATCACAAGGCTAGCAACAAAAACATAAAGAAAAAGTAGGTAATGAGAGCCTTGTCAACACAGGGGATCTTCCTTGCCTAAAAATATTATTGCGGAGCATTCCGAGAACTCGTCGTTGCTCATATCATCATGAAGTGTTCTATCTAGGAAGAAGCAAAGCTCTACAAAAAAAACAACGGATGCAAAACTTAATACTATGGCAAAAGAATTGGTAAGATCAAGTGTATGCATACCTGGCATGACAATTATGACGCAATGCAACTTATCCAAATTATGTAAAACCAGAATCCTGACACACACACATATATGCTTCAAAAAAAATTGTCTGCAAATTTGAATGTTGATTAGTATATGATGATTGCATTTTTTGAAGCATGTTTACTTGTTGTTTTTGAATTAGCTGCATTAGATTGTGTTAATTTTCAACAAGATCCCAGAACGGAAGGTATTTATGGACACAATAAATGGAATCATTACTATTTGACAAAAATATGTTGATTGAAGGCCATTAAAGTCTTAATTACAATTATTCTTGCACTTGGGAGGGAGCCAGGTAAGGAACCAAGCGACAGAAGCTTGGGCGACCAGTCGTACGGTCGCGGCCTGCCAATATTACTCGACCGTACCATGTGTTAGACGTTCCGCCTGGTCAAATACTCTCACCCCTTGAAAACCGATCTGAGACCCAACATTTAGAGACAACAGAACTAGCAAAGAACTCGCCTCTGGAAGGAATCTGGAGAGGGAACTAGCAGAAGGGCACCAATCGTCGTCACCACTCGGATCATTGGAGGCTTAGGCATCATCCCCATCGTCACACCGCTGCATCTTCATCGTCGTCGCCTTCATCCCCATTCCATCACCATCTTGTTGTATTTCCCAGACTTGATTGTGGATATGCACAAGTTCCCGTCCATTCATATATATATATACCTCAGTTACATTCGTATTTTGACGATGTTGTTTTCCTCCGTGAGTGAGTAGCTACTTGAGTTATTGGGGAGACGATGAAACCCTAGTATTAACTATGTGTTAAATAAAGATGGTTATGTTTTACTCATGTTTTGATTATTAGTTTTCCCTTTCAATATTGTGTGAAGAGCTCCATGCAATATTTGCCTATTGGACGAAAGTGGGAATTACCTTTAGATGCATGATAGTGGGGCGCGTTGCAAGTGACACCCCACGCAGAACCATTGCCATGTAGCTAGAGGGAGTCGAGAGGAGTCTCACCGAACATATCCATGACCATAGGTACCATGGGAACCCCTTAATTGTGGTGTATTGTGGTGATTTGCCGGATAGGACTGGTGTGGTCATGAGGGGTGGTTGATGTTGATGATTTGTCAGCAATCGCCCATCTTTGAGATCCTCCCATAAGAAACACATGAGGAAAGAGATTAGCGTCGATAACCATCTTATTAAATGCTTAGAACAAATGCTAGTGGTGGATTCACTACTCCTCGATAACGCCTTCGCCCATCATAGTTTCATTCTTATAATGTGTTGTTCGCTATCTCGTTACTCTTTTTAGTTTACTTTACTTTATTGTTTCACTCTATTTGCAATCACGCTCGTTTTCTCCTACTTGAAGCCAAAGATAGCTTTTTAAGCATTCTTTGGTGAATAGTGACAAAGAGCATTTGCAAACTTCAGCCGGTAGGCTCTCTGTGGGATCGATAGCTCTATTTCAATACTAGCTATACCGACTTGTGCACTTACAGACATCAAGCTACTTTCTGGCGCTATTGGGGGGAGCTAAGCATTGTTGGTTTTTTCTCTTTATTATTATTCATTATTGTTTTGCTAATCACTGTTTACTAGCTACAGGTAGTCACCATGTGTGACTATTCACATATTTCTTATATAGAGAAAATAAAGATGTCTGGCCGCCTATGGATGCTTTCTTTAAGGTACATCCCAACATAAATCTTGAGGGGTTTGCAATTAACCCCATGTTAGTTGAATTACTGCACACTTAGAGATTTGCAGGAGATGGTACGGAAGATTCGTACACACATTTGGAATTCTTTAATGAAATTTGTGACACTTTTATATTTAACTCTTTCACTCATGATATAGTGAGGCACAAACTTTTTACTTAATCTCTCATGGATAAAGCTCACACTTGGATTCTAGCATGTCCTGCAGGTACAAACGAAACTTGGGGAAGGTTATCAGCTGCATTCTTGACTCGATTTTATCTAGAGAACCGATCCCATGGAGCAAGAAATATGATTGTGAATTTTTGTAACCGCCCAGGGGAGAGCCTATATGATGGCTACAAAAGATTTGGAGGTTTTCTCATTAATTTTCCTCCTCATGGTTTTACACCACGGATGCTAGTGTATAGTGAGGCAAATAGAACTGAGTTAGACTCTACCTTTGATGGAGCCTTTATGAATTATGAAATAGAGGATACTTGGCCTCTCTTAAGTTCTGCCCATCATGCCAAATAAATTGATAACTATAAAACAAGTGAAAAAGATTATCTAGCAGATCACGAGTATATCACTAGGTTTCCTAATTCTTGAAAGATGGAGCACTCGTTAGGAAGTTCTAATCTTAACCATGAAATGATTGTGCAAATGGTGAAAGAATATACAGAATATTTACATGTACCCCGTGATTGGATGACTCTGAACCGCCAAGTGCACAAGAATGAAATATGTTAAAGAATTCAAGGCGGCAGAAGATTCAAAGGAATCAAAGAAATAACTGCCAAAATAAGAAAAAGAAATGAGGATGAAGAATCTAAGCAGGAATGAAGATACGCTCAAGGAGAATAGTGAGATAGTAAAAAAACTCTTAGAGCCGGAAGAAGGTGACATTTTAATGCTAAACTCAATATCTTCTCGTCCGACAAATGGTAAGCTTGAAGGTAAAGAGACTCCTAGAGTTACTATTAATTTTGGAGAAGTCTCTCGTGCTAGGTTATGTGATTTGAATTCCACTAGATCTCAGCATTATCTACATCTAGAATTTGCGTTTCAATTTTTTAAAACATTTAAATTCTGTTTTTGTTTTTTTTAAATGGCCACCATGGAGCTTGAGTTCTATTTGTAGTTTCCGCTTTTATCTTGGCATATCTTGTTATAAAGAAGGTGAGCATAACTCAGTTATATATTTGGTAGATACTAACAAAGCCGAGGTTGCAAGCTTCTGGTCTTGTCTTGAAAACATTCAAGATGGAATACATGTGATGTACCTTCCTCGTATAAATTTTTGCAAGCTTTTTTGTTTCGGTTGTTTCTTCAACTATGTTATAAATGCAATCTGTTAGAGTTCCATGGGTAATGCCTCCTGCAGGTGCGCTGAAGCTAAATATAGATGGAGCCTTCTTGGCTCAATCAGGACAGGCTGGTGCGGATCTTCCGTACCATCTCCTGCAGGTTAAACTGTGTGGCACGCCCCTTCTGTGGTGTCGTCACTGGCGGCGCGTCATGGAGGCCAACCTGGGTGGTGGCCCAGTCTTATCAAAGTGAAAATTATTTTTATCAAGCTTATTTGACCTACAAATCTGGTAAATAATGGCCCATTTAGGGGATTTTTTTTCATTGGCCCATACTACCATCGTGACTTGACAATTTGGCCCATACTTATATTTCAATCACGCTCCGCCACTGGGTGTCGTCGTGTGAACTATGTGACAAGGACATCTACTCGTTGCCATCCTAGGCTCAGATGAAGGCTACTGCTCAAAAAGGCGAATGAGACGGCGCCTCCGCAGATTTCACCTTCCTTTCTTTCTTCCACCTCCCAAGTCATTCTGCACGCGTCCTTCACCCTATCTTCTACTGCAATACTTCGAGACTCCGTTGACCGACCGATCCAGCCGGCAGCCGCCATGCATGCGCGCCACGAAACCACTGCCGTCCGTTTCGGCGCCGACGGCTGCGATGGCTCCAGCAGCGGAGGCAGCAGCCCGGGCTCCGTCTCCGGCGCCTCCCTCGACAGCGACGACGGCTCCACCGGCACCGACGAGTACTGCCCCGACGATCCACGCGAGTTCCGGCGCCACGTCTCTTCTTTCTCCCCGTCCGTGCTCGCCCAGGTCGATCCCGGCAGCTTCCGCCCCATCTCTCCGTCCCTCTCCTGCGTCCTGGCCGACGTCGACAAACACCTGCAGCGCATGGCCGCCCTCCTCCCGGCCTTCACAGCCCCCGCTGCCTCCGCCGCGCGCGCAGACGCGCTGCGAAAATGGCTCGCCGGCTTTGACGTCGGCTGGGTGGTGGACATGGACGACCGCGGGAGCCTCCCGCGGAGGGAAGTCGGGAAGAGGGTCAGGGAGTGGGCGCATGCGCTGGGCACCATGGATCGTGTCTTCCGCCGCCGGCACCGGGAGGTCCGCAGCCCGCTCAACGAAGCCGCAGCCGCGGAGCTAGCGGCGCTGGGGCAGCTCGCGGGGGATAGCGCCGGCGCGATGCTGGGTCTGGCTGGCTCCGTGGCCGCGCTCGGGAGCTCCCCGTCGAAGCTGCTCGCGGCGCTCGACGTGCACGCCCCTGTCTCGGAGACCTACCCCGGCCTCGCGAGGACGTTCTCATGGCCGCCCTCCCACCCTGTCTCGGCCGCGTCCGACGCTGCGCTTGCCAGCCTGCTGGACGCGTCCCGGCGGTGCGTGCGCGACCTCAGCGCCTTCATTCGCGCGCCCCGGTACCCGTGGCGGATGCCGCAGGGCGGCGAGGTGCACCCCTGCGTTGGCTTCTGGATGGGCTACTTCCGCTGCATGCTCCGCAACCGCCTGTCCCTCTACCTCGTCCTCGCCGGCGGCCACGACGGCGACGAGGAGCCGGCAACGCCACTCGCGGCCGACGAGGGCGGCCTGGTGATGGAGCTGATCACGTGCCTGGAGTCCATGCTCGAGGAGAAGTCCGGCGCGCTGGCATTCCCGGGGCTGAGGCAGATCTTCATGCTCAACAACACGAGCGCCGTGGTGCGCCGCGCCGTGCGCTCCGACCTCAGCATGTTCCTGCCGCCCGGCTGGGTCCTCGCCCGCGAGGAGCGCATGGAAGGCTACATCAAAGGCTACCTAGAGGTTTCATGGGCGCCTGTCATGTCGCGCCTTGGCGGGAAGCCAGGAGCCTTGAACCTTCTCCGGCGACGGAACCCACTGAGCGCATTTTACTCGGCGCTGGAGAACGTCTGCAGTATGCAGGGAGGCTGGAAGGTGCCCAGCCCGGCGCTCCGGTCCGCCCTCCGGAGAACCGTGTCGGAGAATGTTGTGCCGTCATACCGCCGGTATCTGGATGAACACCCGGAGGTTGAGGTACCTGCAGGGCGCACCGTGGAGGACCTGGAGCATCAGTTGTCAGAGCTGTTTGAAGGATAGAAGAGTAAATCTTCCGATGAACTTCTAATGTATCTGAAGTCTGAAATTCTGAACCTGATACTCAGGGCACGCCTATCCATTTGGATCAAGATTCAGAGTTTTTCATGTATATATATAAGTAATTCAGTTTTGCAACAAGATACCGGTGAATCAGTGATGAGACACAAACTCACAAATCCACAAAACCAGTGGAACACCAAGTATCATTTGAGAGGAACTAGTACAGAACCAACAAATGACAAATACCATTTACTAATCATATACTTGTGATATATTTAATAATCCAAGTAGTTCATTCATAACACCCAATAGTGGCGAATGCGTCTGCTGAACGAAAAAAATATTATTTACCTTCGAGAGGATGGGAGTATGAAAAATGGTACAAGTCTTCTTCTGAAAATGCTAAACATATTGAAACAAATATAGCGACCAATGTTGAAAACAGAATTGGCATGCTTGCATTGTTGACTAGAGAGTGGAAAGAGGGCATTTACATGGCTCCCCTTCCCTGCTGGCGAACTACAGATCTTTGAACAACCTCGCCTTCTGGCATGCTTGCATTGTTGACTAGAGAGTGGAAAGAGGGCATTTACATGGCTCCCCTTCCCTGCTGGCGAACTACAGATCTTTGAACAACCTCGCCTTCTAAGTCTATCAGCAGAGATTCCTGATAAGTTTACAAAAATAAAGTTGCATTCAAGCTTTAGTGTTTCAAACTGATATTCGGAAAAAAAAAGGAGCAAGTGTAAGAATATAACCATAAACTCACCATCTCTAGAGGGCTGAGTCTATGCAAGAAAAAACCATCTAAATTTGTGCGATCACCAGGGCTGGGGTTTTGAATATACAACATCGAATTCTCCTGATGGAGCTGTCCACAAGAACCTCCTGCGCTAACATAAGCATTCTGCACACAAAACAGCCAAGGATAGGCAATCATTCATGTGAAATTTTCATCAACAAAGAGAATAGTAATTACAGCTTCTCCCAAAAGATAAAGAATTACCACTGCATATGTTTCAAAAATATGCCGAAGCGGCTCATAGAACTTTGCTATTTTTGTTGTGTGCACCTCATTGCAATCAACTAATGGATCATATCCAACAACTATTTTCCTGGCTTAAAATAAACACAATATTAGGCATTAGGATATTAGTACCAACATATGTGCATACATGTTTATACGGGCTTTTTATACCAGTTACTGCTGCTCAGTGTTAGTGTTTGCTCCAGCCATGAAATTTGCTCCTTGCTAGAATTGCTCATTTTGCCACCATGTAGAAGTTCCTTTAACGACAAGATGAATCAGAAAGAATGCATAAAGGTCAGCATATTCCACAATATCCAGCAAAGTCTTTCATATAAGCAAGCATATGCAAAGTTCAAATTACAACCATATTTCGCTAACAAACTGATTATTTTACAGATTCCTTAATTTGAATGAGACAAGGCAGGAAACAATGTAAGGAGTTGTTGGCTTCTTGTTCAATGTGCCGCTGAAATAATCAGTGCAAGGGGGCTAGCCATTCAGGAAGTAATAATAGATGTCCTCAAGCAACGATGGAATAATTTTAAATCATTAGTCATTGTGGGATGCTGACATAATCAGTTCACAGATGATGTGCTGTTTGTCAGATAGGCTACCTGCCAGGAGAAATTCAGAACTGTTCACCAATAAAAGGTAATACCTGAAGAGGTCCTGTGTCAACACCAATAATTTCCAGAATTTGATCATATGGCATCTTCACTTTCTTCAAGAAATTATCAACAATCTGCCCATGTGATGTAGTGGAGTACCTGATGGAGAAGCAGATTTTCATGTCGTATAATGTACACACATCAGAGAGCAAACCATATGAATTATACCACAACGTGCAAATCCAGTGAGTTATCAGATAGAAACAACTAGCATACCAGGGGATATTCAGAGCTTGGAAGTACAGGGAACCCTGAACGACGAAAAAAGACATAGCTTAGGATTTTATTCAGTTAGGGAACGAAATACTTTACACCTTGTTATTAGCACAATTAGAGTACTTACATTTTGCCAAAGTGGGTCATCGCCAAATCGAGCAACATCCAACACTAACTTGACTCCATAAACCTTTGCTATGCTTTCCATCTTCATACAATGAGTTTCATTAGAAAGAACAAAGACCATATATAATAGACTGGAAAAAGAGTGATGCTCAACCAACAGCATAGCATTAGACATTCCTAGGACACGCCAACCATACAAAGAAACAGCAGCGACACTTTTTTTTTTAGATTAAGCACAAGGTGCCGAGAAAGGGTCATTTGAAAATCAGAGTAATTCGTCGTTTAGTTATGTGAACACACTGGCTGGAGCACCGACTAATCCACTGTCACCATCACCCGTGACATAAGAGGGCACATGTGCCTCACTGGGACGAACATGTGGCACGTTCTGTCATCCCAGGTAAGTCCAATGCAGCCTATAGACTACCGTTGTACAGTAGTAGTCTTAGATCTGCAAACGCGTAGGACGCCACCTAATTGAGCGGAATCGGGATGAATAAACTCTTCTTAATATTTATGAAATTCTCAGAGACGCTTGGCCATATCAACTGACGGATACTTCATTATTCTCTGTTAGTACGAACTACATTCGAATAAAATTACCAAATACTACTCCAATTTTCTGTAACAGACAAAGCGAGAAGCCTAGATTCATGGAGTTTTCGTGAATCCATGGCACCGTGAAGCTACGGGTGCGAAGTCATTCCAGTTCTCCCAACAGGGAGCGAACCGGGCGAAGAACACTAGCCGGCTAGGGGTCAAACAAAACCCGCGAGCGCAGCCCCAGAACGATCCCAGAAAGGAGGGCGATGCGGTGCGAGGACGCAGCAGAAGAGATCGAACACGGAGAATTTACGCGACGCACGCACCTGCCGGAGTAGGAGGGCCTGATCAGCGGGCGGCCTCGCGCCGCCGGCGACGCTGACGAAGTACAAGTCTCCGCCGCCGCGCCCGCCAATGCCCAGCGCGTCTCCGACCCGGGGCCGGAGCTGCGGCTCGCCGAGGCTGAAGGCCGCGTAGAGCGCGAGGCAGAGCGCGGCCTGCACGGCCACCGTGCGGCGCCACGGCGGCCGGCGACCCTGGAGATCGGCGTCGGCGGCTCCCTCCAGTTCCATGGCGCGCTATCCGCCAACCACCCGCTCTCGCTCGCGTTATGGCGCCGGCTGCGTTCGCGGTTATGCCGCGATGCCTACCGTTGAGATCGGCTCTGTTATTTTCTGACTCTGAGTAGAGATCTCTCTCTCCATACTCTCTTGAGGCCTTGTTCGGCTGGCGTGTATTACCGTGTCTTCCAGAGTTTTATACGAAGTGTTTTGGGTGATCGTGACGTTACGAAGTGTTTTGGGTGATGTGGCGTATGCACGCGCAGTCTCGCTCCGCATGCGAATTACAGACAACAGAGGTGAGAGGTGGACCAATGTTGCTGAAACGAACATGTTTTGGCCCAGGATGGGAAGGCTCCTCGCGGAACTGCTCTCGGCCAGAGGAAAAGCGTCCGCTGTCACGCTAGAAAACACGAAGTGAAGCGACAAAAAGAAACGCGAGGTAGGTGGCGTGTTTCCAATCCCCGTTGACCCGACGAGTCTTTGAGCGTATTGAAGTGGATTTCTGAGCTTGGTCCGTTCAAAACCAGCGCACCGAATGCTAAATGTCGTGTTTAAGCGTGTCAGGTAGTGTTGGGCCACGAAATTACACCAGAAAACCTTTGAAACCTGGCCTGCCGAACGAGGCCTGAGAGAGATCGTTAACATCTTGGATGAGGACGGAACAGAGACTAGAAATGTTTTTTTTTTACACTTGCTAGAAATGGTGATCCGCAAGAAAAATATCTTTTGGGGATCACGTAATGGACCCACAAACCAGGTGTCAGGAAGGTACTACAACTGCGGACCAGCTGTGGGGACGAAGACATTTTTTTTTTTGACATTTAAACATGGACTTCCATTAAACAGGCTCAGCTAAATCACTGGCCAAAATAGTAGCGATACAACTGGGGGCAGGGCCATCCCAGTGGGAGCCAGAGGGTTCAGAATTTGCTCCCAGCTTTGCAAGCTCATGGGCAGCATTGTTACAGGTGCGGCGACAGAAAGAGAACTGAAAAGAGTCAAAGTTGAGAGTGCATAGGCTTCTAGCTTCCTTCACCACCACACCAAATGAAGACATATCGTAGTCTTTGCTCTTGAGTGCTTGCACTAGAGTAGACGCGTCTGACTCAAGGATGATGCGATTGGCGCCAATCTCATTGGCACCCTGGATCGCAGCGAGACATGCCACAGCTTCAGATTGAATAGGACTTCCCAGGTGCAAGGACTTACCCGAACCGGCCGCAATGAACTTGCCCGCCTGGTCCCGGATAACATAGCCCCAGCCGCCCGCTCCAGCACCAGCATGGTAGGAGCCATCAAAGTTTACCTTGACATAATTGTCTGGAGGCTTTTCCCACTTGTGAATGTCATGAGGCTTCGGTGGTTTAACAGGCTTCTTCAGAGATAAGAAATCAACCAGCAGCCTCTCAACTCTGGTGCACACCACCCTAGGGTCAGTAATGCTCTCGCCAGCATTCACTTTGTTTCGGATGTTCCACCACTCCCACATGAAGGTTGCTGCACGCAGCTGAGTGTCGTCATCCTGCTTCCACAACTCAGTGAGAAGGTCCCGAGAGGAAATGCAGAGACTGAGTTTCTCCCAGAGGTCACCCAGCCCAAGCATATTCCAACAGGCCCTTACAGCTTTGCATTTCAAAAAGACATGGCCCCCGTCCTCATCTTGCCTGTTGCAAACCGGGCATCTAGTGTCCAGCTCCACACCGATCCTGTGGATCTTCATTCGAGTTGCTAGACTATTGTGTGCGACGCGCCACACAAACATCTTGATTTTAGTCGGGGCCTTCATGTGCCAAATTTGGTTCCAATCAAAAGATGCCCCGGGGTCATTGCTGGACGCAGAACTAGCCGCCTCCTTCCCCAAGTTCCTGTCCCGCAACATCACTGCAAGCTTGTAGGCAGACTTGACAGAGAACTGGCCTCTAGGGTCGAAATGCCATGCCAAGAAGTCCTCCATTCCATCGCAGACATTGATGGAGAGGATAGCCTTCACATCTTCAGGCTGGAAGAGGCTAGTGACAATATCAACGTCCCAATCACCAGTGATGGGGTTGAGGAGATCAGCCACCAGAGAGATAGGCGATCGACCACTGAGGGATCTGGGTCTTCTAGTATCACCAACAGGGAGCCAGGGTTCACGCCAAACATTGATGCTGGTGTCGTCGCCAACACGCCAGATCAACCCCTCCTTGAGAAGAGCCAAACCTTTCAAAATGTTGCGCCACGTATATGAGATGCCCGGGACCGCCACCGCTTCCAAGACATTTCCATTGGGGAAATATTTTGCCCAAAGCACCCTACCGCAAAGAGACTCGGGATCTTGAAGTAGATGCCAACCTTGCTTGGCGAGCATGGCCATATTGAAGAGGTGCAGGTCCCTGAATCCAAGCCCGCCATCACACTTTGGTTTAGACAGGCACTCCCAACTCAGCCAGTGGTGTCTTTTCTCATATTGGTTGTTCCACCAATATCGACAAACCATGGAGCTAATGTCATCACAAAAGGTTTTGGTGATATCGAAGCAGGACATGGCATAGGTTGGGATGGCTTGAGCCACAGCTTTCACCAAAATTTCTTTCCCAGCCCTGGAGAGGAATTTTTCTTTCCAGCCCTAGATTTTCTTCCAGATTTTCTCCTTGAGGTAATCGAAGGCCAGCGAGACAGATCTGCCCATATGGACAGGGAGACCAAGGTATCTATCAGAGAAAGCCTCATCGGCAATGTGGAGAAGGCCCTTGAACTTTCTTTTAGCTGTGGAGGAGGTTCCTTTACTGAACATCACAGCCAATTTTTCTTTGTTGACCATTTGGCCGGAGGCGTCTTCATAGAGAGCTAAAATGTCCTGAAGCTTTTTTGCACTCTGGTCATTTACTTTCAGGAAGATGAGAGAGTCATCAGCAAAGAACAGATGGTTTATGCAAGGGGCAGTCGGGCAAACCTGGACACCATGCAAAGAACCGTCTTCCTCAGCCTTCTTAAAGAGAGCAGAGAGACCCTCAGCACACAGAATGAAGAGATACGGGGACAAGGGACATCCCTGACGCAGGCCACGCTGCGGAGTAATAACCTCAGTGAGATTCTTGTTGACTTTCACCCTGTAAGTGATAGAGGTAATGCAGCGCATCACCAACTCAACCCAGTGAGGGGTAAAGCCTAGCTTTAGCATCATATTCTTTAGAAAGGACCATTCGACCCGGTCAAAAGCTTTGCTCATATCAAGCTTGACAGCAGCCAAGCCATCTCTGCCCCCCTTTCGTGTGTGCATGAAGTGAGTAGTCTCATAAGCAATCAGGATGTTGTCAGTGATCAGTCTTCCCGCCACAAACGGACTTTGGCTTTGAGAAATGATGTCATCCAAGACCTCTTTGAATCTGCATGCAATCACCTTGGAGACAATCTTGAAGACAAGGTTGCAAAGACTAATGGGCCTGAGATCCTTTATTCGCTCTGGATTGGTGACCTTGGGGATCAGCACGATCACTGTCTCATTCCAACCTGATGGAATAGCTCCACCGTTCAGAACACCCAGCACTTCCTGCTGCACCTTGTCACCAACAAGGTCCCAGAAACGCTTGTAGAAAATGGCAGGCATGCCATCAGGACCGGGGGCCTTGAGATCCCCCATAGAGTTTAGGGCAAGCTTGATCTCATCAGAACTGAAGGGCTTCCTAAGAAAGGAATTCATCTCAGGGGTGACAACAGCGGGAACCGCCTCATGGAGTTCAGACTCCCTGGTACCAGCCGAAGAGGTAAAAAGGTCTTGATAATAGGAAGCAATCAGGGATCTCAGATTTTCCTCCCCTTCCACGACCCTGCCGTCATCAGTCTTCAACTTCTTCAACTGATTTAACTTTTTCCTCTCTAAGGCACATGCATGAAAAAAGCTGGTATTCTTATCGCCGTCCTTCAGCCAGTGAGCCTTGGCACGCTGTTTCCAGAAGATGTTTTTTTGGTCCTGAAGACGCTCTAGCTTGTATCTAAGCATGTGTTCCAAAGCAACCTGCTCATTGGAAATCTCCCTTTTCCTGCAGCGATTGAGCTCTTTCTTTGCTTTCTTGATACGGTTTTGGAGGTCCCCCAAAATATCTTTGCTCCAGGTATGGAGCTCTGCACCCACCTTCCTGATGGCATCCGCGACCGCGGCATCCCCGGAGAGAAAGGCAAGCTGCCAGGCGTTTTGAACAACCCCCTCACACTCCTCTTCCTCGAGCCAGCATGCTTCAAACTTTGGTTGCTCCCTCACCCCCGAGGAGCCGCTGCCATGAGGATCCGGGTCCAAAATCACAATGACGGGCCTATGGTCAGAATGTCTGGGGTCCCCATTGATGGCCTTGTAGGCCGGGAAATGAGTTCTCCAATTCAGATTGGCCACGGACCTGTCCAGCCTTTCTTTGATGTAGGTGTCAGCACGTTGGCTGTGGTTACGCCAAGTATATGGGTCACCAACAAACCCCAAGTCCTCCAGCTCGCAGAACTCCAGAGCCATTCTGAACTTGTCCATGCAAGATTGCTTCTTAGGGACACCCCCCTGCTTCTCGCTGGCAAAGAGAACCTCGTTGAAATCTCCAAAACACATCCATGGTAGATCCGACCGGCCATGAAGAATGTGCAGCAGCTTCCAAGTCTTCTCCCTTGCCCCCGCCTGCGGCTCGCCATAGATGCCCGTGAGCCTCCATGTGAAACCGTCCTCTCCGGTGATGACCGCATCGATGTGATAGCGAGACATCCCCGGGTTCACCACAAGATTAACATCTTTCTTCCAAAGCAGGGCCAAACCCCCGCTCCGGCCGTCACAACTCTTCACCTCCATGTTTGGCATGTTCAACAACACCTGAATGCGCTTCATCCCCTCCTTGTCAAGCTTTGTTTCGGACAAGAAGAGAACATTAGGATCTTCTGCCTTCCATAACTCAAGAAGGCCCAAAACTGCCGGCTGGTTCCCAAGCCCCCGGCAGTTGTATGCAATAGCTTTCATTGCTTACTGCAGGGCTGAATAGGCAGCCCCGCGTCAGATTTATCACCTTTCTTGGATGAGTTGCGCACATACACTGAACGTTGAGTTTTTTGATCTTGGCCACTCCTCAGCTTTTTCTCGTTGCCCTGTCCAGTGTCAAAGCCTGCATCACAAATTTCAGCCCCAGTCACACATGGCGGTCTCACAGGTACCACTACCAAAGCAGAGTTCTTGTCAATTTGTTCGATCAAATCCCCTTCGGGGTTAGACACACCCGCCCCCATGCTGCAATCGCTGGGCTTCCTCTTCAGAGGGAGCTGAACCAGAGGGCCGCTGTCCGGGAAAAGGTGACGGGCAATTTCAGCAACCTTAGACTTTCCGGTGCTAACACCAGCCTTTGCAGGCGGGGAGTTCACTGTTTGTTCACCGGGTTTTAGCGGGTCCCCATCCGTGGAGGTCCTACTGGTAGCAGAGCTTGGCCCCGATTTTCGGCTGCCTCCCCCACGGTCCTTCGAACCGCTATTCCAGGACGCGGAAGCAGCGGCTTGTTCGAAAGATTGCAATCTTCTGCGCTTGTCTTCAGGTGCTCTCAGGTTTTTGTCGAAAGGGAGCTTCCCCAGAGCATCCCTATCTGCAGGGTTCTTGCATTCAAGCTCGCCGTGGTCGATGAGACCACAGCCAAAACAGAAAAACGGCAGCTTCTCATATTGCAGATTGAAACTTTCATCGCGACCATCGCGGCGGACAATCACCCAACGCCGCAGCGGTTGGTCAAAAGGGATGGCCACCCTAGCACGCAGGAAGATGCCGAACGCCACCCCAAAATCATCAACGTCCACCGAGCAGTTCTTGTCAATGAGCTTTGCAATCTTCAGACCTTTCTTATTATTCATCCACTCGAAAGGCAAGTTCAGGATTCTCACCCAAATAGTCATGGAGTCGAAGCGGACATCGGAGGGCCTGAGCCGAGGATCATGGAGTTGCAGGAGAACGGCGTGCCGCCCCACCATCCACGGCGTCCCCTCCAGCACCCGGTCCCGGTCAGCACTGGTTGCGAAGGCGGCCACGAAGACATTGTCTCCCGCAGGTCTAATCCGCAAACCCCTTGGGTTGCCCCAGGCAGGCCTCATCGCTGCCCGAACCGACTGGATGTGAGTGATGTGCGGTGAGAGCACCTTTTCGTCCAGCGCCCACAGCTCCGCCGCAGGACCCGAATCATCTTCATCGTCGCTCATCTCGACGACCTCGGTCTCGTCGGCAAGCAAATTAAGCCGACCCATCATTGAGTTGACTCCTTCAGCGCCCACCATGCCCGGCCGCACCTCACGGGCTTCAGACATTGCACAGTCAGGGAGCTACACGGAACAGGGGTAAGAAACTACAGCCAGGCCGGGATAAACAGTCGCAGAAGCGAGGCTATGAAGGGAATCCGCCGCCGGTCGTGACCCACGGGGAAAAAATTGCAAACTCACCGGAGGCGAGGCAAATCGAGCTTGAGGCAAAGCAAGGTGGATCTAGCAGGAGGAGGGAGAGAACCGCCGGCTGAGACTAGCAGAGGCGGGCCATGAGGGGGGGCGTTCGCCCACCGGAGAGGGGAGCGGCCGGAGGCTGGTGGAAAGGGGCGGGGCGGGGCGGGGCGGCGGCGGCGGGGGGCGGGCGGGGGCTAGGTCGGCCGCATCGCTTCCCGCGGAGGCGTTTTGTTACGGTGGTGAAGATGGGGCCGGTGGTTAGCCCGAAGGGACGAAGACATTTGCAAATGCAAGAATAATCCACAAGAAGGTTTGATAGCCTAGCGATCTAAGTTGATTTTGATGGGCTCTTTTCTGCTTCCCGCGATTGCTTCCCCATCTATGCTACCGACACAATTGTGCCCAGCCATTTACATGTAACCTTGCATTTGCTCTTAAATTTTAAGAAAATGGTCTCTTTTTTTAAGCAACCTTATAATCTGGACAGCATGAATCTAGACACTGGTCTTTGCGTTCCATTGACCCCTCTGCCAATTTATTTGTTCATCACAGCACATATATTATTTCACTACTGTATTTGCCCATCCATCACCGTCACACCGTGCCTGCGTGTGGAGGAACAGTACACCACAAAACAGGGATATATATGTTTAAACCTGGCGAGCAAGACTACAGCACAGACGGTGGGGAATAACCTCGCAAAAAATTATGCAAGCTTACATGACAGGAGCAAGGAAAATTTGATAACTTAAGACTGGTCTGGAGGTCATTAGTCCTGGGTTATTAGCTAGAATTATTACAACAATGCAAACTAGAACCTGTTGTTTTGCAACTATAAAACCAAGGGTTCCCATGTCGTTTTCATCCCTATACATCAACCGTCAATTTCCATTTTGTCCTCCCGCTTGACAATTGAAGGTGTGTCACCATTCACTGCCTCGGTGCTGGCATCTTGTAGAGGCGCGGCTTCTTCGACACTGGCATCAACCACTTCCTCTTTGGAGGTAGTACCATTCTCTTGGACTCTCAAGATCCGATCCACGTCCTCGCAAACTTTTTCGAACTGATGGAGGCTGTTGACTAGGCTTGAAGAAGCTGCTTTGTCACCACAGAACGAATTGAGTGCACGTGCACCGCTGTCTTCAAGCACACCACACATCTGCAAAAACATAGAAAGCAGTCAGTGAAGGAAATTACACTTGAGAAGGAAAAAACAAAAAAGGAAATAAACAACATGTTAGGTCATTAGCTCATAAAAACTTGGTTCACTAGGTAGTACCTTATTGTAAAGATGGGCAAACTGTGCCTGATCAGTTGTGCCATCAGAAGCCACTTCTTTGTGCGCTGGGAAGAGAAACAAGGTTAGCAAGTAAGCAACAGGCATAGCTAACAGAACATACAACACAAATAAATACAAACTTTTAAAGATAAACCTTGAACGTATTTGATCTTTCATGTTTAAAAAATCGCCTTGTTATACAACCTCTATTTAAGTATAACCACAATATAGCTGCAAGACATACTAGACATGGGAAAATCCCCACCCAAAAGAGGTGAGAAAAGTTGAGAAGTTGCCACAGATCAACTGACTGAACATGCGGAAGTTTGGACTGGAACATGCCCTCAGAGAGCATACTTTAACAAGATCTGTGCCAGAATTATTGAAGGTTGCTGCTTTTGGACACTGACCTAGTTTCGAAAAACAACTTTGACTCTGTGTATATTGTATAAAGCTAGTATGCTATTACGAAAATAGATATCATTTATGTCAATTCTCAGTACTCATGGAGTATGGGTAGGTAAAGTTTTAAGTTTTGGTTGCACACATCCCAAGCTAACACCTTTGTGACTGGAGGAAGTGCCACTCCAACATGGCAAAAACAGAAGTTTTACAAGGGTTGTCAAAACCAGAACCAGCTCCAAAGCCACAACTAACAGAGTTCCAGCTATCAAGGCAGTTTCCAGGGGGGAAGAGACCGTATGTATCTTTTTACTATTTGGATTCTTGGGATTTGATGTTTGGGGTATATCGATAAATAACAAATAGTATACATAACTGGTTCCTCGCATATTCTACAGGTACTAGTTCCGAAGTTTTGATTGTACACTGATTCAAAGATTGAAATTTTTCCTCTCTTGGCTTTGCATATGCTCAGATTGCTATCTCTGTACCAGCATCTATCCACTAAGAAACAAGTCCAAGAATAAAGACGAATTACATACAAACCTTTGGTTACATGTGACAAATAAAGACACATGCACACACATAAGCATGTTTGTGTAGATAATACAAGAAGAAAACGAGACCACTTACAGATTGGTACAAGAGGAGGAAGTTCTCTCAACACTTCACTGATATCTGGAACAGCTGGGCTTTGTCCCCCAGAAACATTTTGTTCAGTAAGGTCATCAGGAACAGGAGTTTTTGTTTTTACCTGCGCATGCCAAAAAATGTGGCTTCAATATTAGCTGCACAGCAAAGATACTAGTACATCAATAGCCTTAGTGTATGTTCAGGAAAGAGATCACACGTCATACCACAGCGTATTCAATGTCCAAGCATTTCTCCAGAATATGGTATCGCTTCCTTATAAACTCGACAATCTTTCTCTGTATGTCCCTGTATTGAGATATGCTTGTTTGAGTCACCTGGGCGTCCTTTGTGCTTTCCAGATTTCCCTGGAAAAAATGCAATTAAAATTAATCTAATGCCTCACAGCCTTCTGTGTTTAGTTAGGAAATTAGTACTGTGCACACACTAACATTTGCCTCATTGTTTGTCTGAGAACTTATCAATTCATCAGCAGAAGGAAGATTCAGCTCTCGTCGAGCAGTTTCATATAGCCCGTTGTCTCTCTCATCTGATATGTACTGCCACCTGGCATAACCATGCCTAATGAAAGGAAAACAAATTCAGTTACCTTAGATGCTATAACCTCCGTTCTGAAATGTAGTAATACATTTTGGAATGGAGTATATTTGAGGATTAACAATGCTGGTGTAAAAAAAGAACATAAAGAATGCATTTGCCATTAGCGAAACAGAAGCAGAGTAGTATTAATATATTATTAAAACAACTCCTTCACCTTGAGGTTTGCAAATTCCTACTTTAATCATTAAATCAGGAGAAAAATATAAATTCCTACAATATTTCTAGTAAACCAGGAGAAACGATAAATCTGCTGGTACGAGTGTGTACCGCTAGGGCCCAAACCCTTCATCTCTGGGTTGCAGCAAAGATAAAAAGTTACAGACAAGAAAACCAAGTTAGGTTTGAACTTGTAACATGTAAGGCTAAAGCATGAAACTAAGCACGCCAGCCAACTGCATCCATGACAGATAATTTATTTTTTGTGAAAAAAAATCATACAAGCAAAAATAGTCGATTAATACAGAACTATACTAATGGAGTACTTATGGGACGGAGGGAGTAGTTCCTTTATGGTTTATGCCCATGGCTGCCTTTCGTGCTTTGCCATATATAAGCATTTAAACAAAGCACATGCAGTTCAACAGGTGACCTGAGACATCAGCTGGGTCAATACAGGTCTAGTAACATTGAGGCGAAATTCATAATTCTTGAAGAATCAGCCACCAACCTTGCTAAGGCCAATTGTCTAGTTACATGAGACAAATGGAAAATTGAAGTACGTATGGTAACAAACTGAACATATAAAATGGATGCGTACTTTACTAATGCTTTCAGTAACAGTAGATCATGTTCCCCTTTCCATATTCTTCCACCAGATAAACCAGGAAATTCATACAACAAATAGTTGGGAAAGAGTTTTGTAATTTTTCCTTGTTCCATGGCCGCCACCTGGGATAAGAAAAAAAGACAATGTTGAAACGCTGTCTATGTTATTGACAACAGAATAATGTGTTGAACTACAATTATCATACAAATTCTGCAAGGACTAGAGATCACAGAAATCACACAATTAGCTGGCTTGAAACTATAATCAAGAACAGTGCCACTTCAAAAGTACATAACAACATAACCTACTGAAAATCAGTTCAACATCCGCACATGGTTTATCTGCTAAGCCTGCCGTGTGCGCCCTTTATCCAAACAATGATTTTGATTTTGCATATTTAAATCCATGAAATAAACTATGTGCAATAAAACCAGATAAAGACAGTTTAACTGGTCTGCGGCTGCGTAGAGCTCTGCTACAAATCCTAATAACTGTGTTAGTGCTCTAACCAATTATAATTTGTGGCTAATTAGCTTGGACAGTCATCAATTTTCTTAAAAACAATTGATGGATAGATGTCAAATTATCAATACCAACTGTCACACATGCATAATACAAAATATAGAGTATAGTTGATAAAGAAAATTGATTCCAAGAAACCTTAACAATCAAGTGTCAACACATCATGCAGTAACATATTTGGCATTGACAGTGAGCAGAGAGCATACATTACATTATACTACGTATTTACACTGATGCTGTACATTAAATTACGCAATGTACTGCTGTTTTAAATTGTATGTTAATCGTATTTGAACACCAAAAAAATTGAAAACAGCTTCACGTTTCAGCTACCACACTTTTGCAGATTATGTTTTGCCCAGGATCTCTTCAGTGATATAACACTCTACATACTCCAAAAGTAATCTAGTTTTGGAAGTTAAACTGGAATAATGACAAACACTATCATCAGGTAAAGCTGAACACATGGTGGGTGATATTGTGAACATCCATCTCAAAAAAAAAATAGAGAACATATACCTTCTCCTCCACGAGTGATATTTTGGCTAGTCTGACCAATGTCTCATCATTACGCATTTCCTTTGGCACGCCATCTATATTCATGCATACGGGATTAAATTAAACATAAATGAAAATGACTAAAATGGATATTAAGCGGCATATACCTGCATATGTTGTTGAGTCATTTATATCCTCCACAAGATGGACCATGACAAGCTCAGCATATCTACAAGAACCATAATGAATAGGAGCCATATTACAGACATAATTAAACTAAGAGAAATAAGGGAGCAAAGTGGGCTAATATAATTTTTTTAACAAAACCAAGGTAGGAACACCAATATCCAGTTAATAATGTTTAAAGATGGAGCACTACACTTAGAATTACTGGTGCTATTATGTTCGTTTGTGTTACAGTATATGTGGATTGCCCACCTTCTCTCCATCATTTCGGACTTTTGGTTCTACTGGTTGGTCATAAGAGGTGTCAGATTAGAATTAATTATTTAATCTTATCAAAGGTTTCTGTAGCAGAGCTTGCAGAAGGCAGATCATGAAATTCTAGTAAACATTGATTGCACTGTCGGAGGTCACTCTGTTCCATAGGAACATTTGATCAAACATGTATATGTTTTAAATATTAAACAATAAAGTTACTTATACTTTCTAGCACCGTGACCAATGCAACACCTATGGGGACAGCTGCAACACAGCTGTGATGCCCTGAACCCCAACAATAAAGGTCAGTAAAAATAACTATGCACGATGACAAATAGTTGAGCTTCCCAGTCATAGAAATTAATATTTAAATGCTTAAGTTTGTATATTCATGGTTGACAGCTGAATAGAAAAGTTTTACATTGTTCATATTTAAATTATTTCATGCAATCCCCATGAACAAATAGAAAAGGACATTGCTGATTACAGAACAGATATTTAGTCCAACTATTGCCAGCAATAATCCACATTATATTCTGGCATCTGAACAATATATTTTGTATTCATTAATACATAGACAACACTGGGGCATACCTCTGAATCTCCTCAGCACTTTTCCCCTTCAACCGAGGAAGATACTCTTTCCAATCATAGTTTTGAAAACCATACCTGCAAAGATGAGTGGAGCAAATAACTGACCATGAGAAACAGCAAGCCCCACATTACTTGGATTGGAACATAACAGTATTCTCAAGGCACGAATGAAGGAGCTTAATCTGGACCAAAGATATACTTATTTGGGGAACAAAGATAACCGTTAGAACATAGTAGAAGCAAATAACAAAAGGAGTCCTGTCATTTAAATCGACTATACAATTAGAAGCAAAGAATTCATTTCCCAATTCCAGTCAAATAAGAGCCCTATAAATGAAAAATGTTCAAATACAACAAAATTAGAAAATTCCTGAAAGCTCTGTTCCAGAAGTATATTAGTTCAGCTGTCCAGGGTATGGCCATGAACAAAAAAAGATTTGGAACTGTTCAGGTTTGATGATATAGCATTTTTAGAACATCATACTATAACTATATAATTCTCAGTGGGTGGGAGGGAGAGGAAGGGAACTAGACTTCCAACTTCTATCAGCATATTACCAAATGCAATAATAATGCATACATTTATGCAGCTACAGGGTAAAGCTGCAAGTACCTTAGCCTAAAGAGCAGAAAAATATCAGTACATATATCCAACTAACCTCATGAGTGTCTGTAGGAACTGTGTCCGCTGAACGTGATTGAATCCATATACTCTTAAAGCACGTCCTTCACCCTCCATCAAAGGGAGTGAATCCACATTACCTAGTTACGATGTATTGGAGGTAAGTGAACTAAATAATATCCATAAGTAGCATCAAAAAATACATGATAATACAGAATGTACTCTATAATTTATTACGTGAATTTTTCTTAGAATATTGACCCTTCCTCCCTGTAATAT
Organism: Dactylis glomerata; assembly: GCA_007115705.1. Classification (NCBI taxonomy): domain Eukaryota; kingdom Viridiplantae; phylum Streptophyta; class Magnoliopsida; order Poales; family Poaceae; genus Dactylis; species Dactylis glomerata. The sequence goes on from QXEO01000302.1 coordinate 125,109, forward strand.
TTGCAGGTACATTCGTATCATTATCCGACACATCATCATTATCGTAGGAATAATCCTCATCTTCAGAACTTAAGTCATGCAGGCCAGTAATGTCATCCTCATCAGCAGTAGCCATCTACACGTGATGCAAGAACGAAAAAAAGGCCTATTAGTATTTTTCATTACTGAATATGTATATGCTCAGTAGTAACAATTCTTTCAGTATGGGCAACTAATATAATTTGCACATTTCTCAAAATGAAGACACAGTAACTTTGGAAAAGTAGAATGCCACATTTCTCAATAGGAAATACTATTAGCTTATGAAAAGTAAATGAGATGTTTGCAGATTTTTGGAGATGGTACAGAGGGGAAAAAATTCAAAGGGGAGAGAGAGAGAGAGAGAGAGAGAGAGAGAGAGAGAGAGAGAGAGAGCACCATCTCCAAAATCTGCGGACATCCAAAAACGTCACTCAAGCAGGCAAACCATTGCTGCTCATGATCGGAAGTCTTCTCCTCACATGCCAAATTTGGTGTGTGCTCATTGGCTAGCAATTAACCCACCACCGCCTTTGCTCCCACAATTTCCCCTCCTCTCTACAAAAACGAGTTCTTCTATCTGGCCAGCTCTCCCATAACCGTGCTCCCTGCTGCAGTGCTCACCCCCTCGCCTGGAAGCCGCACTACCCGGTGGAGCAGTTCAGCCACCATGCTGCTGAGGAGCGGCTGCGAGGAGAGGGGGAGAGGGTTCCCTGCAGCTACCACATCTGGTGGTAGCTGTGGATGAGGAGGTGCCGTCGCTGCTGCTCGTCAGAGAGAGGAAGCTAGAAAGTGTGCTGAGCTGGTCGTGTGGGCTGAAAGGGGAGGGGGCGAGATGCGCCGGAGTGAGGTGGGAAATGGAAGCTAGTCTGGGTGAGAGGAAGAGAGGGAGACGCAGGAGGTGGGCTGGTCTGAGTGTGCAGAACTGCAGAACGATGAAGAGGGGGACGAGCTGTGGTCAAGAAAAAGGGAGTGGAGGTGGTGTCGTGAAGGGTCTCGAGAGACCATAGAAAATTGAGGAATTGGGGGATTTCAGAGAAAGGGAACATAGAAGAAGGAAAATGGCAGAGACCATGGAAGAACATTATTGGATTATTTGTCATGTGTTTTACATAAGATATTTACTAAAATATAGGAGAATGGAGTATGGATATAGTCTGTTGGAATGTGAAGAGATGTGGAGAGGGAATCATTTTGGACAGGTCCTTCCTTCATGTGGAGATATGGAGGGTGGGATATGCCTATGCTGCTGGAGATGCTTTAAGTGCAATTACAACTGACCTAATATTGTGTTCTGTGTTTATAGATGTAACACCATAGCATATAAATTTAACAACAAGGTTTTAAGTAGATGCAAGTTTTCAGCAAGAATGTGGATCTGAAGAAAAAGAAAAATGTCAGTAAGAACAAAACAAAGAAATACCTACCTGTTTGCGGCTTCTTTTTCCTTTTCCCATAGCAGTATGTTCTTCTACTTCTGGAGCAACGTATCTGTCTTTCAATAAGTCTTCCCAAAAGTTTGCTTTATTGGATGCGGCTTCAGCTTCAGCCTTTCTGCGTGCCTCCTCTTTTGCTGCTAAAGCCTTTGCCTCATCTATGTACTCGAAGTTCGCAACCTGGCACATAGTAACACGAGAGTTTAGTGCTTCTCAGCAAAAATATGCCCCAAAAATCGACAACTAGTGGGAAAAATGTGATGCCGTATGCAGTTGTATCATGTGGCATTTTCACTCATACTAATCAAAGCTGTCTGCTCACCCAAAGGTTGTGTTATTGCTCATTCCGCCACACTGACGGGCACAGAACTGGCTTTGACTTACATAAACCCAATAGGCAACTCTATACTGATCGGGCATCCTAAGTTAGTAGAATAAGAATGAACGGGATGCTGATATGGATGCACATATGGCTACCATATCAGTGAAACATGTACAGGGAGATGCCACGTTGACCAAACCATGGTGGTTTGGGCTCAGGTGTGTTTTCACCGGATTACAAACTTGAGTATCTAATGTGAATGGTGTTAGGGTTGAAACCTTGAGGGTGCTTTTTAGGTACTTGGAAGAGTTGACTGGATTAAAATGGACTTATTCAAGAATATGAAGAAATCCCTTTAAGATTTATACAATTATACTTGTAATAATAAAATAAGACCTAAGTACCTTGAATCCTTTCAGAAATTCATCATCTTCTTCGTCTTCCAAAATTTCTTCCTCATCAACTTGGTCACGGTCCAATAACCTGTGAGACCAGTTACAAAACAAATTGTGTCATCCAATGCACAGCACTCTTACCGCACAAAGATGAAGTAGTGCAAAATATCACTAAAGCATTTTGATAAATGGACACAATGTCATGCAGGTTCTCGCTTGTTTTCACGTTCTCTAAAATTACCATATATGGTATGTTTGGCTACTCTAAAAGGAGAGAAAGAATGAGATATTCAGATGAAAAAACTTGATTTAAAAAGGTATCGTGTTGCTGAATTTCTATTTCTGTAGAGAATGACTAAAAGTACGAGTTGGCCCTATACTACAGTGCTCGACTAGAATTCACAATCGTACGGAACAGTGTCTACAGTGTTCTCTGTTTTGGAAATAAAGGGGTTACCTATCTATTGCAGCATCGTCATAATGTATTTGGCGAGACTTGTCAGCTTCATCATTGTCGTCATCAAAAAGTTCTTTTGACCCATACCGAATAATATCATCTAACTCCTCCTGAAAAATGACATAAATTGATTAACCATTGAAAAATACAGATATACACAAATTGATTACCACTGAAACAAAAACAATTCAAACTTTGACATGTATAGCCAAGTAGCAGCTAATAAGAAAAGCCACAAACCACAGCTTCAATCAGGTACATCAAAAGTGCATGCACTGGGCAAGGCCTGGGCGATTAAAACATCATATATGATAAAGGACAAGAAGTTACGATAGGTAGGTTTCTCAAAATGTATATAAACTGTTTTTATATAAGAAGAGACTGCATTTAAATGAGTCATAATCATCAACTATAGCACCAGGTGTCAAGCTTGTGAAATGTAACATAATCTAATGAAGGGATAGGAACCAGATGCTACATGCACCATAAAAGAATACTTGACTTCAACCCTGAGATAGCAGTAATTAACTAATTATTCAACATGTGATGCCATAAACATAACTCTATATATAGGAAAAACTATAAAAGCTCGATAAATTGACATTTTTAATACCTATTAGAATGACTCTGTAGAATTACCTGATTGACATTATTACCCTTTGTGAGTTTACCAACAACTAAGTGCTCCAGTATCATCTTTTTCTTTGTAAGCTGCATCATTCTCTCCTCGATAGTACCTCGACTGACAAGTCTATATATCATTACCTGCAGGTGAAAACAGATTTTTAAGATGGCCAACAGTTAAGAACCCAAACACATAAAATCAACGATTCAATAAAGCATAACAGCCTGGGGTACTACAATACCTTGCTAGTCTGCCCTAATCGATGAGCTCTAGCCATAGCTTGCAAATCAGCATGTGGGTTCCAATCACTGTATGTAAATGGAAGATGTAGGTTATAAAAAATCCAAAATAGAACTTGTTGTATAAACAAGGAAATTGATTCACCTGTCATAGATAATTACAGTATCAGCCGTTGCCAAGTTTATACCCAGGCCACCAGCTCTGGTAGAAAGAAGAAAGCAGAACCTAGTAGAATTCTTGGCATTGAAGCGATCTATTCGTATCTGCCTTTCAGCGCCACCTATCTTGCCATCAATACGTTCATAGGTCCATTTCTAAAACAGGTGGCGTTCAAAATACAGTACATGAGTTGTATTAGCCTGCATAATTAACATATATATGGCCACAAAAAGAAATTCAAATACCCTGTAGCTTAAATAATCCTCCAGTAAGTCCAACATATGCTGGAACTGTGAATAGATAAGGACTCTGTGACCCTGCTCTTTCAGCTTCACCATCATCTTGTCCAACAGTTGCATCTTTCCAGAAGAATCTAAGAGCCTCCTACAAAATCAAGCAACCCAAAGAAAAGAAAATATTATATAGTACATAAATTTCAATGGTAAAGTTACTCAGCAAATCATATAAGCATTCTTGCAAATTATGCGAAAGTTTTACTCTATCTGGAGCTAACTATGACTATAAACAAGGTGTTCTTTGACTGGTAATATAAACAAGGTGATAACTGCAGCCAAAACAGAACCTAAGTAATTGGCATATATTTTTTATTTAGTACAGCAGTAGAAGTCTGTGAGATTGAAAAACTCCAGTGGCGTAAGTATTTTCATATGTAATGAGAAGATAAAGAATGATAGACACTGTGTCTACATTCTGAAAGCAAAAAAATTACTGCAACATAAGGTCATACTTTCGAGTAGGAATCACATGACACATAGTCCCTCCGTCCAAGATGTTAGTATTATACAACCAATACATGGATTAGCAAGTTGTAATAACATCTTATATTACAGGACGGAGGGAGTAGTACACAGAAACCAGTTGTGCAAATACATTACGTAAAAGAACAACAGCAAAGCCCAAGGAGCAAAACCAAAAGAGGGCAAAACAAATGGAAAGCAGTTCAAGCTACTTTCCTGGAACAGCAAAAGAAAAATAACATAAGAAAAACATAACAGACTTCCACAAACAAACCTTAAACCTTCTTCTGGGCTCTCAGGCTCAGTTTCAGGTTCATCTGTCATGAATCCATGGCAACAAAGTTTACGCAGCTCCATTACAACATTTATGAGGGAAACCTGTAATCAGACAACCATAAATTGTCACAATGTAGAACATGCCATATACAAACCGCGACATGGAAATTAAAATATAACTCTTACATGTCCACCACCGCGACGAGATAACACTGTGTAATTCTTGGTGAGAATTGCCTTGTAGTATTCTTTCTGTTTGCTTGTCAGCTCAACTCGTAAAATCAGCTCCTTTTTTGGAGGAAGATTCTTCATAACATCTTTCTTGAATCCTAATTGTACACATAGAAAACGAAGTTGAAATTATGTCTGATGAAAAAACTCAATTATAAAATGATCCATATCTTACTTTGAATGGCTTTCTGAGTTTACTACATGAATTCTACCCAGGATATATTGCACCTGATGTAGCATTTGCAAAACATATGCCCACATTAACATAAAGGGAGTATGAGGACCACGACGCATCGTTTTGTAATAAATTTCAGCATATAATTGATCAGAAGTCTGACTACATACATACTTCTAGAGTTCTATAAATATTCAGTACCATTTTTGTCAGATCATGAATGTTACTTGAGCATGCAACTAATACTATGGATTTTCATGATATGCATATTCATCTGAATGTCTGCAAAGCTTTAGCTGAAATTTAGGTGCCATCGAATAAAATATTATAGCAAAGAAACATTCCTTACTCCATACATTAATGACAGTACAACAGAAGGCTCCAATGACTAATGCTAAGTCTAAAATCCTTTACAAATATCTTAACTGATAAAAGCAAAACCATATGCCCAGTGGAAAAAAAAGATTAGATATATTCATACTTCGGAGAAGATGAGGCTTCAGCAACCCATGGAGCTTCTCAACTTGCTTGTCTTGGTTAATATCCTTAAACTCCTCTTGGAGATCAGATATACTCCCAAACTACAAACGTAAGTGTCATAACATTACATGGCAGAAGTATAGAACGTAATATTTTAATGCAACAGGAAATCAGAAGATTGGTCAATCAGCAACTAGAAGCTAGGAAAGTGTCTAGGACCACAGTAAAATTAAGATGATGTAAAATAGGGCAGATAGAAGGCCTGATGAGCTGAACTACCATAAACTAGATAACATAAAAATGGTAGGTGGTAGCATTCGTAAATCAGCAAATCTTACAGTTTCGCCCTCAAGGAAGTGCATCAGCATGAAAAGCTCATCCAGGTTATTCTGCAGAAGAGAAGAAGACACGATATCAACTTTAAATGCATAGGATATAATTACACGAAAACAATTACATAAATTAAAAGGTTTCAAAGTAAAAAAAAAATAGCAACAATAATGAAGCCCTTTGTCCCAAGGAAGTTGGGATAGGCTAGAGTGACCCAACAAAAAACTATGGCAACCAAAGAGTGAAGAGAGATAAAAATAAACAAAAGTACAAAAAAAAGTATAAGTACAGAGAAGTATACTGATCAGCACATAACAGTGTGATTCTGTACATAACAATATCCTACTAGGCCACGAAGCACCGATATCTTAGTATGGAAGATACACTGATAAGCACTCATGAAAGTATGCATACTCTTCAATAAACAAGAAAACAATTTTACCACAGATGGTAAAAGAAAAGAGAGACAAATGATCCACTGCTGAAACCCCTAGAGAAATGGTAAGAACACTTCAAAAGACTACTACTAGCCATAAGCATGAACAAGAAAATAATTTTCCATAAAGCAGGGGAATGCAGTACAATGATTTAAGCAATATATGTAGAGCAGTAACCTGAACTGGGGTCCCCGTTAAGAGAACACGATGTTGAGTATGATAATCTTTAAGTAGACCAAACAACTTGGAATCTTTATTCTTCAACCGATGCCCCTCATCCACAATCTGTGATGCACAATCAACAATAGGAGACAAGTCAGTGAAAACATCAGTGTAACAAATATCCTCCAGAAACTGAAGCAGAAACAGAAGTACCATGCATTCCCATTCTATAGTTTTCAGAACAGCAGAGTCCATGTTAATCATCTCATAAGATGTCAAAAGGACATCAAACTTTATTCTTGACTGCTTCTTTTCATCATTAGATGAAGATGATTGCTTTTTCTTCAGAGGTTTATCTTTGGAGTAGTAAAATTCATACTTCTTGATAATATCACGCGATGCTGAGGATCCAAAATACATCAACTGACAACAAATAGGAGAAATGTCAGTATTGAACAGTTAAATTTGTTTGGAATATAAAAACAATGAATTTCAAATTAGTTCAACCCACGTACAACATTCATTTGAGGTGCCCAAGTTGCAAATTCACGCTCCCAATTTCGCAAGGTTGAGAGGGGGGCAACAACCAGATGAGGACCAAACATGTCTTCAGACACAGAGGCCAAAAAAGCAATGCTTTGTATCGTTTTCCCTGTATTATTTTGTTCATCATTTTCTAAAGATCTCAACACAACACTTGATCTATATTAGCATACACATAATAATAAAATCTTACCAAGACCCATCTCGTCGCCAAGGATGACACGTTTATTAATGGACCATGAATATCGCAGAAAGTTTAACCCTTCAAGCTGATAAGGATGCAGTGTGCCTTCAATAACAAAAAAAAATGCATTCAATCAATGCACATGTAGACATGTCCCATTAAATTGATAGTCAACTAAATTTTTAATTCTACTCCCTCTGATCGGAAATAAGTGTCGGTGACTTGGTACAAACTTTGCACTAAGTACAAAATCACCGATACTTAGTTTCGATCGGAGGGAGTAGTATCTAGAAATTAATCATGTTTAATAGCATACCACCAATAAGAAACTTGGGGGTCCCGTCAACATGACGCATCTCGCGTTTGCCACTCTTGCTCTTGTCAGTGGGCTTCTTGCGTCTGGACAGAATCTCACTATAGCGCTCAATCTGAGGTTGGAATACCGAGATGTCAGACTCATTTTCCCATGTACATTCTTCATATGAAAGCTCCTTCCATTTCACATAGTACTCCTTTTCACCACTAGAGTTTTTTCTGTACACAAAATATAAAAATGGGGTCAGAAATATCAAGGTATTAGTCAACTTTTGCTAAATAGAAATGCTTGGACACATGTAGTACTATGATGGAAGAATGCTAATGTGTTCCATAAGAGGACCTTGGACAATATGATATATATTATGGAACAAATGTGATACTGCCCAATAACAGCTTCGTAATTGAGTAACTGCCTGCTAACAGGCTAAACACCATAAATAGTAACTGAATGGATTCAGTAACACAAACTTGCCAAACATTCTTTCTTTGAGAAAACCCAAAAACTTTGTGCCTCGATGCATAGATAGAAAACATACATGCATGTGCTAGTACATCAAAGTCTGGCAGGCCACATAATCAAATATAACTTACATATCAGAGAATAACCACATCTTTATTATTAGCACCAACATAGAAGCAAAAATATGATTGAACCCTCATTAATGCAATCGTATAGGGTTGAAAAGGGAACAGAAAATTTTCATCATTTCCGAAGAAAAAGGAAAGAGCAAAAAAAATGAAACGGAAACATACGAGAAAGGAACGGAAACAGAATATTTTGAACAGAAACGGAATATTTTGAACAGAAACGACAAAGAAAACAGGGGTGCCAATTCCAACAGAAATGGCAAGGAAATTCTGAAAGAAACAAATAAACCCAGCCAGGCCCACATACGGCATAGTACTCCAAGTTAGTGATTTATTGCTGCTGAAGCGTACATATTTTTTTAAACTGTTTTAACGGGAACATGAGTGTTTTTAGTGTCTATGTGAAACTATTTATGGACTTTTCCATGTTTGTCGAAGTGTTGAACTGTGTTACTTTATGTTCAACTATAGCTTGTCGAAATTGTGATCCATTCTTTGTCTTATTGTCTACTTTATGTGTACGCCTGACCACCCACTTCCTCCTCCACCAAGGTATTATACCGCTATTGTGTTCCGACAAATGTCCATGTTCCTATCATATCCACCCTGTAACCACTCTATATTCATCTCCAGTGATTTCCGCTTCCATATGTGTTTCAAGAGTTTTCCTTTTGTTTGACGGAAACAAAAACAATAAAGCATGTTCCGTTCGGTTTTCAACCCTACAATCGTATTAGCTGTCAAATTAACCTCAACAGTTACCTGCTAGCGAGGACCCTGTCAACAGTTGTCCATTCAGGCCTAATTGGAACAAAGTCATCGTCAGATCTATCAATCGACTCAAACTGCCTATTGAAGTTATTTAATCTAGTCTTCAACCGAGGGTGTATCTTCGCAGCTTCCAAATATTCATCTTCTGGCACCCTGATATAAAGAAAATCAACAGTTAATAAAGGAAAGGCGGTGAGGAACGATTCTGCATCGAACAGGACAGGCAATAACTACCAAGTGCAGTGAATGTGCGACAATCCTTTCCATTTTATCAAATATCGCTTGACAGGCTTTTTCTTTGGTCCAGACTCTGGAGAACTAATCTCTTCAGAATCAACCTTTGGGGTTTCGCAATCTAATATCTTCTCCATCTCTGTCAGTGGGCTTACCTGATAATAACAAACAACGTGCTTAGGTATACCAACAGTATCAGTCATAAGGTGAAAGAAGAATGGATCAAGAGAGCAAATACATACACATTCAGGGCAACTCCATTTATCAGATGTGATATTTAGGCAAGGTTTCAAACATTTCTGGTGAAATGCATATGTACATGTTGAACAGGTTACAAGATTTTCATTTAGTCCACATTTCTGGCAAGCATCTTCTTTCTGCACACGAAAATGAGCAAGAACAGAGTTGCAAATAATTAGAGGAGCCCAATAACTGAAAGAGAGGGATATTAATAAACAGAATCACATGAATAATAGGGATTTAGAATTCGGAAACGTGCACCACAGATATTTTAAACTCCACTATGTAGACAAGAATTACAAGACAAATTGAAGGGCGGATCAGCAAATGAGGAGAGAATAAAAATGAATATGGACAATGCTCTCAACTGATTTAATGAATTCTTTTGCATCTCTGCCTTCTGGTTAACCGAACGAACAAGCTTTACAAAATCTTGAGATCATAGAAAACTGGACATGCCTATTCTATTTAAAAAATCTTGAGATCATAGAAAACTGGACCTGCCTATTCTATACAAAAGAAGATGCTAGTAACTAATAAAAATGTTGACCAACAGGGGAAGGATCTCTCCCTCGGCTGTACATTGTTAGGTAGATGAGACCTCTCTAGCGATTTTTCACGCGGATAGCAACCCTTTAGTCCGAACACTTCACTTGTCCGGGTGGGCGAGCTCACCACTGTGAGCTCTATCCACAGCACTTAGCACAGTAATTGCACTAAGACGTTACGAGACGGTCGTGTGACAGCCTAAAGAACCAACCCTAGACCACATATCCATCCTATTGCACAATGTCCACTATGGCATGTACCGAACATCACTGATAATCTCTTGGCAACCAAACTTTCCCGTACAAAACCCCAAATGTAGTAGTACCTACTACCTCAATTCCACTTAAATCAACACGCGGACTCAATTTCTCCCTGGTGTACGTACATACTTGTTCCCATTCGCGTTAATTAAAACGCAACGGAGGGAGTAGCTGATTAACGGGAAAACTAAGACAAAATCCACAGTTGAGAACTCTCTGGCAATTTTTCACGCGGATAGCAACCCTTTAGTCCGAACGCTTTACTTGCGATTCAAGCCCGGGTGGGCGAGCTCACCACTGTGTGCTCTAGCCACCAAGCCAGCACTTAGCACAGTAACTGCACTAAGATGTTAAGAAACGGTCGTGTGACAGCCTAAAGCACCAACCCTAGACCACATATATCCATCCTATTGCACAATGCCCGCTATGGCATGTACCAAACATCACTCATAATCTCTTGGCAACCAAACTTTTCCATACGAAATCCCAAATGTAGTAGTACCTAGCTGCTTAACAGGGAAAACAAACTAAGAACAAAATCCACAGTTGAGTATACAAACGGCACCAAGCAACACGCTCATCTAGCAAAATCACTAACACCAGTCAGCCATGCTATCCAGCAACCATATTCTACACCAGATCCCCAAGCCAATTCCTCCCGCTTCGCAACAGCAAAGCCATTCACAACCCTAACATCTTATTATTTTCCAACTACTAACCCTAACAAAAACAGCATCAATTCCCTACAACCCTAGTAGCAGCTTCACTAACAAAAACAGCATCAATTCCCTACAACCCTAGTAGCAGCTTCACAAAAAAAAAATCAGTTGTACAATTCGAACCAAAACAGAGGAGAGAAACGGGCCCTGATCAAGCCATACCACGTCCTCGCGCTCGATCTGCTGGGCGGGGGCGTCGTCCTGCCATCCCTTCCCCTTCCCGCCGCGGGGCGGGAGATCGTCGTCGGACTCGTCGAGTATGTACCGCGGCCGCTTCTCCGACCGCACGCGCAGCCGCTCCACCAGGCTGCTCATCCCTCCGCCGCCGCCGCCGCCGGGAAAACGGACGCCAAGCAAGCAGCAAGCTCCCTCACAGCGGATCCAGCTCTCGCTCCGCCGCCTCAAGGTGGGCTAGGGTTTGGCGATTCTGGGACGGCTCAGCCCGGGATCAGGCGCAATTTATAGCGCCGCGAGGCCTCGGCTCGCGTGCGGAGAATGGACGGTAGCGGCGAGGCGGCGCTCGGCGCGTAGCGGTGGACGGCGGGAGCGCGAGGGCGGCGAGCTCTCTGTCTCTGAGGCTCGCAGGGGAGCGGGCGGAGGCAGTAGTAACGGCCACTGCCCAGGGAAGAACTCCTGGGGCTCACTGGACTATTCCATATTTGCGATATGGCCCCTATCGTATGCCTAAATTACCCATGTCTTACAGAGAAAACTCTAAAATGTGGACTTGTTTGTAGAATATAGAGCTGGGCTGTGGACTTGTTTGGGAATAGAGGTCTGAGCTGCAGCAAAATGGAAAACTCCAATTGCATTTTTTAGGGTGAAAATTGTAATTGCATTTATTGGCTATAAGATAGGTACTAGTATTATTGCTTGGTGCCAAAAATGTGATCAATTTGTGTCATATGCAATTAGTATTGTTGCCTGGTGCCAAAAGTGTGACTAAGCTCAGTGTCATATGCATTTATCTTGCATTTGTTTTGGTATGTCCATCATGTGTTTGACACATCAAGAGATACAAAATTGTTAAACGACCTCAAAATAGAATCTTTGGTGAAAGTAAATGTATTCTAACCTTGTGGTCCACTCTGAGATCTGTTTTCCGGGTGTTCAACCTTTTTGACATAGATCTGGTCGTCATCGTCCACAACGGCGGCGCCCTCTTCACCAAGCGTGGTCTCCGCGGACATGGCACGTCCTTCTCAAGAACCCACGGAGCGCGTGCTTGGAGATTTATGCTCTCGATCATTAGCTTTTTTGACTGGGATCGAGTCATCACCTTCGTAGGCGGTGATGGTTGTGGCCATGGCCCATCCTTGCGCTTGATCATTTTAGCAAGTTCGGCCTTGTGTTGATCTGTCCCATGTCCGCCTTGCAATATGAGGTCTTTACCGGACTCTCCAAGGGTGTTGCCCAACTGCCTATTCGGCCGCTTGCGCAACCGCTCCACGAGACTACACATCCTGGTTTGGAGACGCGGGAGAAAACTGCACGTCGCGTGCTCCCTCGCTACCAATCTTGCTCCATGTCTTGCGAGTTGGCTATGGGTTTGGTGATTTTGGGAGGAGCGAGAGCAAAATTTGTGGTATATAGCACAAAGGGGAATGGGTCTTATGCTCGGTGATAACAAAGAAAGAGGGTACTAATGAGAAGGCTAGCTATGGGTGGAGGAGAAGCAAGGACGGCGTGGGGAGTGCTTCTCTCTTGAATGTTTGGCGATTTTGGGACGGCTGAGCCCGGAATCAGGCATAATTTATACCCGGCGCGAGGCCAGAGCTTGCGTGCGGTGGAGGCGACGAAAATGGACGGTAGTGATGAGATGGCGGTCGGCGTGTAGCTGTGGGCGGGCGGAGGCGCGAGGGCGGCGAGGGGAGCGGGCAGAGGTAGTAGACACGGTCACTGCCCAGGGAAGAACTCCTGGCACTGGAGTCTGGACTATTCTAGGTTTGTGATGTGGCCCCTATCGTATGCCTAAATTACTCGGTGTTGCTCTAAGAGTTAGGATCCGAGACGTCTTACAAAAGAAAATGTTGAAATGTGTACCTGTATAGAAAATAACAAACTGAGATGTGGACTTGTTTGGAAATAAAGGTCTGAGTTGCAGCAAAATAGAAAATTCCAATTGCACTTTTTAGGGAGAAAATTCAGTTGCATTTATTGGTTATACCACTTATTGTTGCCTAGTGCCAAAAGTGTGACCAAGCAGTGTCATATGCATTTATCTTGCAATTGTTCTGGTACGCCCATTATGTGTTGGACTCAAACGAATATGAAATTGTTAAACGACGTCTAAATAGAATATTTGGTGAAAGTAAATGTAACCTTGTGGTCCGCTTTGAGATTTGTTTTCCAGACGTTCAATCTTTTTTACACAGATCGGGTCATCATCTTTCACAATGGAGGCGGCCTCTTCACCAAGTGTGGTCTCTCCGGGCATGGTGTATCCTTCCCGAGAACCCATGGAGCGCGTGCTTGGAGATTTATGCTCTTGATCCACTAGTAGAGATTTTCTTATAGTCGGCATTACTATCGTCGGTGAATAATAATTTTGTGCGTCGATGGTAATAATTTTCAGGACACCTAGCAAATACCCCCGATGCATTCTGTAAAATTTGCCGGTGATACCCTATTTACGGCTGGCGCACGTCTCTGTTATTCGTCGAGGATACAAAATATAATCATCGCATACATCACATATATCATACACATCACATCTTGTGGGCATACCATATCACAAACACTCCCTGCAAAAACAAGTTAGACGCATCTACTTTGTTGTTGCATGTTTTACGTGGCTTATAGGAGTAATGATACGTCTCAAACGTATCTATAATTTTTGATGCTCCATGCTTATTTTTACACCATTTGCCTTGTGTTTCGTTACACTTCGTGGCGTTTTTATGCGATTTCCGAAACTAACCTACTAACAAGATGTCACAGTGTCAGTTCCCTGTTTTTTACTGCTTTTGTGTTTCAGAAAAGCTACACAGGAAATATTTTCGAAATTGGACGAAACAAGTTCCAGAACTCCTATTTTTCCCGGAAGAGGACCGAAGACCGAACGAGAGCCGGAGGGGGGCCAGGGGCTGCCCACACAATAGGGGGCGTGGCTCAGCCCCTGGCCGCGCCCACCTATTGTGTGACCACCCTGGTCGCCTCCTGACGACGCCCCTTCGCCTATAAAAAGCCTCCCGACGGAAAACCCTAGGGGAATCGGCAAATTTCCAGAAAGAGTTCCGCAGCTCCACCGCCGCCGCCGACGACGAATTTTGGGGGACAGAAGTCTCTGTTCCGGCACTCTGCCGGGATGGGGAAGTGCCCCCGGAGCCATCTCCATCGGTCTCCATCGCCGTCTCCGCCGTATCTATCGACCTCACCGCCATCTTCATCAACCTTGCTATCTCCTATGATGAGGAGGGAGTAGTTTTCCCCCGGGGCTGAGGGCTCTACCGGTAGCTATGTGGTTCACCTCTATCTCTCCCATGATATGATCTTTATGTGATCATGAGCTTTGTATCTAGTTGAATTGGTAGATGCTATTATTCAGATATTATGCTACTCCCGTGCTTTATATTTGTAATCTCTGGAGATACCTTGTATCATGGTGTGAAGGTGACTAGTGTGCGCATCATGTGTATCTTTTTGGTTAATGTCTCTATGAATTGTTGGTGTTTGTTGGAACCATCTAGTGCGTTCATGGTGATAGTGTGGGACAATCTAGTTTGGGTACATACGGACTTTGAGGAGTGCTTCGTAGCCCTACGCATGATTAGTGTTCGTTTTCCATTGGAGAATTGTTTTGAGTTGCATATTGATGATAATATCTATTGGTTCAATTATGTTATATTTGTTGAGAGTGTGTTCACTAGTGAAAGTATGATCCCTAGGCCTTGTTTCCAAGCATTGCACACCGTTTCCTTTCAGTTTTGTTACATGTTTGCTCACAACGATACTTATTTCAGATTACGTTTACTACTTATAATCATCACTACTACTTGTATTTCACTATCTCTTCGCCGAACTAGTGCACCTATACATCTAACAAGTGTATTGGGTGTGTTGGGGACACAAGAGACTTTCTGTATCGTAATTGCAGGGTTGCTTGAGAGGGATAGCTTTGACCTCTTCCTCTCTGAGTTCGATAAACCTTGGGTGATCCACTTAAGGAAAACTTGCTGCTGCTCTACAAACCTCTGCACTTGTAGGCCCAACACTGTCTACAAGGATAGAAGTGTGCGTAGACATCAAGCTCTTTTCTGGCGCCGTTGCCAGGGAGGTAAGGTAAAAGGTACTCACATCTTTTGGTTAGTAAGTCTTTTAGTTGCTGGTGAGTGCTTGAAGTTATTTCCTTTAGATTCTGCAATTATATCTTTTTGTTTCTTATTTTTATTTTCACTAGTTAGGCTTAATGGAAAGTAAAGAGTTCTTTAGTCTTTTTCCTGAGTTTAGATTTGAAGAGAAAATTTAAAAACCTTTGGAGCTTAATTTGCATGCTAATAGTGTTGTTAGTATGAATGCTTTGAACACCGTTATTGCTAATGCTATAGAAAAGTCTAAGCTTGGGGAAGCTGGTTTTGTTAAGCATGATATTTTTAGTTCCCCAGCTTTAGTGGAGAAAGTTTGCTTTGATGATATTTTATCTCCCCTATGTGATGTTTCTAACGATGCTTGTGCTCCTCATCCTTTTAAAATACCTATGAAGATTGTTGAACGTGCTATGGATAACTGCTATTTAGGAGATGGAACTGTCCATCCTGGTGATCATTTGCTTTTTATACATGAATTATGCGAGTTGTTCAAGTGTGCAGGTATTTTGATGAACCAAGTTAAGAGAAAGCTATTTTCTTTATCACTGAAGGGCAGAGCTGCGGAATGGTATAAAACACTGAAGGATGGCCGACCTATTGATTGGGAGGAAATTGTACCTCTCTTTTATTCTAAATTCTATCCTTCTAGTGAGGTTTATAAAGATAGGAATTATATTTATAATTTTCATCCGCATGAGGGAGAAAGCATTGCCCAAGCGTGGGGAAGATTGAAGTCACTAATGCTCAAATGTCCTATTCATGATCTTCCTCGTAATATTGTTATTGATAATTTTTATGCAAGGCTTTCAGGACATTATAAGGACCATCTAGATGCATGCTTGGATGGGTCTTTCACAAGGAAGGATGTTGACACCAAGTGGGATCTGCTTGAAACAATTCAAAGCAATATCGAAGATTGGGATAGCAACAACTGTAAAGGACCAGGTATAAATTACGAGCATGATTGCATTAAGTCTTTCCCTGAAACTGCTGATTTTCAAGAGCTTAGTGCTAAATATGATCTTGATCCTTGAATTATGGTTGATTGTTTTAAAGCCTTTCCTTCTCATATTAATATTCCTAAAGGAAATGGGGACGTGTATCATGAACCTTTTAAGGACACTTGCATAGAAAGTGATATTGTTATTGATGATTGCAATAAACATGCTCAAATTTCTAAAAGTACTACTTCCTATAAGCATGTTAATTTTTGTGGAGTACATAGACCTTGTGAACAGAGTCACAACAAGGAAGATTATTGTATCCACCATGCGAATGAAGAAACCCGAATGTGGCACAAGGCTATAGGCGAGCTCGGTGAAAAGGTCTGTGAGCTTTATCCTTTTCTTTGTGAGTTTTGCGATGACATTGGTCATTTTAATTTTCAATGCTCAAGCCCTAATAGTCACCTTTCTAATTGAATGAGTACCGCAAGTTTGTATTGTGATGACAAGATTACTCTCAATCAGCATGATGAGCTTACTTTGTTTTTGGGGTGTGAAGAGATATCTTGAAAGATTTCTTTGGTAGACATGAATGATGTTGATATTAATAGCACCCTTCGTGGTTGTCGTCTCTATTGCATTAAAGATTGACTCGCAAATACTTACATACAAAATCTTATAAAACATGATGTTTTGCCAAGCTATGACAGGACTAATAGATGTTTCTATCTTATTAATAGAGAGGGGGAATCCTCCAAAGTTTCTTCTGTTGTTTCTATCAGTAAACCAGATTATGTGGAGAAGATGCCTTTCAAATCTCTCCCTCCTAAAGGAGAGAGTAAGAAGAGTAAGAAGAAGAAGAAGAGGAGTAAAAGGCGAGAGGAAACGGTATCTTCCCCTAAGCATGTTGCTCCTATTATAGATTATGATAATTCTGATTGGGATGATGTTCCTATGCTTGTTACCTATGTTAGTGATCATGATTGGGAAAAGCACTCTACTTTTGATATTGAAAATCTTTTTGGTACCAATTCTAAGGTTAATAATTGTTGTACCATTAGTACTATCCATGTTCCTTCTTATGATGATATGTTTGATGAGTATGCTTTGCGAAATAGCTGTTCTCTAGCTTGTGATGATACTAAGCCTCTAGTTTATGATGGTTATGATGATGGGTATAATATTTTCAGTTCGCCTACTTTTGAGGAGAAAATTAGTTATGATTACAATATGCCTCCTGTTTTTGATGATTATGGTGATAAGAATAACTATTCTGTTGAATCTGCTCCTACTACAATTGTTCATGTGGGGAGTATTAATTCTTTTATGCATGTGGCTCATGATAGGGATGCTTTATATGATAGTTATATTGTTAGTTCTGTTCATGATGCTACTGAAAGTTATTATGAGAGAGGGAAACATGGTTTGATGGATTTCAACAGTATTGAGTTTCCCCTCTTTATGTTGCAATTCTTGAGGTTGTACTTGTTTTGCCCTCCAATGTTTTTCGCTTTGCGCTTTCATGACTTGTCTCTTTACAAGACTATTTTTCATAGGAAGTGGTTTAGATTTAAATTTGTTTCATATTTGCTTTTTGATGCTCTCTCTCTTGCTTTAAGTTCCTATATAGCGCCTTTGCCTTAAGCTCTTTTATGGCGCCTACATGAGCATCTTTGCAAACTACTGCGCCTAGCTCAAAGGCGTTAAAGAAAAGCACTCTTGGGAGATAACCCATTGTTTATTTCTAGTATTTTTTCTTTTATTTGAGTCTTGGAAGTTATTACTACTGTAATGACCGCTTCTTATCATTTTTATTTCGTTGTTATGCCAAGAGAAGCCTCTAATTTGAGTGAGGTAAGATTTGGGGAAGTTGTTGTCCTGAAACAGATTTCGGTGCTGCACCGTAAAAATTCGTGAAAATTCTCAGAATATATTTTTGACCTGCAATTTCTTGTGCATATGCCCCAGGTTATATCCAAACTTTCATTAGTTATACACTTTTTGATTTGAGCAACAGAAAATTCCTCGAAAATTCGACATTTGTCAGCTGTTCTGTTTTGACAGATTTCTGCCAATATTTGTGTTTGCCGCTCGATCGCTTTCTTTTTGAGTTCTTTTGATCACGGAACTTTTGGGTAAGTTGCTACAGTAGTATATGCTTTATATGTGGTGGTTTTGAGTTGAAACCTGAAGCAAAAAGGGGTTGATTCATTGTTATGCTTACAATAATGTTGCTAATAGAATTGTGTTAAGTTTTGTATGAAGGAAGTTTTCAAGTGTAGGGATTGGAGAATGATGAGATGAGATGAAGAATGGATAAAAGCTCAAGCTTGGGGATGCCCATGTCACCCCAAGAAATATCCAAGAAGTACAAGCATCAAAGCTTGGGGATGCCCCCGAGGCACCCCTTTCTTCATCGGCAAAAATCAGGTCACCTTTCAAGACACTATATTTTTATTGCTTCATGCACTATGCATTTCTCTTGGAGCGTTAGTTGTTTTTGTTTTCAGTTTTCTTTTGTTTTGTTTGCTGCAATAAACGGTTTGATCACATCATGTTGTTTTGGAGAGAGACTTATTCCATTTTTCATTGCCAAGAACACTCTAGTTTTCACTCTTATCGTTCAACGAGTGTTCTTTTTTTCTACTACTGCGTTTAGCTTTTGTTTTTCGCCTTGATTTTTGTTCAGATCTTGTTTTATCTTTGCATCAAGGTGTATTTGGACCTCTGGTCTATGTTGGTTTTCCTCAAAAGAGTTGTTTCGAAAAGGTTTGAATGGTGTTGGAAAAGAGAAAAAGTTTCATACAAAAAAAAGTGGTATAAAAAGGTGCTTGTTTAGACTGTGGCTTAGACTTTTGCATGTTGTGCTTGATATCATTTTGATAGTATGCTTAGTGGTTTTGCTGTAGCATGACTTGTCTCAAATGACTGAGATTGCTTAATGAGCCTTTGAAAAAAATCATGTGTTGTTTTTATTATATGGAAGCATTTATTCGGTTTTCTCCTTTGATGCTTTATTTGGGTTGACTTGGCGCATGCTCATACATGTTAGACTCATACAAAGTCGCCATTGCCTCTATGATCATTTAGTTTTTGACTTTTGATGCCATCTTATGCTTCTTTTAATGTCGCTTTGCATGATTATGGCCGTTATTGCTCTCTTAGTTGGTCGCTCCCAGTCTTTTGCTAGCCCTCATGTTGTACTGAGTATGAGCTCTACTCGTGCATCCAACTCCTAAAAATCAAGTTGTTCCAATGTGTCCACCATACATACCTATTAGCAATTTGCTATTCCAAAGTACATTTGACTTGCTTTTATCTATCCTTCAAATTAAACTCTTTTTGGTGTTATGTGAAAATTGGTCAGTAAAGCTCTCACGAACCTGATGGCACACTTTACTTTTCTCGTTCTTAAAAATTTGACATTGTGGCTCTCTTATGTTGAGTTGTTATGCTTGCAAGTTGTAAGTTGGAAATTAGCCTAGCCATGCCGTCATGGGGCAAGCTTTCAATATTGCACTATCTTTCATTTGAGTTGATATCGTGATCTTTTGTTTATGGATACTCGCGATGTGAAATAAGTTGGGAATCTTGCAGGATCATGGAGTTCTTATATGTGTTAGGGAAATGCTTGGGCCGCTAATCTAAGCCATGCATAATTCATGGTGGAAATTTACAGCATGCCTATAGTGGACATTTGACGACGCATCTCACAATAAAAAGCTATACCAATGGTAAATAAAAGAGATACCGAGGTGTTCATTGTCTGTTTGTCTTATCATTTTGATGTAGGCTTGTTCCATGCCATCGGGCAGGAGGTACCCCGTTGGCGGTTCTCGATGATACACATATTGACAAGGGTATAGCTAATAGAGCCCGTTAGTTGAGTACCCCTAAGGCCCGTATAGCTAGGCCCAATTGTAATGATAGTCGAATACGAGTCTTTACCGTATGTCGATATTTGTAATCTGTATCGGACCCTACCCGATCCTCGAGACCTGGCCACCTATATATAGGGGCCAGGAGGGGACGGTGTAGGGCAGATTGAAAGCAAGCCAGGTCGAACACCCAAGTTTACTTTCAACACACACCTATTTCGACTAACTTTACCTTCGAGTTCATCTGACGCCCTATCTCCCCGATCCTAAGTCCTTCATCTAGGACATTTGCTGAGTTAACCGTCGTCAATTGGCGCCGACCGTGGGGAACTGGGCGTTGGAATCATGAATTCGACAGCTTTTTTACTTTTAGCCAACAACAGTTCAGAAATCGACGGAAGTCAAGAGATGGAGTTAACCATTGGAAGTTTGAGCATCATCGTCGAGCCATCGGGTTCATCCCGCCTCTCGGATTCGACGAAACCAGATTCGTCGGCAAACAAGCCCGAAACAGAGGAAACATTGGAATCATCAGAAGGCTCTTCCAGCGAGGCAAACTCGCCGGTCAGTTTCGACAAAACACCAATCGCAGAAGGCGACAAAATTCAGAAAAATTTCGACTCAGAAGAAAGAGCGTGCCAGACGCACAACAACGCAAAGGACTTCGCCATGGGAAGCAGAGGCGTCTCCAAGGTACATCAGTTATGCGTCATTATCACTGAAGCAGAAGAAGAAAACAATAGCAAAGGAAATGAGAATGTCGACAGGCAAGTCGACAAAGTAAAAGATCACAACAAAAAGGAAAAGGAGAAAGTCCATGTCTCGGCTGGTGAATGGAGGATGATCAAGTCAGCTATCAACCATGGTACAGAAGTACCCGAAGGATCGAGAAGAGAAGTACTAATGGGATATCAGTATGCATTATACCAGCACAGGAAGAAACTAAGGGAGGAAAGAGATATGGTTTTTCAAGATAATAACAGTATATCAAGGGAGGAATACTGGGAAGACTACAATGAAGATTCAGAATACAGCGGAGAAAGGCGTGGAGACCCAAAACACAACAGGGGGGCGACAGCATGCGGCAGAGAAGAGGAGTACTCAAGGAGCCCTACCCCATAGCTAGAAGAGGAGGAAGATGACTTCATACAAAAAACGCCAGAAGCAGCACTAGTAGCAGCACAAGCGTATTTACTAGCTACAATACCAGAACCTGGAGACCCACGAGAAGATATGCATCGAGCCGCGATACGAAGCCTCGGAATAGTAGAAGGAAAGATCAGGGAACAAGGTCCAGAGACAAAGTCGACAAGCTACAAGGGAAATCGAAAGGAGAAGTTCAGATACAATTTCAAAGATAACGAGTATAGCGAGTCGTCAGAAGAGAAAAAGCGACAGAAAAGGAAGGAGGACGCAAGAAGTATAATAGCACAAGCTCGAGTAAATAAATCGCGTCATGCTTGGAGGGAAGAGAATTACGAGGACGACGATAAAGATATGGGTGCGTTATGCTTTACCCGCAGGGTTCGCAAAACACGGGTACCCAAAGGATTCAAATTACCACATGACCAACCTAAGTATGATGGGTCGCAAGAACCTACCCTATGGTTATCGGATTATCTGCAAGCAGTGCAGATATTGGGGGGAACAAAGGCGATCGCAATGCAAAGTTTGCAACTGCACCTCACCGGCGCCGCACGGTCCTGGTTGAATACCCTACCCAACGAATCCATCGGAAGTTGGGGGAACTCGAAAGTCAATTCACAAGAAATTTTCGTTCCACCTACAAGCGCCCAGCATCACTGGAGGAAGTTAAAACATGTGTGCAGAGGAAAGGCGAAACGCTACGTTCTTATATACAACGCTGGAGTATAATCAAAAACTCAGCAGAGGACGTCTCCGACGAACGAGCAATAGACGCCTTTTCGGCCGGACTTCGTCGCTCAGATCTCGTGGAAGAAATAGGAAGAACAAGACCTACGACAGTAGCCGAGCTAATGGAACAAGCCAACAAATTCGCTGATGGAGAGGACACATATAACAACAAAAGAGGACGTTCACCAGAAGTCGACAGAATAAGTAGACAGAGGAGACGACACCGCAGCAGGGATAACCAAAGAAGGCGAAATCAGGTAGCCGCGGGTTACGTACTAGAAGAAGAGGAAGGATATGAAAGCAGGAGGTTTCAGGTAAAAGGAGTAGAAAAATCGAGATACTCCGGTCCTTCGATCGAGGATATGCTATACGGACCTTGTCAAATCCACTACGCGTATCTCGACGGGAAAAGAGTCTCAAATCACCAGATGAAGGATTGCAGGACATTCCTAAGGTTGCAAAGCGCCATGGGCTCAAAACAAGAAGGGAGGCAAGGAGAAAGACACAGAAGTCAAGGATATCAAATGCAAAAGCTAGCAAGGCACTTAGAGTCAAAAGTGTACATATCAGCCATGATTCAACCGGTGCTCAAGTCAAAGAAAGAGCGAAAGAGCATATCCAGGCAAGTCAACCTAGCAATATCATCACCACCAGCTACCACAGAGTACCTACGGTGGTCAGAACAACCAGTCAAGTTCAGCAGAGCAGACCACCCGAGGAAAGTTCCCAGGCCAGGTCACTCGCCTATGGTTTTAAAGGCACAAATAGGAGGGTACGACATCGGAAGAGTGTTCATGGATGCAGGAAGTGGCATAAACTTAATATATGCCAGAACCCTAAAGGCAATGTGCATCTCGCTAACGAGTCTGAAGCCAACAGATTGCTCTTTCCACGGAATAGTACCAGGAGCCGCAAACTACCCTTTGGGGAGAATAGAACTCAACGTCTGCTTTGGCAGTAGCGGAAACTACCGAAAAGAGAAGCTGGAATTTGAAGTAATGGACTGGCCGTCACAATATCATGCAATCCTGGGGCGCCCAGCATTTGCAAAATTCATGGCAGTACCACACTACGCGTATCTTACGTTAAAAATTCCAGGACCCAATGGAACAATCACAGTACAAGGGAGCTTTGAAGTAGCCAATACATGCGACAGGGAATTCAACAGGATGGCGCAAACCTTCGGCATGATAGCAAAGTACGAGAGGTTAAAAGGAGAAACGGATCATAATGTACTACCCGACGTTGGACGATCCCTGCCAGATCAGGCTTTCGACACGTCTCAGGACTCGAAGAAAATCCAGGTCCATCCTACAGATGCAAACAAGACGACATCAATTGCGGTGAACTTGGATCCCGCATAGGAAAGCGCGCTCGTTGAGTTCCTCCGTGAGCGCTAGGAAATCTTCGCCTGGTGTCCATCAGACATGCCAGGGGTTCCCAGGGAACTCGTTGAGCACGCATTAAACGTAGATCTCAAGGCAAAGCCAGTCAAGCAGCCATTGCGACGATTCGATGAACCTAAAAGGAAGGCGATAGCATCAGAGTTACACAGGCTAGAAAATGCCGGATTTATCAGAGAAATCAAAACTTCGAGTTGGGTGTTGAACCGTACCCAAGAAGAACACAGACGTACAAAGAGTATGTGTCGACTACACATCTCTCAATAAGCATTGTCCAAAGGATCCCTTCCCCTCTACCCCGCATCGATCAGATAATCGATTCAACAGCGGGATGCGCGAGGCTTTCATTTTTGGACGCATACTCTGGTTACAATCAGATCAAATTGAAGAAAGAAGACGAAGAAAAAATGGCCTTCATCACACCATATGGGGTGTTTTGCTACCAAGTGATGCCATTCGGCCTAAAAAATGCAGGAGCAACTTATCAACGGATGATGCAAAGTTGCCTCGGAAGCCAAATAGGATGCAACATACAAGTCTACATTGATGATGTAGTCATCACCACAAGAGAGGAGAAATCCCTAATCAGCGACTTGGCAGAAACCTTCGACAACCGGAATAGGTACAAGCTTAAGCTTAACCCGATAAAGTGCTCTTTCGGCGTATCAGCAGGACAACTTTTAGGGTTCCTGGTATCAGCACGAGGAATAGAGGCGAACCCAGAGAAGATTCAAGCAATTTTGACAATGGGGAAACCCACGAAACTACACGACGTACAGAAACTTGCAGGACGCGTCGCGGCACTAAGTCGCTTCGTTGCTCGACTAGGGGAGAAGGCGCTTCCTTTTTATGCACTTATGAAGAAGTCAGACGATAAATTTGAGTGGACAGAAGAAGCAGACGCAGCGTTTGCACAGCTGAAAAAAGTGCTTTCCACGCCACCAGTGCTGGTCGCACCAAAAGAGAAAGAACCACTGCTATTGTACATCGCCGCAACCCATCAGGTGGTGAGTACAGTATTAGTAGTCGAAAGAAGCGAAGAAGGAAAATCCCATGGCGTCCAGAGGCCAGTATATTTCATCAGTGAAGTGTTGTCTCCAACAAAACAAAGGTACCCGCATTATCAGAAGTTGGCATACCGTGTCTTCACAACCGCACGAAAACTACGACAGTACTTTGCGGTGCACCCAATTATAGTGGTCAATGAGGCGCCATTGTCGAACATATTGAATAATCCTTCAGCAATAGGACGTGTCTCTTTGTGGGGAATCGAGTTATCTCCCATGGACATCACGTACGAAAAAAGGAAGGTGATCAAGTCGCAAGTTTTGCCAGATTTTACGGCAGAGTGGCTGGAGCTGCAGAGCACAGGACCACCAGATTTATCCAGTGTTTGGACAATGTACTTCGACGGTTCTAAAAGAGTCCAAGGCGTAGGCGCAGGAGTAGTGTTGGTATCACCTCATGGCGATAAATTGAAGTATGTCTTAAGGATGAGCTTTCCACATGCTTCTAACAATGAAGCAGAGTACGAGGCTTTGTTGCACGGAATGAAGATGGCTAAAGCATGTGGATCAACTCGCCTAAAAATATTTGGAGATTCCAACCTTGTTGTCCAGCAAGTTATGAAAAGATGTGACACAATCAATGACAATATGATGGCTTACAAAAATTTGTACCATTATCTAGAAGGAACGTTCGATGGATGCGAAGTCTCGCACGTAAGCAGGAACTGCAATGAAGAAGCCGACAATTTAGCAAATATCGGGTCACAGTGTTTACCTGTGCCATCCGGAGTATTTTGGGAGGAAATAGTGGAAAGATCAATAAAAAGTGGAAAAAGTTCGACTACTACAGCAGGCTCGGGGGCTACATCAGAACCAGAGGAGGTCATGATGATAGAAGAAGCATGGATGCAGCCATATCTTGCATACATGGTAAATAAAAAACTAACAGAATATGCAGTGGAGGCCAAGAGGATAAATCGAAGATCGAAAGCATTTGTCGTGTTGCAGGGAAAATTATACAAGAAAAGTATTACGGGCATTTTGCAGCGTTGTGTAACGCCCCAAGAAGGACAAAAGATACTACAAGACATACACGGTGGAGTATGCGGCCATCATGCTAGCAGCAGAGCAATAGCAGCAAAAGTTTTCCGAGCAGGATTCTATTGGCTAACAGCCATCGAGGACGCAAAAGATATAGTTCGAAAGTGTGAAGCATGTCAAAGGTTTGCATCTAGACCACATGCACCGGCAGCGGAGTTACAAACAATACCATTATCTTGGCCTTTTGCACAATGGGGCCTCGATATGGTGGGAAAGTTGCACAAATCCTGGCCAGGAGGGCATGTCTACATGCTAGTGGCAGTCGATAAATTCACCAAATGGGTAGAAGCGGCCCCGGTGACAACTCAAGATTCTACAGCAGTAATCAACTTCATCAAGTCAATAGTTTTCCGTTTTGGTGTACCATACAGCATCATCACAGACAATGGGACAAATTTCACTTCAAAGGAATTCAAGAGTTACTGCGAAGGATTAGGGATCAAGCTAAAATTCGCATCTGTGGCGCACCCGAAGACAAACGGGCAAGTCGAAAAGGCCAATGGCCTGATATGTAGTGGGATAAAAAAGAGGCTCCTAGCACCTCTCGAGAAAGCCAAGAGCGCTTGGGTAGAAGAATTGCTCTCCGTTCTTTGGAGTCTAAGAACTACGCCTAACGCAGCAACTCAAGAAACTCCTTTCTTCCTGGTCCATGGTGCAGAAGCCGTGCTTCCAGTCGAGGTTACACATGAGGCTCCAAGAGTGACAGCATATGACGAGACAACATCAACAGAAGCATTGCAGGATGATGTCAATGCACTAGATGAAGCAAGAGATAAAGCATTAGAAAGGGCTACACAGTATCAACAGAGTCTACGAAACTACCATAGTAGTCGAGTTCGTCCACGATCCTTCGTGGTGGGAGACCTAGTTTTGCGACTTAGGCAAGACAACCACGACAAGTTGGAGTCCCCTTGGGTGGGACCTTACATCGTCACCGAAGTAATACCACGAGGAGCATATGGACTACAAGACAAGAAGACTGCGAAGGATGAGAGCAACCCATGGAATGCAGAACAGCTACGGCGTTTTTACGCGTAGAATAAGTATAGTGGTATTAATAAATTCGAGTTAACCTTCTGAACCCAGAACATGAGGCCACAGGTCAGGTTCTTTGGGTTGAACTCAACAAAATTGTACAATTATTACTTCCTCGCCTCGGGGGCTTCAACCCTCGGGTCGTACGGAAGGAATTGTTATCGCGACTTGGAAGACTTTTTTCACTGAAAGGTTGTGCAGACAACCCGGTAAATATTCAAATAACTTGGTTCACAAAGGAACCCGATATTCTTGGTTCACAAAGAACCCGACAGATGGAAAGCGTACCTCAGAACAATAACTTGTTTTCCTGGTACTAGCAAAAGCATCGACATAGAATACGAATATTCATTACAGAGAACATGGCAGCAAGGACATTATCAAACGACATTACATAAAAAGCAAAATCCTAATGGAAGTGGACTTCAGCCTCATATTTCTTCTGGCAGAGGGTGCCGTCATAGATCTTCACGTCGAACTTCGACGTGCCGATGTGGAAGTCAAAGGCCATGAAGAAGCCTTGGTGGATGTCGTGGTCTTCTGCGAACTGCGACCAGCCACCCTTAAAGTACTGCTCGCCGTCGCCATCATACCACACCTCCACCTCGTATGGGATACCACTGCCAGACTGTTCACGGAGAACCGCCTCTCGCAGTTCGCGCCCATCCATGAAGTTGGTGAAATTCAGCGGCATGCGCTGAATCTCGCGGCACTGCGCCATGGCAATGCAGAGGAAATAAAAGATTCGGGGAGGCGCAGCAGGAGCAGCGGAAGTAGAAGGAGGAGGAGCGACTGGACCCGGAGCAGCGCCAGTCACCTTGGGTTTGTTCTTACTACTAGGTGGGCGGCCGGGGCGACGCTTAGCCGGAGCGGCCGATGATGATCCTGTTACGGCCGGAGTGGTGTTGTTCTTGTTTTTGCTTCCACGAGGGCGACCTCGGCCTCGGGGCGCCACCGGAGAGCCAAGATTCAGACGGGAGCTATCTGCATCAGCCATGTGGACAAAGGAAAAACGAAAACCCTAGATGGAGGGAGAAGATGATGCGGCGGAGGAGGAATTTGATTAGGGTTTTTTACCCTTGCTAGAGGGTGCTTTATTTATAAGCACGTATTATCGGGCCCCCATGCTAAAGCAAGGCCCGTCAACATATTTTACAATAGGAGTTCAATTCTGCACAAAGCAGACGATAATACCAAAGCACAAGAAGAGAAGATTGCGGTCGCACGATATGAAAACCTCGACTTGGACTCGGGGGCTTGCAAATAGTAGACATTAACAGAAGGAAGAAGAAATGAACTTTGAGCCTATGCTTGACTACAAGTATCCAAACATAGCCTCGGGGGCTACTCCCATCGGGAGCGCTGAGCGCGCACCCGATAGAGGATAAGATAATTAATAATGGAGATGAAGAAGGGTTAGTATACAAACTTCGACTATGTAGTCGACAAAAGTGCAGAGAGATTACTCCCATCGGGAGCGAAGAAGATTAATTTAAAATCCGAATTTCTTTGATTTTATCAGTCAAAAACTTGGCTGCGACATAAGATTCTCGAGTTGCGTTATCACAACGAAACTCGAATGCCGTGATTTATCACGAAGGTAAGACCCCAGGATCCGTCCTGTGTGGCCCGGTATACGCACATGGATGCGCTCTGCTGGCATGTATCCATGTCTACGACGCGAAGAAAATCCTGGTGGACGCACTGGGTACCCTGAGAATCACTGGGATTCATTCTTTGTAAGTCCTAAATGCGGCAAAAGAGTGGATTTGACCGGTATCCCGAATTCAAATCCAAGGGGATTGAATTTGAAGTAGGTGACAAGTATCTGTTCCGGCAGTTAACTGACCTCTTGATCCGTCAGAGTTGTCAGGCTTGATCATCAAGACCCCTTGCGAACAAATTATCATAAATATAAGTCGAAAGACCAAGTCAAAGATTTGAAGATAAGAAGAAGTTGAAGAATTAATCAAGTCGAAGATGTGAAGATCAGAGATTCAACCCGAATCTATAATTCTGGTAGAATCTCAGGGGCTACTGACAAGGGTATAGCTAATAGAGCCCGTTAGTTGAGTACCCCTAAGGCCCGTATAGCTAGGCCCAATTGTAATGATAGTCGAATACGAGTCTTTACCGTATGTCGATATTTGTAATCTGTATCGGACCCTACCCGATCCTCGAGACCTGGCCACCTATATATAGGGGCCAGGAGGGGACGGTGTAGGGCAGATTGAAAGCAAGCCAGGTCGAACACCCAAGTTTACTTTCAACACACACCTATTTCGACTAACTTCACCTTCGAGTTCATCCGACGCCCTATCTCCCCGATCCTAAGTCCTTCATCTAGGACATTTGTCGAGTTAACCCTCGTCACATATATTTACAATGACAAGAGCTTGCTTGGGACTCTAAGTCGAGTAGCATGAGGTTTGGGTATTCATACTTCATGGGACACGAGGTTTTCAACTTATGATTTGTCAAGCATATGCTTCATAATTGTACTCGCATTAACTCTAACCATTTCAAGATGCCTATGATGGGGGCAATGAGAGCTCAAAGCTAGTAAGTACCATAATTTTTGAAGGTTTATAAAACTTGCAATCACTGCTTCCCTCCGCGAAGGGCCTTTCTTTTACTTTTTTGTTGAGTCACCACCTTCTACCTTTATGCACCGTCTAAGAGAGCATAGTTGTCATTCTGAGTATAATGTGCATTGTCCCAAAGTTTTCATTAATTGATTCATGATGTTGGTTTCACTTGTTCTTAAATTACTTGTATGTAGTCGCCCTCTTAAACTTGAAGGTGTCCTATGCATTTATGTTTTGCTCTCTCATGAAGGACAAGCTGAAAACCATTTGTATGTTTTTCCATATGATTTGAACACACGTTTGACTTTCATTGTTTCATTTTCATGATCTTTCCTTGGTGTTTCTTTTCATGCTATAACATAGTTGCTAAGTTTCTATTATCAAGATTATGTCTTTCATGCCCATGTTTTAAGTTCTTTGATCACAGCACTCAATGCTCTACCTCGTTGATCAAATTGTGATGGTGCATGTCACCTCAAAAATTATTCTTTTGTTATCACTTACCTACTTGAGGACGAGTAGGAGTTAATCTTGGGGATGCTGATACGTCTCAAACGTATCTATAATTTTTGATGCTCCATGCTTGTTTTTACACCATTTGCCTTGTGTTTCGTTACACTTCGTGGCGTTTTTATGCGATTTCCGGAACTAACCTACTAACAAGATGCCACAGTGCCAGTTTCCTGATTTCTGCTGTTTTTGTGTTTTAGAAAAGCTACACAGGAAATATTCTGGGATTGGACGAAACAAGTTCCAGAACTCCTATTTTTCCCAGAAGAGGACCGAAGACCGAACGAGAGCCGGAGGGGGGCCAGGGGCTGCCCACACAATAGGGGGGCGTGACCCAGCCCCTGGCCGCGCCCACCTATTATGTGACCACCCTGGTCGCCTCCTGACGATGCCCCTTCGCCTATAAAAAGCCTCCCGACGGAAAACCCTAGGGGAATCAGCAAATTTCCAGAAAGAGTTCCGCAGCTCCGCCGCCACCGCCAACGAATTTCGGGGGACAGAAGTCTCTATTCCGGCACTCTGCCGGGACAGGGAAGTGCCCCCGGAGCCATCTCCATAGGTCTCCATCGCCGTCTCCGCCATCTCCATCGACCTCACCGCCATCTTCATCAACCTTGCTGTCTCCTATGATGAGGAGGGAGTAGTTCTCCCCCGGGGTCGAGGGCTCTACTGGCAGCTATGTGGTTCACCTCTCTCTCCCATGATGTGATCTTTATGTGATCGTGAGCTTTGTATCTAGTTGAATTGGTAGATGCTATTATTCAGATATTATGCTACTCCCGTGCTTTATATTTGTAATCTCCGGAGATACCTTGTATCATGGTGTGAAGGTGACTAGTGTGCGCATCATGTGTATCTTTTTGGTTAATGTCTCTATGAATTGTTGGTGTTTATTGGAACCATCTAGTGCGTTCATGGTGATAGTGTGGGACAATCTAGTTTGGGTACATACGGACTTTGAGGAGTGCTTCGTAGCCCTACGCATGATTAGTGTTCGTTTTCCATTAGAGAATTGTTTTGAGTTGCATATTGATGATAGTATCTATTGGTTCAATTATGTTATATTTGTTGGGAGTGTGTCCACTAGTGAAAGTATGATCCCTAGGCCTTGTTTATAAGCATTGCACACCATTTCCTTTCAGTTTTGTTACATATTTGCTCGTAGCGATACTTATTTTAGATTACGTTTACTACTCATAATCATCACTACTACTTGTATTTCACTATCTCTTTGCCGAACTAGTTTACCTATACATCTAACAAGTGTATTGGGTGTGTTGGGGACACAAGAGACTTTCTGTATCGTAATTGCAGGGTTGCTTTAGAGGGATAGCTTTGACCTCTTCCTCCCTAAGTTCAATAAACCTTGGGTGATCCACTTAAGGGAAACTTGCTGCTGCTCTACAAACCTCTGCACTTGGAGGCCCAACACTGTCTACAAGGATAGAAGCGTGCGTAGACATCAGTAATGTAACATCCCAAGATTTTATCAAATTTTGGGGGGAAATTTTTGCTTTTGTTTTGCTCGAGATGATTGGAATTTCACAGGGATTTAAAACTTTTTGAGTTTATTTGAAAGCTTTATTTGAAAACCTATCCCAAGCTTTCTATCATTTCTTGAAGAGTTTCTTTGGGAAAATAAAAGAATTTGAAATATTGTTTTCTTGCCCTTATTCAAAACCTATGCAAGGCTCAACAGCATAGAGAGTGTTTACCAAAAGGATTCATATTCATATTTATTAAAGATTATATTTTTAAAACTAAGTTTGAAATTTAATTTCAAACATTGTCTTATAAAAGTATTTCAACCAATTCAAAAAGGTTTATTTCTTAAACCCTAGTTTATATTTTATGTGAACAAGCAAGTCCTTCTTGCTATGTTCATGGAGCTTATTTGAAAACTTATTTTATTAAGAAAACATGTATTTTATTGGTTTAAAACGTGGTCTTGAAGATTTGAGGAATAGGAAAATTTGTTTGATTTGATTTGAAGCATTTATGCAAAATATATGAAGCAAATAAGAAAATTAGAAAAAGAAAAGAAGAAAAGAAAATAAAAATGGAAAAGGGGCCCCGGGGATCCGAATCGGCCCAGTCAGGAAACCGGCCCGTGGCCCAGGAAGTCTTCTCCCCGAACCGGTACCGTCTCTCCTCTCTTTCCCCGCTGACAAACCGGTCCCACCGGTCAGTTCTCTTCTTCCTCGCGTTAACCACGCCGGTGACAGTTTCCTCCGCGCAGTAACTCCTCCCTCCCCTCTTCAATTCCTTTAATTCCTGCCCGTTTCGATATCCCGCTGTGCCTATAAATAGACCTAGGCATCCTCTCTCTCTCCCCTTTTGCTTCTCCGCTCGAGCCGCAGCGAGGACGGTGAAATCCCTCGCCGTAGCCCCGCATATCTGCAGGCGTCTCCGGTCAAATTCGACATCAACGGTGAGCTAGAGACTCTCTCTCCCCTTCTAACCTCTCTGGTTTTCTACAGCGCTACTCCCTGACCCTATTCCCTTGCCTCAATCGCCACAGATCGGCGCGCTCGACAGTCACCCGAAGCCACCGCAGCGCCGCCGCGCTCCAGCCGATTCCCTCTCCTTCCACTGGGAGCAATCGAGGGCGATATTCACGTTCCCGAGACCGCCTTGACGCGCTGAAGCACGTCGTGATAACGCCGCCTCCCAGGACTCACCAGAAGCTCGCCGGAGATCGACCTCTACGCGCATCGCCAGCGAACCCTTGCCGGAAACCTAACTCAACCGGTGAGCTCTTCCCCTTTTTAGTCTTGCCCGTCCGATCTTGATCCAATGGATCGGACATATCACTTAACTGAAGAGGTACCGGTCCATCCGGGACGTCCAGATCACTTTAGATCTAACGGCCCACGACCCCGATCCAAACGAACCGGTACCGTGCAACCAGAACACGCCACGTGTCAGTCTCTGAACCAAACAGAGATCAAAATAGAAATTTAGAAACCAGATTTTGTTCAAATCTTGGAAAATTCATATCTTTCGTTTCATAGGTCCAAAAATAACAAATGATATACCGTTGGAATCCTTAGAACACCTAGAATCCAGCAGTACCATAAAATCTTATATTTTATGGGTTCAATTTGAATCTATTTTCAAATTGGAATCAAACCTTCTTATAGCTTGTTAAATTCATATTTTTAGTTCTGTCCATCCAAAAATTACAAATTTGTAGTCTCTGGAATCCTCTCAACTTGTAGAACATCATAGGATCAAGAAAATCCAAATTTGATACGTGCACACACTTTGTGCATTCAAATTTGTCCAAATCACTATTTTGGTGATAATCCAAATTCTATAACTTATTTTAGAGTGATTCCAATTGCAGTGACCTTGTATTACTGCAAGCTATCCAGTAGCATCACTCCCATAATTTCTTGAACCATATCACAATTATTCAAATTCTAACATGAGGATTTGAGTAATTTCTACTATAGGAATAAAACTATTTCTTTTAGCAATGTTCCTTTCTACTTTAGTGAATCATATATTCATACCTAGTCACCAATGTTATCTAAATAACATCTTGATCAAGACCATTTCACTTAGACCTATCTCGTATAGTGCCCACTTATTCAATTTACAAACGTGTCATTTGAGTAAAGTGTGATACTTTCAATCTTAGTTTCTACCTTGCTACTATGGTATTGATCAAATCAACATCATAGTACTAAACCCAATCCCATTTACTCATTAGGAACCTATAGCCATTTATTCATGTCTACTCAATCTTAGCCTTGCATTGAACTATTCAATTTGCATTTGAGTTAATTGAGTACTTCAATGTTATAAGAATCCTAGCCTAAGCTTAAGTGTAATATATACTATTTAAGAATAATTGTGGTCACACTTATTCAATAGTATTGCTATTGCACTATTTTGTCTCTTATGTGATTTACCCACATGAGATATTCCAAGATTCAATATGCTTTGATAAAGCATAAAGATCTCACTCATATATTTTGTCTAATTCATATATATATATTCAAATTACAATTGTGCTACTTGAGTAGAATATGAATTCATCTCAAACCTAGATTCTATTAATGTAGAGTTGTTATAACCTGTACCATGGTATGTGATATACACCATGTTGATCAATAAACCATTTGAGCCATGCCCTCAAATATCAATCATTCTTACCCAATCTAATGCCTACCTAGTTTTGTTCACATGTATTGAACTATTCAACTTGCAAATGTGCTAATTGAGTAGTTCAAGCACTCTTAAAACCTAGCCTACTGCCTAAGTGTGATATATGCTATTTAAAGAATAAATGTTGTTACACTTATTCAAATAGTATTGTGGTTGCACTATCCCACACCTATGTGATCTATTTCACATGAGCTATTCTGAAACTCATTCATGCTTTAATAAAGCATAAAAACTTCATCAATTATATTTGCCTAGTCCAACTCTCTCTCAGATCATATTGACCTTCCCAGCTAAGCTCTCAAACCCATAGCTCACAATTCATATTTACTTTGCCATATCTTTCTTGTCATAACATCTCAATAAATCCAAATTGTTAAACAAACACTTTTCAATTGCTTGTTTTGTTTGATTGTGTTGGTATGGTGTGTTTATATTATGTTATTTCTGTGCTATAGTTTGTGCGAAGAGCTACGTGCTTAGTTCAGAGAAGTGGAACGTCGTGAATCTTCAAAAAGGCAAGTGACACACATTCTTGACCTACTTTTCAAATACCGCATTAGTGTTTTTAATGTAGTATGCATGATAGGTGTTCTAATGTTTTCAATTGCAAAGACTTTGCAAATGCTTAGATCCTAGTAGTGTGAAGCTATCCCTCAAACTCTACCTTACTAGGATTGAATATCAAATTTATGAAAGTGATGTTGCCAATGCCATGCTGTGTATGATTTGTAAAGATGAAAATTAATAACCCAATGAACCACCTGGGTGCAATCTTGTGGCTACTCAGGGCTGCACACCTGGCTATCAACCCAGGACAAGTGTGGTGGTTATCACCTGAGGGTACACAACTCAGGGCTACACACCTGGCTATCAACCCAGGACATGTGTGGTGGTTATCACATGAGAGTACTTTGTATTGGTTGTACCTAGGAACAGAGAGAGGACATGTCACGCGAAAGGAATCTCATCACCATTTTAGAATAATTAAAACTTGAATAGTGACTACTTAGGGCTACACACCTGACTATCAACTCAGGATATGTGTGGTGGTTATCACCTAAGGGTCCTCACCAATCCCAAGACTAGCTACTTAGGGCTACACACCTGACTATCAACTCAGGACTTGTGTGGTTGTTATCACCTAAGGGTTACCTTGGGGCTTTAATTGAACCAAGCTACTCAGGGCCATATACCTGGCTATTAACCCATGGTATGTGGTGGTTATCACCTGAGAGCTATTCGTGTTTTGTTGAGTAACTACTCAGAACTGCACACCTGGCTATCAACCCAGGATTTGTGTGGTTGTCATCGCCTGAGGGTTATTCTAGTTTTGTTGAGTAACTACTCAGGGCTGCACACCTGGCTATCAACCCAGGATTTGTGTGGTGGTTTTCACCTGGGGGTTATCTTGACCCTTAAAGTTTATAAAGGTTTAAAAATGTTTTGATTTGGAAAATATAGGATAAAAAAATTGGCTTTATGCAAATCAGCCTATGAGATCCACCAGCCAAATATCATGTAGTATAGTCTTTCCACAAAATGCCACCAAATATGTGTCATTTGCCAGTACATCATTGTACTGACCCCCTCTAGGGCTGCATATTCAAACGTGCAGGTTTTATATAGAGTAAGGAACCAGAAGTGGGATCTCAAGCTTACATTCCAACACGTCTGCCTGTGGCACTTGATGAAGATGGAAGCTCACTGCAATCTATGCTTTATGCTGTGTACTCATAAGGTTGAATACCTATGTAACTGGATTCACGTTGTAATATTGATGCTATTGCAATGATTTCTCATTTTGTACTGTGGTGCTATCTACTGATCCAGGGAATGGCATAGATACACAGGAGTTCTGCCTTTAGTAAAAGGTGGGGCGCTACAGAATGGTATCAGAGCATAGTGTTGCCTGTAGGATCGAGACCCTAGGTTTGGATTAGAGATAGGAAGGCCCTAGGATAAAATTCTCTATCTCATCTTACTTCTTTTTTTAAAAAAAAGGAAAAAAAGAAGAATGTTTGCATCTTGAAACTCCTTGTATTTCTCCCCTACTTCATTTTCAAATGATTCCCTTAGATGACCCAACTCTCGAAACCATCAAGAAAGGATAGAAGAGCACAATGTGCCAGAAGAATGGGACTTCTACTTCATAGGTTGACCTTGATCCAACATGAAGAACTACATTGAAGACCCACAAAGAGCTTGAGGAAATGTGGATATGAAGGCTGCCCAACACCAACGATGCATTAGGGAAGTGGAAATAAGAAATGGAACAATAAAACTATAATAGAATAGACCACCAAGATTCTAGTTTATAGAACCAACGATTTATAGATGCTTCTATGATCATACAAAATTGGTGTATGACCATATTATTTTGTTAGCGTGTTTTTCCAAAACTTATCAAAAAGATTTTTTCAATGATTGTTTGGTTTATGTTTATTTGTTGCATGGTTTGTTGTTTGTGCATGGGTAGGAAAGTTTTCTTCTTTAGTTCTATCTATCTATTACTCACCTTTGCTAAAACCACCTCAGATGCCGCCTCGCCGTGAAAACAACAACAACAGCAACAACAATGACAACAACATCAACAACCTCTATGATGTGGTCCAACAGTTAGCCACAGGTCAAGCCCAGCTCATGCAGATGATGACCCAATTCATCCAAGCAAGCACCAACCTCATGAACAACAACAACAACAATCCACCACCCCCACCCCAAGTTGACCGACTAGCTCGTTTCCTGAAGCTCAGACCCAATAAGTTTTCATCTGCCACAGACCCAATAGTGGCCGATGTAACGCCCCAACCTTGGGAACAAGGTGGAACATCTGTGTTAAGTGCTATTCCCTGGATCAATGATAGCACCACAGAACAAAATGAAATATTCATTGCATAGTATCTAGATTACATCCCGGATCCAGATACAAAGTACTTAAACCTTACAATTTACACAGCGGAAATAACAGAGGGGCAAGGAGCCTCCATCTTCATCACGTGCCACAGGCAGCCATGTTGGAATGTAAGCTCGAGATCCTAATCCTGGTTCCTTACTCGAAGTAAAACCTGCACGTTGAATATGCAGCCCCAGAGGGGTCAGTACGATGATGTACTGGCAAATGACACATATTTGGTGGCTGTTGTGAGGAGCCTATCTACATGAGTATTTGGCTAGTGGATCTCACAGGCTGATTTGCATAAAGCCAGTTTTATCCTATAGTTCTTTCTCAAAGTATTACTTTCAAACTTTTATATCTTCAAGGGTCGAGATAACCCCCAATAACCACATACTAGCTAGGCATGTAGCACTGGGCGAAATTCGACAAAGTCGGAACCTCAGGCACCACCACCCCTCGGAGTGTATGGTCCTTAGTTCCTACCTAGGGGTTTCTAGACAGATTTTAATAATTCAGAATCGGTGATGAGATTATTCCGTACATTCCATGTCTAGAGACTCAATTGTCCGTAACCGAGGACACGGCTAATCGATTAGTTTTATACACCTTGCAAGGGTTGTGCACTTTCACCTTACGATTCATTTTATGCCCATACATAAAATGAAACGAGACCTTTTAGAAGGAGAGGACAACTAACTTGGCAAGCACCGCTCCCACACTATAATTTGACTACCACCACTTCTTGCCGACAAGTTGCACTCCCACATTCTAATCAGTCAAGACAGAGCCCATAATGTCATAAGGCTGCACTGGAAGTACACTAAGCATGGAAGACATAGCCATCTCTTTGTTCCTGGGTGGCCATCCCGAGCGGTATTCTGTTCCCACATCCTCTTACAAGGCATGCGTCCCAGAACCCACCTACCTCGCCTCATCTTATCAAACCATTCCACCCAGGTGTTTCATTTTAGTTGAAGTTCTTAACTTTTCACAAAACACATTTCAAGTGATCTTAGCATGGTATCAGAATTAACAAAGTATTTAGCATCCTATCAGGTGGGGTTTGAGGGATAGCTACACACTACTAGGATCTAAGCATTTGATAAAACAGTTAAGTAAAACACCTATCATGCATACTACAAGAGGTGATTATACTAATGCATAAGTAAAATGGGTAGGGAACATGTGTGTCACTTGCCTTTTTGAAGAATACGATCTTTCCACTTCTCTCAACTAAGCACGTAGCTCTTCGCACAAACTATAGCACAGGAAATAGCATAACATAAACAATCCATACAAACACAATCAAACAAATCAAACAATTAAGAAGGGGTTGGTTCAACGATTTAGTTTTGTTGAGATGTTATGATAAGAAAGATATGGTAAAGGATCATGATTTGTGAGATATGAATCGAAGAGCTTAGTTGGGAGAGATCAATATGATTGGAGAGATAATTTGGACTAGGCACTATATAATTGATGAAGTCTTTATGTTTTATCAAAGTATGAAAGAGTTTCAGAATAGCTCATGTGAAATGGATCACATAGGTGTGGGATAGTGCAACCAAAATACTATTTTAATAAGTGTAACAACATTTATTCTTTAAATAGCATATATCACACTTAGGCACTAGGCTAGGTCTTAAGAATGCTTGAAGTACTCAATTAGCACATTTGCAAGTTGAATAGTTCAATACATGTGAACAAAAACTAGGTAGGCATTGATTTGGGTATGGATGATTTATATTTGAGGACATGGCTCAAATGGTTCATTGATCAACATGGTGTATAATACATACTTTGGTATGGGTTATAACAACACCATATTAACAAAATCTAGGTTTGAGATGAATTCACATTCTACTCAAGTAGCACAATTGCAATTTGAATATACATATGAATTGACAAGGTGTATGAGTGAAAATCTTTATGCTTTATCAAAGCATAAAGAATCTTGGAATATCTTATGTGGGTAACTCACATAATAGACAAAATAGTGTAATAGTAATACTATCGAATAAGTGCAGTAACAATTATCCTTGAATAGTATATGTATTACACTTAGTCATTGGGCTAGTAATAAGGAGCATTGAGTTACTCAATTAACTCATTTGTTAATTGAATGATTCTATGCAAGGCTAAGGTTGATTAGACATGAATAAAAGGCTATAGGTATAGGATAGGTACAGGTGATGTGTGCAATATGGCTTTAAGGTTCCGGATGAGTAAGTAGGATTTGGTTAAGTACTATGATGTTGATTTGGTCAATACTATAGTAGCAAGGTGGAAACTAAGATTGAAGGTATTCACACTTTACTCAAATAACACTTTTGTAATTTGAATAAGTAGGTACTTACCAAGATAGATCTAAGTAGACATGATCTTGATCAAGATGCTGTTCAGATAGCACTGATGACTAGGTTTGATAAAGGGTTCACTAGGTAGAAAGGAATAATTCTAAAAGAAGTAGTTTTGACCCTATAGTAGAGTTTACTCAGACCCTCATATTAGAATTGAGTAATTGTGAACTAGTTCTAGGAATTATGGGAGCGGTGCTAATGAATAGATTGCAGTAATACTAAGCCACTGCAAGTGGACTCATTCTAAAATAAATTTTAGAACTCAAGATATGGCCAAAATAGTGATTTGAGAAGATTTGAATGCACAAAGTGTGTGCACGTATCAAATCTGGGTTTTCTTGATCCTATGGTGTTCTGCAAGTTCTAAGGAATCCAGAGACTACAAAATTGTAATTTTTGGATACTTGGTTCAAAGGATATGAATTAAACAAGCTTACAGGAGGTTCAATCCCAATTTGAAATTAGTTTCAAATTGAACTCATGAAATATAAGATTTTATTGAACTACTGGATTCTACAGGTTTCAAGGATTTCAACAGTATCTCATTTGCTAATTTTGGACCTACAGATCAAAAGATATGAATTTCGCAAGATTGGGATCGAATCTGGTTTGAAATTCTAATTCGAGTTTCTATTTGAACCAGAGGCCGACACGCGGCGTGGTCTGATTGGTCTGTACCGATTCGGGCGGATTAAGGTTGTGGGACGTTGGATCAAAAGGGAACTGGACGGATCAGATCGACAGATACCTCTTCGTTTAAGTGAAGCGATCTGGGCTTTTAGATTTTGATCGAACGGACGATACGAATCGGAGAGGAGAGAAGCTCACCCAGGGTTTCCGTGCGTCGCCGGCGGCGAGCTTGCGCACTGGGGGTTGACGTTGTCGACGATGCTGAGGGTTCTAGTGGTGACGGAGGCGCGGACGAGGTTCAGCTCGACGAGGGAAGTCCGACGGTGGTGACGGCGTCGTCGATTTCTTCCTGCACTCGCGTGGGGGAGGTGACTGGAGTGGAGATGGTCTTCGGGTGAGCGTCGACGAGCTTGATTTGCTGCAGAAGAAGTTTGAAGGAGGGGTCAGGGGTGTGCGTCGGTTCAAGCCAAAGAGGATAGAGGCGAGGGGAGGGGCTCGGGCTCACCGTCGTTGGCGAATCCTACCGGGGAAGCTCGCAGACGAGCGGACCTCCGACGAGGAATTTGAGCAGCCTGGCGGCCTGGTTCGAGGAGAGGAGGGGAGGGGAGTGAGAGGAGGGTGCGGGGTACTTATAGGCGCGGTCTTGATGGCCATTACTCGGGAGAAATCAACGGGGGGTGTTACTCCGGCGACCGTTTCCAGAAACGGAGAGAGAGGGAGGAGATTGCGGGAGGAGGGAGATGACACACGGGGCCCACATGGCAGCGAGGGAAGAGAGGGCAGGGGGTACCGGTTCGGGGGCGGGGCGATGCTGGGCCGGGGCTGGCTTCTGGAGTTGGGCCGAAAGGCTTCCTAGGGTCCGTTTTCTATTTTTATTTCCTCTTTCCTCTTTTTCTATTTCTGTTTTCTTTATTTCTTTTCTAGAATTTGTATATTGAATCCAAATCAAGTCAAACCAATTTCATAAATTTTGTAAAATTCACAGCAAGGTTTTAAACCAATTGGAAACATATTTTCAGAACCAAAACAAGGTTTTTAATAAAGATCTCAATTAAGCCTATTGGCTTTGCTTGCATAAAATAATAGAAATAGAGTTTGAGAATAAACCTTTTGAAAATAGGAGATAATACTTTATAAAATATTATTTACAAATTGTTTTCAAACCACACTTTGCAATGCAAACCTTTGAGACAATAAAATCATTTTAGGAGGTATCCTTCGCAAGTAGCTTGCATAGGTTTGAAAAAAGGAAGGGTAATAGTATTTTGGTACTTGATCTTCCTCAAAGAAGTTCTTCAAGAAAATAATAGAAAGTTTAAAATAGTTTTCTAATAAAGCTTTCAAAAATCTCAAAAAAAATTAAATCCTTGTAAAATTTCAATCAATGCACTCAAAACAAAAGCAAAAAAAATTCCCCCAAAATTTGATGAAATCTTGGGATGTTACAGACTACCACCCTTAAAGAAATCTCGTCCTCGAGATTGAAGGAAGGTTACAAGGTTTAGGGATCCTAATGGGATTTGGGTGCTACCACCCTTAAAGAAGATTTTGCTTGGTGGTATCTTGATGTTTCCTTAGGCACTTGCATTTTGTTCCCAGCTTGCATTCACCGTTGCGTCATTTTTTTTGAAATCGCTCTTCTCAGAAGTGTCGATGTTCGCCGCTATGTTCAGAAGTGGCATTCCAGATGTTCCATCCAATTCTGGTGATAGGCAGATATCATCCATCGCGTTGTCTTCAACAAGGTAGTCCACATCGTCCAAGAATGTGTATCTAGCCTTTTCTTGGTCGGTCCTCACCAAGGCCATGACAGCATATAGGCCATCACCATACTCCTTGTTGCTTTTTAGCTGATTTTCATTGCAGAGTCTCAAAAGATGATCTAGTGCCGAGTACTGCATGCTTGCCCCACGAACATGATGAAACCACACATCCCAGGGAATTAGGATGGCATCTCTCTGTAGTCTTCTCAAGCATTTCATAGGGGTAAACAAGGTGGACTCTGTAAGAGGTACTGGCACCTTTAAGGGTAGGAAGGTCGCCTTATAACCAGCATTGTTGAACCCATTCAAGTTACCGGAGCAAGTCGTGCTACTTGCCGCAGGCACCAGATGGTCCTTAAGAATTCCTTTAGCAACCGTCTTCATAGTTGTTGGAAGGCGCTGGACAACTTGATCATATCTCGAAGATGGATTCCTTTTCAGGGAAAAGGGATCTAACGAAGCTCTCATGGGCAGGAACAGGGTTCCATGGATTTGGAGAGGTGTCTCACAACATCGTAGGTCGGGATGAGGTAGACTTCGGTGGCACTGGGCTTTGGAATCAGGTGGAATTCTCATAGTTGGTGGTGGCAGTCTCTATTGTGATTCTCTGGAGAGGGGAGAGTCCTCTTTTATAGGCTCAGGGGTAGTCGAACAGGCCGTGTGGGGAGTCGAAACGAGAAGTCAGGGAATTGAAGTCGAAATTGAATCGTCTCTGCATTCAAGGTCCACTGAGAAAACGTCTCCGAAACGTGCAGTCGTTCCTCACCGTATTTTTACGTTTTGGCCACACTGGCACACTATGGGGGCGTAACATCTCTATCCTCCTAAGGTCATGGCTTAACGACGCCGTCTCTCATGTAGGTATGTCACTCCAGGTATGTAGAACCAACATTATGAGAGCGAATAATAAGAGTAGTAGGAGTGGTGATCAATCCATCCTGCACCCAAATCATTATTTCATACATGGTTTTTGCAAACCTCATATTCTAACTCTTAGTCAACCTCACTAGATTTTAAACTAAAATCTGCCGAAATTTTGGGACCAAGCTCCCAAATTTTCGAATTTGCAACAGAGTCTAACGTTGCCTAACTAGGGTTTTGGGCAACCCGGCCGTAAGGTGATAACTTCTTGTATTGTAAAACTTTCGGCTTGCTGAAATTTGGGAAAAACATCCATACGAGGTGTTACTTGTTGGGCTTACAAGTCCAAACTTTGTTTATTACAGGTAATAACCGAATACAATTGCTCCTGGGTTGTCCATACTCTATTGTGTCTTCACCTTGTATCCGCGGCATCCTTCAGTCGTTCCACGTCACTGAGGTCTTGGGGCACCCTTCTCTGGACATTTATCAGAGTAGTGTCCCCTTTGTTTGCACTTGAAACAGGTGATCATTTGGATGTCTCTTTTCGTGCTATCTTGCATGTTTACTTTATGATGCAATTTTGGGCATTTGGTTACATAGTGTCCTAGCTCCTTGCATTTGAAGCACATCACCTTGCTGTTGTCCTTCTTTCTTTTTGGTCTTTCTAGGGCTAGGAGATCTCTCACTTCGTTTTCTTCATATTCCACTACAGTCGGGGAAAAACATTCTCTCTTCTTCGAGCAATTCCTAGACAAGTGTCCTTCTTCTTCACATGAGTAGCAGCACTTAGTGGTATGGTTGAGTGCTATCCCCATGTCTTTATCTTCCATCTTTCTTTTGAGTCTTCCATCTTCAGGGGTCCTTTCTGGCAGTTGGCTCATTCTATCCTTAGCTCGTTGATTTATCCGTTGTACTGTGGTATAAAACTTGCATTCAGTAGGAATATGATTTGTTCCTTCACATAGGAAACAAGTAACTTGGCTCATGGGACATTCTTCAACTGGGTGACTTGTATCACAGTGGGGACACTCTCCATGACAGTCCTTAGAGGTGTGTTCTACTTCTCCGCATCTCTTACAGGCTTGGCATATTATCTCGGTATTAATTTTTGTTGGCCTTTCTCCATGCTCGTCTTGTGGCAAGCTATTATAGGTACTTGCCACCATCTGGGACATCATTTGTACTATTCGAGAATGATCATTTAGTACTTGCTGCACTCCTAGGGGTAGCCCTTTGCTATCGCGATTAGCCATATTCTGAGTCATCTCCCGCATCATTCCTGTGTGAGCTTCAACTAACTGTTGCATTGCTATTACCAACTGAGGGTTGTTGTGACTGTTCTGACGTTGAGGATGCATCTGTTTGGGTTTAGGACAGGTTTATGTCTTAGCATAGATAAGGGTTAGACAGAAGAGATCTAAGGAAGATCCTACCCAAACATAGCAGGTCAAGAGAAAACACATTTCTACAAAATTATAACAAGCATTGCAACCAACACTCGATAGCATAGACGATCACATCAAACATAGATCCTCAAGCACAACAAGTCAACTACAAGTTTTTAGGAAAACAGGGTTCAAAGGGTCATACCACTAGGTGGCACGACTAACCATTACAAGATCATCGATTTATTACATAATGTGGTGGTCTCACTACTTGAACTGTGCAAGATACGCTCTAGTGTTCCCTGTCTTACGTCGCTTCACCACAGGGCTAGGTGGCGCCGCATGAGTCTTCTCCACAGAATCTCCCTCTATCATGGGCTGGCAAGGCTCTAGTTTCTCAGGCTCTGCTCCACCCTTCTCCGAGGTCGACTCCTTCTTCTCTTCAGTAGGTGTTGATCCTTTCTTGGGCGGCCAAGGCTTGTACTTCATCAGGTCCTTGTGAAGGTAAATGCACTGTCCTCGAAAGCCTACAATCTGGGCCTCCTGATCCTCGACCTTACCTGACAGCTTATCATTGGTGGCCTCAAGTGTTTTGTTCTTCTCCTTCAGTTTCTCTATCGTGCTCTCTAGTTGTTCTATCTTCTCATCCTTCTGCAGAAGCTGGTACTTGGCATCATCTGTGGCATCCATCTCGTGGCGCAGCATGTCCTCCAAGTTGAAAGCATAGGATCCCATGTCCTCTAACTGCACCTCAGTCCACGGTAAATCCTCACGGCGCCCTGGAGTCCTCAAGGCCCATCCCTCGTGGTTACGCCTCCCAAACTGGTAGATGGAATTGTCCAACTCTGATATCTCTTGGACATACATACCACATATGCGGGCTAGTGCCTCCTCCATGGCCATCATGACACCAGTCTCCCAACCTGGGTACATCCTC
Source organism: Dactylis glomerata (assembly GCA_007115705.1). Taxonomy (NCBI): domain Eukaryota; kingdom Viridiplantae; phylum Streptophyta; class Magnoliopsida; order Poales; family Poaceae; genus Dactylis; species Dactylis glomerata. The sequence continues at coordinate 169,675 of QXEO01000302.1, forward strand.
GAGTACACCACTGTCTCAGTGGGAGTACCAATGGTGCACCCTCAATCCTGGTCTCAATCTCCCAGCGGACGATCTCGGGAACCACACAGGGTATCAATCTGCCGCGAAAAGTGGGAGGTGACAGGTTCAGCATCCGAGAGAGGCGGGATAGCTGATCACTAAACAGCTCATCGTCATCGTCATAGGGGACCTTCAGCTTGGTGAACGTCATCTAAAATTTTGAAAGAAGAGCAGTGTAAGTAAAATGAAAGTGATAAGCCTTACGAGAAAAATAAAGCAAACTGTAGTTATAATGCAACAAAAAATTTCAAAACACATCCTAAGCGTAATGATATCCATTTGATATCATTTTTGGGTTTCCTAGTCTAGTCCAAACCTAGGGTCTCGATCCTACAGGCAACACTATGCTCTGATACCATTTTGTAACGCCCCAACCTTGGGAACAAGGTGGAACATCTGTGTTAAGTGCTATTCCCTGGATCAATGATAGCACCACAGAACAAAATGAAATATTCATTGCATAGTATCTAGATTACATCCCGGATCCAGATACAAAGTACTTAAACCTTACAATTTACACAGCGGAAATAACAGAGTGGCAAGGAGCCTCCATCTTCATCACGTGCCACAGGCAGCCATGTTGGAATGTAAGCTCGAGATCCTAATCCTGGTTCCTTACTCGAAGTAAAACCTGCACGTTGAATATGCAGCCCCAGAGGGGTCAGTACGATGATGTACTGGCAAATGACACATATTTGGTGGCTGTTGTGAGGAGCCTATCTACATGAGTATTTGGCTAGTGGATCTCACAGGATGATTTGCATAAAGCCAGTTTTATCCTATAGTTCTTTCTCAAAGTATTACTTTCAAACTTTTATATCTTCAAGGGTCGAGATAACCCCCAATAACCACATACTAGCTAGGCATGTAGCACTGGGCGAAATTCGACAAAGTCGGAACCTCAGGCACCACCACCCCTCGGAGTGTATGGTCCTTAGTTCCTACCTAGGGGTTTCTAGACAGATTTTAATAATTCAGAATCGGTGATGAGATTATTCCGTACATTCCATGTCTAGAGACTCAATTGTCCGTAACCGAGGACACGGCTAATCGATTAGTTTTATACACCTTGCAAGGGTTGTGCACTTTCACCTTACGATTCATTTTATGCCCATACATAAAATGAAACGAGACCTTTTAGAAGGAGAGGACAACTAACTTGGCAAGCACCGCTCCCACACTATAATTTGACTACCACCACTTCTTGCCGACAAGTTGCACTCCCACATTCTAATCAGTCAAGACAGAGCCCATAATGTCATAAGGCTGCACTGGAAGTACACTAAGCATGGAAGACATAGCCATCTCTTTGTTCCTGGGTGGCCATCCCGAGCGGTATTCTGTTCCCACATCCTCTTACAAGGCATGCGTCCCAGAACCCACCTACCTCGCCTCATCTTATCAAACCATTCCACCCAGGTGTTTCATTTTAGTTGAAGTTCTTAACTTTTCACAAAACACATTTCAAGTGATCTTAGCATGGTATCAGAATTAACAAAGTATTTAGCATCCTATCAGGTGGGGTTTGAGGGATAGCTACACACTACTAGGATCTAAGCATTTGATAAAACAGTTAAGTAAAACACCTATCATGCATACTACAAGAGGTGATTATACTAATGCATAAGTAAAATGGGTAGGGAACATGTGTGTCACTTGCCTTTTTGAAGAATACGATCTTTCCACTTCTCTCAACTAAGCACGTAGCTCTTCGCACAAACTATAGCACAGGAAATAGCATAACATAAACAATCCATACAAACACAATCAAACAAATCAAACAATTAAGAAGGGGTTGGTTCAACGATTTAGTTTTGTTGAGATGTTATGATAAGAAAGATATGGTAAAGGATCATGATTTGTGAGATATGAATCGAAGAGCTTAGTTGGGAGAGATCAATATGATTGGAGAGATAATTTGGACTAGGCACTATATAATTGATGAAGTCTTTATGTTTTATCAAAGTATGAAAGAGTTTCAGAATAGCTCATGTGAAATGGATCACATAGGTGTGGGATAGTGCAACCAAAATACTATTTTAATAAGTGTAACAACATTTATTCTTTAAATAGCATATATCACACTTAGGCACTAGGCTAGGTCTTAAGAATGCTTGAAGTACCCAATTAGCACATTTGCAAGTTGAATAGTTCAATACATGTGAACAAAAACTAGGTAGGCATTGATTTGGGTATGGATGATTTATATTTGAGGACATGGCTCAAATGGTTCATTGATCAACATGGTGTATAATACATACTTTGGTATGGGTTATAACAACACCATATTAACAAAATCTAGGTTTGAGATGAATTCACATTCTACTCAAGTAGCACAATTGCAATTTGAATATACATATGAATTGACAAGGTGTATGAGTGAAAATCTTTATGCTTTATCAAAGCATAAAGAATCTTGGAATATCTTATGTGGGTAACTCACATAATAGACAAAATAGTGTAATAGTAATACTATCGAATAAGTGCAGTAACAATTATCCTTGAATAGTATATGTATTACACTTAGTCATTGGGCTAGTAATAAGGAGCATTGAGTTACTCAATTAACTCATTTGTTAATTGAATGATTCTATGCAAGGCTAAGGTTGATTAGACATGAATAAAAGGCTATAGGTATAGGATAGGTACAGGTGATGTGTGCAATATGGCTTTAAGGTTCCGGATGAGTAAGTAGGATTTGGTTAAGTACTATGATGTTGATTTGGTCAATACTATAGTAGCAAGGTGGAAACTAAGATTGAAGGTATTCACACTTTACTCAAATAACACTTTTGTAATTTGAATAAGTAGGTACTTACCAAGATAGATCTAAGTAGACATGATCTTGATCAAGATGCTGTTCAGATAGCACTGATGACTAGGTTTGATAAAGGGTTCACTAGGTAGAAAGGAATAATTCTAAAAGAAGTAGTTTTGACCCTATAGTAGAGTTTACTCAGACCCTCATATTAGAATTGAGTAATTGTGAACTAGTTCTAGGAATTATGGGAGCGGTGCTAATGAATAGATTGCAGTAATACTAAGCCACTGCAAGTGGACTCATTCTAAAATAAATTTTAGAACTCAAGATATGGCCAAAATAGTGATTTGAGAAGATTTGAATGCACAAAGTGTGTGCACGTATCAAATCTGGGTTTTCTTGATCCTATGGTGTTCTGCAAGTTCTATGGAATCCAGAGACTACAAAATTGTAATTTTTGGATACTTGGTTCAAAGGATATGAATTAAACAAGCTTACAGGAGGTTCAATCCCAATTTGAAATTAGTTTCAAATTGAACTCATGAAATATAAGATTTTATTGAACTACTGGATTCTACAGGTTTCAAGGATTTCAACAGTATCTCATTTGCTAATTTTGGACCTACAGATCAAAAGATATGAATTTCGCAAGATTGGGATCGAATCTGGTTTGAAATTCTAATTCGAGTTTCTATTTGAACCAGAGGCCGACACGTGGCGTGGTCTGATTGGTCTGTACCGATTCGGGCGGATTAAGGTTGTGGGACGTTGGATCAAAAGGGAACTGGACGGATCAGATCGACAGATACCTCTTCGTTTAAGTGAAGCGATCTGGGCTTTTAGATTTTGATCGAACGGACGATACGAATCGGAGAGGAGAGAAGCTCACCCAGGGTTTCCGTGCGTCGCCGGCGGCGAGCTTGCGCACTGGGGGTTGACGTTGTCGACGATGCTGAGGGTTCTAGTGGTGATGGAGGCGCGGACGAGGTTCAGCTCGACGAGGGAAGTCCGACGGTGGTGACGGCGTCGTCGATTTCTTCCTGCACTCGCGTGGGGGAGGTGACTGGAGTGGAGATGGTCTTCGGGTGAGCGTCGACGAGCTTGATTTGCTGCAGAAGAAGTTTGAAGGAGGGGTCAGGGGTGTGCGTCGGTTCAAGCCGAAGAGGATAGAGGCGAGGGGAGGGGCTCGGGCTCAGGCTCACCGTCGTTGGCGAATCCTACCGGGGAAGCTCGCAGACGAGCGGACCTCCGACGAGGAATTTGAGCAGCCTGGCGGCCTGGTTCGAGGAGAGGAGGGGAGGGGAGTGAGAGGAGGGTGCGGGGTACTTATAGGCGCGGTCTTGATGGCCATTACTCGGGAGAAATCAACGGGGGGTGTTACTCCGGCGACCGTTTCCAGAAACGGAGAGAGAGGGAGGAGATTGCGGGAGGAGGGAGATGACACGCGGGGCCCACATGGCAGCGAGGGAAGAGAGGGCAGGGGTACCGGTTCGGGGGCGGGGCGATGCTGGGCCGGGGCTGGCTTCTGGAGTTGGGCCGAAAGGCTTCCCAGGGTCCGTTTTCTATTTTTATTTCCTCTTTCCTCTTTTTCTATTTCTGTTTTCTTTATTTCTTTTCTAGAATTTGTATATTGAATCCAAATCAAGTCAAACCAATTTCATAAATTTTGTAAAATTCACAGCAAGGTTTTAAACCAATTGGAAACATATTTTCAGAACCAAAACAAGGTTTTTAATAAAGATCTCAATTAAGCCTATTGGCTTTGCTTGCATAAAATAATAGAAATAGAGTTTGAGAATAAACCTTTTGAAAATAGGAGATAATACTTTATAAAATATTATTTACAAATTGTTTTCAAACCACACTTTGCAATGCAAACCTTTGAGACAATAAAATCATTTTAGGAGGTATCCTTCGCAAGTAGCTTGCATAGGTTTGAAAAAAGGAAGGGAAATAGTATTTTGGTACTTGATCTTCCTCAAAGAAGTTCTTCAAGAAAATAATAGAAAGTTTAAAATAGTTTTCTAATAAAGCTTTCAAAAATCTCAAAAAGTTTTAAATCCTTGTAAAATTTCAATCAATGCACTCAAAACAAAGCAAAAAATTTCCCCCAAAATTTGATGAAATCTTGGGATGTTACAGCCGACGACTGGCTGCGTTCAGTCAGTAAGGACTTAGCTACCTGTGAGTGCACAGATGCTGAAAAGATTAGATTCACTGCCCACCTGCTAGAGGGACCAGCAGCAATGTGGTGGGATACTTACCAAGTCACCAATCCAATTGAAGGTCTGGACTGGGATTCCTTCAGGGAAGGCTTTCGTAATGCTCATATCTCCACGGGCATTATGAATCTAAAGAAAGATGAGTTCCGCACTCTGAAGCAGGGTGACAGGACACTAAAGGAGTACATGGATGACTTCTGCTCTCTGTCAAGGTACGCACCAGAAGACATCGACACTGATGCCAAGAGGAAAGATAAATTTCTCCGTGGACTCAAAGGGGAACTGAAGATACCTCTGTCAGTAGCTTATGCTCCAAACTACCAGGCTCTGCTAGACCAAGCGGTTACTCTAGACAACAACATAAGGAAGGAGGAAAACCGTAAGCGGAAGCTCAACAATGGCAGGAGCCACACTGGACATTCCCACAAAAGACTCCACCTCTCCGAAGGCTATGGAAATGGTAAATTCAATGGCCATAGGCACAATGGAAACCACTCCGATGATCATTATAATGGAGACAATGGAAATCATAATGGAGGAAATGGACAACATCACTCCAAACCGGTGTTTATGAAGGATCTCTCGGCAATCACTTGTTACAAGTGCAAACAAAAGGGACACTATGCGGATAAATGTTCAGAAAATGGTACTACAAGACCTCAGTGAACTGGGATGACCGAAGGATGCCGCGAGATACAAGAAGAAGTCACAACAGAGCATAGCCAACTTGAAAGATTTTGTATGCAGCTACTGCCTTGTAATAAATATTGTAAGGACTTGTAAGAGCTAAAGACAACCTTGTAGAGTAAATTTTACTTCTTAATGAAATGGCAAGCTGAAGGATTTGTAACTCAAGAGTTAACGTCTTACGACCGAGTTTGCGCAAAACCTTAGATAAGGAACGATAGATTCGTTTTAAAATCTAGATTTGAGAACATAGGTTTTCATTTCAAGAAAATTTTGTCAAACTGGTGAGGTTGACCAAGAGCTAGAATGCGAGATGAGCCAAACCCAATGCAAGGCAATGATTGGATGCGACATGGATTGGCCCCCATGACGACTACTCATATTGTTCGCTATTGTTATGAGGAATGGTAAGTCTTGAGAGACATACCTACATGAGAGACGACGTCCTTAAACCATAACCTTAGGAGGATAATATATTACATCCCTTATAGTGAGCCAGTGGTCAAAACGTAGGAATACGGTGAGAACTTGGACTTTTGAACGACTACACGAATCAGAAACGTGTTGCTCAGTGGGCTTGAATATGAAGGCTGTTCAGCTTCGACTGCTGCCTGTTCGATTTACCTTCCCGACCCTTCTTTTCGACTCCCCACGTGTCCTGTTTGGCTACCTCCCTGAGCCTATAAAAGAGAGGTCACTCCTCTTTGGAGAGTCACAACAGAGACCGCCACCACCAACTATGAGATTTCCTCCTGGTTTCAAAGCTTTACGCCACCAAAGTCTACCCCATCCCGACCTGCAATGTTATGGGGCAACTCTCAGAATCCCTGAAACTACTTTCTTGCCCATGAGAGCTTCGTTAGATCCCTTATTCTTGCAAAGGAATTCACCTTCGAGATATGACCAAGTTGTTCAGCGCCTTCCGATGACTATGAAGACGGTTGCTAAAGGAATTCTTAAGGACCATCTGGTACTAGTGGCAGATAGCATGATGAGCACCGGTATCAAGAAAAGATTCAACAATGCTGGTTATAAGGCGACCTTCCGTCCCTTAAAGGTGCAAGTACCTCTCACAGAGTCCACCTTGTTTACCCCTATGAAATGCATGAGAAGACTGCAGAGAGATGCCATCCTAATCCTTTGGGATGTGTGGTCTCATCATGTTCGTGGGGCAAGCATGCGGTACTTGGCACTGGATCATCTTTTGAGATTCTGTAATGAAAATCAGCCAAAAAGCAACAAGGAGTATGGTGATAGCCTGTATACTGTCTTGGCCTTGGTGAGGACCGACCAAGAAAAGGCTAGATACACATTCTTAGACGATGTGGACTACCTTGTTGATGACAACGTGATGGATGAAATCTGCTTATCACCAGAATTGGATGGAACCCTTGGTATGCCCACTTTTGGAACATAGTATTGAACATCAAAACTTCTGAGAAGGGCGATTCAAGGAAAATCGCACAACGGTGAATGCAAGCTGGGAACAAAATGCAAGTGCCTAAGGAAGCATCAAGATACCACCAAGAGGAATTTTCTTTTAAGGGTGGTAGCCACCTAGGAAACCCAAACCTATCCTTCTTTCTAGCCTCTCCAATCTCGAGGACGAGATTTCTTTTAAGGGTGGTAGTCTGTAACATCCCAAGATTTTATCAAATTTTGGGGGGAAATTTTTGCTTTTGTTTTGCTCGAGATGATTGGAATTTCACAGGGATTTAAAACTTTTTGAGTTTATTTGAAAGCTTTATTTGAAAACCTATCCCAAGCTTTCTATCATTTCTTGAAGAGTTTCTTTGGGAAAATAAAAGAATTTGAAATACTATTTTCTTGCCCTTATTCAAAACCTATGCAAGGCTCAACAGCATAGAGAGTGTTTACCAAAAGGATTCATATTCATATTTATTAAAGATTATATTTTTAAAACTATGTTTGAAATTTAATTTCAAACATTGTCTTATAAAAGTATTTTCAACCAATTCAAAAAGGTTTATTTCTTAAACCCTAGTTTATATTTTATGTGAACAAGCAAGTCCTTCTTGCTATGTTCATGGAGCTTATTTGAAAACTTATTTTATTAAGAAAACATGTATTTTATTGGTTTAAAACGTGGTCTTGAAGATTTGAGGAATAGGAAAATTTGTTTGATTTGATTTGAAGCATTTATGCAAAATATATGAAGCAAATAAGAAAATCAGAAAAAGAAAAGAAGAAAAGAAAATAAAAATGGAAAAGGGGCCCCGGGGATCCGAATCGGCCCAGTCAGGAAACCGGCCCGTGGCCCAGGAAGTCTTCTCCCCGAACCGGTACCGTCTCTCCTCTCTTTCCCCGCTGACAAACCGGTCCCACCGGTCAGTTCTCTTCTTCCTCGCGTTAACCACGCCGGTGACTGTTTCCTCCGCGCAGTAACTCCTCCCTCCCCTCTTCAATTCCTTTAATTCCTGCCCGTTTCGATATCCCGCTGTGCCTATAAATAGCCCTAGGCATCCTCTCTCTCTCCCCTTTTGCTTCTCCGCTCGAGCCGCAGCGAGGACGGCGAAATCCCTTGCCGTAGCCCCGCATATCTGCAGGCGTCTCCGGTCAAATTCGACATCAACAGTGAGCCAGAGACTCTCTCTCCCCTTCTAACCTCTCTGGTTTTCTACGGAGCTACTCCCTGACCCTCTTCCCTTGCCTCAATCGCCACAGATCGGTGCACTCGACGGTCACCCGAAGCCACCGCAGCGCCGCCGCGCTCCAGCCGATTCCCTCTCCTTCCACTGGGAGCAATCGAGGGCGATATTCACGTTCCCGAGACCGCCTTGACGCGCTAAAGCACGTCGTGATAACGCCGCCTCCCAAGACTCACCAGAAGCTCGCCGGAGATCGACCTCTGCGCGCATCTCCGGCGAACCCTCGCCGGAAACCTAACTCAACCGGTGAGCTCTTCCCCTTTTTAATCTTGCCCGTCCGATCTTGATCCAATGGATCGGACAGATCACTTAACTGAAGAGGTACCGGTCCATCCGGGACGTCCAGATCACTTTAGATCTAACGGCCCATGACCCCGATCCAAACGAACCGGTACTGTGCAACCAGAACACGCCACGTGTCAGTCTCTGAACCAAACAGAGATCAAAATAGAAATTTAGAAACCAGATTTTGTTCAAATCTTGGAAAATTCATATCTTTCGTTTCATAGGTCCAAAAATAACAAATGATATACCGTTGGAATCCTTAGAACACCTAGAATCCAGCAGTACCATAAAATCTTATATTTTATGGGTTCAATTTGAATCTATTTTCAAATTGGAATCAAACCTTCTTATAGCTTGTTAAATTCATATTTTTAGTTCTGTCCATCCAAAAATTACAAATTTGTAGTCTCTGGAATCCTCTCAACTTGTAGAACATCATAGGATCAAGAAAATCCAAATTTGATACGTGCACACACTTTGTGTATTCAAATTTGTCCAAATCACTATTTTGGTGATAATCCAAATTCTATAACTTATTTTAGAGTGATTCCAATTGCAGTGACCTTGTATTACTGCAAGCTATCCAGTAGCATCACTCCCATAATTTCTTGAACCATATCACAATTATTCAAATTCTAACATGAGGATTTGAGTAATTTCTACTATAGGAATAAAACTATTTCTTTTAGCAATGTTCCTTTCTACTTTAGTGAATCCTATATTCATACCTAGTCACCAATGTTATCTAAATAACATCTTGATCAAGACCATTTCACTTAGACCTCTCTCGTATAGTGCCCACTTATTCAATTTACAAACGTGTCATTTGAGTAAAGTGTGATACTTTCAATCTTAGTTTCTACCTTGCTACTATGGTATTGATCAAATCAACATCATAGTACTAAACCCAATCCCATTTACTCATTAGGAACCTATAGCCATTTATTCATGTCTACTCAATCTTAGCCTTGCATTGAACTATTCAATTTGCATTTGAGTTAATTGAGTACTTCAATGTTATAAGAATCCTAGCCTAAGCTTAAGTGTAATATATACTATTTAAGAATAATTGTGGTCACACTTATTCATTAGTATTGCTATTGCACTATTTTGTCTCTTATGTGATTTACCCACATGAGATATTCCAAGATTCAATATGCTTTGATAAAGCATAAAGATCTCACTCATATATTTTGTCTAATTCATATATATATTCAAATTGCAATTGTGCTACTTGAGTAGAATATGAATTCATCTCAAACCTAGATTCTATTAATGTAGAGTTGTTATAACCCGTACCATGGTATGTGATATACACCATGTTGATCAATAAACCATTTGAGCCATGCCCTCAAATATCAATCATTCTTACCCAATCCAATGCCTACCTAGTTTTGTTCACATGTATTGAACTATTCAACTTGCAAATGTGCTAATTGAGTAGTTCAAGCATTCTTAAAACCTAGCCTAGTGCCTAAGTGTGATATATGCTATTTAAAGAATAAATGTTGTTACACTTATTCAAATAGTATTGTGGTTGTACTATCCCACACCTATGTGATCTATTTCACATGAGCTATTCTGAAACTCATTCATGCTTTAATAAAGCATAAAAACTTCATCAATTATATTTGCCTAGTCCAACGCTCTCTCAGATCATATTGACCTTCCCAGCTAAGCTCTCAAACCCATAGCTCACAATTCATATTTACTTTGCCATATCTTTCTTGTCATAACATCTCAATAAATCCAAATTGTTAAACAAACACTTTTCAATTGCTTGTTTTGTTTGATTGTGTTGGTATGGTGTGTTTATATTATGTTATTTCTGTGCTATAGTTTGTGCGAAGAGCTACGTGCTTAGTTGAGAGAAGTGGAACGTCGTGAATCTTCAAAAAGGCAAGTGACACACATTCTTGACCTACTTTTCAAATACTGCATTTGTGTTTTTAATGTAGTATGCATGATAGGTGTTCTAATGTTTTCAATTGCAAAGACTTTGCAAATGCTTAGATCCTAGTAGTGTGAAGCTATCCCTCAAACTCTACCTTACTAGGATTGAATATCAAATTTATGAAAGTGATGTTGCCAATGCCATGCTGTGTATGATTTGTAAAGATGAAAATTAATAACCCAATGAACCACCTGGGTGCAATCTTGTGGCTACTCAGGGCTGCACACCTGGCTATCAACCCAGGACATGTGTGGTGGTTATCACCTGAGGGTATACAACTCAGGGCTACACACCTGGCTATCAACCCTGGACATGTGTGGTGGTTATCACCTGAGAGTACTTTGTATTGGTTGTACCTAGGAACAGAAAGAGGACATGTCGCGCGAAAGGAATCTCATCACCATTTCAGAATAATTAAAACTTGAATAGTGACTACTTAGGGCTACACACCTGACTATCAACTCAGGATATGTGTGGTGGTTATCACCTAAGGCTCCTCACTAATCCCAAGACTAGCTACTTAGGGCTACACACCTGACTATCAACTCAGGACTTGTGTGGTTGTTATCACCTAAGGGTTACCTTGGGGCTTTAATTGAACCAAGCTACTCAGGGCCATATACCTGGCTATCAACCCATGGTATGTGGTGGTTATCACCTAAGAGCTATTCGTGTTTTGTTGAGTAACTACTCAGGACTGCACACCTGGCTATCAACCCAGGATTTGTGTGGTTGTCATCGCCTGAGGGTTATTCTAGTTTTGTTGAGTAACTACTCAGGGCTGCACACCTGGCTATCAACCCAGGATTTGTGTGGTGGTTTTCACCTGGGGGTTATTTTGACCCTTAAAGTTTATAAAGGTTTAAAAATGTTTTGATTTGGAAAATATAGGATAAAAAAATTGGCTTTATGCAAATCAGCCTATGAGATCCACCAGCCAAATATCATGTAGTATAGTCTTTCCACAAAATGCCACCAAATATGTGTCATTTGCCAGTACATCATTGTACTGACCCCCTCTGGGGCTGCATATTCAAACGTGTAGGTTTTATATAGAGTAAGGAACCAGAAGTGGGATCTCGAGCTTACATTCCAACACGTCTGCCTGTGGCACTTGATGAAGATGGAAGCTCACTGCAATCTATGCTTTATGCTGTGTACTCATAAGGTTGAATACCTATGTAACTGGATTCACGTTGTAATATTGATGCTATTGCAATGATTTCTCATTTTGTACTGTGGTGCTATCTACTGATCCAGGGAATGGCACAGATACACAGGAGTTCTGCCTTTAGTAAAAGGTGGGGCGCTACAAGTAACAAGTTAAGAACGATTCTTACCTACGAAAAGCCACAACGGTGATATTATGGTTGCCAACATCCATTGTAAATCTCATGACAACTATAGTGAGAGAAACTGGCATCCACCAGCTGCATGTGTGGAGCAAGCCACACATCAAGTGCGGAGCCGGTCTCGCGAACAAGGTCGTCTAAGGTTGGCCTGGACCGCTTCAATCTCACTACACTGCGCCATAAGAAGTACACAAAATAGAGGTTTGCAACAGAAAATATCAACGCCCGCAACAAGCATGTTGTGTTCTACTCGTAAAACACATCTACACATAGATCTAGCTCTGATACCATTGAAGGGTTTCGCAGCATAGTAAATCAAAAAAATTCCTACGGATACAAACAAGAAAGCCAAGATCCAATCTACGAGATGTAATCAACAAGAGAGATAGATGAGATCTTCATACCCTTAAAGAAATCACACAGCGGAAACGTTCAACAGAGCATGGATGATGTAGTCATACTAGCCGTCTCCTCCTTGCAATCCGATCCGATCCAACACTGCAAGTGTCAACGCCTCCGAGAGATGCACACGTGCAGCACACCAATGACTCCGGCTCCCCGGTCCAGCGAGATATGGTGGAGTGGTAGATGGGATCGACAACACGACGGCGTGGTGTCTATGGTGGAGAGTATGCGCCAACAAGGCTTCACTTGTTTGCGTGATGGAAGAAGAACGGAGAAAGGAGACTTCAGAAACCGGGCAGCAGCTCCGTGCAAATTAGGTCACACCTAAACCGGCGGCGCACTGATCCTTTATATAGGCAGAGGCTGACTAGGGTTACTGGCTGGCGTGTATCGCAAGATCGTAAAAACTTCATGCGAACTACCATCGCCTCGTTACGTCTGGACGATGCTTCATATGTAAGTATCTAGACTGAATCGATCTTTATCGATTTAGCTTATCCGGCAGCGGTAACGTGTGGCAGCGTGCGGCCCATGGGGCCGGCCCATCAGTCACGCCACCACCCAGCCCATGCGAGCGAGCCAGGAAGCCAACGCCTGGACGCATCGATCAAAAAGATGGAGCGAGCCAGGTCGCTCCTGGCCGCCACCTCTTCCTTTTTTCTTCTCTTTTTTTCTTTATTTATTTCTTCTAAATAAATATTGATTAATATTTATTAATTCATGTAATTAATAAACATTGTATTTTCACCCGGAACAATTCCGTAACTCTTCGAAACTATTTCCATAAATCCTGAAACTACCCTAGCGTTGATTTGCGTTAAGTGTGTGACCCTACGGGTTTGAGAATGCGCGGACATGATCTCCATCAATAATTAATAGCGGGATCTGGAAATCCATATTGACTCTCACGCACTCAGTGATGATCATATCAGATGAACCACGATGTCAGGATTCAATCAATCCCATATTTGTATTCCCTTCGTCTCGCGATATTTTACTCGCCCGAGATTCGATCGTCGGTATCGGCATACCTAGTTTAATCTCGTTCACAACAAGTACTTTAGTCGTTCTGTAATCCGATATCACTTTGTGATTAACTCCTTAACCATATGCTTGCAAGCGGTGTTGATATCGATTACCGAGTAGGCCTGAAGTATATCTATCCGACTCGGGAGGGACAAATTCCATCTCGATACATACAACCCAACAAGTACTTTCCGATCACATGAGAGACACCTTTATGATCACCCTTTCATAGGATGACATTTGATGACCTCAAAGCTCTCTTCCGGCACTAGGGAGTTGCATTATCTCATGGTCTAAGGAATACAATACTTGACATAGGAAAAAGCTTCACAAAGATGAACACAATGACACGGTCTAATTGATGCGCTTTATTTGGGTCTGTCCATCATATCATTCTCCTAATGATATGACCTCATTATTAATTGACAACTTATGTCTATGGTTAGGAAACCTTAACCATCATTAATCAATGAGCCAGTCCATAGAGGCATACTAGGGACACGGTGTTGTTCATAAACTACACAAGTATTAATGTTTCCGCTTAATACAATTCTAGCATAGAATATAAACATTATCATAAACAAGAATTATAATAATAACATCTTTATTATTGCCTCTAGGGCATAATTCCAATAGTCTCCCACTTGCACTATAGTTAATAATCTACTTTACATCTAGTAACAATCTAACACCCATGGCATTAAGGTGCTGATCATGTTTTGATCGTGGAAGAGGTTTAGTCAACGGATCTGCGACATTCAGATCCGTACGTACCTTGCAGATCTTCAGATCTCCATCTACATTATAATCTCGAATTATATGAAACCGGCGGTTGATGTGCTTAGTATTTGGATGATATCTGGGTTCCTTAGCCAGAGCTATGGCACCAGTGTTGTCGCATAATATCTCCAGTGGGTCCAAAGTACTTGGAACCACACCAAGTTCATCGATGAAGTTTCTGATCCAAACTCCTTCACGTGACGCTTCTGAAGCAGCCATGTACTCCGCTTCAGTTGTAGAATGTGAGATCATGCTTTTCTTGCAGCTTCTCCAGCTCACAGCTCCTCCATTCAAAATATAAATGTATCATTTGTGAGATTTAGAATCATCCGGGTCGGTGTCGAAGCTAGCATCGGCGTAACCTTTTACGACGAGCTGCTCATCACCTCCATAGACCAAGGACATTTCTTTAGTCCTATTTAAATACTTTAGGATGTTCTTCATGGCTGTCCAGTGTTCCACTCCTGGATCACTTTGGTATCTGCTCATCAAACTAAGAGCGTTGGACACATCCGGTCTAGTACACAATATGGCATACATAATAGAACCTATGGCCGAGGCATATGGCACATTGCTCATAGTTTCTCTATCTTTTACTATGGCTGGACACTGAGCCTTGCTCAATATCTTACCTGACAATATGGGCAATGAACCTTTCTTTGCTTTATCCATTCTGAAACTTTTCAGAACTTTGTCCAGGTATGTACTTTGGCTTAAACCTATTAGGCGTCTTTGTCTATCTCTATAGATTTTGATGCCTAATATATAAGCAGCTTCTCCTAGGTCTTTCATTGAAAAATATTTATTCAAATAACTCTTCACATTGTTAATCATAAGGGATTTCTATTTTCGTGCCCTCAGGTCGTTAGTTGTACTCAGTTTTCCCCAGCTCATTAGTTTTTCCTCAGTTTTCCCCAAACCATTGTCTGAAACCCTCAGAAGGAGCTCGGACGGGAGGATTCCCGTTTAGTTGACCGTTTCCATGCTGATGTGTGGGGCCGCGTCGTGTGGGGCCGCGTCGCGTGGGGCTGGTAGAAAGGGACTGCGTGGGACAGGACGAGACCACGTTTGGTTGTACGTGAGAGCTCGGTTCTGTCTCTCTCGGGCCAAATTGGCATTGCCTTTTTAGAGCGCCTTTTCCCCTCTCTCTCTGTAACAGTTCTCTCTCTTTTCACCAAATTAGTATCAAATCTAGAGAAACTTCTATTTCTATATTTCTTCAATGATTGTTGCCTTTTGGCCCTCGTTTTTTGCCCAATATGGTAACAAATCTAGTAGCAAATCTAGAAGCTATTATAGGATAAATTCACAGCAGCATAATAAATCTAGAAAACTAAGTATAATACATAAACTGCATACAGCAGCCAAAAACAGCCAATAACGATGTTAATGTTTACGACAAACTAAGCTAAAAATAATACAAGACGCAATGTATGCCCAACATGAAGATTAGGATACCCCAGGATGAATGAATCTGTTCTTCATTCATCATATATATATTTGTCGCTCCATTTTCTGGTCCGAAAGAAATATTCATTGAACTCCTTCCGTCTACAGTGTGCAGCCAATACATCCTCCAAACAGTATGGCCTTTGTTCATCTTTCAGACCGTACTTTCCTAATCTATCCACACATAGTGGCCACTCATCCCAGGCGTTCATATCATCAAAGTACTCTCTGATATAACCCAAATCCACATAGTAGATGCAGCCAGGTCGAAGTGTCGGGTGCACTCTGGTGTCGACGGAGATACACTGGACATGATGGACGAAGAAGGCACGACTGCCAATGTTATTGATGGCATGGAGAGAGCGGCTCTCAGTGTCCACACGGTACACCAATGTTTGACCTTCCTCCAAACGACCACCCAACAACACAAGCAGCAGATCACCATCCGACTTTACAAGGTAGAACTTGTCATTTCCAAGTTCTGGAAATGAAAATAGTGTCTCCATGTTGAGATTGCTCGTGTCCTGCTCCAACTGGACATTGTTGGTGCACACTAATGTTCCGAACTCAAAATTGTTCACAGCTAGTGCATAGAATTCACCATTGAACGTGGTAATGCAACGCATAGAATGGTGCTCGATCGAAAATCTTCCTTCTCCCCAATCTTCATCTATACCCTTAGTTGGAGTGCTCTCATCGACCCAAGCAATTTCCGCCGGGTAATATGTGGAAACGAAGAGCATAATCGGGGACTTCATTACAGTGACTGACTCCAGAATAACAGATGGCATCTGCGCCTCAAATATAGTGTTCGATGTCTTTGTGAGTGGGTTCAGAAGCCGTATCTTGTGCGGCTGGTTTTTCTGGGCAAGCACGATGACGCCACGGCAAAAGCTGACAAAGTAGTATCTAAAATATATGGGATTGATGAAGATAACATTCAGCACTAAGATGTTTACGATTGAAAATAAAAGGATTAACTCTATAGATATGGAGAAATTTGAACCTTGCATGAACTTCCGTTAGATCGATGGTGACGTAGCGGGATGTGCGGAGGTGGAGGAAGGAGAACTCAGCGGCGCGTGGAAGGGCGTGCTCTACCATGATCCATTCGTGCAGGTGCACGTCGGGCTCAGGTAAATCTGAGCGCCAATTAGTACAAACTTGCCTCAAAGCAGAGTAGGTGTCCACGTACTCCTCGTTTGCCAGTAAGCAGGCGCCAATCTTGTGAAGTGGTCCGTCAGCCCTGAGAGAGGCCCAGTTCACGGAGGCGCCGCGCCTGGATGCGCCGCCCTCGGAGGCGACGGGCTCGGCGGCGACGGCCTCGGATGCGACGGGCTCAGCGGCGACAGGCTCGGATGCGACGGGCTCGGAGGCGACGAGCTCGGGGGCGATGGCCGCCGGCGCATTCTTCTTCTCCATCGCCGGCAGGGGAGCGCGCGTAGGGCGGCTGGGGTTTTTTGGAGAAGGTGATGGGACGTGAGAGGTGTGGTTGCGTGCGTGAGTTATAATGAGACTGTGTGCAGAGGGAGGGAGAGAGGGGCTCTATACTGGCAATGTGACAGTTCGTCTCAGCAGTTGACATTTGGTCTCAACACGCGCACCGCGCGGCTAACCGCTGCTCACCGCGACACGCGTCCGTGGGACTGCACGTCAGCACCATTACGTGTACTCAGTTTTACCCTCTAGTCTTACACTGGAAAAATATCTGTACTCAGTTTTCCTCTCGAGTACTAATACCGGCTAGTGCAATATACTCAGTTTTACCCTGAAATGGCTGGTCAACAGAGAGTCAACAAATGGGATTAAGCTATCTAATTGAGTCATTTCATGCGCAAAAAAAATCAAAAAAATAAAATCATAGTGCCTCCTACTCATGGAGTCTTGTTACGCGACCTGCCACGTAGACAATCATATATAAATCAAATTTTAACACAAATGGCCACTTCTCAAATCACTACTAGCTATGAAGGTTCATGGCTTTCCACTCAAACCCCTTCTCAAAACATCTATACCCAAAACATAGTTTGTCTGAATGAGGCCATAATTTTTACACTCATGTATATTTGAATTGCTAATACTTTGAGGTAGGCCAACCTGGGTTTCATTGTACAAAACATGTGTTTTTCTTTTTCTAAATCTCTTATTTGAATTCCTTAGCCTATTTACTATTTACTTGCCCTTGTATCCTTGATACTACTCAGTTTTACCCTCTCCCTTCTTACAGAAGCCCAAACTTGGCCTGATTGGTCGAGCTGTTGTCACACAGATCCTGTCCACCTATCGTCGATCCTATGATCTAACGGGCAGGATCGTGCCACCCTCTCTCTATCTGTCGGTGGCAAACTACTACCCCTCTATGTATGCTAAATAACGAGTTTACCACTGGATTCAACAAGTTGGGTAATCATGAATTTCTTGTAGGCATTTCTTTTCATGGTAAAATGATAAACTATCATGAATTTTCATTTCTTGTAGGCTTTACTTTTCACAGTAAAATGATAAACTATCACGAATTTCCATTTCTTTAAGGCATTACTTTTCACGGTAAAATGATAAACTATCACGAATTTCCATTTCTTGTAGGCATTACTTTTCACGTTGAAATGATAAACTATCACGAATTTCCATTTCTTGTAGGCTTTACTTTTCACGGTAAAATGATGAACTATCACGAATTTCCATTTCTTTTAGGCATTACTTTTCACAGTAAAATGATAAACTATCATGAATTTCCATTTCTTTTAGGCATTACTTTTTTGTTGAGATATAAACCACCCCCACAACGGTCATCTCCTCCTTAATTTATTGTGTAAACCCCACAACGGTCATCTCTACCTTAATTTATGGTGTAAACCCCACAACGGTCATCTCTCCCTTATAAACCCCCACAACGGCCATCCCTCATGTCAATAGGTTCTGCCTCTCTCTTCTTTGTTTCTGCCTCTCTCTTCTTTGTTCACATACACTTGATCCATTGCCATGGCTTCCACGTCTCGAACGCCGACCAGAAGGGAAAGGGGAAGGGGAAGGGGAAGGGGAAGGGGAAGGGGAAGGGGAAGGGGAAGGGGAAGGGGAAGGGGCGGCCGGGGTGGTGGATCATCATCATTGCCACCACCACCATCAACACTGCCATTGATCATAGAGGAGTTCTTCATCACCATCTATGAAGACCCTTTGGCCAAGAAGGTACGTACGCGCTCCCACATATATGATGCATGTGATTAATTATGTGCATATTCTAAAAAACCTTTAATTTCAAACGATCGGTGATGTCTACGCACTTCTATTCTTGTAGACACTTGTTGGGCCTCCAAGTGCAGAGGTTTGTAGAACAGCAGCAAGTTTCCCTTAAGTGGATCACCCAAGGTTTATCGAACTCAGGGAGGAAGAGGTCAAAGCTATCCCTCTCAAGCAACCCTGCAATTACGATACAGAAAGTCTCTTGTGTCCCCAACACACCCAATACACTTGTCAGATGTATAGGTGCACTAGTTCGGCGAAGAGATAGTGAAATACAAGTAGTAGTGATGATTATAAGTAGCAAACGTGGTGTGAAATAAATATCGCTGCGAGCAAACAAGTAACAAAATAGCAAGTAAACGGTGTGCAATGCTTGGAAACAAGGCCTAGGGATCATACTTTCACTAGTGGACACACTCCCAACAATATAACATGATTGAACAAATAAACAACTTCTCTCCACTATGGTACTCTGAATTACTCTCCTATTGAACATCACTAATCATTGCGTAGTGGCTACAGAAGCTCCCCTTAAAGTTCATCAAGTACTTGACAAACACCACTCATAGAGACATCCAAATCAGATCACAATTCAAGATAGAAATCATTGCGACTTAGACCAAGTACTAACACGGTGCACACACTGTCAACTTTACACCATGAAAGGAGGAATAGATCACTCAATACTATCATAGTAATAATTACTCTCATAATCCACAAGAGATCACAATCATAACCTAAACCAAGTACCACCATGATGCACGCACTGTCACCGTTACACCATGGCAGGAGGAATAGATTACTTTAATAACATCACTAGAGTACACTATAATAATTAAGCATAGGAGTAGCATAATATCTGAATAATAACATCTACTAGTTCAACATGATACAAAGCTCACGATCACATAAAGATCACATCATGGGAGAGAGAGGTGAACCACATAGCTACCGGTAGAGCCCTTAGCCCCGGGGGAGAACTACTCCCTCCTCATCATAGGAGACAGCAAGGTTGATGGAGATGGCGGTGAGGTCGATGGAGATGGCGGAGACGACGATGGAGACCGATGGAGATGGCTCCGGGGGCACTTCCCCGTCCCGGAAGGGTGCCGGAACAGAGACCTCTGTCCCCCGAAATTCGTCGGCGATGGCGGCGGAGCTGCGGAACTCTTTCTGGAAAATTGCCGACTCTTCTAGGGTTTTCCGTCCCGAGGCTTTATATAGGCGAAGGGGCGATGTCAGAGGGCTGCCAGGGCCTCCTCACACAGGGGCGGCGCGGCCAGGGCCTGGGCGCGCCAGCCCTGTGTGAGGGTGGCCTGTGGCCCCTCTCCTTCCTCTCTTCGGATGTCTGGATGCTCCCGGGAAAAATAAGACTTCTGGCTTTGGTTTCGTCCAATTCCGAGAATATTTCCTGTGTATCACTTCTGAAACACAAAAACAGCAGAAAACAGGAAACTGGCACTGTGGCAACTTGTTAATAGGTTAGTTCCGGAAATCGCATAAAAGTGCCACGAAGTGTAACGAAACAGTAGGCAAATGGTGTAAAAACAAGCATGGAGCATCAAAAATTATAGATACGTTGGAGACGTATCAGCATCCCCAAGCTTAACTCCTGCTCGTCCTCGAGTAGGTAAGTGATAACAAAAGAAATAATTTTTGAGGTGACATGCACCTACACAATCTTGATCATAAATGTAAGCATTGTGAGCTGGGATCATAAGAACTTAAAACATGGGGATGAAGATATAATCTTGACAATACAAACTTAGCAACCATGTTATAACATAAAAATGAACACAAATAAAAGATCATGAAAATGAAACAATGAAAGTCAAACGTGTGTTCAAATCATAAGGAAAAACATACAAATGGTTTTCAGCTCGTCCTTCAAAGAGAGCAAAACATAAATGCATAGGACACCTTCAAGTTTAAGAGGGCGACTAGATACAAATAATTTAAGAACAAGTGAAACCAACAATATGAATCAATCAATGAACTTTGGGACAATGCATATCACACTAAGAATGACAACTATGCTCTCTTAATGGTGCATAAAGGAAGAAGGTGGTTACTCAACATAAAAGTAAAAGAAAGGCCCTTCGCAGAGGGAAGCAGTGATTGCAAGTTTTATAACCTTCAAAAATTATGGTACTTACCGGCTTTGAGCTCTCATTGCCCCCATCATAAGCATCTTGAATGGTTAAAGTTAATGCGAGAACAATTATAATGCATATGCTTGACAAATCATAAGTTGAAAACCCCGTGCCCCGTGAATACGAGTACCCAAACCTCATGCTACTTTACTTAGAGTCCCAAGCAAGGCTCTTGTCATTGTAAGTATATGCATATCATTGAGAACCGCCAATGGGGTACCTCCGTGCCCGATGACATGGAACAAGCCCACACCAAAATGACAGGACAAGCAGACAATGAACACCTCGACATCTCTTTTATTTGCCTTTTGTTTAGCTTTTTATTGTGAGATGCGTCGTCGAATGTTCACCATGGGTATGCTGCAAATTTCCACCATGAATTATGCATGGCTTAGATTGGCGGCCCGGCGTTTCCCTAACACATATACAAACTCCATGATCCCCACAAGATTCCCAATTCATTTCACACCGCGGGCATCCATAAACAAAAGATCACGATATCAACTCAAATAAGAAGTGCAATGTTGAAAGCTTGCCCATGACTGCATGGCTGGGCTAGTCTCCAACTTACAACTTGCAAGCATAACAACTCAACATAAGAGACCACAATGTCAAATTTTTAAGAACAGAAAAAAGTAAAGTGTGCCTTCCGGTTCGTGAGAGCTTTACTGACCAAATTTCGCATAACACTGGTAAGAGTTTAATTTGAAGAGAAAATAAAAGCAAGTCAAATTTACTTGGAATAGCAAATTGCTAGTAGGTATGTATGGTGGACACTTTGGAAAACTTTGGCTTTTAGGAGTTGGATGCACGAGTAGAGCTCATACTCAGTACAAGGCGAGGGCTAGCAAAAGACTGGGAGCGACCAACTAAGAGAGCAATAATGGCCAAAATCATGCAAAGCGACAAAGCGACATTAAAAGAAGCATAAGATGGCATCAAAAGTCAAAAACTAAATGATCATGAAGGCTATTGGCGACTTTGTAAGAGTCTAACATGTGTGAGCATGCGCCAAGTCAACCCAAATAAAGCATCAAGGAGAAAACCAAAATAATGCTTCCATACAATAAAAACAACGCATGATCTTTTCAAAGGCTCATTAAGCAATCTCAGTTATTTGAGACAAGTCATGCTACAGAAAAACCACTAAGCATACTATCAAAAAGACATCAAGCATGACATGAAAAAGCCTAAGCCGCAGTCTGCACAAGCTCCTTCTTGTACCACTATTTTGCACAAAGCTTTTTCTCTTTTCCAACACCATTTGAAATTTTTATAAACACCTCTTTTGATGAAAACCAATAAAGACCAGAGGCAAAAATACACCTTGATGAAAAGATATGACAAGGTCTGAACGCAAATCAAGGTGAAAATGAAAACCAAAAGCAGTAGCAGAAAAAGAAGAACACTCGATGAACGATAAGAGTGAAAAACAGAGTGTTCTTGGCAAATGAAAAACGGAGTTCATCTCCCTCCAAAACAACATGATGTGATCAAACCATTTATTGTAGCAAACTAAACTTAACTAATACTGAAAACTAAAACAACTGACGCTCCAAGAAAAACACATAGTGCATGAAGCAATAAAAATATAGTGTCTTGAAAGGTGACCTGATTTTTGCCGATGAAGAAGGGGTGCCTCGGGGGCATCCCCAAGCTTTGACGCTTGTACTTCTTGAATATTTCTTGGGGTGATGCATGGCATCCCCAAGCTTGAGCTTTTGTCCATTCTTCATCTCATCTCATCATTCTCCAATCCCGACACTTGAAAACTTCCTTCATACAAAACTAAACACAATTCTATTAGCAACATTAGTGCAAGCATAACATATAATCAACCTCTTTTTGCTTCAGGTTTCAACTCAAAACCACCACATATAAAGCATGTACTACTGTATCAACTTCCCAAAAAGTTCCATGATCAAAAAGAACTCAAAAGAAAGCGATAAAGTGGCAAACACAAATATTGGCAGAAATCTGTCAAAACTGAACAGCTGACAAAAGTCGAATTTTTGAGGGGTTTTCTGTTGCTCAAATCAAAAAGTGTTCAACTAACGAAAGTTTGGATATAACCTGGGGCATATGCACAAGAAATCGCAGGTCCAAAATATATACAGAGAATTTATACGAAATTTTACGGTGCAGCACCGAAAACAGTTTCAGGACAGCAACATCCCCAAATCTTTACCTCACTCAAATTAGAGGCTTCTCTTGGCACAACAATGAAATAAAAAGGATAAGGAGCGGTTATTACAGTAGTAATAACTTCCAAGACTCAAATAAAAGAAAAAGTACTGGAAAGAAAACATTGGGTTATCTCCCAAGAGTGCTTTTCTTTAACGCCTTTGAGCTAGGCGCAGTAATTTGCAAAGATGCTCATGTGGGCGCCATATAAGAGCTTGAGGCAAAGGCGCCATATAGGAACTTAAAGCAATAGAGAGCATCAAAAAGCAAGTATAGAACACCTTTAAATCTAAACCACTTCCTATGAAAAATAGTCTTGTAGAAAAACAAGTCATGAAAGCGCAAAGCAAAAAGCATAGGAAGGCAAAACAAGTACAACTTCAAGAATTGCAACATAAAGAGGGAAAACTCAATATTGTTGAGATCCATCAAACCATGTTTCCCTCTCTCATAATAACTTTCAGTACCATCATGAATATAATTAACAATATAACTATCACATAAAGCATCCCTATCATGAGCCACATGCATAAAAGGATTAATACTTCCCACATGAACAATAGTAGTAGGAGCAGAATCAATAGAATAATTATTCTCATCACCATAATCATCAAAGACAGGAGGCATATTATAATCATAACTATTTTTCTCCTCAAAAGTAGGTGAATTGAAAACATTATACTCATCATCATAAACTAGAGGCTTAGTATCATCACAAGATAGAGAACTACAATGTCGCAAAGCGTATTTATCAAACATATCATCATAAGAAGGAACATGGATAGCACTAATGGTACAACAATTATTAACCTTAGAATTGGTACTAAAAATATTTTCAATATCAAAAGTAGAGTGCTTTTCCCAATCATGATCACTAACATAGGTAACAGGCATAGGAACATCATCCCAATCAGAATTATCATAATCAATAGCAGGATCATAACGCTTAGGGGAAGATACCGTGTCCTCTCGCCTTTTACTCCTCCTCTTCTTCTTCTTCTTGTTCTTCTTCTTCTTCTTACTCTTCTTACTCTCTCCTTTAGGAGGGAGAGACTTGAAGGGCATCTTCTCCACATATTCTTTAGGAGGGAAAGGCATCTTCTCCACATAATCTGGTTTGCTGACAGAAACAACAGAAGAAACTTTGGAGGATTCCTCCTCTCTATTAATAATATCGAAACATCTATTAGTCCTGTCATAGCTTGGCAAAACATCATGTTTTATAAGATCTTGTAAGTAAGTATTTGCGAGGCAGTCTTTAGCACAATAAAGATGACAACCAAGAAGGGTGCTATTAATATCAACATCATTCATATCTACCAAAGCAATCTTTCTAGATATCTCTTCACAATTCAAAAACAAAGTAAGCTCATCATACTGATTGAAAGTAATCTTATCATCACAATACAAATCTGCGGTACTCGTTCGATTAATTGGGCATTGAAAATTAAAGTGCCCCTTTTCACCGCAAAATTCACAAAGAAAAGGATAAAGCTCACAAACCCGTTCACCAAGCACATCTAGATCCTTGAGCCACATACTGGTTTCTTCATTTGCGTGGGTGATGCAATAATCTTCCTTGTTGTAACTCTGTTCACAAGGTCTATGTACTCCACAAAAATTAACATGCTTATAAGAAATAGGACTTTTAGAAGTTTGAGCATGTTTATTGCAATCATCAATAACAATATCACTTTCTATGCAAGTGTCCTTAAAAGGTTCATGATACACGTCCCCATTTCCTTTAGGAACATTCATATGGGAAGCAAAGGCTTTAAAGCAATCAACCATAATTTGAGGATCAAGACCATATTTAGCACTAAGCTCTTGAAAATTAGCAGTTTCAGCAAAAGACTTAATGCAATCAAACTCGTAATTCATACCTGATCCTTTACCTTTGTCGCTATCCCAACCTTCAATATTGTTTTGAATTGTCTCAAGCAGACCCCACTTGGTGTCGACATCCTTGCTTGTGAAAGACCCATCAAAGCATGCATCTAAATAGTCCTTGTAATATCCTGAAAGCCTTGCATAAAAATTATTAATAACAATATTACGGGGAAGATCATGAATAGGACATTTGTGCATTAGTAACTTCAATCTTCCCCACGCTTGGGCAATGCTTTCTCCCTCATGAGGCCAAAAGTTATATATCCGATTACGATCTTTATGAATTTCGCTTGGAGGATAAAACTTGGAATAAAAGAGAGACACAATTTCCTCCCATGCAATAGATGGACCATCTTCAAGCAGCCGATACCATTACTCAGCTCTGCCTTTCAGTGAAAAAGAGAATAGCTTCTTCTTAACTTGGTTCATTGAAATACCTGCACACTGGAACAACTTGCATAATTCATGTATACAGAGCAAATGATCACCAGGATGGACAGTTCCATCTCCTAAATAGCAGTTATCCCTAACACGTTCAACAATCTTCGTAGGTATTTTAAAAGGATGAGGAACACAAGCATCATTAGAAACATCACATATGGGAGATAAAATATTATCAGAACAGACCTTCTCCACTAAAGCTGGGGGACTAAAAATATCATACTTAACAAAACCAGCTTCCCCAAGCTTAGACTTTTCTATAGCATTGGCATTAACGGTATTCAAAGCATTCGTACTAATAACATTGCTATGCGAAATAAGCTCCAAAGGATTTTCAATTTTCTCTTCAAATCTAAAATCAGGAAAAAGACTAAAGAACTCTTTGTTTTCCATTAAGCCTAACTAGTGAAAATAAAAACAAGAAACAAAAAGATGTAATTGCAGAATCTAAAGGAAATAACTCCGAGCACTCACACAGGAGGATGCGAGTACCTTTTACCTTACCTCCCCGGCAACGGCGCCAGAAAAGAGCTTGATGTCTACGCACTTCTATTCTTGTAGACACTTGTTGGGCCTCCAAGTGCAGAGGTTTGTAGAACAGCAGCAAGTTTCCCTTAAGTGGATCACCCAAGGTTTATCGAACTCAGGGAGGAAGAGGTCAAAGCTATCCCTCTCAAGCAACCCTGCAATTACGATACAGAAAGTCTCTTGTGTCCCCAACACACCCAATACACTTGTCAGATGTATAGGTGCACTAGTTCGGCGAAGAGATAGTGAAATACAAGTAGTAGTGATGATTATAAGTAGCAAACGTGGTGTGAAATAAATATCGCTGCGAGCAAATAAGTAACAAAATAGCAAGTAAACGGTGTGCAATGCTTGGAAACAAGGCCTAGGGATCATACTTTCACTAGTGGACACACTCCCAACAATATAACATGATTGAACAAATAAACAACTTCTCTCCACTATGGTACTCTGAATTACTCTCCTATTGAACATCACTAATCATTGTGTAGTGGCTACAGAAGCACCCCTTAAAGTTCATCAAGTACTTGACAAACACCACTCATAGAGACATCCAAATCAGATCACAATTCAAGATAGAAATCATTGCGACTTAGACCAAGTACTAACACGGTGCACACACTGTCAACTTTACACCATGAAAGGAGGAATAGATCACTCAATACTATCATAGTAATAATTACTCTCATAATCCACAAGAGATCACAATCATAACCTAAACCAAGTACCACCATGATGCACGCACTGTCAACCGTTACATCATGGCAGGAGGAATAGATTACTTTAATAACATCACTAGAGTACACTATAATAATTAAGCATAGGAGTAGCATAATATCTGAATAATAACATCTACTTGTTCAACATGATACAAAGCTCACGATCACATAAAGATCACATCATGGGAGAGAGAGGTGAACCACATAGCTACCGGTAGAGCCCTTAGCCCCGGGGGAGAACTACTCCCTCCTCATCATAGGAGACAACAAGGTTGATGGAGATGGCGGTGAGGTCGATGGAGATGGCGGAGACGGCGATGGAGACCGATGGAGATGGCTTCGGGGGCACTTCCCCATCCCGGCAGGGTGCCGGAACAGAGACCTCTGTCCCCCGAAATTCGTCGGCGATGGCGGCGGAGCTGCGGAACTCTTTCTGGAAAATTGCCGACTCTTCTAGGGTTTTCCGTCCCGAGGCTTTATATAGGCGAAGGGGCGATGTCAGAGGGCTGCCAGGGCCTCCTCACACAGGGGCGGCGCGGCCAGGGCCTGGGCCGCGCCAACCCTGTGTGAGGGTGGCTTGTGGCCCCTCTCCTTCCTCTCTTCGGATGTCTGGATGCTCCCGGGAAAAATAAGACTTCTGGCTTTGGTTTCGTCCAATTCCGAGAATATTTCCTGTGTATCACTTCTGAAACACAAAAACAGCAGAAAACAGGAAACTGGCACTGTGGCAACTTGTTAATAGGTTAGTTCCGGAAATCGCATAAAAGTGCCACGAAGTGTAACGAAACAGTAGGCAAATGGTGTAAAAACAAGCATGGAGCATCAAAAATTATAGATACGTTGGAGACGTATCAATCGGCGCTCGATCTCTTTGCAGGCACTCCCACAAAAGTTTGCGGACTATCTTGATGGCTAGGAGCCCGCAAAGGTGTATCTGCGAGCAGCTGACTGCGGTCCTCGTCTCTGGACCGTGGAGGTCCTATTTGACGGACAAGGCCGGATGTACCTCGACAAGGGCTGGGAGAATTTCGCCATCGCGCACGGTGTGGATTTCAGCTGCTTCCTACACTTCAAATATGAAGGCGATTATGTGCTCACAGTGAAGGTGTTCGACGGAACAACGTGCAGGAAGTACTACTACACGGATGACGAAGATACTGACGATGAAAGCGACGACGACGTGAAGCCATGCATCTAAGGGGATTATGACCAAGAATATATATGTAGCTTCATATGCATCGATTTATAGATCTAGCTATTTTCTATATATTATACATGTAAAAATAATAGGGAATCGCAATTTCCACTATGATTCGAGCACCACAGCCTCCAAACGATGCCGATGCCAATATCGGCATGGTCAGAACGGCTATGCATGCTCGCCGCCACTGCTAGGTCACCGTCGGGATGCACCCTCAATCCCGTCCCCTCATTCGATCACTGACACACCAGAGATACCACTGAGGCCAATGACGAACGTACATGCTGATGCCAATGCCGAACATGCATGCCGCTGTGGGCACGGCCACGCCGCCCCGCTATGCTGGACGCCACAGACCACCGTGAGGTCTTTCCCTTCGCCACCACACTCCCCTAGCACCCATCTATACACGCCAGAAAGGAGAGACACTAGTTTTCTCTACATTGCTCGCGTTCGTGTCCGATACCGTCAGTCAAAGTGTTGAGGTCGTCATCGATGTCCTCGACCATTTCTTCTCTTCTTTACATGGTTAAACGCGTCTAGTTCATATCTATCTAATGCGTCTGGTCTCGCCTCATGCAGTTCTTTGTGGACGTCGATCTCATCTCGGCACCCCGCAGGCCACCTCCTCAGTGCCATCGCTGTAGAGCTCCATTTAAAAATCTAATCCTACCCGTGTATTGCCCCTTGTATCAGCGTCATGGCCCCACTTGTCATTCGATATACCGAAGCCCCACTCGTCCACGTTTTGGTCAGGGATACGGCGATGCTTATGGTCAAACAAAGATGGATGCTCTGACGTGTCTTTGCGGGCTCTACGTGGCCCCACTAGTCAGCAGTTAACGGTCAAAGGTGTTGAACCATCGGGCAACCGGCCGTTCCAGCACAGGTGACGGTTTCAAACAAGGGCTTGGACAAAACTGAGGAAAAACTAAGGAGCTGGGGAAAACTGAGTACAACTAAGGACCCAAGGGCACAAAAATAGAAATCCCTAATCATAACGATGTCATTTCCAATAATCAATATGTCATCCACATATAGTACTAAAAATGTCACCGAGCTCCCACTCACTTTCTTGTAGACACAAGCTTCGTAGCAATTAGGAACAAATCCAAAACTCTTGATCACTTGATCAAAACGAAGGTTCCAACTCCGGGATGCTTGCTTCAGCCCATAAATGGAACGCTGAAGTTTGCACACCTTATCAGCATCCTTAGGATCGACAAAACCTTCGGGCTACATCATATACAACTCTTCATCAATGTTGCCATTGAGGAACGCAGTCTTGACATCCATCTGCCAAATTTCATAATCATGAAACACAACAATTGCTAATAAAATCCGAATGGACTTAAACATCGCTACGGGAGAGAAAGTCTCATCATAGTCAACACCTTGAACTTGCCGAAAACCTTTTGCGACAAGCCGAACCTTGTAGACGGTAACATTAACATCCGCGTCCGTTTTATTCTTGAAGATTCATTTGCACTCAACGGCCTTACGGTTGCTAGGAGGGTCCACCAAAGTCCATACTTGGTTTTCGCTCATGGATCCCAATTCGGATTTCATGGCTTCTAGCCATTTCCTAGAGTCTGGGCTCATCATCGCTTCCTCATAATTCGTAGGTTCGTTGTTGTCTAACAACATGACGGTTAAGACAGGGTTGCCATACCATTCAGGAGTGGCACGCGACCTTGTCGACCTGTGAAGTTCAGTAGTAGCATCATTCAAAGTTTCATGATCCTCGTCATTAGCTTCCTCTCTTGTTGGTGCAGGCGGCGCCGGAACAACTTCGGGTGCCGCGCTACTCTCCAACTCGAGAGCAGGTTCTATAACCTCATCTAGCTCTACCTTTCTCCCACTCACTTCTTTCGAGAGAAACTCTTTCTCAAGAAATTGCCCGTTCTTAGCAACAAACACTTTGCCTTCGGATCTGTGGTAGAAGGTATACCCAATTGTTTCCTTAGGGTATCCTATGAAGACACATTTCTCCGCTTTGGGTTCAAGCTTGTCCAGCATCAACCTTTTGACTAAGCTTCGCATCCCCAAACTTTAAGAAATGACAACTTAGGTTTAGCACCAAACCATAATTCATACGGTGTCATCTCAACGGATTTAGATGGATCCCTATTTAAAGTGAATGCAGCGGTTTCTAATGCATAACCCCAAAATGATAACGGCAAATCTGTAAGAGACATCATCGATCGCACCATATCTAATAGAGTTCGATTCCGGCGTTCAGACACACCATTGCGCTGTGGTGTTCCAGGTGGCGTGAGTTGCGAAACGATTCCGCTTGCTTTAAGATGCATGAGCAAATCATAACTCAAATATTCACCTCCACGATCGGATCGTATAAATTTAATTTTCCTGTTACAATGGGTTTCCTCTTCGTTCTGAAATTATTTGAACCTTTCAAACGTTTCAGATTTATGCTTCATTAAATAGACATACCCATATCTACTTAAGTCATCAGTAAAAGTGAGAAAATAGCGATATCCACTACGCGTTGAAATACTCATTGGTCTGCACACATCGGTATGTATGATTTCCAATAAGTCTGTTGCTCGCTCCATTATACCGGAGAACGGGGTTTTGGTCATCTTGCCCATGAGGCACGGCTCGCACGTGTCAAACGATTCAAAATCAAGAGACTCCAAAAGTCCATCAGAATAGAGTTTCTTCATGCGTTTTACGCCAATATGACCTAGACGGCAGTGCCACAAATAAGTTGGATTATCACTATCTACTTTGCATCTTTTAGCCTCAATGTTATGGATGTGTGTTTCATTGCTTTCGAGATTCAGAAGAAATAAACCATTCACGACAGGTGCATGACAATAAAAGATGTTATTCATATAAATAGAACAACCATTATTCTTAGACTTAAATGAATAACCGTCTTGCAATAAACACGATCTAGATATAATGTTCATGCTCAACGCACGCACATAATAACACTTATTAAGGTTTAAAACTAATCCCAAAGGTAAAACTAAGGAGAGCATGCCGATGGCCATCACGTCAACTTTTGATCCATTGCTGACGCGCATCATCACCTCATCCCTTGCTAGCCGCCGTCTATTCCGTAGCTCCTGCTTCGAGTTACAAATATTAGCAACTGAACCAGTATCATATACCCATGCACTACAACGAGCGCAAGTAAGGTAAACATCAATAACATGTATATCAAATATACCTTTAATGGTGCCAGCCTTCTTGTCCTCTAAGTACTTTGGACAGTTGCGTTTCCAGTGACCCTTGTCCTTGCAATAGAAGCACTCAGTGTCCGGCTTAGGTCCAGACTTGAGCTTTTTCTCAGTAGGGGCAATGCGCTTGCCGCTGCCTTTCTTGAAAGATCCCTTTGCACCCTTAGCTTTCTTGAAGCTAGTGGTCTTGTTGACCATCAACACATGATTATCTTTCTTGATATCCACCTCTGCAGCTTTCAGCCTTGCGAAGAGCTCAGTGATCGTATCATTGGTACTAATTTGATTGTGAGTAACTACAAAGCCTTTGTAGCTAGGAGGGAGTGATTGCAGAACTCTGTCAATCTTGAGCTCTTCTAGAATCTTGCAGTCCAGTTGCTCTAGGCGTTGGGTGTAACCTGACATCTTAATGGCATGCTCACTAACGGAACTCCCTTCCTCCATCTTGCAGTTAAAAAACTTCTCAGAGATCGCATATCTCTCAGAATGGGCCTGAGTCTGAAACATGGTTTTCAGTTCCTCTAGTATCTCAAAAGGCCCGCTGAACTCCTCAAAATGATTTTGAAGTTCCGGTTCCATAGCAAACAACATGGTACTCTTAATCACACCATAATCATCTTTGCGTGACTGATAAACAGCCTTTTCATCGCCCCTCGCATCAGTAGCAGGGGGGTCACCTAACACTTTGTCAAGTACATAAGCTTTTTGTTCGCCAGCGAGAATGATCCTCAGATTGCGGAACCAGTTGGTGAAGTTAGACCCATTGTTTTTAAGCTTTTCTTTCTTAGCAAACATGTTGAAGTTGAAGTTGGATTTAGCCATTTGATCTACAAAAATTGCAAGTACAATTTAGACTATGTTCAAGATAATTAGTTCAACTTAATCAAATTACTAGATGAACTCCCACTAAATTCAACATCCCTCAAGTTGTTTAGTGAACACGATCCAAATTCACCACACCTAATCAGATCTTCACGAGAAGAGATGTGGTTTCAATGGTGGACAACAAAGCGTCGATCATATCATTCATATGACTCATGCTTAACCTTTCGGTTCGTGTGTTCCGAGGCCATATCTGTATATGCTAGGCTCGTCAAGTCAAACCCAAGTATCTCCGCATGTGCAAAACTGGCTTACACCCGTTGTATGTGAACATAGAGTTTATAGCACCCGATCATCATGAGATGCTTTAAAACAACGAACTTTCACAACGGTGCATACGAGGGGAGAACACAATTTTATCTTGATCTTTAAGTAAGGAATCATCTTATAATGCTACCGTCGCGATCAAAGCATAATAAGATCCATAAAGGATAAATATCACATGCATAAAATTTATGTGACATGGTATAGCCAATCTTCGCGCAATGATCTCCATCTTGTGCGCGCCGTCATTATCTCCATCACTCCAACATGATTGCCTCCACCAAGAATAGCAACTACAACTATTGTAACTACTTAGCGATAACATAAAGCTATTAGATGGTGTATAACAAGTTGACACGCAGGTCATACAAAATTTATAAAGACAACTATATGGCCCATGCCGGTTGTGAACTCATCGACGTGCAAGTCGTGAAATATTACAAAACATGATCATCGCATACATCACATATATCATACACATCATATCTTGTGGCCATACCATATCACACACTCCCTGCAAAAACAAGTTAGATGCCTCTACTTTGTTGTTGCATGTTTTACATGGCTTATGGGAGTAACAAGTTAAGAACGATTCTTACCTATGAAAAGCCACAACGGTGATATTATGGTTGCCAACATCCATTGTAAATCTCATGACAACTATAGTGAGAGAAACTGGCATCCACCAGCCGCATGTGTGGAGCAAGCCACACATCAAGTGTGGAGCCGGTCTCGCGAACAAGGTCGCGTAAGGTTGGCCTGGACCGCTTCGATCTTACATGTCGCGCCATAAGAAGTACACAAAATAGAGGTTTGCAACAGAAAATATCAACGCCTGCAACAAGCATGTTGCGTTCTACTCGTGAAACACATCTATGCATAGATCTAGCTCTGATACCATTGAAGGGTTTCGCAGCATAGTAAATCAAAAAATTTCCTACGAATACGAACAAGAAAGCCAAGATCTAATCTAAGAGATGTAATCAATGAGAGAGATAGATGAGATCTTCATACCCTTGAAGAAATTGCATAGCGGAAAAATTTAACAGAATGTGGATGATGTAGTCGTACTAGCCATCTCCTCCTCGCGATCCGATCCGATCCAACACCGCAAGTGGCGACGCCTCTGAGAGATGCACACGTGCAACACACCAATGAATCCGCCTCCCCGGTCCAGCGAGATATGGTGGAGTGGTAGATGGGATCGACAACACGATGGCGTGGTGTCTATGGTGGAGAGTATGCACCGACAAGGCTTCACCTGTTTGCGTGATGGAAGAAGAACGGAGAAAGGAGACTTCGAAAACTGGGTAGCGGCTCCGCGCAAATTAGGTCACACCTAAACCGGCGGCGCACTGATCCTTTATATAGGCGGAGGCTGACTAGGATTACCGGCTGGCGTGTATTGCAAGATCGTAAAAACTTCCTACGAACTACTGCCACCTCGTTACGTCTAGACGTTGCTTTGTATGTAAGTATCTAGACTGAATCGATCTTTATCAATTTAGCTTATCCAGTAGCGGTAACGTGCGGCAGTGTGCGGCCCATGGGGCCGGCCCATCAGTCACGCCACGACCCAGCCCATGCGAGCGAGCCAGGAAGCCAATGCCTAGTCGCATCGATCAAAAAGATCGAGCGAGCCAGGTCGCTCCTGCCCGCCGCCTCTTCCTTTTTTTTCTCTCTTTTTTTTCTTTATGTATTTCTTCTAAATAAATATCGATTAATATTTATTAATTCATGTAATTAATAAACATTGTATTTTCACCCGGAACAATTCCGTAACTCTTCGAAACTATTTCCATAAATCCCGAAACTACCCTAGCATTGATTTGCGTTAAGTGTGTGACCCTACGGTTTCAAGAATGCACTGACATGATCTCCATCAATAATCAATCAATCAATCAATCAATCAATCAATCCCGTATTTGTATTCCCTTCGTCTCGCGATATTTTACTCGCTCGAGATTCGATCGTCGGTATCGGCATACCTAGTTCAATCTCATTCACAGCAAGTACTTTACTCATTCCGTAATCCAATATCACTTTGTGATTAACTCCTTAGCCATATGCTTGCAAGTGGTGTTGATATCGATTACCGAGTGGGCTTGAAGTATATCTCTCTGACTCGGGAGGGACAAATTCCATCTCAATACATACAACCCAACAAGTGCTTTCCGATAACATGAGAGACACCTTTATGATCACCCTTTCATAGGATGATGTTTGATGACCTCAAAGCTCTCTTCTGGCACTAGGGAGTTGCATTATCTCATAGTCTAAGGAATACAATACTTGACATAGGAAAAAGCTTCACAAAGATGAATACAATGACATGATCTAATTGTTGCGCTTTATTTGGGTCTGTCCATCATATCATTCTCCTAATGATATGACCTCAGTATTAATTGACAAATCATGTCTATGGTTAGAAAACCTTAACCATCATTAATCAATGAGCTAGTCCATAGAGGCGTACTAGGGACACGGTGTTGTTCATAAACTACACAAGTATTAATGTTTTCGCTTAATACAATTCTAGCATAGAATATAAACATTATCATGAACAAGAATTATAATAATAAGATCTTTATTATTGCCTCTAGGGCATATTTCCTTTAGTCTCCCACTTGCACTAGAGTCAATAATCTAGTCAATACTTGCGCCTTTAACACCTATGGCATTCCGGTGTTCTTTATACGCGTTGCATGTGGTAAACCTTATCTATGGATCTGACACTTTCAGATTCATTTGTATTTGCATATCTTTTGCGTCAACATGCATTACTCATCTTGTATGAGATGGCATCGTATAAACTTGGTCTTCTAGTGAGACCCCAGTTTCTTGGCCGAGACTATGTTGCCACTATTGTCATACCTCGGATCCTTCCATGGTGGAGGGGCTTGCCCGTTGCGGTTGGTGGAGGCCGAGCGTGGCTGACATCATGCTGGTCACGCTGGCCTCGGTTGGGGGTTTTCGTCGTCTTCGCCGGCCAGGCCTCTAGTTGATGAAGATGCCAGCCGGTGCTGTGGCGGTGTGTGATTGTGTAAATCACCATCCAGTTGGGAACCCCAAGAGGAAGGTTTGATGAGTACAGCAGCGAGTTTTCCCTCAGTAAAAAACCAAGGTTTGTCAGTCCAGGAAAAAGCCAAACTCAAGAAGGTGATGCTTGCTAGCCTAGTGACACTCCAAAAAGGGCGCCGTTAACGATAACGTGTTAGCGCGTCTTCAACTAGTAGCAACGTGGAACCTGCATGCAACACAACCAAGAACTTTGCTCCCAACTTACGATGAGGTTGTCAATCTCACCGGTTTGCTGTAAACAAAGGAATGAGCATATCGAGTAAAAAGCAATAGTAGTATGTGAGTAAAGTAAACAGTGCGAGTAAAGTAAACAGGTGATAGCAATATAAAGAAAATTGGACCGGGGTCCACAGTTCACTAGTGGTGTCTCTCCATAAAATAAATAACAACATGCTCGGTGAACAAATTACAGTTGGGCAATTGATAGAATAAAGATAACGTGCATATGTCGAGAGGATCACTGTGAGATTTACTCTGGGCATTACAACAAAATACATAGACCGCCATCCAACTGCATCTATGACTAATAATCCACTCGCGGGGATATCGTCCGAACACCCCTCGAGTATTAAGTTGCGAACAACAGATAACTGCATTAAGCAAAGTGTGTAATGTAAACAAAGCATATGTCCTTGGACATAAGAATGTTGTTTTCTCCCTAGTGGTAACAGCACATCTACAACCTTAGAGGTTTCTGTCACTCCCCCAGATTAAATAGAGGCATGAACCCAACTATCGAGCATAAATACCCCCTCTTGGAGTCACTAGTATCTACTCGGCCAAGATAGCTACTAACAACGGAGAGCATGCAATATCATAAACAACATAGAGATAACATAAGATAATATTCAGCACATCAACTCAATCATAACACCAATATTCATTGGATCCCAACAAACACAACATGTAGAATTACATAACGGTGATCTCGATCATGTAAGGCAGCTCACGAGATCTAAACATGAAGCACATGGTGGAGAAGACAACCATCTAGCTACTGCTATGGACCCATAGTCCAAGGTAGACTACTCACTCATCGCACCGGAGGCAAGCATGGCGATGAAGAAGACCTCCGGTGGCGATTCCCCTCTCCGGCAGGGTGCCAGGAAGAGCTTCTGGACCCTCCCGATCTCGGGTCGACGACGGTGGCAGATCGCGATGTGTTTCTGGAAAAATTGATCGGGTACTTAGGTTTTTCCCGTTGGGGGGTCTTTATAGGCGAAGGGGCATTGTCAGAAGTGGACCGAGGCGGCCTCACACATAGGGGGCGCGGCCAGGGGCTGGGCTGCGCTGCCCTATTGTGTGGCCGGCTCGTGGCCCCTCTTCGTCTCCTCTCCGGTCCTCTGGAAGCTTCGGTAAATTTCTGGATGTTTGGCTTTTGTTTCGTCCAATTCCGAGAATATTCATGTGTAACTTTTCTGAAACACAAAAACAACAGAAAATAGAGAACTGTCACTGTGGTATCTCGTTAATAGGTTAGTTCCAGAAAATGCATAAAAATGCCACGAAGTGTAACGAAACACTAAGCAAATGGTGTAAAAACAAGCATGGAGCATCAAAAAATTTAGATACGTTGGAGACGTATCAGCCGGCTGCTGGCGCAACCGGCCCTTTGGTCGAAGCCGGCCTCCTTGGCCGGAAGTTGCAATGATCCCTGGGACGACAGCCAATGGATGGCTCTACCCTTGGCCTACCTAGATAGTCATCCCCACAACACCTAGCACCAAGGAGTCACGACAGGCGAAGAAGAGCCAGGACAACTCTTTAGAGATAGAGGCCCTCAAGAAAAAGATTACGGACTTGGAAACAAACATGGATAAGAGGGTCGAGGAGAAAATTGTTGAGAAGGTCAACCAACTCATTCCCGACCTCGCGCATAAGATCATCGCTTATATCGTCAGAGGCAAAAAGGGGTCGTTACCGTTGCTGAGCTTAGGTGCCAGCAACTCGGACAAAGTGGCGTCGTGGGCTCAAAGTGAACCATGAGATGATTCACACGCTGCAACGGTTATGAAGGGTTTCGCAGCATAGTAAATCAAAAAAATTCCTACGGATGCGAACGAAAAAGCCAAGATCTAATCTAGGAGATGTAATCAACGAGAGAGATAGTTGAGATCTTCATACCCTTGAAGAAATTGCACAGCGGAAACGTTCAACAGAACGTGGATGATGTAGTCGTACTAGCCATCTCCTCCTCGTGATCTGATACGATCCAACGCCGCAAGTGGCGACGCCTATGAGAGATGCACACGTACGGTGCAGCGATATCTCCTCCTTCCTTGGTCCAGCAAGTATGGTGGAGAGATAG
Source organism: Dactylis glomerata (assembly GCA_007115705.1). Lineage (NCBI taxonomy): Eukaryota > Viridiplantae > Streptophyta > Magnoliopsida > Poales > Poaceae > Dactylis > Dactylis glomerata. Next base: position 207,428 of record QXEO01000302.1, read on the forward strand.
ATTGGATCAGCAGCACGACAGCGTGGTGCTTATGGTGGAGAATTTCTGCAGGAGGGCTTCGCCTACGTGCAGTCACGCGAGAGAGATGTGGAGGGAAGCAATTGAGCCGGCGGCTAGGGTTGGGAGAGAGAGGGGTTGTGCCCCAGCCCTTCCTTATATAGGAGGCTGGGCGGCCATCTTGGCCCCTTCTCCAAGCCTAGGGCGGCAGCCCAAGGGGGAAGAGTGGGGGGCAAGTTTTTCCCGTCCTTCTAGAAAGTGTTGCCCTAGGGTTTCCCCTTGGGCTGGCCGGCTGGGCCCTTGTGGGCATGGTGCGCCTGGCCCAAGTGGCCAGGACACTTCCCCTTAGGCTCACGCAGGCCTCCATCAAGTGGGCCCACTTTGGCCTGATACGTCCAAAACGTATCTACTTTCTTGAACACTTTTGCTATTGTTTCTCCTCTAATTTGTGTATTTTGGATACAACTAATGCGGACTAATGCTGTTTTTAGCAAAATTGCTCTGGTGTCTCGTTTTTGTGCAGAAATCCAACTTTTGGGAAAAATCCCAGAAAATATTGCAAAAATTCTATTTTACCAGAAGACCCACGGAGCCAGAAGGGGAGACGAAGAGGAGCAAGGAGCTGGGCTCACCACCAGGGGGCGTGGCCTAGCCCTGGCCATGCCCACCTGTGGTGAGGCCGCCTCGGCCATCACCTCGACCCCTCCTTCTGCCTACATATACCCTCTGACCTGAAAGGAGCGGGGGTTCGGCGTTTTTCCCAGATAGACTTCCGCTGCGCCGCCGCCATCAGAAACCGCGATTCGGAACCAGAAACTCCGTTCTGGCAGCCTGCCAAGATGGGGATTTGGAGGAGATCTTCATCACCGACGTCTCTCCATCAACCATCCATGACTCCCCCATTCATGTGTGAGTAATTCCCGCTGTAGGCGAAGGGGATGGTAGGGATTGGATGAGATCATTCATGTAATTTGCTATGAGATTGTTAGGGCATAGTGCCTAGTATCTTTTATTAGTGCTTATGACATTGTTGCAACTTGTTGTGCTTAATGCTTGTCACTTTGGGCCCGAGTGCCATGATTTCAGATCTGAACTTGTTATTGTTATATGATGATACTTGTTGTTTATGGTCTTACCTACAAGTTTTATACACATATTGTTGTCCGGAACCCGAGGCCCCAAAGTGACAGAAATTGGGATAACCGGAGGGGATGGCTATGATGTGAGGATCACATGTGTTTACTGAGTGTTAATGCTTTGCTCCGGTACTTTATTAAAAGGAGTACTTTAATTACTAGTAGTTTCCCTTGAGGCCCTGCTGCAACAGGCTGGTAGGACAAAAGATGTCATGCAAGTTTCTCATTGCGAGCACGTACGACTATATACGGAACACATGCCTATGACTGTTAGTACTAGGATGCTTATCATTATTTATCTGCAATTGCCCATGTCTCACTGATTTCATGAATTATCTTATCCATGCAACGCCCATACATCCATCCCTATGCCTATAGTATTTCATCCTACTGATTACTATTGCTACTATTACTGCTTTTATTTTACTATTACTATTGCTGTTTCACTACTATCACCACTATAAAACTGTTGCTACTGATAAACCGCTGCGAGCAAGTTTGTTTCCAGGTGCAGCTGAATTGACAACTCATCTGCTAAGGCTTATAAATATTCTTTGGCTCCCCTTTTGTCGAATCAATAAATTTGGGTTTTACTTCCCTCGAAGACTGTTGCGATCCCCTATACTTGTGGGTCATCAAGACTATTTTCTGGCGCATTTGCCGGGGAGCATAGCTTTATTTGTAAGTTCACTTGGGATTCATATTGTTCGCTGCAATCCTTTCATCATGGGTAAACCTCATGATGGAAAAGTTCCTATATTGCCATCCACTACAAGAAGAGGTACGACTTTGAACACCTCTGTTGCTCTTGATTCACCATCTGTTATGAGTAAGTTGCTTACACCACCACACGCACACGCTACTGCTACTACTTCTGCTGAGTTTGAAAATGCCACTAATAATTTAGATGATGCTTCTCCTGTGCTTGATGAGAGTGGTTCACTAGGTTCCTTTTTAGATGCTACAATTGCTAGAGCTAAGATGGGAAACACCATAGTTACACCTGTTAGTTCACCTGAGTCTATGGAATGTCCTAGTGATGATTTTGATGATGCTTATATTGAGCTTGACGATGATTTTATTGCTGAAGTTCGTGCTACTCGTGATGCTAAAGCTGTTAAGGAACTTCTAGCGAGACGTGCTGTTAGATATAAATTTTCTCCTGATCCTAAGTTTGCTGCTTCTCCCATTAATATTAGAGATAAGGATTATGATTTCTCTTTAGATTTATCTTACATATCTATTGTTGAGAAAGAGCCTTTTTGTGGTACTGAGAATGAAAGTGCTATGGAGCACATGAATGAGCTTTCTACTTTGAGTAATTTGTTTTCTGATGATATTAAGCTTCGCACTTACTTTGTTGCTAAGATTTTTCCTTTCTCGTTGAAAGATGCAGCTAAAACTTGGTTTAATAGCTTGTCTCCTGGATCTATTCATAGTCCTATTGCTTTGGTTAATGCTTTCTTTCAGAAATATTTTCCTGCTAGTGCTCAATATGCTGCTGTGCAGAAAATCTTTAATTTTGAACAGGGAAAAGGAGAGATACTGCCTGAATCTTGGACAAGGTTTTGTTCTTTAATTAGAGCTTTGCCTAAAGAGCCATTGCCTAAAAATGAACTCCTTGATATATTTTATAATGGACTAACTAATGAATCTAAGTCATATCTGGATAGTTATGCTGGTTGTGTTTTCAGGGAAAGAACTCCGGCTGAAGCTGAAGAATTAATGGCTAAAATAAGCCGGAATCATGATGATTGGACTCTAGTTGAGCCAACTCCAGCACCAATACCTGCGCCAACTCCAGAGCCGACACCGAGGAAGAGAGGAATGATTGAATTAAATGATGAAGTTATGAAGGAAGCCAAGAAATCTCTTAAGGAGAAAGGTATCAAGGCCGAAGATGTAAAGAATTTACCTCCTATAGAAGAATTATGTAAGCCAATCCCTCACTCATCTACTATTGAGGTACACTCTCTCCAACGTTTTGATGATAGAGATATTCCTTACTCTAAACCTCATGATCAATGCTTAGACGAGTTAGATAATTTTATTGTTAAGCAAGATAATTTTAATAGAATGGTGCAGAATCATTTGTTGGAAAATTCTAGAGCTATTAACAAGTTGCAGGATATTGTGGATAGAACCTCCAATGATGTGAAGATACTTGTTAAACATTTTCAAATGGTTCATACTCAAATTGATCAGCTTACCAAGGTGCAAAAAGATTTGATGGTTAATGCCGCAAGAGAAAAACAAGCGTGTGAAATACGCACAAGAGGAGGTGCTACCACTCAAGACCCCTTATATCCTGAAGGACATCCTAAGAGGATCGAGCAAGATTCTCAACGCACTTCAAGAGATGATATTCCTTCCAAGAAGAAGAAGAAGCATAAAACAACTGCAGAATCCTCTAAAGCAGGTAAAGATCCTAATAGTGTTTCTATTTCTGATGCTGAAACTGAACCAGGAGATGCTTCCGACAAAGAAGAAGTTGAAGAGGAACCAGAAAAGATTGATAAGAATGCAAAGTACACCAAAGAAGACTTCATTGCCAACAAGCATGGTAAAGAGAGAGAACCTTGGGTACAAAAACCAATGCCTTTTCCTGGTAAGAAACACAAGTCCAAGGAAGAAGAACACTACAACAGGTTTTGTGAATGGATGAAACCTTTATTTTTGCAAATTCCTTTGACTGATGCTATTAGAATGCCTCCTTATGCAAAGTATATGAAAGATATTGTTACTAATAAAAGGAAGATTCCTAATAAGGAAATTTCCACTCTACTTGCTAATTATTCTTTCGATGGTAAAGTTCTAGAGAAGCTTGGAGATCCAGGTATACCAACTATTCCTTGCTCCATTAAAAATAACTATGTTAGAACTACTTTATGTGATTTGGGAGACAGAGTTAGTGTCATGCCTTTTTCTCTTTATAAGAGACTTGATCTAGAAAACTTGGTATCGACTGATATATCTTTGCAGATGGCTGATAAGTCTACCACTATTCCTATTGGTATATGTGAAAATGTTCCTGTTCAAGTTGCTAACAGTTGTTTGATATTAACTGACTTTGTTGTGTTGGAAATGCCTGAAGATGATAATATGTCTATTATTCTTGGAAGACCTTTTCTAAACACTGCAGGTGCTGTTATTAATTGCAATCAAGGAAAAGTAACTTTGAATGTCAATGACAAAGAATATACGGTTTATTTTCCCAAGAAGATTGATAGAAAGAACGCTCTAAATTCAATCAAGAATGTTGAGACCATCAGAGTTGGTCAAATTATTTGTTCAGAGCGAAAGCCCAAGGAAGAATATAAAATTGTCATGATTGGGACTATGCCTATCAAGGTCGAGGTAACATAAGCATATAGTGAAATGCAAAGTTTTGCCTCATAAAAAGTTAGTTTGGTAACAAGACTTGATCAACCTTGTTAACAAAGTGATTTTATATGAACGAAACTTCGTTTTCACCGCATTTACTCAACCTCACTCATGTTTACTTTCACCATTTTTGTTCCCTCTGTTTAGTTTTATACTAGAATATCTTAGAGCTGCTGCATACTTGGTTTTGATTTGCTTGCAATCTTGCCATCGTCGTTTTCCCGAGTTTTATTCTCTTATCATTTTTCTGAAAAATCCTCGAAAATAAAGTTTTTTGAAAAATTCCAAAAAAATCTTTTTAAATTTTTATATCAAAAATGGGGCAGAAAGGCACCTGGGAGACCTCAGGGGGACCTGCCATGCCACCTCACCACCAGGGGGCGCGGCCCAGCCCTGGCCGCGCCCACCTATGGTGAGGGGGCCCCCCTGGCCTCTCACTTATCTCTTCCTCCCCATCTCTTTCTCTCTCCCGAAAACAATGACACACCTGCTCAAACTTGTGTTCTTGCTGCTCTTCATCTCGATTTTTCGATCTCCTTGCTCAGCCCATCATTGTTGCTGAGATTTGGAGCATTTGTTCTCCGGTATATGACTCCTCCGATTGTCCAAGTAGAATTTTGTTTAGTGTAGTATTTCTTGAGTATTTTAGTTCTATAGGTGACAGGTGAAATGAGTTTGCATGCTTGTTCTATTGCTTAGAAATGTTATTTTGATGCATGTTAGCCCTCTAGTAACTCCCTATAGTAGTTCCCTAAAATTGTTTGTCTCAAATTCATTTTTTATGAGGTTTGTCAAAATTTTCAGAAAAGGGACATGGATAACTACACCTATGGAGAAGTCTTTGAAAGAGAAGCACCAAGGTCATCAAGGCCTTCAAGATCCATTGCTCAATATAGGATACCCTACAATGAAGATCTTATATCACCGAACCTTGAGGGAGACGATGGAGATGCGCATCCATCGACCTTCCCTTGTGCTAACTTTTTGAGTGATGCAGGGATTCTTGATGATTTCTTGCTCCTTATTAACAGGGTTGGATTGACTACATACATGATGGATGAGAGTAATCAATATGCTATTCTCACAAAGATTTTCATTGAAAGCTTTAAATTCACTAACTCTCATTTCAATCCTTCCATTGCATTTAAAATTTATGATAAGTCTATCACCATGTCTTTGGAGAGGTTTTGTGATATTCTAGGTATACCCATGTTTGGGACGACAAAGAAGATGCTACATCAGCCCACTGATTTGTTGGAGCTCTACCGAGGAGTGACTAATGATGATGACCATACAGCACAGCGTGGCAAGATAAGGAACATTCAACTCCCAGCTATTAGATATTTTACTTACTATCTTGCCACTAGTATTCTTGGTAGAGGGAACACTAGCAATATCTCCAACTATCACTTAGCTTTTCTAGCTACCGCTCTTGATGTTAGCAAGAAGTATAACCTCGGTGCTCTTATTGCTCATCGCCTAGCCACTAGGGGACCTATTTATGGAGGCATTATTGCTGCGCGCATTGTTGCTGCTCTTAGACTTCCTATTGCTCCTCATGATATATTGTTAACTCCACAGAGGCTTGATCTTGCTGCCATGAAGCTCCATCATTTTGTTACTGCTAACTCATGTGCAGGGAAATTAGTTTATAGAATGTTATTCACAGATGGAGAGGAAAGGGAAGTGCCCTTGCCACAGCCTAGTTTATTCAGTATTCACAGTAGGCCATGGTCACGCATGAAGGAGGAGTTGGACGAGCAGCTTAGGGTGCTCGGCTTCAACGTACATCATGGCGTCGTGGACCAGGAGGAAGAGGAGGAGCCGGCCTATCACTACACCACGTACCACACTGGGGCGCCCTTGAGCTCATATCAGGACGAAGGTGCTTCTTCGTCATATTTTGGGGACGCCACTTCATGGCCGAGCTAGGATTGATCTCCACTTAGGCCAAAAGCCTAAGCTTGGGGGGAGGTACGCCGATGGTTCACTCATCTACATATCATATTTTGTCGGTCCTTTGTATATCCATATTCCGCTTTCTTTTCTTTATTGTTCTCGTTCTTATTTCTTCTTTCCAAAACGCAAAAAGACCAAAAATATTTCCGGTTGTTTCTCTTTGTTTTCCTTTTTAGTTTCTAGCTTTGGTTTGCTTTACTTGCTATTTTCAGTTTGATATTTGAAAAATCCAAAAATATTTTGCTTTGTTTGCTATTTCCTTCTGTTCTTGTTTCAAAAATCGAAAACCCAAAAATATTTGTTGTTCTTCTTCGGTTTTGTAAAGTTTGTTGCAGAGTTCAGTCTCCTGTGACTCCATTGGAGCTTGGTATTCACTTCATATTATTCAAACCACACAAGTGAAAGGCAATAATGACGACATATGACAATCCGAGATGTGGTAAGAGGCTGGTATGAACTCTATTTGTTTTCATTTTTGTACATATACTCATCTATGTGGACATCCTTAGTCGGTTCACGTAAGGTATATGTTATCTAATGGATGCTTTGTAGTTTTTGCTCTCATATGATTAGTTCCAATTTACTAATAGTTTGTAGCATGTCATGTAGACGCTTGCTTGCATTGTTTTATTCATAATATGATATGTTATTGTGGTATCCACCTCTGAAAGTTTCATTTGAATCGACTTGGCACATGCTCAAGCATGCATATGACTGAACAAAAAGTCAATTAAGCCTCGATGATTTACTTTGCCTCAGAGTTCTTGTATCATTTTTATGCCTATATTAATTTTGTTTTATCGCAAGCATGATTATGACAGCTATTGCTCTCTCGATTGTCGCTTCCCAGTCTTTTGCTAGCCTTCACTTGTACTGAGAGGGAATACTTCTCGTGCATCCAATCACCAAAAACCAAGTCTACCAAAGAGTCCACTATAAATTCCTATGCATGGTATTTCAAAGCCATTCCAAGTAAATTTTCATGTGCTACCTTTCAAAACTTTCAACTACTTCTCATTTTGTGCCACTGTTTTTAGCTCATGGGGACGTAGTGGTCGGAATTGCTATCTTCCATATTAAATTGAGTACCCCTCGACTAGGCAGCTTCATCTGCTCGTCATTAATTTTGCAAGGGAGCTGGTCAGACCATTGTAATCTAATTCTAAAAAGAAAGAAAAAAGGCACTCCTCCATGGTATGTGAAAGTTGGTGGGCACCCGATGGAATCGGTTAGCCATGGTTTGAGAAAGGAAAAAGGTGGGGAGGAGTGCCAAAGCTTTATAAAAGAGCACCAATGTGCCAAATTTTCAAAGAACTCGGAATCGCTCTCACTTGTTTATTATGGAAGATAGCAAGTCCCCATTGCCAGTCATTGACATGAAACAACCACCTCTCAAAATAATTTTTTATCTCTGTTTTACAAATGAAAAGCCCTTGCACATGTTAAATCACTGCTTCCCTCTGCGAAGGGCCTTTCTTTTACCTTTTTGTTGAGTCTTCATCTTCTAACTTTAAGCACCTTCTTGAGAGCATAGCTGTTATTCTTAGTGTAATGTGCTTGTCCCAGAACACGGTTGATTGTGGTATAACTTTGATGCTTCTATCTTTGATATTTTTACTTCTAGTCTTCCCTTGAACTTCAGAGGTGCCTCAGCATTTATGTTTTGCTCCACAAATAAAGGCAAGCGGGATACCACTCTTCCATATCATTTATGAACATTACAATCTTGTAGCTTCTTATGTTCATGTTACTTGTTATTAGTGCATTGGCACTCTTTCATAGCTTGCTTGACTAGTATATATACATCCATGAAGCAAATGTGTTCGTGAAAGTTTCTTTTATCGCTCTCAGTTATTAACTGAATTGCTTGAGGATAAGCAAATAGCTAAGCTTGGGGGGAGTTGATACGTCCAAAACGTATCTACTTTCCCGAACACTTTTGCTATTGTTTCTCCTCTAATTTGTGTGTTTTGGATACAACTAACGCGGACTAACGCTGTTTTCAGCAGAATTGCTCTGGTATCTCGTTTTTGTGCAGAAATCCGACTTTTGGGAAAAATCCCGGAAAATATTACAAAAATTCTATTTTACCAGAAGACCCACGGAGCCAGAAGGGGAGACGAAGAGGAGCAAGGAGCTGGGCTCACCATCAGGGGGCGCGGCCCAGCCCTGGCCGCGCCCACCTGTGGTGAGGCCGCCTCGGCCGTCACCTCGACCCCTCCTTCCGCCTACATATACCCTCTGACCTGAAAGAAGCGGGGGTTCGGCGTTTTTCCCTGATAGACTTCCGCTGCGCCGCCACCATTAGAAACCGCGATTCGGAACCAGAAACTCCGTTCTGGCACCCTGCCGGGACGGGGATTTGGAGGAGATCTTCATCACCATCATCACCGACGTCTCTCCATCAACCATCCATGACTCCCCCATCCATGTGTGAGTAATTTCCGCTGTAGGCGAAGGGGATGGTAGGGATTGGATGAGATCATTCATGTAATTTGCTATGCGATTGTTAGGGCATAGTGCCTAGTATCTTTTATTAGTGCTTATGACATTGTTGCAACTTGTTGTGCTTAATGCTTGTCACTTTGGGCCCGAGTGCCATGATTTCAGATCTAAACTTGTTATTGTTATATGATGATACTTGTTGTTTATGGTCTTACCTACAAGTTGTATACACATATTGTTGTCCGGAACCCGAGGCCCCAAAGTGACAGAAATTGGGATAACCGGAGGGGATGGCTATGATGTGAGGATCACATGTGTTCACCGAGTGTTAATGCTTTGCTCCGGTACTTTATTAAAAGGAGTACCTTAATTACCAGTAGTTTCCCTTGAGGCCCTGCTACAACAGGCTGGTAGGACAAAAGATGTCGTGCAAGTTTCTCATTGCGAGCACGTACGACTATATACGGAACACATGCCTATGATTGTTAGTGCTAGGATGTTTATCATTATTTATCTGCAATTGCCCATGTCTCACTGATTTTATGAATTATCTTATCCATGCAACGCCCGTACATCCATCCCTATGCCTACAGTATTTCATCCTACTGATTACTATTGCTACTATTACTGCTTTTATTTTACTATTGCTATTGCTGTTTCACTACTATCACCACTATAAAACTGTTGCTACTGATAAACCGCTGCGAGCAAGTTTGTTTCCAGGTGCAGCTGAATTGACAACTCATCTGTTAAGGCTTATAAATATTCTTTGGCTCCCCTTGTGTTGAATCAATAAATTTGGGTTTTACTTCCCTCGAAGATTGTTGCGATCCCCTATACTTGTGGGTCATCATGGCCCCACTCCGAAACCTTCTAGAACACTCTAGTACAATACCGATAAACTCCAAATCTTTTCCAGAATCCAAAAACTGCTTTCTTTTATATGAATCTTATTCTCCGGACTATTCTGAAACCTCTCGTGATGCCTAGGATCTCAGCCAAGACTCCGAACAAAAACTCAATAACCAATTATCCATTCTATCCTAGCATCGATGCATGTTAAGTGTGTGACCCTATGGGTTCGAGAATATGTAGACATGATCTTCTATCAATAATCAACAGCGGGATCTGGAAACCCATATTGATTCCCACATATTTATCGATGATAATATCGGATGAACCACGATGCCATGATTCAATTAATCCCGTATATGTATTCCCTTCGTCTCACGATATTTTACTTGCCCGAGATTCGATCGTCGGTATCGACATTCCTAGTTCAATCTCGTTCACAGCAAGTACTTTGCTCATTCCGTAATCCGATATCACTTTGTGATTAACTCCTTAACCACATGCTTGCAAGCGGTGTTGATATCGATTACCGAGTGGGCCCAAAGTATATCTCTCCGACTTGGGAGGGACAAATTCCATCTCGATACATACAACCCAACAAGTACTTTCCGATCACCTGAGAGACACCTTTATGATCACCCTTTCATAGGATGATGTTTGATGACCTCAAAGCTCTCTTCCGGCACTAGGGAGTTGCATTATCTCATGGTCTAAGGAATACAATACTTGACATAGGAAAAAGCTTCACAAAGATGAACATAATGACACAATCTAATTGTTGTGCTTTATTTGGGTCTGTCCATCACATCATTCTCCTAATGACATGATCTCATTATTAATTGACAACTCATATCTATGGTTAGGAAACCTTAACCATCATTAATCAATGAGCTAGTCCATAGAGGCGTACTAGGGACACGGTGTTGTTCATAAACCACACAAGTATTAAGGTTTCCGCTTAATACAATTCTAGCATGGAATATAAACATTATCATGAACAAGAATTATAATAATAACATCTTGGGATTTCTATTTTCATGCCCTCAGGTCCTTAGTTGTACTCAGTTTTCCCCAGCTCCTTAGTTTTTCCTCAGTTTTCCCCAAGCCCTTGTCTGAAACCCTCACAAGGAGCTCGGACAGGAGGATTCCCGTTTAGTTGACCATTTTGTGCTGACGTGTGGGGCCACGTCGTGTGGGGCCGCGTCGCGTGGGGCTGGTAGAAAGGGACCGCGTGGGATAGGACGAGACCGTGTTTGGTTGTATGTGAGAGCTCGGTTCTGTCTCTCTCGGCCCAAATTGGCATTTTTCAGAGCGCCTTTTTCCCCTCTCTCTCTGTAAGATTTCTCTCTCTTTTCACCAAATTAGTATCAAATCTAGAGAAGCTTCTATTTCTGTCTTTCTTCAATGATTGTTGCCTTTTGGCCCAGGTTTTTTGCCCAATATGGTAACAAATCTAGTAGGAAATCTAGAAGCTAGTATAGGATAAATTCACAGCAGCATAATAAATCCAGAAAACTAAGTATAATACATAAACTGCATATAGCAGCCAAAAGCAGCCAATAACAATGTTAATGTTCACGACAAACTAAGCTAAAAATAATACAAGACGCAATGTATGGCCAACATGAAGATTAGAATACCCCAGGATGAATGAATCTGTTCTTCATTCAGCATATATTTCTTCATCGCTCCATTCTCTGATCTGAAGGAAATATTCATTGAACTCCTTCCGTCTGCAGTGTGCAACCAATACATCCTCTAAACGGTATGGCCTTTGTTCATTTCTCAGACCGTAGTTTCCTAATCTATCCACACATAGTGGCCACTCATCCCAGGCCTTTATATCATCAAAGTACTCTCTGATATAACCCAAATCCGCGTAGTAGATGCAGCCAGGTCGAAGTGTCGGGTGCACTCTGGTGTCGACGGAGATATACCGGATATAATGGATGAAGAAGGCACGACTGCCAATGTTACTGACGGCATGGAGAGAGCGGCTCTCAGTGTCCACATGGTACACCAATGGTTGACCTTCCTCCAAATGCCTGTTGTCACTGCCGCCGCCCAACAACACAAGCAACAGATCACCATCCGACTTCATAAGGTAGAACTTGTCATTTCTAAGTTCTAGAAATGAAAATAGTGTCTCCATGTTGACAGTGCTCGCGCGCTGCTCCAACTGGACATTGTTGGTGCACACTAATTTTCCGAACTCAAAATTGTTCACAGCTATTGCATACAATTCACCATTGAACGGGGTAATGCAACACAGAGAATGGTGCTCGATCGAAAATCTTCCTTCTCCCCAATCTTCATCTATACCCTTAGTTGGAGTGCTCTCATCGACCCAAGCAATTTCCGCTGGGTAATCTGTGGAAACGAAGACCATAGTCGGGGACTTCATTATAGCGACTGACTCTAGAATAATAGATGGCATCTGCGTCTCAAACATAGTGTTCAATGTCTTTGTGAGTGGGTTCAGAAGTCGTATCCTTTGCGGCTGGTTCTTCTGGGCAAGCATGATGATGCCACGGCAAAAGCCGACGAAGTAGTATCTAAAATATATTGATGAAGATAACATTCAGCACTAAGATATTTATGATTGAAAATAAAAATAGATTAACTCTATAGATATGGAGGAATTTGAACCTTGCATGAACTTCCGTTAGATCGATGGTGACCTAGCGGGATGTGCGGAGGTGGAGGAAGGTGAACTCAGCGGTGCGTGGAAGGGTGTGTTCTACCATGATCCTTTCGTGCAGGTGCACGTCGGGGCTCAGGTAAATCTGAGCGCCAATTTCTACAAACTTGCCTCAAAGCAGAGTAGGTGACAAGGGTTAACTCGACAAATGTCCCAGATGAAGAACTTAGGATCGGGGAGATAGGGCGTCAGATGAACTCGAAGGTAAAATCAGTCAAACGAGGTGGCTATCAAAAGTAAACGTGGGTGTAAACCTCGCTTGCTTTCAATCTGTCCCACACCGTCCCCTCCTAGCCCCTATATATAGGTGGCCAGGTCTCGAGGATCGGGTTGGATCCGATACAGATTACAATACCGATATACGACATAAACTCGTATTTCAACTAGTATTACAATTGGCCTAGCTAAACGGGCCTCAGGGGTACTCAACTGATGGGCTCTATTATCTATACCCTTGTCAGTAGCCCCCGAGATTCTACCAGAATTAAGATTTGGGTTGAATCTCAGATCTTTAAATCTTCGACTTGATCAACTCTTTGACTCCTTCTTATCTTCAAATCTTCGACTTGGTCTTTCAACTTAACTTTTTTATAATAATGTCTTGCAAGGGGTTTCGATAAACAAGCCTGACAACTCTGACGGATCAAGAGGCCAGTTAACTGCTGGAACAGATACTTGTCACCTACTTCAAATTCAATCCCCTTGGACTTGAATTCGGGAAACCGGTCAAATCCATTCTTTTGCCGCATTTAGGCCTTACAAAGAATGAATCCCAGTGGTTCTTAGGGTACCCAGTGCGTCCACCAGGATTTTCTTTGTGTCGTAGACATGGATAAGTTCCAGCAGAGTGCATCCATGTGTGTATACCAGGCCACACAGGATGGATCCCGGGGTCTTACCTTCATGTTATATTTCAACCACGACATTCAAGTTTTGTCGCGATGACGCAACTCGAGAATTATATTTCGCAGCCTTGTTTGACTGATTCAATATACGTAATTTTTTGAGTTACCCCTTTTTAACTTTCATGAATATCTTCCGATGGGACTAATCGATGTATATTATATCGGCAATGTAGCCGAAGTTCCTTGCTGACGAGATGCAACCAATTACGTCTAAGCCTTATGTCTATCAACATTGTTCCTTATTATCAGCTTTGACTCGCCTCCTTTCTTTTGTCGACTTCTTTCTATCGGGTGCGCGACAGCGCTCGTGATGGGAGTAGCCCCCGAGGCTATAGCCGAAATTTTCAGGTATAGGCTCAAGAAAATAGATAGACCTGTTCCATATATTTCTTCTCGTGACCTTTGTCGACATTATTTTCCTTTTCAGTTGTTATCTTCTGCTTATGACGCAAGCCCCCGAGTCAAGGACGAGGTGGACTTGCGTTTTTTATAGATACTTTCTTATCCCCTGCTTTTTTTTGTACACATCTTTTTCCTTGATACGTTGATTCTTCTGTACTACCTGCACTTTAAATACTCAGAAATGTATTTTGGGCCTTGCTTCCCCAGAGGCCCATTAGTACGTGCTTAAAAATAAAGCAGATTTGGCTAGGGTAAAAACCCTAACTCTTTCATTAGCTCCTTTCTCCACCGCATCGCCTTCTTCGTGCTTATCCCACCTAGGGTTTTTCGCTCCCAACGCTTGTCTCCATGGCCGATGCAAGTGGATCACGCTTAAGCATCGACGCCCCAGTGGAGAAAAGGGGCCACAGCCGCCCTCGCGGTAGCAAGAACAAGGCTACCACCACAACTCTGGTGGCATCATCGTCTGCTCCGGTGAAGCGGCGCCCGGGCCGTCCGGCCGGGAGTAAAAATAAAATCAAGGTGCCATCCACTATACCATGTCCAAGTGCTCCTTCTGATAATGCTTCTCCTCCCAGAATCTATTCCTTTTTCTGCATTGCCGGCGCGCAGTGCCGTGAGATTCAGCGCTTACCGCTGAAATTCACCAAGTTCATGGACGAGCGAGAACTGCGAGAAGCGGTTCTGCGTGAACACTCCGGGGGAGGAACTCCCTATGAAGTGGAGGTTTGTTACGACGGCGCCGGTGAGCAGTACTTCAAGGGCGGCTGGTCGCAATTTGCGGAGGATCACGACCTCCATCAAGGCTTTTTCATGACTTTTGACTTCCATATTGGCACGTCGAAGTTCGACGTGAGAATCTATGATGGCACCCAGTGCCAGAAGGAGTATGAAGCCGAAGTGCATTTTCATTAGTTTTCTCTCTATGTAATCTCCTTCCTTCGTGTTTATCTGTAATGAGTAGTCGTGCCTGGACTATGTGTTTACTTTATTAATAGACTATGGGAACAAATCATGGTTCCGAGGTGTGCGCATTTAATATTTTATCGGGTTCCTTTGAACCGCTCATGTCACTGCTGAAATATCGGGTTGCAATCAACCTTGTAATATGCCTCAGATAATCACAAATCTCGATAACTCACTAATATTATTTCATACGACTCGAGGGTCTAAGCCCCCTAGTGGAAAGTACAGCATTTACACAGATTTTCGATTTGACCCAAGGAACCCGACCTATGGCCTCATGTTCTGGGTTCGGAGGGTCATAACTCAAAAATCTATTTCTCGCCTTATATTGCCTATGCGTAGAACTGTCGTAGTTGCTCTGCATTCCACGGGTTACTCTCGTCTTTCCCTGTTTTCTTGTCTTGTAATCGATAAGCTCCTCCTGGTATTACTTCTATCACGATGTAAGGTCCCACCCATGGGGACTCAAGTTTTCCATGGCTATCTTGCTTGAGGCGTAGAACTAGATCTCCCACCACGAAAGATCGTGGACGAACGCGACTACTGTGGTAGTTTCGCAGATTTTGCTGATATTGAGTAGCTCTGGCTAGTGCTACGTCTCTTGCTTCGTCGAGTGCATCGACATCATCCTGAAGTGCTTCTGTGGAAGTTGTTTCGTCATATGAGGCAATTCTTGGAGCTTCATGGGTGATCACAACTGGAAGAACGGCTTCTACACCATGGACCAGGAAGAAAGGCGTCTCTTGGGTAGCTGCATTGGGTGTAGTTCAGAGACTTCAGAGTACGAAGGGCAGCTCATCTGCCCAGGCGTGCTTGGCTTTTTCGAGAGGCGCTAACAACCTTTTCTTTATCCCATTGCATATCAAGCCATTGGCTTTCTCGACTTGCCCGTTTGTCTTTGGATGTGCCACAGATGCGAATTTCAATTTTATTCCCAAACTCTCGCAGTACTTTTTGAACTCCTTTGATGTGAAGTTTGTCCCATTGTCTGTGATGATGCTCTGTGGTACTCCAAAGCGAAAAACTATTGACTTGATAAAATTGATTGCCGCTGTAGAGTCTTGGGTTGTTACGGGGGCTGCCTCTACCCACTTAGTGAATTCGTCGACTGCTACTAGCATATAAACATGCCCTCCTAGCCAAGATTTGTGCAGTTTTCCCACCATGTCTAGACCCCATTGTGCGAAGGGACAAGATAATGGTATTGGTTGCAACTCCGCTGCTGGTGCATGTGGTCGAGATGCAAAACATTGACAAGCTTCGCACTTCCTCAATATATCTTTCGCGTCTTCAATGGCTGTGAGCCAATAAAATCCTGCACGGAACTCTTTGGCTGCAGTGGCCCTGCTGCTGGCGTGATGTCCACATACCCCTGCGTGGATGTCCTTTAAGATTTCTTGTCCCTCTTGAGGAGTAATGCACCGTTGCAAAACGCATGTTATACTTCTCTTGTATAGTTTTCCTTGTAACACGACGCAAGCCTTGGATCGTCGTATTATTCTTTTTGCTTGCACTGTATCTTCGGGTAGAGTTTTGTTTACCATGTATGCCAAGTATGGTTGCATCCAAGTTTCCTCGATCATCATGACTTCTTCGGGTTCAGCTGTCCCGCGATTATCAGCCCCCGAGCCGTTTGTTTGGTTCTGGACTTGTTCTCCCGCAGTCGAAACTTTGCTACTTTTTATTGATCTTTCTATGATTTTTTTTCCAAAAGACTCCATGTGGTATGGGTAAGCACTGGGACCCGATATTTGCTAAAGTGTCAGCTTCCTCGTTGCTAGCTCTACTGACATGCGAAACTTTGCATCCGTCGAATGTTCCCTCGAGGTAATAATATAAGTTTCTGTTTGTAGTCATATTGTCGCTGATGGCGTCGCACTTATTCATCACTTGTTGAACGACGAGATTTGAATCTCCAAATATTTTCAGTCGAGTTGCTCCACAAGCTTTGGCCATTTTCATCCCATGGAGCAACGCCTCGTATTCAGCTTCATTGTTGGAAGCTTGAGGAAAACTCATCCTCAGCATATATTTCAACTTGTCGCCTTGTGGTGATATCAGGACTACCCCTGCTCCTGCGCCTTGGATTCTTTTTGATCCGTCAAAATACATTGTCCACACACTCGATAAATCTGGTGGCCTTGTGTTCTGTAACTCCAGCCACTCTGCTGTGAAATCTGGTAAAATTTGGGACTTGATCGCCTTTCGCTTTTCATACGTGATGTTCAGGGGTGATATATTGATTCCCCATAAAGAGACACGTCATGTTGCTGAAGGATTGTTTAATATACTGGATAGTGGTGCTTCTTTGACCACTATAATTGGGTGGACCGCAAAATATTGCCGTAGTTTTCGTACTGTCGTGAATACGCTGTATGCGAGTTTCTGATAGTGCGGGTACCTTTGTTTCGTCAGAGATAGTACCTCACTGACAAAATATACTGGTCGTTGGACTCCATGAGCTTTTCCTTCTTCACTTCTTTCGACTACTAATACTGTGCTCACCACTTGATGTGTGGCTGCAATATATAGTAGTAGTGGCTCTTTTTCTTTTGGTGCGACCAACACCGGTGGTGTGGAAAGCACTTTTTTCAGTTGTGCGAAGGCTGTGTCCGCTTCTTCTGTCCACTCAAATTTGTCGTCTGATTTTTTCATCAACGCATAAAAAGGGAGCGCTTTTTCTCCTAGTCTTGCAACAAATCGACTTAGTGCCGCGACGCGTCCTGCGAGCTTCTGTACATCGTGCAGCTTTGTGGGCTTACCCATCGTTAATATCGCTTGGATCTTCTTTGGGTTTGCCTCTATTCCTCTTGCGGATACCAGGAATCCCAAGAGTTGTCCTACAGATACCTCAAAAGAACATTTTGTCGGGTTAAGCTTAAGCTTGTACCTATTTAAGTTGTCAAAGGTCTCTGCTAAATCACTGATTAGTGACTCTTCTTTTCTTGTTGTAATGACCACGTCGTCGATGTAGACTTGAATGTTTTGTCCTATTTGACTTCTGAGGCAATTTTGCATCATCCTTTGGTAGGTTCCTCCTGCGTTTTTTAGGCCGAAAGGCATGACTTGGTAGCAGAACATGCCATAAGGTGTTATGAAAGCTGTTTTTCCTCATCCTCTTTCTTCAGCTTGATCTGGTTGTAACCAGAATATGCATCCAGGAAGGAAAGCCTTGCGCACCCTGCTGTCGAGTCAATTATCTGATCGATGCGAGGTAGAGGGAAGGGATCCTTTGGACAGTGCTTGTTGAGAGACGTATAGTCAACACACACTCTTTGCACATCGGTGTTTTTCTTGGGTACTATGACTGGATTGGATACCCAAGTCGATGTTTTTATTTCTCGGATGAACCCTGCGTTTTCGAGTCTGTGTAGCTCGGATGCTATTGCTTTCCTTTTGGGTTCATCAAATCTTCTCAATGGTTGTTTGACTGGCTTTGCTTTGGGATCGACGTTTAGTGTGTGCTCGATGAGTTCCCTGGGAACCCCTGGCATGTCTAAAGGACACCAGGCAAAGATTTCCTAGCGCTCACGGAGGAACTCGACGAGCACGCTTTCCTATGCGGGATCCAGGTTTACTGCTATAGAGGTAGTCTTGTTCGGGTCTGTGGGGTGGACCTGGATTTTCTTCGAGTCTTGAGTTGCGTCAAAAGCCTGGTCTGGCAGGGATCGCCCGACGTCGGGTAGTACATTGTGGTCGGTTTCACCTTTCAGCCTTGCGTATTCTGCTGTCATGCCGAAGGTTTGCGCCAATCTGTTGAATTCCTTGTCACAAGTGTTGGATACTTCAAAGCTGCCTTGAGCTATGATTGTTCCTCTGGGCCCTAGAATTTTTAGCGTAAGATACGCGTAATGGGGTACTGCCATGAATTTTGCAAATACTGGACGCCCCAGGATTGCATGATATTGTGAAGGCCAATCCATGACTTCGAACTCTAATTTTTCTTTGCGATAATTGCTGTTGTCACCGAAACAAATGTCGAGTTCTATTTTCCCGAGAGGGTAATTTGCGCTTCCCGGTACTATCCCGTGGAAAGAGTAATCTGTTGGCTTTAGACTATCCAATGAGATGCACATTGCCCTCAGAGTTCTTGCGTATATTAAGTTTATGCCGCTTCCTACATCCATGAATACTCTCCCGATGTCGTATCCCCCTATTTGCGCCTTTAGTACCATTGGGGCGTGCCCTGGCCTGGGAACTTTCCTCGGGTGGTCTGCTCTGCTAAATCTGACTGGTTTATCGGACCACTGCAAGTACTCTGTAGTAGCTGGTGGTGATGATATTGCCAAGTTGACCTGTCTAGATATGCTCTTCCTTTCTTTCTTTGACTTTGGTACTGGTTGAATCATTGCTGATATATATACTTTTGGGGATTTCTATTTTCGTGCCCTCGGGTCGTTAGTTGTGCTCAGTTTTCCCCAGCCGCTTAGTTTTTCCTCAGTTTTGCCCAAGCCCTTGTCTGAAACTCTCACAAGGAGCTCGGATGGGAGGAATCCCGTTAAGTTGACCGTTGGTTGGTGCTGGCAAGTGGGGCCGTTGTTGGTGCCCCGCAGTGGACACGCCTCCACTTATCCAGATCATCGTGGGACCCGCAACTTGTCCACGTTAGCGCGCCGGACCCACAGCTTACCCAGGTGCCCGTTGCAAAATGGGAGCCTGAGTCAGCCCCACGCCCGCGCCCGTGCCATTGCTTCCCCCTTCTTTCCCCACGCCCCATTGTTCTTCTTCTCCGCCAGCGGCAGCCCTTCTCCGGCAGGCGGGTGATGTCTAGTTTCTCTTCGACCTCCCGTTCTTCATGGTCGCAGTATGGACCCATGCCTTTGACAAGATGCCCTGACTTCCCACGCCAAGAGCCTTTGAAGCGGTCGATCTGTAAGACGAACGACAACGACAACCATGGATGTGAGTTCCTTGCATGCGAGAGCTTGCCATATAGAGAGGGGGATAAGGTTAGATCTCGCTCCAATTGCTCTGTTTTCTCTCGATTTTCTTGTTATTCCCTCGAATTTGGGATTTAGGGTTCACGTTGTTGTTTTCAGATCCTGAAGAAATGCAGGTATTTTGAGTGGATCGATGTGTACGTTCAGAGGCTTAAATTGCAGGAATCAATTGGCGGTATTGGGGAGCGCAATTTGGGAGGGGGGTACTTGCTGTAGAGAATGCGGCGGAGAGAGGGGCCATCCCGATTATGCCTAATGCTCCTAATGCAGAACTGGTGGAAGTGAAGGGAGAACTGAAGAAAATGAACAAGTAGTTAAAGCAGCTGATCGAGTTGAAGAAGCAAGCTAATCTGATGGCTGGTTGTTTTTTTGTTGTATAATTGCGATCGGATTCTTATCATTGCTCGTCAAGCGCTAGAAGTTGTTACAAGGGATCCCTTGTTACAAATCCATTATTCAGTTACATGTACTTGTAGTTGTTTTCAAAGTTAGTGTGTGCATTCACCAAAATTACCAAAAAAAATAAGTGTTAGGGAATATAGGAATGCTAAAGATAGTTGATAATTATTAGAGGGGTGACAAATAATGCATTCACCGAAATCCCACAAATATGTATGTCTCATGTTTATACCAAAATTATACCACTTTTGGGACGTTTCAAATAACCAAAACTATATCCCAAACTATATTCCCTAAAAGAAAAGGAATGCTAAAGAAAGTTGATAATTGTTAGAGGGGTGATAAATAATCCATTCACCGAAATCCTACAAATATGCCAAATATGTATGTCTCATGTTTCTACCAAAATTATACCATTTTTGGGCCGTTTCAAATTGCCAAAACTATATTCCCTAAAAGAAAAGGAATGCTAAAGATAGTTGATGATTGTTAGAGGGGTGATAAATAATTCATTCACCGAAATGCCCCAAATATGTCAAACATGTATGTCTCATGTTTCTACCAAAATTATACCACTTTTGGGCCGTTTCAAATTACGAAAACTATATTCCCTAAAAGAAAAGGAATACTAAAGATAGTTGATAATTGTTAGAGGGGTGATAAATATGTATGTCTCATGTTTCTACCAAAATTATACCACTTTTGGGCCGTTTCAAATTACCAAAACTAAATTCCCTAAAAGAAAAGGAATGCTAAAGATAGTTGATAATTGTTAGAGGGGTGATAAATATGTATGTCTCTTGTTTACCACTTTTTAGTTTAACATTTTTAAATCGTGGAAAATAATGCATAAATAGAGGGAATATAGTTACATGGCAAAATAATCCATAAATGCACACGGATCGACTCCACCAACCGTTGATCCACCGACAGACAGAGAGAGAGGGGTGGCCACGAAGAGAGAGAGAGAGGGTGGCCACGAAGAGATGGATAGGGGTATACTGCCCGTTAGATCAGTGGATCAATGATTGGTGGAGTCAATCCATGTGACAACTGCTCAACCAATCAGGATAAGTTTGGGTTTCTGTGAGCATTTGTGACAGTACTTGAGGGCAAAACTGAGTAGTACTAAGAAACCAAGGGCACATAAATAGTAAATAGACTAAGGGATTCAAACAAAATAATTACAAAATGAAAAATGCGTGTTTTGTACAATATAATTCATATTGGGCTACATCAAATTATTTGCAATTCAAATATACATGAGTGTGACAATTATGGCCTCATTTAGACAAACTATGTTTTGGGGAAGATGTTTTGCAAAGGGGTTTGAGTGGAAAACCATGCATCTTCATAGCTACTAGTGATTATGAGAAGTGGCAATTTGTGGTAAAACATGATTTATCTATGTTTGTTAAGGTGGCAGGTTGCGTAGGAAGACTCCATGAGTAGGTGCCACTATATTTTTATTTTTTTGGATTTTTTTGTGCATGAAATGACTCAATTAGCTATGTTAATCTCATTTGTTGACTCTCTGTTGACCAGCTACTTGAGGGTAGAACTGAGTATATTGCACTTGCCAGTCTAAGTACTCGAGGGGAAAACTGAGTACATATAAAATTTCTGTAGAAGGCCCGAGGGTAGAACTGAGTACACCAAACGTCGAAGGGTTAGCCTCGTGTCGCGGTGCACGCTGCAGCCGTGCATAGCAGACGCGTGTTGCGGTACACCAAACGCCACCTTCGTCTTTATAGAGTCCTTCTTTCTATCTCTCGACGCTTGCCCACTCTCTCATTCTCACTGCAACCGCCTCTCCTGTCCCATCATCTTCTCCACTTCACGTCGAAAAAACCCCTAAGAAAAAACCCCGACGATGGAGAAGCATGAGATGCCCATTGCCGACGTAGCCGCCGGCGCATCGGCCGTCGGCGCATCGGCCGCCGGCGCATCGGCCGCCGCCCCCGTCCAGGCCCCCGTCGCTGCTTCCGATGTAGGTGCCGGCGCATCAGCCGCCGGCGCAATGGCCGCCGCCCCCGTCCAGGCACCCGTCAAGGCCCCCGTCGATTGGGACCTGTATGAAGACCCGTACGAACCAGTGCCGTACGTCGCACCGGCAAACCCCTATGACACCAGCATCGTCGACGACTACCCGGAGGTAACCCTTTGTTCCCTTGTTCTTATGCCATTTCAATCCTTTTGTGTTAGATCTAGCGTTATTAGGGTTCGTCTGTTCCTAGTTCAATCCTTTTATGATAGATCTAGCGTTATTAGGGTTAGTCTGTTCCTAGTTCAATCCTTTTATGATAGATCTAGCATTATTATGATAGATCTAGCGTTATTAGTGTTTGTGATTTGCTTTTGTTTAAGATTCGGTTAACTTATGTGAGTAATCAATCCCATCCGGTTAATTTGTGCCGATGATGATGAATATTTGGGCACAAATTGATTCAGGGTTTGGTCTATGAACAATTGGTGTGTACAAATTTGTTGTGCATGATCTTTGGTTCACTGACCCAAATCCTGGATATAAGTGTGTCCAATGTAACCGAGGCTTCTTTTTTTCATGCCCATATTATCATGCATGATCTTTTGTTCACTCCCTGTTCCATCATCGCTGCAATTGACTCTGTGTTTTTCGATCTTTGGTGCGACGTGACAGGTGCAGAGCAGCGACGTCGATAGCGACGACGAGTCCTTCCACACCAAGACTCGTCACGTCCTCAGGAGGCTGCAGTCCGGCCATTACGATCGCCACTTTGCTCGAGGCGTTTATAGGTGCCCCTTCTGCAACAGGAGGCTCCGCGCCACCGACTTCAACTGCCTGATGAACCATGCCGAATCCCTTGGCAGTGCCCCTGGCGGCGCTAGAGTTGGAACGACCGTGAACGTGCATGCGTTCATGGCCAAACACAAAGCACTTGGGATTCACCTGCGCAGCCTCCAAGCTTAATCCCATGTAAAATGTAGCTTATGTTGGATCTAGGGATCGGTAGTACTGTTTGATATGTCCTGAATATATATATATATGCTATGTTGGCTGCTGTATGCAGCTTATCCTATATTTTCTCGATTTATTATGCTGCTGTGAATTTATCCTCTACTAGCTTCTAGATTTGCTACTAGATTTGTTAACATATTGGGCAAAAAACGAGGGCCAAAAGGCAACAATCATTAAAGAAAGACAGAAATAGAAGCTTCTCTAGATTTGATACTAATTTGGTGAAAAGAGAGAGAACTGTTACAGAGAGAGAGGGGAAAAAGGCGCTCTAAAAAAATGCCAATTTGGGCCGAGAGAGACAAAATCGAGCTCTCACGTACAACCAAACGCGGTCTCGTCCTGTCCCACGCGTTCCCGTTCTACTAGTGTCGGGGGGATGACCCCCGGTAGGGTCAAGAGGCTAGAAAGATACAAGGTTCATGGTTGACTTTTATGCCAGTTGACCAAGGGAAGGGCCTGACCGGAATATAGGAGCATCGGCCAGGCCGGCATATATGTATATCCCGGCTGATGTCTGGATATGCAGGATTAACCGGAATACTAACTGGGGAGTGCCGGCATATACTTAGATATGCCGGCCTATCTATTCTGTGTGTTGTGCAGGAGCAGGGGAGGCCGGATTACCCGACCTTCATAGGTCGTAGGTCCGGCATATATGTCCAGGATATGGCCAACGGTCATATCCGGGATACTTAAGTCAACCAAGGTGTCACATCGCTACAATCAAGGAAGAAAACATCCAAGCATGGTAGCAGGGTGATGGCAGGGTGCACAGTGGAGGTTACCTACCCTCACTGTGCACAAGTACAAGCTTACCTCAGAGTGGTAAGGTCACAGTCCTGGAAGTACAAGGTACAGCAAGGGGAGTCCCATCGAGAGCAATCAGGGAGAAAGTCATGGGCGTCTGCCCTCGACAGCAAGTCCTGTTTGGAGTGTAGTTGGTGTCTCCTGGTCTTCTATGACCGTTGTAACCCTGGCCACCACTATATAAGGTGGCACAGGGAGTCCTAGCAAAGGGTTGAAGGTTTGTTGGTCACTGAGTATTCCTACACTTAGCAGTTCATCTTCCTCCTCTAAGCAAAGAGCTTGGAAGCACCAGTGTTGTATACTCCATCGATCCAAATATAAAGCAAGTAGAGCAGGAGTAGGGGTGTTATCTCCTTACGAGAGCCCCGAACCTGGGTAGATCTGTGTTCCTTTCTGTCGGGCTCTTTAGCTCGTTCCCCTCTCCCGAATCCTCCAGCATCTAGTCGGCCCCCATTTAAGCCATCCTATGGCATATGTTGTTTCACCACGACGACATTTGGCGCCCACCGTGGGGCTGATCGATATGCTGGGAGGAGTGTTTATTCGGACGGGGTCTGTGATAGCAGCTTCAGGAGTGCGCGTGGTCTCTGGCCTCGTCCAGAGGCTAGGCTCGCTCAGCTTCGTCAGTGACAACGCTGGATGTCTCGGCGGCCGGTCGTTCCCCAGGGATGGCCGGATCATGTCTTTCGGTTCCCACGAGGTGTACGTGGGGACTGAGAGAGTTTGCAGGGAAAAGGTGCTGGTGGCGTCGGATCCTCCGTCACATCGGTTGGCTCACGCTGGGCGTAGAGCTCGCTCAGTAGAGTCGGCCGAGGTGATGATGGCCGGCACATCAGCGCTGCCGGCAGACGGTGCCGGCAAAGCCGCAGCAGCAGCAGCAGGAGATACTCCCCCAGAGCCGCTGAAGGCCAAGAGGTCGGCACGTCCTCCGTTGGAGCGTGTCGAGAACCTGGCCAGCACTTATGCTGTGCCGGCAAAAGGTCAGGTGCTTCTTCCCGTCATCGAGCGACTTCTCGAGCCGGTGCGATCCGGCGATGATCCGGAGCAAACAAGGGAGGTCCTAGAGGGATCTCGTCAGGCCCTCGTCGACGAGGCCCTGGCCATGCACCAGGAGCGCGAACGGTTTAACCGGCAACTCCGTGAGTATGAGGCAGCCCATGGTTTTACTCCTGTGGTAACCTGGCCTAGCCGGATAGATGAGGTTAGAACTAGAGGCAGGGATCTTAACACTGAGCTAGGCAAAGATGCTAGGGCTAAGAGTCATACTGCAACTAGTACTGTGCCTAAGGTAATTTATAGCTCCCCAGTAAAGAACCTTAGAGCAGCAGCCGAGGTAGCTAAGGACTTAGCTAATTTGTCCGGCGAAGCACTGCATGAGCAGCAAGCCCGGCTTAACCATCTTTTGTCTGAAGCTACTAAGCAGCAGGAGGCCTTTAAGAAGGCAAACCCAGGTGCCGGGGCATCCCAGTACATTGCGTCGGTAGGAGGTGCCGGCGCTAGATCGAGGGGCGAGGCTTCGTCCCCGCATCCAAGTGCCCGGCGTGCCGGAAGTGTGACCTCTGGCCGCCGGGACAAGCAGATCCAAGTGTATGATCCGGCAATCGCCGGAAAGCAGGCAATAGTGCAGAAGAGTGCCGGACAGGCTGACAAGTATGTCGGCAGCAAGAAGGCTGGCCAGAATGTGCCGGCCGGGCATGGGGCAGCGTCGGCCGGTGCTGGCCGGAGTAACAGTGCAGCCCGGCGTCAGCAGCAGGGCGCCGGAGGTGCAGTGCAGCAGCAAGGTGCAGGTCAACCGGGACATCGTGAAGATGATGGCAATTCCGCCCTTGTCAGGGCGGGATATCAGCAGCAGCATCAGCAAGGCCGGCATACTAAGCAGTATCAGCCGGAGCAGCAGCAGGAGAAAGTGATCGCGGGCCCAATTGCATCCCGGCTAGGACCTCGGTCCTTAGCAGCAAGTGATGCGCGCTTCAAGCTGGACAGGATTCACCAAACGGAGTTGGTGGAGAGACAAGGAGCTCCGGGTCCTATGTGCTTTGGACCCCGGATCATGGGTGAGCCGGTACCTTACTTCTTCCAGCTCGCGCGTGGCGCGAGGACATATAACGGCAGTACAAAGCCGGAAGATTGGTTGGAGGATTACTCCACCGCAGTGAACATTGCTGGAGGAAACCTCAGATGGGCGGTACGATATGTACCGCAAATGCTAGAAGGACCAGCCAGGATATGGCTGAACAATCTGCCGGCCGGAAGTATCAATGGCTGGGTTGATTTCGAGGAGCAGTTTGTGTCAAACTTCACCAACACATACAAGAGGCCGAATCGTCCTCAGCAGCTGGCTAACTGCCGGCAAGGAGTGAATGAGACTGATCGTGACTACCTGACCAGGTGGTGCACCTTGCGCAATTCCTGCGAAGGAGTTGTCGAGCAGCAGGCCATCATGTGGTTTGCACATGGGTGCCGGCACGGCACCATGTTGTGGCAAAAGCTACAGAGGGAAATGCCGGCCACATTGGCCGAGACAATCAAGATTGCTGATAGTTATGCTCTGGGAGATCCTATGCAGCCCACCCTTGATTCACAAGGACAGGGGCAGACTCAGGGGAACACCAACAGCGCCGGGAGACCAGGGCAATACTATCGCACTGATAACCGCAACAAGAGAAGAGATGAAAGGCCGGATTACCGGTATGGGGCAGCACAAGTAGCAGCGGTGGAGGAAGAGCAAGAGGGCGCCGGCAGTAGCCAGCGTCCGAGATATGAGGGCTATCAACAGCCTCAGCAGCAACAACCGCAGCAGCCACCGCAGCCCTTCTAGAAAAAGAATGTCTGGATCAACAAGAACGCCGGCGGAGCCGCCGGCCAGAAGAAGCAGTGGCCGAAGTATACAGTAGGTTTGGCCATGGACAAACCTTGTGTGTTTCACACATTCCAGCCGGGTAAGCCGGCGAATCATTTGACCAGAAACTGTTCGTGGCTGGACGACATATTGGCAGGTCGTGCAGGTCCTTGGGGACCGGCTAGACCACCTGTCCCGGCAGCCCCATCGCCGTTGACAGGTGCCAATACAATTGCAGTCCCGCCCAGGCCGGCTAATCCCGGGAATCAGGACAATGCCGGAGGTGCCGGCGTAAATTAGGTAGGCCAGAACCATAACCCGGAGTACTATGCCGGAGGCCCAGCAGCGGGCCGAAATGAGTACAAGGAACATGATCAGAGCTACATGGTCTTTGAGACCGAGAGAACAGACAAGCAGAGCTTGTACCGGCGGTGTCTGGAGGTAAATGCCGTTATGTCGGCAGTACCGAAGCTAATGTACTGGTCTGACCAGGCCATTGGCTGGGACAGGGCAGATCATCCCAGGATCATGCCAAACCCCGGCGGGTATGCTCTGGTGATGGATCTGACATTTGTCGGGCCGGCTAATAACGTGAGGTTCAGCAAGGTCCTCATTGACAATGGTAGCAGCATCAACATCATGTACCAAGATACGATGCAGAAGCTGGGCATCAAGGAGAACATGCTGGAGCCAAGCAAGACCACATTCCACGGCATTGTGCCGGGACTTTCGTGTGCGCCGATGGGCAAGATCCGGATGGATGTCATGTTTGGCAGCCGGGATAACTGCAGGGTGGAAAATCTCATGTTCGAGGTGGTTGATTTGGAAAGCCCGTACCATGCTTTGCTGGGTAGGCCGACACTGGCAAAATTCATGGCCTCCACGCATGTTGCGTATCTGAAGATGAAAATGCCGGGGCCCAAGGGAGTGATCACCATCATTGGTGATTACAAGCGCTCGATGGCATGCGCAACCGCCGGATCTAATCTGGCCGAGACTCTGATCATTGCAGAGGAAAAGAAGAGGCTCAAGCGAGCAGTGGAGATTGCTGAAACGGTCGTGGCCGGCAAATCTATGCCGGGCATGGCAAATCCCGGTGGCAGTGCTACTTTTCAAGCAGGCAAGGAGGTAAAAAAGGTGCCTCTGGATGAAGCTTTCCCGGAGCGTCATGCCCTGGTTGGGACAAGTTTGGATCCCAAATAGGAAGGCGAGCTCATCAGCTTCCTCCGTGAGAATCGGGATATCTTTGCATGGTCTACTTCAGACTTGCAAGGTGTGCCGAGGGAGCTGGCTGAGCACGCATTGCATGTGCGACCGGATGCTAAGCCGGTAAAGCAGCCGCTCCGGCAGAATGCCGACGATAGAAGGAAAGCCATATGGGAGGAAGTGGCCAGGCTCTTAGCCTCCGGCTTTATCAAAGAAGTGCTTCATCCGGACTGGGTGTCTAATCCGGTTTTGGTGGAAAAGAAGAAGGATGAGCCCGCCATAGTGAAAGTATGGCGGATGTGTGTTGATTACACCTACTTGAATAAGGCATGCCCTAAAGATCCATTCCTGCTCCCTCGAATCGATCAAGTGATTGATTCCACAGCAGGGTGTGAACTGTTATCATTTGTAGATGCCTATTCTGGTTTCCACCAGATCCCCTTGTATGAGCCGGATCAAATAAAGACATCCTTTATTACCCCGTACGGGGCTTATTGCTATCTCACTATGCCGTTCGGTTTGAGAAATGCCGGCGCAACTTACCAGAGATGTATGCAGAAGTGTTTGCATGATCAAATAGATAAAAATGTCCAGGTATATGTCGACGATATCGTCATAAAAACCAAGGAGAGTAAGACTCTCATAGATGATCTCCGGGAAACCTTCGCAAATTTGAGGAGGTTCCGGATGAAGTTAAATCCGGCAAAGTGTACCTTCGGTGTGCCGGCGGGCAAGTTGCTCGGCTTCCTTGTTTCCAGCCGGGGTATTGAGGTAAATCCCGGCAAGATTCGTGCTATAGAAAGAATGAAGCCGCCGACAGATTTGAAGGAAGTACAGAAATTCGCAGGGTGCCTCGCCTCCCTGAGCCGTTTCATAAGCCGGCTGGGCGAGAAGGCTTTGCCGTTATATCAGTTGATGAAGAAGTCCAACACATTTGTCTGGACAGCGCAAGCATATGCTGCTTTCAAGGAATTGAAACAGATGCTGTCAACAGCACCGGTATTAGCATCTCCAATGCCCCGGGAGCCAATGTTGCTCTATATAGCGGCAACCAACAGGGTTGTCAGCGCTGTGGTGGTAGTAGAGCGAGAGGAAGGAGGCAAAACCGTGCAGCGGCCGGTATATTATCTGAGTGAAGTCCTCTCCACCTCAAAGCAAAACTACCCACACTATCAGAAGATGACTTATGGTGTCTATATGGCGGCCAAGAAGCTCAAGCATTACTTCCAAGAGCATCCAATCCGGGTAGTGGCCGAGGCCCCTATCTCGGAGATCATAAGTAACAAAGATGCCAGTGGCAGAATTGCAAAATGGGCAATAGAGCTCTCACCATATACACCTCAATATGATAAGAGGGATGCAATCAAGTCCCAGGTGTTGGCTGATTTCTTTATTGACTGGGCCGAGATACAATATGAGCCACCATTGCCAGATGCGAATTATTGGAGGATGCATTTCGACGGTTCCAAGACAATCCATGGCTTGGGTGCCGGCATAGTTCTTAGTTCACCAAAGAATGACCAATTGAGATATGTCCTGCAGATTCATTTTGCAGCATCAAATAATGTGGCGGAATATGAGGCACTCGTGCATGGCCTGAAGGTGTCTAAGGACATAGGAATTCGCCGGATTATGTGTTTCGGTGATTCTGACTTGGTGATTCAGCAATGTTCCGGCATATGGGACGCGCATGATGCTAACATGGCATCCTACCGTTTCCTGGTGCAGCAGTTAAGTGGTTACTTTGAAGGTTGTGAGTTCCGGCATGTTCTTCGGGCTCAGAACGACGCAGCCGATGCATTGTCCAAATTGGGATCTTCCAGAGATTCAATCCCGCCCGGCATTTCTTTGGAGCATCTGAGGAAGCCGTCAATCAAACCCTCGCCGGAGTCATCTTCCATTTATGTCCCGCCAGAACCAGAGGATGCGGTTCCAATGGAGGTAGATGCCGGAGCCAGATCAGATAACCCGGGGACTGTTACCTCAGTCCCGGGGACTGGTCCGACATATGCGGTGAATGCAGTATTCCGGAGCAGAGCTAAGGGCAAGGGTAAAATTTACCAAGAGGTTGTGCCGGTATACCCGGGGACTGCTCCGGCATACCCGGGGACTAATCCCACAGTCCCGGGGACTTCGCAGCCCATGGAGATCGATTATGTCTCGGTCGAAATGATGGAGATAGATCAGGCAGTATTCACTGTCAGGGAAGTGCCCTCATGGGCACGACCAATCATGAATTTCCTGGTAGATGGCCAAGTGCCGGCGGATGAATATGAAGCCCGCCGGGTTACAAGGAGATCCAAAGGTTATACCATCATAAACAAGGAAATGTACAAAAGAAGTGTCACCGGAGTATTGCAGAGATGCATGGAATCTGCGGAAGGTCTGGAGATGCTCCGGGAAATTCATCAGGGGGAGTGTGGTCACCACGCTTCATCCAGAGCGCTGGTGGCAAAGGTATTACGGCACGGGTTTTATTGGCCGACGGCACTGCAAGAAGCAGAAGATTTGGTCCGGAAGTGCAATGGGTGTCAAAGATATGCCCACCAGATTCATCAGCCGGCGTCTGCCTTGAAGACTATCCCGATAACCTGGCCCTTTGCTGTTTGGGGCCTGGATATGGTCGGGGCTTTTAAGCCGGCCAGAGGAAAGATGACCCATATCCTGGTCATGGTGGACAAGTTCACCAAATGGATTGAAGTAAAACCCATAAGCAAGTGTGATGGTCACACAGCAGTGAAATTCTTGAAAGATATAATCTTGAGATATGGTGTTCCCCATGGCATCATCACTGACAATGGGTCGAACTTTGCCCAAGGGCCATTTGCTAGATTTTGTGAGGAGGTGGGAATCCGGCTGGACATTGCGTCGGTTGCTCACCCTTGTACCAATGGCCAAGTAGAGAGATCAAATGGGCTAGTGTTATCCGGCATAAAGCCCCGACTGATAGAGCCACTGGAGAAGACTCCGGGATGTTGGCTAGATGAATTGCCAGCAGTGCTTTGGAGTTTGAGGACAACTCCAAATAGGTCAACAGGCTACACACCATTTTTCCTGGTGTATGGAGCAGAAGCTGTGCTTCCAACAGATGTAATACATGATGCACCAAGAGTAGTGCTATATACTGAGGAAGAGGCTAAAGAAGCCAGGGAAAATGATGTGGATCTGCTAGAGGAAGCAAGAGAAATAACTCTGTCAAGAACAGCAGTATATCAGCAGAACCTCAGACGCTATCATGCGCAGAAGGTAAATCCAAGGAGATTTCAAGAGGGAGATCTAGTACTCCGGCTAAAGCAAGGAACAGAAGGCCGGCATAAGTTAACTCCTCCGTGGGAGGGGCCATTCATTGTGAGCAGAGCTCTGCACAATGATGCCTACTATCTTATAGATGCGCAGAACCCCAAGAAGGATATGGCGGACAGGTCCGGAGAAGAAACCAAGAGGCCATGGAACATAGCTCTACTCTGCCCGTTTTACTCCTGAGCAACACAATGTATGTATTTCCATATTTTCCTTTGTATGCCGGCGCGTTATGCCGGCACAAGACTAATGAATGAAATGCCGGCATCCCGAAGAAGCCGGGTCACTGCCTCCGAGATATATTTGTTGTTTATTTTATAGTTTTTGTTATATGCCGGCTGGCTTGATTCGAATGTTTCCTATGTCGGCCTAGTAATGTGTCGGCACCAAAGGCCACTCTTCGACTTAGCTGCTGTCCGAAACCCGGCTTCATGGCTAGCAAGAGTAGATGCTGGAAATTGTCTACACATGGAAAGCGGCTAAGGAAATGTAAAGCAAGCGAACCGACATTTTTGTTAAAGCTAAAGTTAAAATGTGAAGTGTCGGATGATTTGAAGTCTAAGTTTCAAAGTTAAAGTACTGTATGTTCAATGAAGCAACCGTGAGACTCATATGTCGAAAGCCAAATAAGGTAGACAAGTAGCCAAGGTTGTGAAGTTGGGGAAACAGGAAAACAAACTCGGTGACTTAGCCAAAGATGATCCGGCGTTAATAACAAGCAAACCGAGATAAAACTTGTTCAGGTAGCAAACCAAAGGAAATTAAACGTTTATCTTACAACTGCACCCGGCATACCGGGGATCTGATAAAACTTAAAGTTTTTGTGCAACACGATTCAAGGAGCAGTGGCAGAAGCAGAGCCGCCAGCAGGTGGAGCGGTAGCAGTGGAAGTGTCGGCTTCAGGTGTGCCGGACCCAGCAGATGGAATGGAGCCATCACCTCCGCCCGGGGCAGATGCCTGTTCCGGGGCATCAGTGTCGGCCTCTTCAGCTTCATCTTCATCTTGGCTGGAGTCGGAGCCCTCGGCAGCGGCAGATGTCCCGGCATCGTCCTTCTTCTCCGGCTCGCGGATGTCCCGGACGAAGGCGTCGGTGTCGGCATAGTCCACATAGCTGTGGGCCAACTCCCGGCGCCGGCGGATATGTTCCGGATCCGTGGTCCAGATGGATCCTTCGCGCATGGTGCGCAAAGTCTCCAGGTCTGCTTTCTCATACCAGGAGAGGAAGTAGCTGAGAGCTTCATCAGCTCCTACCCTCGCGCCGGAATCTCGCCATTCCCGGAGGCGAACCTTGGCAAGGTGCAGATCATTGCCGAGATCAACAGGATCAGTGGGCGTCCTTTGTCCCGGCCAGAGGGCAGAGAATGCCTCCTGGGCGCCATAAAAGAGTTCTTCTGTGTAGAGTGTCATGGCGTTTTTCCAGGATTGGAGAGCCAGCTGCTGCTCCGACATGTCCCAGTTGGCCGAGTCAACCGGAACACCCCGGTTCTCTCGATCCAACTGCAGAGCCCTCTCAACGTCTTCGACGGAAGCGGGGAATATGTCTGAGAAAAATAGATGATGTTAGCAAAAGGAGAAAGTGTCGGCATAAAGGGTATGCCGGAAGAGAGTATGATATGTCGGGCAAGATAAGGGAGAGGGATTTGAAGCTTACTGGCAAGGTCAGCATTGAGCTGTGCGACTGTGACCTCCCATTTGGTCGCCTGCTCCTTCAGGCTGGACAGTTCGGCATGGGCAGTGGAGGCATCAGTCTCGGAGGCAACGAGCAAGTCCTGGGTTTTCTTCAGTTGGCCCTCCCTCTGCTCCTTCTCCTCCAGAAGCTCGGCAATCCGGCCCTTCAGCTGCTCAACCTCGGCCTTGTGACCGGCATCCCGGTCGTCCAGTTGCTTGGCCACATCCACTGAGGACATACAGTCCTGGTGGCGTGCTTCCAGCCCAGCCTTCTCATCTGCAAAAAATTGAAGTTAAAAGGATTTGAAGAAAGAAAACAGAGACAAAGATTAAAGGATTTGAAGTACAGAATGTTTGGTTGAAGATTAGCAGAATCCGGCATACCTGTCAGCTCCTTCACTCTCTTGACAAGCTCGGTGACTTGGTCTTCGGCACCAGCTGCGGAATGACGGGGAGAAGGTTATGTGTCGGCATATTAAGATGTGCCGGCAAAGAGGAGGAAGGGTGTCCGGCATATAGCGGTATATCGGCGAGGATTACCTTTCTTGGACAGCTCCAGCTGAAGCTTGCTATGCTCGTCGGATAACTTCCGATGCTCTCATACCAAGTCATGAAACATGTCGGCCCGGGTGTTGTTCATGCGCTGCAAAAGTGCCGGGATTTAAAATGTCAGCAGAGAAATTTGGCATGATAATTAAGTTGAAGATTCTATCAAGTGATCATTCTTTTGAAGACCCGGCACAGGTGCTGCGCACCTATCCTGGCTCTCGGTGACTAGGATTTGAAGCTCGAATCGAGCTTATATCTCGGTCAAGAGGATTTGAAAAATAATTGAGATGTGAAATTGTTAGAGACCCGGCACAGGTGCTGCGCACCTATCCCGGCTCTCGGTGACTAGGATTTGAAGCTCGGATTGAGCTCATGTGTCGGCAGATAAATCAAAAGAAGCTAACTAAAAGCCTATGAGAAAATCCCGGATGTCCGTATCCCGGACAGCCGACATTTTCGGGGACTGGGGATATGTGTATAGGTTGAAAGGACTTACGTTGGTGGCATCGGCCAATCGGTGAAGTCTCTGCTGGAGGCTGAGCAGCTCGCAGGCGATCGGTAGGGGCTTCGCGGCCAGAATATCTGCTGGATTGCCAGTAGCCGCGGCTTCGGCCATCTTCTTGCTCCTGGAATCCGCTGTGTCCATGTCACCAGCGTCGTTCCACCTGACACAGTGCTCCTTGAGAGACCCGAGGCTTTGGTCACTCTTCGTCTCCAGGGGGACGCGGCCCTCAAGTTCCGGCGTGTCAAAGAAGTTGCGCCGGTAGCCAGGCCGGGCTGCTGCCCTGCCAAGATGCAGGGCCAGAGCAGAGCTGGTCCGGGGCGCTGCCTTAGAAGGAGCAGTGGCGGCAGATGGAGTGCCGGACTTGGTCGGCTGAATCTTCAGTGTGCCAGGCTTGGCCGGAGCAGAGGTCTTGGCCGGCGCCGTGGTCTTGGTGGTCTTGGCCGGTGCAGGAGTCTTTTCAGCAGAAGGAGTCTTGGGCGCGGGCTGTTCCGGCGCGGCCAGTGCATCTTGGCCAGCAGGAGCAGGATCCGGAAAAGTCCGGACTTCCGGCACTAATGGGCCTTTACCCTTGATGTCTGTGCCGGCGCTCTTGTTGCTTGCGCCGGCATCTTCAGTTGTGCCGGCGTCGCTGGTGGGCGCGCCGGAGTCTGGTGCTTCTTGGTGGGCTTCTGTGTCCATGTGGACATCAGAGGCCGATGGTTCCTGTTGAGCCCCCGAGTCCATGTGGACTTCGGGGGCAGAGTTGTCTTGTTCCGGCGGAGGATCGTCCTTCGTCGGGGAGGTGGTCTTGTCGGGCGCAGGCAAAGATGCCGGCGCCGGGGAAGTCGTATGACTGGCAGAGGGTATGTTGGAGGTAGCATGGGCAACTGGCTTGGTAACCTTCGGGCCGCCACTTGAGCCAGAAGCTTGTTCCGGCGCAAGAGGAGCTCTGAAAGAGAGAAAAAACCAAGTCAATAACACAAGCAAGAGATATGTCAGAGGAAATACAAAGAAAAGGAAACTTACCCCGCGGCAACAGGCCTCGGTTTCTTCAGAATAGGCACGCCAACCTTCTGCCTCTTCTGCTGCTGGGGTATGTCGGGCTGGGGCTTCACGCCTCGCTTGCGGTCGGCACGTCCACCGGTGGAAGGAGGTCCCTGGTTCAGAGGGGCGGCGTCGACAACCATATCGTCCGGGATAGCTAAGGACGGCATTGGAAACTCGTAAGCAATAGGTGTTTCTGGAAAGGCATATGCAAGTGGCATCGGGTCATAGTACAGCAGGATCTCCTCGTCAGAATCAATCTCACTCCGGTCTTGAGTATAATGCCGGGATGAAGAGGCCTTACCCGCGGCAGCTGCAGCACGGGTGTTCCGGGGTAACTTGTCCCAGTGATCCGGATCTTCAACATCCGCAACAGTGCGGTCCGCCGCGATCTTGATCCGGGAGTTCTCCATGGCTTGGAAGCTGAATTTCTGTATAAAAGCAAGTCAAATGATCAAACAAGGGAATATGGCGGCAAGTAGCAGTATCTCGGGCCAAACAGGATATGTGTCGGCTTAGTATCTATATGCCGGACCTAGAGTTTATATATCAGACAAGAGGGTTTACCGTTGGGGCGGGCCTATCCCGGCTATATGGTTCTAGCCCCCAGGCAAAAGTGGCCTAAGAGGACTTGCAGACGTCCTTGATCCGCCGCAAAGTGTCAGCCGGAGTCAGCTCATGCGTAGAGTGTCGGGTGGGGTCCATGGGCCCGCTCATCTGGCAGATCTTGTGCGACCGGCGCTGCAAAGGAGAGACACGCCGGCTGATATAGCATGCCACCAAATCTTGAGGTGTAAGGCCGGCATCCCGGAGCTCGCCCTTAACCCGGTGGAGAGCGTTCACCGGCAGCACCGAATTCTTCGGGTTATAGGTCCAATTCTTCATGGCCAAGGGTGGCTCGTCCACGAAGGGCGGCAGGTTGAGCAGATCCATGTCGGTGGTGTTCTTGACGTAGAAGAAGCTTTTCTGCCACTTCTTGCAAGATTCCAGGAGTTCCACCTTGGGGAAGTCCGAGCCCTTCCGGGACATGATGGTGGCCGCGCCACAGAGGGTCATGGGGCAGTCCTTCTTTTCCTGGGCCGTCTCCGGCGGATCGTCCTTGCTCCGGGGCGGCTCCTGGACGACTTGTTTCCGGAGCTGAAAGTATTTCGCCCAGCCTTGGGTAAGGGGCTCTATGCCGGCATAGCCTTCGCAAAAGGCAGCGAAGGCGGAGAGGATCATCACGGCATTGGCCGGGATATGATGAGGTTGTAAATCATAGGTGTTGAGGAAGTCCCGGAAGAAGTCCGATGCCGGCAGGCCGAAGCCCCGCTCGAAGTGGGCGATGAAGACGATGCGTTCGCCGGGTTCAGGTGCCGGCGCAGTTTCTCCTGCCGGGAGCCGGCACGCGACGTCCTCCGGGACTCTCCTGGTGGAGGTGACCCAGGATATGTCGGCCGGGGTGACCTCCGACCCTTCCCAGCCGGAGCGTCCTTGGGCCCGGGCCGAGTTATCTTCCTCCGAGGCCGAGGTACCGGTCATGCTCGAGGAAGCCATCGGAATGGCCAGAACAAGGCGTGAGAGCCGGAGTCCCGTGATGTTATTCCTATCAAGGCCGGAGAAAAGAGGGAGGTTAGTCTCTCCGGCATACCGCTCTCACCAATGTTAGCAGAAATAGAAGATCTACCGAGGCAATTAAAACGAGAAACAAACAAGGGTAAAACTTCTAAGGAAGAACACCTGCGAGCGTTGCTAGCAATGCTAGTCGAATCAACGGGAAAACAAGCAGAGAAACTGTGGCAGATCTATGCAAGTGTGGCTACCGGTGCAAAGCTACAGAAAAGCGTGAAAGAGGAAGAACAGAGGATGATCTCACCGGAGCTTGGACGGCGGCAATGGAGCGGCGGCGAGCGTGCAGGAGAAGGTTCAATCTCCCAGCAATGTCGCGAAGGAGAGATGCGGCGGCGGCGTCGTCGACTGAGATGTCGGTCGTCGTCGAAGCGTCGGCGTCGGCGGGGAGCAGGTCGACGGCGGCGGCGATGCTGTTCCTCTGTCCTTCGTTCCGGCGGGGAAGAGTAGGAGGCAGAGGAGCAGAGGAGGAGGACGATGGTGTGGCGTAAAAAGATAAGTTTACCCCCGCCACCCTATTTATATGTCTGCCAGGTAAAGGTCGTGGGGAGGGTAGTGCTCCACTCCCCCGACCGTTTCTGTGGCGAGGCGCCACGTGGCGGCACGGAGTGGGGCGGCGGTTCCTGTAACCGAGCCACGACGCAATGATGGCAAGGAGTAACTGCGCTGTGAACCATCACATCGTGTGACCATTCGAGGTGGCAGGGCAGTTACAAGTTTCGATGCAAACTGTCAGGCGTGGCTTCTCGAGGAAGACTCGTCTATATGTCGGAATAACTGCCCGATGTATATGTTCCGTCCGGAATACCCTCGGGACCGGCCGGAATAACATGGGGATAAGGAACAGTGGCCGGGATATGTGCGGATGTCCCGGCATATAATCCGATCGTCGGGATATACCGGAGAACCAGAGTATAATGAAAAGAAGATATGTTAAACCTGTCAAGGCTCCACAGTTATGACTGGGGAACCTCGGCAGCTTCGGGGACTAGTGTCGGGGGGATGACCCCCGGTAGGGTCAAGAGGCTAGAAAGATACAAGGTTCATGGTTGACTTTTATGCCGGTTGACCAAGGGAAGGGCCTGGCCGGAATATAGGAGCATCGGCCAGGCCGGCATATATGTATATCCCGGCTGATGTCTGGATATGCCGGATTAACCGGAATACTAACTGGGGAGTGCCGGCATATACTTAGATATGCCGGCCTATCTATTCTGTGTGTTGTGCAGGAGCAGGGGAGGCCGGATTACCCGACCTTCATAGGTCGTAGGTCCGGCATATATGTCCAGGATATGGCCAACGGTCATATCCGGGATACTTAAGTCAACCAAGGTGTCACATCGCTACAATCAAGGAAGAAAACATCCAAGCATGGTAGCAGGGTGATGGCAGGGTGCACAGTGGAGGTTACCTACCCTCACTGTGCACAAGTACAAGCTTACCTCAGAGTGGTAAGGTCACAGTCCTGGAAGTACAAGGTACAGCAAGGGGAGTCCCATCGAGAGCAATCAGGGAGAAAGTCATGGGCGTCTGCCCTCGACAGCAAGTCCTGTTTGGAGTGTAGTTGGTGTCTCCTGGTCTTCTATGACCGTTGTAACCCTGGCCACCACTATATAAGGTGGCACAGGGAGTCCTAGCAAAGGGTTGAAGGTTTGTTGGTCACTGAGTATTCCTACACTTAGCAGTTCATCTTCCTCCTCTAAGCAAAGAGCTTGGAAGCACCAGTGTTGTATACTCCATCGATCCAAATATAAAGCAAGTAGAGCAGGAGTAGGGGTGTTATCTCCTTACGAGAGCCCCGAACCTGGGTAGATCTGTGTTCCTTT
This sequence comes from Dactylis glomerata, assembly GCA_007115705.1. NCBI lineage: Eukaryota > Viridiplantae > Streptophyta > Magnoliopsida > Poales > Poaceae > Dactylis > Dactylis glomerata. The sequence continues at coordinate 245,844 of QXEO01000302.1, forward strand.
CTGTCGGGCTCTTTAGCTCGTTCCCCTCTCCCGAATCCTCCAGCATCTAGTCGGCCCCCATTTAAGCCATCCTATGGCATATGTTGTTTCACCACGACGACAACTAGCCCCAAGTGACGCGGCCCCACACGACGCAGCCCCACACATCAGCACGGAATGGTCAACTAAACGGCAACCCTCCTGTCCGAGCGTCTGCGAGGGGTTTCAAACTAGAGCGAGGGGAAAACTGAGGAAAAGTTAAGCGGCTGGGGAAAACTAAGTACAACTAACGACCCAGGGGCATGAAAATAGATATCCCATACTTTTGACTCTAGCTATTTTGCGAGTCACTACATTTGATATCCTTGAGTCGTGCTTTTTCCTCCCTGTCGTGTTCCTTGGCTTGAATCCATGGCATTTTGCAACCTTAGGAAGGTTCTACAATCTTTCATCTGGTGGTTGGAAACTCTTTTCCTATCCAGGTACGCATAATGGATGCGACAAGGACCATATAGCATATCTTCTGCCGAGGGACCCGAGTACCTTGGTTTCTTCTTTCCCCTGTTATCTCTTGCTTGAAACTCTTTGCTTTCATAGCCTTCCTCGTTCCTTCTGTTGTATCCCGCGGCTATCTGATTTCGCCTTCCGTGGTTATCACCGTTGCGGTATCGTCGCCTTTGCCTGCTTGTTTTATCGACTTCCGGTGAACGTCCCCTTTTGTTGTTGTACGCATCGTCTCCATCGGCGAATCTGTTGGCTATTTCCATTAGTTCTGAAACTGTTCTTGGCTTTATTCTTCCTATCTCCTCAACGAGGTCTGAACGACGAAGTCCGGCTGAAAAGGCGTCTATTTCTCTTTCATCGGAGACGTCCTCTGCAGAATTTTTAATGACACTCCAGCGTTGTATATAAGAGCGCAGAGTTTCATCTCTCCTCTGCACACACGACTTAACTTCTTCCAATGACGCTGTCGTTTATACGTTGAGCGGAAATTTCATGCGAATTGACTCTCTAGTTCCCCCAACTTCCGATGGACTCGTTGGGTAGAGTATTTAACCAAGACCGCGCTGCGCCGGTGAGGTGTAACTGCAAACTTTGCATTGCCGTTGCTCTTGTTCCCCCGAGTATTTGTACTGCTTGTAGGTAGTCTGACAACCATAGAGTTGGTTCTTGCGACCCATCATATTTTTCTTCATCATGTGGCAATTTGAATCCTTTGGGTACTCGCATTTTGCGAACCCTGCGGGTAAAACATAATGCGCCCATCTCTTTCTCATTGTCCTCGTAGTTTTTTTCACTCCATGGATAACGTGAGTTGTTTACTTTTGCTTGTGCTATTATGTTCCTTGCATCCTCCTTCCTCTTTTGGCGTTTCTCGTCTTCTGATGAGCCGCTAGTTTTGTTCCGCGAAGACTTGCGCTTGACCTCTTCTTTTTGCTTTTCCTTACAGTGTGTCGAATTTTTCTCTGGAAAATTTCCCCTTAGCTTGTCTTCCACCAACCCGAGGCTTCGTATCGCAGCTTGGTGCATGTGTTCCCGCGGGTCTCCAGGCTTAGGCTGCGTGGTTAGTAGGTATGCCTATGCTTCTACCAATGCTGCTTCTGGTGTTTCTTGCACGAATTCTTCTTCCTCCTCTGGTTGATTCACGCTTGGGCTTTTTATATAGCTTTCTTCTACTGTCCGTGCTGTTGTCCTTCTGCTGTGCTTCGGGTCTCTGTGCCTCTCCATGCTGGACTCTGATGAATCGCTATATTCACCCCAATATCCTCCACTTGATGTGTTGTTGTAATCTGGGCTTCTCATAATCATGTCTCTTTCCTGCCTTAACTTCTTTCTGCGTTGGTGTAGCGCGTATTGATATCCCATTAGAACGTCTCTTCTAGAATCTGTGGGTACATCAGTCCCGTGGTTAATAGCTGACATGATCATCCTCCACTCTCCGGCGGAAACATGGAATTTCTCCTTCTCTTTCTTGCCATTGCTCCTTAATTTGTCGACTTGCATGTCGATCTCCTCATTGCCTGCGTGATTGTTTCCCTCTTTTGTTGCTTCAGTGATGATGATGCATAACTGGTGTATGCTTCTGGTGATGCCACTGCTTCCGCTGGCGAGATCCCTTGACTTGTCGTATGGCTTGTCCATTGCTGCTTCCGTGATGAATTTTTGCCCAATTTTGTCGGGTTCCTCGAATTTTTCCTGTAGATTTTCTGTTGCTGTTAGGCTGACTGGCGAGTTTGTCTCACTGGAAGAGCCTACAGATAATCCAGATTTGGCAATTATTTCGGTTTTACTTGTTGATGGACCCGATCTCGCCGGATTCAAAAGACAAGTTGAACCCGAAGGCCCAATATAGAAGCTCAGACTTCCGAATGTCAACTCCATCTTTTAGTTTTCGTCGACTTCTAGACTGCTGTTGGCTAAAAGCGAAAAAGCCGTCGAATTCATGATTCCAATGCCCAGAGTCTCCACGGTCGGCGCCAATTGACGAGGGTTAACTTGACAAATGTCCCAGATGAAGGACTTAGGATCGGGAAGATAGGGCATCGGATGAACTCGAAGGTAAAATCAGTCAAACGTGGTGGCTATCGAAAGTAAATGTGGGTGTAAACCTGACTTGCTTTCAATATGTCCCACACCATCCCCTCCCGGCCCCTATATATAGGTGGCCAGGTCTCGAGGATCGGGTGGGATCCGATACAGATTACAATACCGATATACGACATAAACTCGTATTTTGACTAGTATTAAAATTGGGCCTAGCTAAACGGGCCTCAGGGGTACTCAACTGATGGGCTCTATTATCTATACCCTTGTCAGTAGGTGTCCACGTACTCCTCGTTCGCCAGTAAGCAGTCGCCGATCTTGTGAAGTGGTCCGCCAGCCATGAGAGAGGCCCAGTTCACGGAGGCTCGGCGGCGATGGCCTCGGATGCGACGGGCTCGGCGGCGACGGGCTCGGAGGCAACGGGCTCGGAGGCGACAGGCTCGGGGGCGACGGCCGCTGGCGCATTGTTCTTCTTCATCGCCGGCAGGGGAGCGCGCGTAGGGCGGTTGGGGTTTTTTCCTTCGATTTGGAGAAGTTGATGGGACGTGAGACGCGTGGTTGCGTGCGTGAGTGAGAATGAGACTATGTGCAGAGGGAGGGAGAGAGGGGCTCTGTATAGGCAAAGTGATGGTTGGTCTCAGCAGTTTCTCAAAAAAACTAGACGTTTGGTCTCAACACGCGCACCACCTAACCGCTGCGCACCGCGACACGCGTCCGTGGTACTGCATGTCTGCACCGTTACGTGTACTCAATTCTACCCTCGAGTCTTACACTGGAAAAATATATGCACTCAGTTTTCCCCTCGAGTACTAATACTGGCTAGTGCAATATACTCAGTTTTACCCTCAAGTGGCTGGTCAATAGAGAGTCAACAAATGGGATTAAGCTATCTAATTGAGTCATTTCATGCGCAAAAAAATTCAAAAAAATAAAATCGTAGTGCCTCCTACTCATGGAGTCTTGTTACGCGACCTGCCACGTAGGAAATCATAACAATCATATATAAATCAAGTTTTACCACAAATGGCCACTTCTCAAATCACTAGTAGCTATGAAGGTTCATGGCTTTTCACTCAAACCCCTTCTCAAAACATCTATACCCAAAACATAGTTTGTCTGAATGAGGCCATAATTTTCACACTCATGTATATTTGAATTGCTAATACTTTGAGGTAGGCCAACCTGGGTTTCATTGTACAAAACATGTGTTTTTCTTTTTCTAAATCTCTTATTTGAATTCCTTAGCCTGTTTGCTATTTACTTGCCCTTGGATCCTTGATACTACTCATTTTTACCCTCTCCCTTCTCACAAAAGCCCAAACTTGGCCTGATTGGTCAAGTTGTTGTCACACGGATCGTGCCCACCTACCGTCGATCCTATGATCTAACGCGCAGGATAACCCCTCTTTCTCTCTCATCATGGCCACCCTCTCTCTATCTGTCGGTGGCAAACAACTACCCCTCTATATATGCTAAATAACGAGTTTGCCACTGGATTCAACAAGTTTGGTAATCACGAATTTCTTGTAGGCATTACTTTTCACCGTAAAATGATAAACTATCACGAATTTCAATTTCTTTTTGGCATTACTTTTCATGGTAAAATGAAAAACTATCACGAATTTCCATTTCTTGTAGGCATTACTTTTCACGGTAAAATGATAAACTATCACGAATTTCCATTTCTTTTAGGCATTACTTTTCACGGTAAAATGATAAACTATCACGAATTTCCATTTCTTGTAGGCATTACTTTTCACAGTAAAATGATAAACTATCACGAATTTCCATTTCTTTTAGGCATTACTTTTCACAGTAAAATGATAAACTATCACGAATTTCCATTTCCGTCGAGATAGTCCGCATTACTTTTTTGTTGAGATATAAACCCCCACAACGGTCATCTCCTCCTTAATTTACTGTGTAAACCCCACAATGGTCATCTCTATCTTAATTTATGGTTTAAACCCCACAACGGTCATCTCTCTCTTATAAACCCCCGCAACGGCCATCCCTCATGTCAATAGGTTCTGTCTCTTTCTTCTTCGTTCATATACACTTGATCCATTGCCATGACTTCCACGTCTCGGACACCGACCGGAAGGGGAAGGGGAAGGGGAAGGGGCGGCTGGGGTGGTGGATCATCATCATTGCCACCACCACCGTCAACACTGCTATTGATCATAGAGGAGTTCTTCATTGTCATCTATGAAGACCCTTTAGCCAAGAAGGTACGTACGCGTTCCCACATATATGATGCATGTGATTAATTATGTGCATGTTCTAAAAAACCTTCAATTTCAAACGATCGGCGCTCGATCTCTTTGCAGGCACTCCCAAAAAAGTTTGCGGACTATCTTGACGGCCAGGAGCCCGCTAAGGTGTATCTGCGAGCAGCTGACTGCGGTCCTCGTCTCTGGACCATGGAGGTCCTATTTGATCGACAAGGCCAGATGTACCTCGACAAGGGCTGGGAGAATTTCGCCATCGCACACGGTGTGGATTTCGGCTGCTTCCTACACTTCAAATATGAAGGCGATGATGTGCTCACAGTGAAGGTGTTCGACGGAACAATGTGCAGGAAGTACTACTACATGGACGATGAAGATACTGACGATGAAAGCGACGACAACGTGAAGCCATTTATCCATCCCCTTTAGGTAAGGGGATTATGACCAAGAATATATATGTAGCTTCATATGCATCGATTTAGAGATCTAGCTATTTTCTATATATTATGCATGTAAAAATAATATTGCAATTTTCACCATGATTCGAGCACCACAGCCTCCAAACGATGCCGATGCCGATATCGGCATGGTCAGAACGGCTATGCTCGCCACCACTGCTAGGTCACCGTCGGGATGCACCCTCAATCCCGTCCCCTCATTCGATCACTGACACACCAGAGATACCGCCGAGGCCAATGATGAACGTACATGCTGATACCAATGCCGAACATGCACGCCGCTGTGGGCATAGCCATGCCGCCCCGCTATGCTGATTGCCACAGACCACCGCGAGGTCTTTCCCTTCGCCACCACACTCCCCTAGCACCCATCTATACATGCTAGAAAGGAGAGACACTAGTTTTTTTTACATTGCTCGCGTTCGTGTCTGACACTGTCAGTCAAAGTGTTGAGGTCATCGTCGATGTCCTCGACCATTTCTACTCTTCTTTGCATGGTTAAACGCGTCTAATTCATATCTATCTAATGCGTATGGTCTCGCCTCATGCAGTTCTTTGTGGACATCGATCTCATCTCGACACCCCGCAGGCCACCTCCTCCGTGCCATTGCTATAGAGCTCCATTTAAAAATATAATCCTACCCGTGTATTGCCCCTTGTATCAGCGTCATGGCCCTACTTGTCATTCGATATACCGAAGCCCCACTCGTCCGTGTTTTTGTCAGGGATACGGCGATGCTTACAGTCAAACAAAGATGGATGGTCTGACGTGTCTTTGCGGGCTCTACGTGGCCCCACTAGTCAGCAGATAACGGTCAAAGTTGTTGACCCATCGGGCAACCGGCCGTTCCAGCACTTGTGAGGATTTCAGACAAGGGCTTGGACAAAACTGAGGAAAAACTAAGGAGCTGGGGAAAACTGAGTACAACTAAGGACCTGAGGGCACGAAAATAGAAATCCCTAACATCTTTATTATTGCCTCTAGGGCATATTTCCTTCAGTCTCCCACTTGCACTAGAGTCAATAATCTAGTCAATACTTGCGCCTTTAACACCTATGGCATTCCGATGTTCTTTATACGCGTTGCACATGGTAAACCTTATATATGGATCTGACACTTTCAGATTCATTTGTATTTGCATATCTTTTGCGTCAACACGCATTACTCATCTTGTATGAGATGGCATCATATAAACTTGGTCTTCTGGTGAGACCCCGGTTTCTCGGCCGAGACTATGTTGCCACTATTGTCATACAATAGAACTACATAGTACTAGCACACTTGGAACTACACCTAGTCCTCTTGCCGCTTCTAAAGCGATTATATACTTAGCCCTTGTTGCAGTATCCATCACAATGTTTCACATTGGAACTCATCCAAGTAATCATGGAACTTTCTTCTATCTTATTGTGCCACCTTATAACTCAAAACAAATAGCCTAAAATTGAGATAAAATTTTAAAAATGAACCATTTGTCACTTCTGCATACAGAACATATTCTTACTTCTTTGAAAGTACATAAGAATATTCTTACTATTGTCCAACGATCATCATATGAATGCTCGTAACCTTTAGAGCATCGGACATATCTGGATATACATATCATGGTGTACAAGATTGATAATGTCATTCTTGTGGTTTCACGCATCGAGTGTTAAAACACTTGATTCTTGCTCCAACCTCTTCCATGCAACAAGAACCATTCTTATTGTTTCCATATCGAACAAATTCAATATTTCATCTATGTACTCTGGCAAAACTATATTAGCGCCTCAATCTATCCGTATAGACATTGATGCTCAATATTCTAGTTTTGCCTAAGTCTTTCATCAAAAATCCAATTTTAATGAAATCTTAACAATATCAAGAAAAACACATAATTTCCAATGAACGATATGTCATCTACATAAAGTATTATAAATATGTCTTAGCGCTCCCACTTACTTTCTTGTAAATACAAGCATCTTCAATATCTCGATGAAATTAAACTCTTTTAACATTTTCATCATTGAAGATTCCAACTCTGCTATGCGTACTTCTACCATTGAAGTTTGCATATATATCTAGCAACCTTTGAATCAACAAAAACCCATTGGGCCGTGTCAGATACACATCCTTGGTGTGCATTTCGGTAGAGGAACGTTGTTTCATGTATTCAACTATCATATCTCAATATGTAATTATTGCTAGAGTAATCCATACGACGAAGTCAGGGCCCATCACCACTTCTTTGTATATTGTCAGTTACTATTATCCAATAATATCTTGTCCTCAAAACTTGCTATTTGATTACGACCAGCTTGGTTAAATAGGAACTTCGATGTCCGGAACTACAATACATTGTAGGTGTGGGAGCCATGAGCTCAGTTGCCGCTTCCAGAACATTTTCCGGTGCTGCGCTACTTTGCTCATCATGCTTAGGTTCAATAACTCCATCAAGTTCTATTTTCCTCCCACTTAAACCTTTCGCGAAAAATCTCTTCATAAGAAATTCAATTCTTTTAGCGACAATCACTATGAGTTCAGGTTCACAGTAGAAGGAATACCCATCAACATTCTTTGGAATAACCTACAAAGACTTACTAATCCGATTTTGGTTGTAAACATTTTACACATATGCCTTGCATACCAAAATTTAAGAAAAAACAACTATAACTAGTAGAGTGTCATTTCAGCGGATTATGATGGCACTCTATTTAGTGAAAAGCGATAGTCTCTAAAGCGTAATCCACAAATTATAATGGCAGTTTTATTTCATCATTGATCTAACCATGTCAAACAAGGTTTGATTACATCCATTGAAAACTCCATACTCCTATGCTGTTTTTCAAGTTGTAAGTTTATGGAACAATTTCCTTAACTCTTAGATGTTTGCTAAACTTGTAACTCAAATCTTCTCCTTTGTGATCCAATCATAAAAACTTGAATTTTCTTGTCACAACAATTTCCACTTCATAAATTAAACAGTTTCAATCATTTCATACTTCTTTCTCACCAAGTAGATATACCATACATCATTGATGAAATAGAAAATACACCACGCTCGACTTCACACCATGGACTACATACATCAACATGTATGATCTCCATTTTGTTAGTCGGTTATTCTGTCCATGGCCCATGAACGGAGTTTAATCATCCTTAGGAAAAGTCTCACAAGCGTCAATCAATTCAAAATCAAATGACTCGAAAATCTATCAATATAGAATTTCTTTCATGTTTTGTTTCCAATATGACTTAAACGGCGGTGTTCAAAATAAGTGAAATTCTTTGTCTTGCGACCTTTAGCATCGGTGTTATAAATGTCTATTTTACCAACAAGATTTATAATAATCTATCCATCGATTATGGAAGACGGTAATAACATGAACAACAATTGTTCTTATAATATCGGAACAAGATAACAGTTATTAAGTTCATAACAAATCTTGAAGGCTAGGTTTGATGCCGATGAAAAACACAATAACACTTTTATTTATTTCTCGACACGCATTATCACCACATTCTTCTGCTGGTTATTTAGGCCATTGTAGTTCTTGTATTGTGTTGCTCTGTATGACATTTCATACCAACAATCCAGTATCGAATACCTAAGAATTACACTGTTAACAAGCAAAGAATACATCTATAACATGTATATCATTTATATACCTGAGCTGGACATTTCTAGTCTTTTCCTTTTCTACCAAATAGTTTTGTAGATCCTATTTAGCGTTTCCTCACCATTTAGAAGAATCTATCAACAATCAATAGTGGCATCAATCATTCGACACATAGTCCAAAGGATGTTAATCAAATACTAATGGCCTTGGATTTTTTCACATTGATCTGGATCACCATCATCATACAATTGGTGTTCTTCTATATTCTATTTCTTTAGCATTCTTTTGGTATAGCAAAACAATTTAGCCGATACCTTATCATTCATCCTATCATGACAACTTTCATGATAAAACTACTATAGTTAATAAGGAGGAATGCAAGTATAATATTAGTTCCCAAACTTTTGGCTGATCGGGATGCCTAGCATCTTCAATCTTTGCATATATTCATACAATATGAGCATATGTTCTTTTAATAAATTATACTTCATCATTTTGCAAACAATTGAAGTTTTAGATATCAAATATCTTTCACCTCTTGTTTGTTTCTGAAACAATTCTTTCAGCTTCAAGATCACCTTTATTCTGAAACAATTTTGAAGATCAATTCTCATGAAGGCAAATGTATGATCTTTAGATACTAAACTTGAATCGTTGCTCTTAGATTAATACAACTTATTAAATCGCATGGATCAAGTGAGGTTTGCTAAAATTGCGATAGGACTTAATCTTTGATCTTGACATTTTAATTAAACGGCACTAGTCTGAAAAGTGATTATCCATAATTCTATAGTTCTTTTAACTCAATTAAAACTAAGTATCGGTGGAAAACGGTTGCCAAAGACTACACGACTTATGCAAATACACTAAGATTTAGTTCATGATAATTAGTTCAAGTTAATCGAATTACTAATGAACTCCCACTAAATTCAACATCCCTCGAAGTTGTTTAGTGAAGCATGATCCAAATTCACTACACCGAGACCGATCATCACGTGAGATGATGTAGCTTTAATGGTGAACATCAACATGTTGATCATATCATCCATATGACTCATGCTTGACCTTTCGGTCCGTGTGTTCCGAGGCCATGTCTAAACATGCTAGGCTCGTCAAGTTTAACCCTTGTATTTTCGCATGTGTAAATCTGGCTTACACCCGTTGTATGTGAATGTAGAGTTTATAGCACCCGATCATCACGTGATGCTTCAAAACGATGATCTTTCGCAATAGCGCATACGAGGGGAGAACACATTTTATCTTGAAATTAAGTGTGAGGGATCATCTTATAATGCTACCGTCGCGATCAAAGCAAAATAAGATGCATAAAGGATAAACATCACATGCATATACAATATGTGACATGGTATAGCCAATCTTCGCGCATTGATCTCCATCTCGTGCGCGCCGGCATGATCTCCATCACTCCATCATGATTGTCTCCACCATGAATAACAACTACGACTATTTCTAACTACTTAGCGATAAAGTAAAGCTATTACATGGTGTATAAGAAGTTGACATGCAGGTCATACAAAATTATAAAGATAACCGTATGGCTCCTGCCGGTTGTGAACTCATCGACATGCAAGTCATGAAATATTACAAAACATGGTCATCGCATACATCACATATATCATACACATCACATCTTGTGGCAATACCATATCACAAACACTCCCTGCAAAAACAAGTTAGACGCCTCTAATTTGTTGATTACATGTTTTACGTGGCTTATAGGAGCTACGCATAAGAACGGTTCTTACCTACGCAAAGCCACAACATTGATATTATGGTTTCTAACATCCGTTGTAAATCCCCTGACTACTATAGTGAGAGAAACTGGCATCCACCAGCCACATGTGCGGAATAAGCCACACGTCAAGTGCGGAGCCGGTCTCGCGAACGAGGTCGCGTAAAGTTGACCTGGACCACTTCAATCTTACTATGCCGCGCCATAAGAAATACACAACATAGAGGTTTGCAATAGAAAACATCAACGCCCGCAACAAGCATGTTGCGTTCTACTCGTGAAACACATCTACGCATAGATCTAGCTCTGATACCACTGAAGGGTTTTGCAGCATAGTAAATCAAAAAAATTCCTACGGATGCGTACGAGAAAGCCAAGATCTAATCTAGGAGATGTAATCAACGAGAGAGATAGATGAGATCTTCATACCCTTGAAGAAATTGCACAGCGGAAACTTTCAATAGAACGTAGATGATGTAGTCGTACTAGCCGTCTCCTCCTCGCGATCTGATCCGATCCAACGCCGCAAGTGGCGACGCCTCCGAGAGATGCACACGTACGGTGCAGCGATATCTCCTCCTTCCTTGGTACAGCAAGTATGGTGGAGAGATAGATTGGATCAACAGCACGACGGCGTGGTGCTTACAGTGGAGAATTTCTGCAGCAGGGCTTCGCCTACGTGCAGTCGCGAGAGAGAGATGTGGAGGGCAGCAGTTGAGCCAGCGGCTAGGGTTGGGAGAGAGAGGGGCTGTGCCCCAGCCCTCCCTTATATAGGAGGCTGGGCGGCCAGCTTGGCCCCTCCTCCAAGCCTAGGGCGGCAGCCCAAGGGGGAAGAGTGGGGGGCAAGTTTTCCCCCTCCTTCTAGAAAGTGTTGCCCTAGGGTTTCCCCTTGGGCTGGCTGGCTGGGCCTTTGTGGGCATGGTGCGCCTGGCCCAAGTGGCCAGGACACTTCCCCTTAGGCTCACGCAGGCCTCCATCAAGTGGGCCCACTTTGGCCCCACTCCAGAACCTTCTAGAACACTCTGGTACAATACCGATAAACTCCGAAACTTTTCTAGAATCCAAAAACTGCTTTCCTTTATATGAATCTTATTCTCCGGACCATTCCGGAACCTCTCATGATGTCCGGGATCTCAGCCGAGACTCCGAACAAAAACTCAATAACCAATTATCCATTCTATCCTAGCATCGATGCACGTTAAGTGTGTGACCCTATGGGTTCGAGAATATGCAGACATGATCTTCTATCAATAATCAACAGCGGGATCTGGAAACCCATATTGACTCCCACATATTCATCGATGATCATATCGGATGAACCACGATGCCAGGATTCAATTAATCCCGTATATGTATTCCCTTCGTCTCATGATATTTTACTTGCCCGAGATTCGATCGTCAGTATCGACATACGTAGTTCAATCTCATTCACAGCAAGTACTTTACTCATTCTGTAATCCAATATCACTTTGTGATTAACTCCTTAACCACATGCTTGCAAGCGGTGTTGATATCGATTACCGAGTGGGCCCAAAGTATATCTCTCCGACTTGGGAGGGAGAAATTCCATCTCGATACATACAACCCAACAAGTACTTTCCGATCACCTGAGAGACACCTTTATGATCACCCTTTCATAGGATGACATTTGATGATCTGAAAGCTCTCTTCCGGCACTAGGGAGTTGCATTATCTCATGGTCCAAGGAATACAATACTTGACATAGGAAAAAGCTTCACAAAGATGAACATAATGACACGATCTAATTGTTGTGCTTTATTTGGGTCTGTCCATCACATCATTCTCCTAATGACATGATCTCATTATTAATTGACAACTCATGTCTATGGTTAGGAAACCTTAACCATCATTAATCAATGAGCTAGTCCATAGAGGCGTACTAGGGACACGGTGTTGTTCATAAACCACACAAGTATTAAGGTTTCCGCTTAATACAATTCTAGCATGGAATATAAACATTATCGTGAACAAGATTTATAATAATAACATCTTTATTATTGCCTCTAGGGCATATTTCCTTCAGGTTACTCCAAAGGGAAGCAACACAGGTGGTGGCCGTACGAAGGACTCGCCGGCCGTGGCGGCTAGCAGCCCCTCTCTCACTTGCACGGCCGCTGGTCCGTCGACACTTGTCGAGCTCGATGCCCTGCAAGAGAACTCGACACAATGCACCTTGCTACTGAAACTGGACAACCAGTTCAAGGACGTGGCGAAGGGAAACATCTTGATGCCACTCAGCTGGGTGTACCACGACAACCCTATGCCTGATAGCGTGCACCAGGTTCAGGTGGCACATGTGTTACCGTTCTGCCATGAGTTGGATCCTCCTAACCAACCAGCAGACGCCGATAGAGAGTTGAAGGTTGGACAACTCAAGAACCATGTCTTGCTATGGACGAAAGCCCTGATTCGGCTAAATACCGCCTCAAGGTCGGTGGCAAGCCAAGAAAGGGTCACTCCACCGGTTGCACCGGCGGTGCTAAGCCAAGGCAAGGTCGCTCCACCCTCTGTGCCGGCGGCAAGGCAAGAAAGGTTCGACACTCCACCCACTAATGACCCCCCCCCCGAGCATGATGGCGCTTTGGATATTGACAAGGCTCCCATTGATACGTTCATCACTGATTTGGAGGCCGACGATGCTCCTCGTGATGTACCCGATCAAGGCCGTGGTCCTCTGGCGAAGAAGCTATTCAGTTCTTAGGAAACGCTAGAGGAACAAGCTGACGCCTTCACCGCCCCGCCGTAATCTATGATTACCACGAGGACACTCCTCGGGGTAACCAAGGAGGAGCTGGAAAAAAGTCACCCCCTGCAACAAGAAGAAGGAGAGGAAGCAGAAGAAAAAAGGTGATGCGGCCTCTACCTCCGTGCGCCCAGCGGATCGGGTTCTCGACAGGTTGTTGACCCCTTGGAGGAAGATGCATTATCTCGGTGAACCGATACTGCCCAGTAATATTGTCAAAGATATGGGGGCAACATCAAGGACGTGCATGACAACATTATGTATCTTGAGAACCAACTTCTCAAAGAGAGAAATCCTGAGTACCCGGTACACATGGTCAAGGTGCCCACCGACATGGGCTCTGTAGATGAGTACCCAGGGGATCTTTTCTTCATTAGATTCGAAGACATCTTCAGTCTCTTGCACCTCTAGTGGATAGACAAAATCTTGGTCCACCTGATATCGCTCAAAATGTCGCACGATATCATCATAGAGAGAAGAGGGAGGGTCGCAATATGGACCCCTTCTACATGGATGAGTTATTTATCGACGCCACTGGGAATCAGGTGATTGTCTCGAAGTACATCGAGGATTTCATGGTAGACAAGAAGGATAAGGACTGCTTTCTCATGCCCTACTTTCCCGAGTAAGTAGTCCTTCACTGCCCGTCGGTACATTAATTCTTCCGTAAATTTCCTTTATCTAAGGATGACGTATTGTTTTGCGTAGAGGAATTCACTGCACCCTCCTCGTCATGAACCCCTATGAATCGGGAGTGGTTTACCCGGACTTGGGGAGTGCGAATCGGAAGGACTACACCAAGATTAAGGGTATTCTTGATAAAGCCTTCAATGGCTTTGTCGCGAAGGCCGACCGCCCCCTCACAATGGAGAAAAAACACGAGTCTGCTTCATGCTCTTCCATAAAACCGAGTTCTACTACCACAAGCAAGCTTTGCTAGATAGTGGGCTAGAGGCCTGGTACGCCATCCTTCATATGAGGGACATCATGAAAATAGAACATGACCTCTTGGTGCCCGAAAGACTCCAAAGATGTAGCATAGACATGGTGAACGCCAACGATGCACAAGTGCGAGCTAAGTTCCGTGCCATCCAGCGGACCATTTGCAGCATCATTTCGAGGGATGTGACCAAGAAGGGTGGCTTGTTCCACGCCGGCTTTGCACCACTGATACGTCTCAAACGTATCTATAATTTTTGATGCTCCATGCTTATTTTACACCATTTGCTTCATGTTTTGTTTACACTTCGTGGCGTTTTTATGCGATTTCTGGAACTAACTTACTAACGAGATGCCACAGTGCCAGTTCCCTATTTTCTGCTGTTTTGTGTTTCAGAAAAGCTACACAGGAAATATTCTCGGAATTGGACAAACCGAAGACCAAAACTCCTATTTTTCCCAGCCGAAGGACGTGGACCGAAAGAGAGCCAGAGGGGGGCCAGAGGGTAGCCTCACCATGAGGGGGCGCGGCCCAGCCCCTGGCCGTGCCCACCCATGGTGAGACCCCCCTGGTCCACTCCTGACGACGCCCCTTTGCCTATAAAGAGCCTGCCGACGGAAAACCCTAAAACAATCGGCGTTTTTTCCAGAATAGTTCTGCAGCGCTGCCGCCATCGAAGATAAATTTCAGGGGACAGAAGTCTCTATTCCGGCACCCTGCCGAGACGGGGAAGTGCCCCTGGAGCCGTCTCCATCGGTCTCCATCGCCGTCTCCACCGTCTCCATCGACCTCACCACCATCTCCATCATCGTTGCTGCCTCCGATGATGAGGAGGGAGTAGTTCTCCCCCGAGGCCGAGGGCTCTACCGGTAGCTATGTGGTTTACCACTCTCTCCCATGATGTGATCTTTATGTGATCGTGAGCTTTGTATCTAGTTGAATTGGTAGATGCTATTATTCAGATATTATGCTACTCCCGTGCTTTATTATTGTAATCTCTGGAGACACCTTGTATTGTAATGTGAAGGTGACTAGTGTGCACATTATGTGTTTCTTTTTGGTTAATGTCTCTATGAATTGTTGGTGTTTGTTGGAACCATCTAGTGCGTTCATGGGATAGTGTGGGACAATCTAGTTTGGGGAAATACGGACTTTGAGGAGTGCTTCGTAGCCCTACACATGATTAGTGTTCGTTATCCATTGGAGAATTGTTTATGGTGGCATATTGATGTTAGTATCTATTGGTTCAATTATGTTATATTTGTTGAGTGTGTCCACTAGCGAAAGTATGATCCCTGGCCTTGTTTCCAAGCATTGCACACCGTTTCCTTTCAGTTTTGTTACATGTTTGCTCGCAGCGATATTTATTTCAGATTACATTTACTACTTATAATCATCACTACTACTTGTATTTCACCATCTCTTCGCCGAACTAGTGCACCTATATATCTGACAAGTGTATTGGGTGTGTTGGGGACACAAGAGACTTTCTGTATCGTAATTACACGGTTGCTTGAGAGGGATAGCTTTGACCTCCTCCTCCCTGAGTTCGATAAACCTTGTGTGATCCACTTAAGGGAAACTTGTTGTTGTTCTACGAACCTCTGCACTTGGAGGCCCAACACTGTCTACAGGGATAGAAGTGTGCGTAGACATCAAGCTCTTTTCTGGCGCTATTGCCGGGGAGGTAAGGTAAAAGGTACTCACATCCTTTGGCTACTAAGTCTTTTAGTTGCTGGTGAGTGCTCAGAGTTATTTCCTTTAGATTCTACAATTATATATTTTTGTTTCTTGTTTTTATTTTCACTAGTTAGGCTTAATGGAAAATAAAGAGTTTTATAGTGTCTTTCCTGAGTTTAGATTTGAAGCATTTGAAAAACCTTTGGAGCTTATTTCGCATAGCAATGTTATTTGTATGAATTCTTTGAACACCGTTATTGCTAATGCTATAGAAAGGTCTAAGCTTGGGGAAGCTGGTTTTGCTAAGCATGCTATTTTTAGTTCCCCAGCTTTAGTGGAGAAAGTTTGCTCCGATGATATTTTATCTCCCATATGTGATGTTTCTAATGATGTTTGTGATCCTCGTCCTTTTAAAATACCTATGAAAATTGTTGAACGTGTTATGAATAACTGCTATCTAGGGGATGGAACTGTCCATCCCGGTGATCATTTGCTCTTTATACATGAATTATGCGAGTTGTTCAAGTGTGCAGGTATTTCTACAGGTGAAGTCAAGAGAAAGTTATTTTCTTTTTCACTAAAGGGCAGAGCTGCGGAATGGTATAAGACGTTGAAGGAAGACCGATCTATTGGTTGGGAGGAAATCGTACCTCTCTTTTATTCTAAATTCTATCCTTCTACTGAGGTTCATAAAGATACAAATTATATTTATAATTTTCATCCTCATGATGGAGAAAGCATTGCCCAAGCGTGGGGAAGATTAAAGTCACTAATGCACAAATATCCCATTCATGAGCTTCCCCATAATATTGTTTTTAATAATTTTTATGCAAGGCTTTCAGGATATTACAAGGATCATCTAGATGCATGCTTTGATGGGTGTTTCACGAGCAAGGATGTTAACGTCAAGTGGGATCTGCTTGAAACAATTCAAAACAATATTGAAGATTGGGATAGCGACAAAGGTAAAGGATCAGGTATAAAATATGAGTATGATTGCATTAAGTCTTTTGCTGAAACTACTGATTTTCAAGAGCTTAGTGCTATATATGGTCTTGATCCTCAAATTATGGTTAATTGCTTTAGAGCCTTTGCTTCCTATATTAATGTTCCTAAGAGAAATGGGGACATGTATCATGAGCCTTTTAAAGACACTTGCATAGAAAGTAATATAGTTATTGATGATTGCAATAAACATGCTCAAACCTCTAAAAGTCATACTTCCTATAAGCATGTTAATTTTTGTGGAGTACTTAGACCTTGTGAACAGAGTCACTACAAAGAAGATTATTGTATCCACCACAGGAATGAAGAAACCCTAATGTGGGATAAGGCTCTAGATGAGCTTGGTAAAAAGGTTTGTGAGCTTTATCCTTTTATTTGTGAACTTTGCCATGAAAAGGGTCATTTTAATTTTCAATGCTCAGGCCATAATAGTGACCCTTCTAATCGAATGAGTACTGCAAGCTTGTATTGTGATGACAAGATCACTCCCAATCAGCATGATGAGCTTACTTTGTTTTTGGGGGTGTGAAGAGTTATCTAGAAAAACTTCTTTGGTAGATATGAGCATTTTTAAAAATATTAGCATCCTGCAGGGTTGTTGTCTTTATTGTGTTAAAGATTGTCGCGCAAATACTTACTTACAAAATGTTATAAAACATGATGTTTTGCCAAGCTATGACAGGACTAATATATGTTTCCATCTTATTAATAGAGTGGAGGAATCCTCCAAAGTTTCTTCTGTTGTTTCTGTCAGTAAATCAGATTATGTGGAGAAGATGCCTTTCAAGCCTCTCCCTCCTAAAGAAGAGAGTAAGAAGAAGAAGAAGAAGAAGAGGAAGAGGAGTAAAAGGCAAGATGAAACGATATCTTCCCCTAAGCATGTTGCTACTATTATAGATTATGATGATTCTAAACTTGATGATGTGCTTATGTCTATTACTTATGTTAGTGATCATGATTGGGAAAAACACTCTACTTTCGATATTGAAAATCTTTTTGGTACCAATTCTGAAAATTATGAGGTTAATAATTGTTGCACCATTAGTACTATCCATGTTCCTTCCTATGATAATTATGGTGATGAGAATAGTTATTTTGGTAAATCTGCTCCTACTACGATTGTTCATGTGGGGAGTATTAATTCTTTTATGCATGTGGCTCATGATAGGGATGTTTTATGTGATAACTATATTGTTAATTCTATTCATGATGCTACTGAAAGTTATTATGAGAGGGAAACATGGTTTGATGGATCTCAACAATATTAAGTTTCCCCTCTTTATGTTGGAAGTCTTGAAGTTGCACTTGTTTTATCTATCCATGTTTGTTACTATATGCTTAGTTGATTTATTTTCTTACAAGATTCCTGTGCATAGGAAGTGGTTTAGATTTAAATGTGTTTCACATTTGCTTTTTGATGCTCTCTCTTGCTTCAAGTTCTTATATGGCGCCTTTGCCTTAAGCTCTTTTATGGCGCCTACATGAGCATCTTTTCAAATTACTGCGCCTAGCTCAAAGGCGTTAAAGAAAAGCACTCTTGGGAGATAACCCATTGTTTTCTTTTCAGTACTTTTTATTTTATTTGAGTCTTGGAAGTTATTACTACTGTAATGACCGCTCCTTATCATTTTTATTTCATTGTTGTGCCAAGAAGAACCTCTAATTTGAGGGAGGTAAGATTTGGGGAAGTTGCTGTCCTGAAACAGATTTCGGTGTTGCACCATAAAAATTCATGAAAATTCTCAGAATATCTTTTTGACCTATGATTTCTTGTGCATATGCCCCAGGTTATATCCAAACTTTCATTAGTTTTGCACTTTTTTATTTTAGCAACATAAGGTCCTCGAAAAAATTGACCTTTGTCAGTTGTTCTATTTTGACAGATTTCTGCCACTATTTGTGTTTGCCTCTCGATCGCTTTCTTTTTTGGGATTTCTATTTTCGTGCCCCTGGTTCGTTAGTTGTACTCAGTTTTCCCCAGCCGCTTAACTTTTCCTCAGTTTTCCCCTCGCTCTAGTTTGAAACCCCTCGCAGACGCTGGGACGGGAGGGTTGCGGTCTGGTCAGAGGCCTTAGACCGTTACCGGTGACGGCTAGGGAGCCGCGGTGGTTGTGAATGGACCGTTGCTTTTGAATGGTGTTGACTGTTGACCCAATGAGACACGTCGGACTGGCGGTCTGTCACTCACCCAAAGCTTTCCCCTCCGCCCGAGACTGGAAGAGCTCACACACTGCCCCTCCACCGCCACGCCGTCCTGCCCTCCTACCTTATGGCGTCGTCCGCCCCTGAGCCGCCCCTGCCCCCACCACCACCCCCGGGAGGCGCAGAGGGCTCCGCCTCCACTAGATCTACCCCTATCGCGGTAGAGTTTGTACATCCGTCTGGTGTGCCGATTATGCCCCTCAACGACGGAGAAGATTGGGAATCGGAGGGATCTAACGCATGGATTCCATCTGGGTAAGCATCGTCTGCCTATGTGAATTAAGAGTAGGCAGTTTTTGAGCGCGAATCGTTGTTGCTCAACTAACTGTGTTGCTTTTCGAATAGGATTGATCCAGCGGTGGCTTTTCGGCTGGTGGTTAGGCTGGATACTAGCTTTTTGCGTGATTCTGAACGCAATGTGAGCGGATTTTACATCCCAGCGGTGGTTGCAACTACCATCTCGTTGAGGGATTTAAAAGATAATATCTACGCTCAGTACCCCTAGGGCGCTGGCGATTCAGTTGATTTCCAATATTTCAACAGCACGGAGGGAAGATATGTTCCACTAATTTCCGATGAGGATCTGGGAATGCATTTTGCTTTAAATGATTCTTGCCGTGTCGGTAAAATTCGTATCCATGTGGACAGGGTCCAGTCATCATCTGGTGTTGGGGCATCATCAGGTGGTCGGGCATCATGTCTCTCTAGTGTTGCTGCCTCTGCTAATCGTGTGCGCCACCCCTCTCCTTGTAGGTCCACAGCAGCACCATCTGTCCCCAGTGCTAGTGGTAGCCAGATCGTTCCTGCGGTCGATCTGGAGGGCGATGCAGAGATTGAGGATCCGTCTCCTCAAGATGATGAGGATGAGTTGATGTTTCCTGAATTGGTAGATCGATGCAGTAAGCAGGCAATGGAGGATCAATACATGGAAGATATTGCACAAGGTGCCAGATTTGATGACACTGATGATGAAGAGAAGGATGAGAACAATGACAGCCTTGTTTTAGCCGATTACGAAGGTGATGACTTGCCAACAATTGAGTGGAACAGGGAGGATCCTCAGCTTGAAGAAGGCACCGTATTTCAAACGATGATGGACTGCCGTAATGCAATTACTACATATTGCATTCTCACTAAGAATGATTATGAGGTTATTAAAAGTGAGCCAGGTAGGTTCACAGTTAAGTGCCCATACAAGAGGTGTAGGTGGAGGCTGCATGCATCCACAATGCTCAGAAGCACCGTGGTTCAGGTACTACGCCAACCAGTTGTGTATTTTAGATCACGGTGTAATATTTGTTAACTGTTACTGACATCCCTTATAATTATGTTTCAGATAAAGAAGAACTCGATCAACCATACTTGTCCACCTCGAGCGGGAGCGCTAGAGGAGAAATCAAAGCTAGCGAAGACTAGGTGGTTGGCAGATGCAATCATAGATTGGCTGAGAGAAACTCCATCACTTGGTCCAATAGCACTCATAAAATTGATATCTGATAAGTTTAATATAAACATACCTTACATGAGGATGTTCTATGCAAAGGAAATGGCTCTTGACAGGATCAATGGTCCATGGAATGAAAGCTTTCAGTTGCTTTACACTTTCAAAGCTGAAGTAGAGATGGCTAGTCCAGGCAGTGTTGTAGCGATAGACAAGCATACAGTTCCCTACAAATTGAAAAGTGGGAGGATAATGCAGAAGTAATGTTTTAGAAGGGCTTTTGTTTGTTTCAAAGCTTGCTGGAAAGGCTTTCTGGACGGTTGCAGGCCTTATTTGGCCGTGGATGCAACAACTCTTCATGGCAGGTTTAAAGGACAGCTAGTTGCTGCTACTGCAATTGATGGACACAATTGGATGTTCCCTGTTGCTTATGGAGTTTTGGAGGTTGAGTCAGAGGAAAGTTAGACTTGGTTTCTGCAGAATTTGCGCGACCTTATAGGTTATCCACCAGGACTTACTATACACATAGACGCTTGCAAAGGTTTTGAGAGTGCAGTAGAAGCAGTATTCCCTGGAGTGGAGCATAGGGAATGTATGCGACACTTGGTATAGAATTTTACAAAGAAATTCAAGGGTAAAGTTTATACTGACAACCTATGGCCAGCTGCATACACATGCAGCATTAGGAAGCATCTATTTCATTTGGAAGTGTTGTATAAACAAAAACCTGGGGTGAAGGAGTACTTGGATGAACATCATGGTAGGGTGATACATCTCAAACGTATCTATAATTTTTGATGCTCCATGCTTATTTTTACACCATTTGTATATTGTTTCGTTACACTTAGTGGCATTTTTATGCATTTTCCGGAACTAACCTATTAACAAGTGCCACAGTGCCAGTTTCCTGTTTTCTGCTGTTTTTGTGTTTCAGAAGTGATACACAGGAAATATTCTCGGAATTGGACGAAACAAGATCCTGAAGTCTTATATCAAGGGGAGGCTTCCAGACATCCGAAGAGCTGACGAAGGGGGGCCACGTGGGCCCCAGACACAGGGGCGGCGCGGCCACCCCCCTGGCCGCGCCAGCCCCGTGTGAGGGGGCGTGGTCCCTCCTCGGACATCGCCCCTTCGCCTATATATACCCCCTGACGAGAAAAACCTAAGGGCCGATCAGTTTTCCAGAATACATCGCGATCCGCCGCCGCCGTCGACCCGAAGATCGGGAGGGTCCAGAAGCTCTTCCCGGCACCCTGCCGGAGAGGGGAATCGCCACCGGAGGTCTTCTTCATCGCCATGCTTGCCTCCGGAGCGATGAGTGAGTATTCTACCTTGGACTATGGGTCCATAGCAGTAGCTAGATGGTTGTCTTCTCCACCATGTGCTTCATGTTTAGATCTCATGAGCTGCCATACATGATTGAGATCACCGTTATGTAATTCTATGATGTTGGTTTGTTGGGATCCGATGAATATTGGTGTTTATGATTAAGTTGCTGTACTGAATTATATCTTTTGTTATCTCTATGTTGTTTATGATCTTGCATGCTCTCCGTTGTTAGTAGCTATCTTGGCCGAGTAGTTGCTAGTGACTCCAAGAGGGGGTATTTATGCTCGATAGTGGGTTCATGTCTCTATTTCACCTGGAGGAGTGACAGAAACCTCTAAGGTGGTAGATGTGCTGTTGCTACTAGGGAGAAAACAACATTCATATGCTCAAGGGCATATGCTTTGTTTACATTACACACTTTGCTTAATGCAATTATCTGTTGTTCGCAACTTAATACTTCTAGGGTGTTCGGATGATATCCCCGGGGGTGGATTATTAGTCATAGATGCAGTTGGATGGCGGTCTATGTATTTTGTTGTAATGCCCAGAGTGAATCTCATAGTGATCTTCTTGACATATCATGTTATCTTTATTCTATCAATTGCCCAACTGTAATTTGTTTACCCAGCATGTTATTTTATCTATGGAGAGACACCACTAGTGAACTGTGGACCCCGGTCCTATTTTAATCATATTGCAATCACCTGTTTACTTTTCCCGCACTGTTTACTTTACTCGCATATACTCTACTGTTTTCCACTCGATACACTCATAACCTTTGTTTCAAGCAAACCGGTGAGATTGACAACCTCATCGCAAGTTGGGAGCAAAGTATTTGTTTGTGTGTGTGCAGGTTCCACAAACACCTTCAGTCGTCACCGTCTCTCCTCTCCTGATCGACATACCTTGGTTTCTTAACTGAGGGAAAACTAGCTGCTATACTCATCACACCTTCCTCTTGGGGTTCCCAACGGGCTGGTCATTCACCACGCATCAAGCTAATTTTCTGGCGCCGTTGCCGGGGAGGAAGAGAAGACTTCTACGAGGGGAGTTCTTCGCACACACATTCTTTACTTTGTTATTTGTTTTGCTTTACTTTATTTATTTTACCTGCATTGCTTTTTATATCAAAAACCCAAAAAAATTAGAATCCTTGGTAGCTGTTTTTACTTGTTTACTTTCGTTTTGCTGAAATGGGTACTCCTGAAAACACCAAGTTGTGTGACTTTGCTAGCACGAACAATAGTGATTTTATCTGCACTCCTATTGCACCACCTGTTCCTGCTACCACTTTTTATGAGATCAAGCCTGCTTTATTGAACCTTGTTATGAAAGAGCAATTTTCTGGTGCTAGTACTGAAGATGCTGCAGCTCATCTCAACAATTTTGTTGAGCTATGTGAGATGCAGAAATATAAGGATGTTGATAGTGATATTATTAAGCTCAAGTTGTTTCCTTTTTCTTTGAGAGGAAAAGCTAAAGATTGGTTGCTGTCTTTGACTAAGAATAGTATTGATTCATGGGCTAAGTGTAAGGATGCTTTTATTGGTAGATATTATCCTCATGCTAAGATTATAGCTTTGCGCAGCAATATTATGAAGTTTACTCAGTTTGATAATGAACATGTTGCTCAAGCTTGGGAAAGAATGAAATCTATGGTAAAGAATTGCCCCACTCATGGACTGACTACTTGGATGATTATCCAAACTTTTTATGCAGGACTGAATTTTTCTTCAAGGAACTTACTTGATTCAGCTGCTGGAGGCACTTTTATGTCCCTTACCTTGGGCGCCGCATCAAAGCTACTCGACAACATGATGGTAAATTATTCTGAATGGCACACCGAGAGAGCTCCACAAGGTAAGAAGGTAAATTCTGTTGAGGAAACCTCTTCCTTGAATGATAAGATTGATACCATTATGGCTATGCTTGCTAATGATAGGACTCATGTTGATCCTAATAATGTTCCTTTGGCCTCTTTGGTTGCTCAAGAAGAGCAAGTTGATGTGAATTTCATTAGAAACAATAATTTTAACAACAATGCTTATAGGAACAATTTTGCTAGTAACAATTATGGGCCATTTCCTTCTAATGGTGATAATAGCTATCTTGGTAAACCTAAAATGCCTAGTGAAGAAAGAATTTTTGAACTTGAAAAGGCTACCAAGAATTTTATGCAGGCGCAACATGAGCAGAACAGAGCTTTCGCCAAGATTATGGAGGAGCAATCAGCTCTGATGAAGACTATTAGTCATCAACTTGAAAATTTAAACACGGCTATTCCTGAATTGCAAGCTAAGGTTTCCAAAGCTGAAACCGATATTTCATTATTGTCTAATGTGCAATCTTCTTTGGTTAATAGAATGTCCGCTAAGCCTGATCCTTTTGCTACCGCTAATACTATTCAAGTTGGAATTGATGAAAATGTTAGATTGTTAGCGGAATTGCATGCCAGGTGGGAAAGAGAAGATGAGATGGCTAGAGAGATGAAGGTATGTACCATTACTACCTCTAATGATGTTGCTCCTACTGATAGCAACCCTCTTACTTTGATTGGTGTAGAGAAAACTCCCACTCCTTGTGTTAAAAAGCCTAAAACTGCCAAAACTTTTTCTCAAAAGAGTGCTGAAATTTTTCGGAGTGTGGGAGATGATAGCTCTATTTCTTTTAATGATTTTGATGTTGATGGCTGCAATATATCTGAAGTTATTTTGTTCTTGCAAAAGCTTGCTTTGACTCCCAATGCTAGTTCTTTAAATATTGCTTTTACTAAGCATATTACCAATGCTCTCATAAAGATTAGGGATGAAAAGTTGAAGCAAAAAGCCTCTGTTCCCAAGAAGTTAGAAGATGGTTGGGAACCCATCATTGATATGCATGTTAATGGTTATGATTGCCATGCTTTATGTGATCTAGGTGCTAGTATTTCTATTATGCCTAGAAAGATTTATGACATGCTTGATTTACCACCGCTTGAAAAATGTTATTTTGATGTTCCTATTGCTGATGTTGCTAAGAAGAAACCTTTGGGAAGGATTAATGATGTTCTTATTGTGGTTAACAATAACCTTGTTCCCGTTGATTTTCTTGTTATGGACGTTGAATGCCATGCTTCATGTCCTATTATTTTGGGAAGACCCTTTCTTCGAACTGTAGGTGCTATTATTGATATGAGGGAAGGCACTATCAAGTATCAATTCCCATTAAAGAAAGGTATGGAACACTTCCCTAGGAAAAGAAAGAAATTGCTTTTTGACTCTATTCTTAGAGCAAATTATGAGCTTGATGCTTCATCTATTGATATTACTTGATTCGCAATTTTCTGCGCCTAGCTCAAAGGCGTTAAAGAAAAGCACTCTTGGGAGATAACCCATTGTTTACTTTTCAGTACTTTTTCTTTTATTTGAGTCTTGGAACTCATTACTACTGTAATGACCGCTCCTTATCTTGTTTATTTCGTTTTTGTGTCAAGAGAAGCCTCTAATTTGAGCGAGGTAAAGATTTGGGGTTATTGCTGTCCTGAAACTGTTTTCGGTGCTGCACCGTAAAAATTCGTAAAAATTCTCTGTTTATCTTTTAGACCTGCGATTTCTTGTGCATATGCCCCAGGTTATATCCAAACTTTTCTTAGTTGAACACTTTTTGATTTGAGCAACAGAAAATCCCTCAAAAATTCGTCCTTTGTCAGCTGTTCAGTTTTGACAGATTTCTGCCAATATTT
The DNA here is from genome assembly GCA_007115705.1 of Dactylis glomerata. Classification (NCBI taxonomy): domain Eukaryota; kingdom Viridiplantae; phylum Streptophyta; class Magnoliopsida; order Poales; family Poaceae; genus Dactylis; species Dactylis glomerata. The sequence goes on from QXEO01000302.1 coordinate 271,494, forward strand.
GTTTTTGCCACTTTATCGCTTTCTTTTGAGTTCTTTTTGATCATGGAACTCTTGTGGAAGTTGCTACAGTAGTATATACTTTATATGTGGTGGTTTTGGGTTGAAACCTGAAGCTAAAGGAGGTTGAATATATTTTATGCTTACACTAATGTTGCTAATAGAATTGTGTTTAGTTTTGTATGAAGGAAGTTTTCAAGTGTAGGGATTGGAGAATGATGAGATGAGTTGAAGAATGGACAAAAGCTCAAGCTTGGGGATGCCCATGCATCACCCCAAGAAATATTCAAGAAGTACAAGCGTCAAAGCTTGGGGATGCCCCCGAGGCACCCCTTCTTCATCGGCAAAAATCAGGTCACCTTTCAAAACACTATATTTTTATTGCTTCATGCACTATGTGTTTTTCTTGGAGCGTCAGTTGTTTTAGTTTTCTTAGGTTGTTTAGTTTGTTTGTTTGCTGCAATAAATGGTTGGACCCCAACAAATTTTCCTTTGGAGGAGATGTACTCGTTTTCATTTGCAAAGAATGCTCTAGTTTTCACTCTTATTAAAAATCGAGCATTCTACTTTTTCTGCTACTGCTTTTGGTTTTCGTTTTCGCCTTGATATGCGTTCAGATCTTGTTATATCTTTTCATCAAGGTGTATTTTTGCCTCTGATCTTTATTGGTTTTCATTAAAAGAGGTGTTTATAAAAATTTCAAATGGTGTTGGAAAAGAGAAAAAGCTTTGTGCAAAATAGTGGTACAAGAAGGAGCTTGTGTAGACTGCGGCTTAGGCTTTTTCATGTCATGCTTGATGTCTTTTTGATAGTATGCTTAGTAGTTTTGCTGTAGCATGACTTGTCTCAAATAACTGAGATTGCTTAATGAGCCTTTGAAAAAAATCATGCGTTGTTTTTATTGTATGGAAGCATTATTTTGGTTTTCTCCTTGATGCTTTATTTGGGTTGACTTGGCGCATGCTCACACATGTTAGACTCTTACAAAGTCGCCATTAGCCTTCATGATCATTTAGTTTTTGACTTTTGATGCCATCGTATGCTTCTTTTAATGTCGCTTTGTCGCTTTGCATGATTATGGCCATTATTGCTCTCTTAGTTGGTCGCTCCCAGAGTTTTGCTAGCCCTCACCTTGTACTGAGTATGAGCTCTACTCGTGCATCCAACTCCTAAAAACCAAGTTTGCCATTGTGTCCACTATAAATTCCTATGCATGGTATTTGTAAGCCATTCCAAAGTAAAATTTTCGTGTGCTTCCTTTCAAAAACCTTCAAAATACTTCTCGTTTTGTGACACTGTTTTTAGCTCATGGGGACGTAGTGGTCGGATTTGCTATCTTCCATATTGCTTATTCCAAAAAGAAAAAAAAAGAGAAAAAATAAAGAAAAAAGGCACTCCTCCAATGAATGTGAATGTTGGTGGGCACCCGATGGAATCGGTTAGCCATGGCATGTGAAAGGAAAAGGTGGGGAGGAGTGCCAAGTTTTATAAAAAGAGCACGAAGTGCCAATCTCTCTAAAAAACTTGCTTTATTTTTGTATGGAAGATAGTAAGAACCCCATTGCCAGTCGTTGACAAAGACAACCACCTCTCAAAATCAAGTTTTCTCTCTGTTTTACAAATGAAAAGCTCTAGCACATGTTTAAACCACTGCTTCCCTCTGCGAAGGGCCTTTCTTTTACTTTTATGTTAAGTCACCACCTTCTTTCTTTATGCACCATTAAGAGAGCATAGTTGTCATTCTTAGTGTGATATGCATTGTCCCAAAGTTCATTGATTGACTCATATTGTTGGTTTCACTTGTTCTTAAATTATTTGTATCTAGTCGCCCTCTTAAACTTTGAGGTGTCCTATGCATTTATGTTTTGCTCTCTTTGAAGGACAAGCTGAAAACCTTTTGTATGTTTTTCCTTATGATATGAACACACGTTTGACTTTCATTGTTTCATTATCATGATCTTTTGTTTGTGTTCATTTGCATGTTTTCAACATGGTTGCTAAGTTCTTATTGTCATGATTATATCTTTCATGCCCATGTTTTAAGTTCTATTGATCCCAGCTCACCAATGCTTACATATTTGATCAAGATTGTGTAGGTGCATGTCACCTCAAAAATTATTCTTTTGTTATCACTTACCTACTCGAGGACGAGCAGGAGTTAAGCTTGGGGATGCTTGATACGTCTCAAACGTATCTATAATTTTTGATGCTCCATGCTTGTTTTTACACCATTTGTATATTGTTTCGTTACACTTAGTGGCATTTTTATGCATTTTCCGGAACTAACCTATTAACAAGTGCCACAGTGCCAGTTTCCTGTTTTCTGTTGTTTTTGTGTTTCAGAAGTGATACACAGGAAATATTCTCGGAATTGGACGAAACAAGATCCTGAAGTCTTATATCAAGGGGAGGCTTCCAGACATCCGAAGAGCTGACGGAGGGGGGCCACGTGGGCCCCAGACACAGGGGCGGCGCGGCCACCCCCCTGGCCGCGCCAACCCCGTGTGAGGGGGCGTGGTCCCTCCTCTGACATCGCCCCTTCGCCTATATATACCCCCTGACGAGAAAAACCTAAGGGCCGATCGGTTTTCCAGAATACATCGCGATCCGCCGCCGCCGTCGACCCGAAGATCGGGAGGGTCCAGAAGCTCTTCCCGGCACCCTGCCGGAGAGGGGAATCGCCACCAGAGGTCTTCTTCTTCGCCATGCTTGCCTCCGGAGCGATGAGTGAGTAGTCTACCTTGGACTATGGGTCCATAGCAGTAGCTAGATGGTTGTCTTCTCCACCATGTGCTTCATGTTTAGATCTCATGAGCTGCCATACATGATTGAGATCACCGTTATGTAATTCTATGATGTTGGTTTGTTAGGATCCGATGAATATTGGTGTTTATGATTAAGTTGCTGTACTGAATTATATCTTTTGTTATCTCTATGTTGTTTATAATCTTGCATGCTCTCCGTTGTTAGTAGCTATCTTGGCCGAGTAGTTGCTAGTGACTCCAAGAGGGGGTATTTATGCTCGATAGTGGGTTCATGTCTCTATTTCACCTGGAGGAGTGACAGAAACCTCTAAGGTGGTAGATGTGCTGTTGCTACTAGGGAGAAAACAACATTCATATGCTCAAGGGCATATGCTTTGTTTACATTACACACTTTGCTTAATGCAATTATCTGTTGTTCGCAACTTAATACTTCTAGGGTGTTCGGATGATATCCCCGGGGGTGGATTATTAGTCATAGATGCAGTTGGATGGCGGTCTATGTATTTTGTTGTAATGCCCAGAGTGAATCTCATAGTGATCTTCTTGACATATCACGTTATCTTTATTCTATCAATTGCCCAACTGTAATTTGTTTACCCAGCATGTTATTTTATCTATGGAGAGACACCACTAGTGAACTGTGGACCCCGGTCCTATTTTAATCATATTGCAATCACCTGTTTACTTTACTCGCATATACTCTACTGTTTTTCACTCGATACACTCATAACCTTTGTTTCAAGCAAACCGGTGAGATTGACAACCTCATCGCAAGTTGGGAGCAAAGTATTTGTTTGTGTGTGCAGGTTCCACAAACACCTTCAGTCGTCACCGTCTCTCCTCTCCTGATCGACATACCTTGGTTTCTTAACTGAGGGAAAACTAGCTGCTATACTCATCACACCTTCCTCTTGGGGTTCCCAACGGGCTGGTCATTCACCACGCATCATAGGGTGTGGTCAAGAAGCCAATTCAATGAAATTTGCAAGGTAGACTATGTAACAAGTAACCTTGCGGAGAGTTTCAATGCAAAGGTCAAGTCATTGAAAGGGCTTATGCTGTGGCAAGTATTTGATAAGATTAGGCAGATGATCATGATAAAGATCGATCTGCGTCAAAGAATTGCAGCCACAAAATATGTTGGCCATCTCATGCTCCCATCTTTGATTAAGTCTTTGCATGCCAGGGCAAAACAATTGAAGATGAAATGCATCAGAAAAGGAATGGAGGCTGAGGAAACCTACACTGATAGTAAAAACAGGCAGTGGAGGTATCCAGTGAGTTTGGTTGATAGGACATGCCATTGTAGGCGAGGGCAGATCCGTGGGATACCCTGCATACACGCATTGTTTTTCATGAGTGTTATAGCGGGTGCAGAAGGTGAAGTTGATCAGTATGTGTCAGAGTATTTCTCTGTTGCCAAATTTAGGGCTGCATATGCTATGAATGTTCCTACCTTGTTGGGAAAAGACCAATGGATGAAAGTCGATCCAGGCTTCAAACTGTACTCTCCAGTTTTGACTAGACCGGCAGGTAGGCCGAGGAAGAATAGGATCAGAGCTAGTGCAGAGGGTGGTGCACCGATTCGACGATGTAAGTGCAAACATTGTGGAACCCCTGGACACATTGCTAGGCTTTGTAAAAATCCAGTTGACCTAGCTTTTGGAATGGAAGATCAGGCGGGAGCAGCAAATGCAGAGGAGAATGAAGCAGCAATTCAACATGAGGAGATTGAAGAAATGGATCGAGAGCTGCTTGAACCGATGGATCGAGATCTGCTTGAACCGATGGATTGAGAGCTGCTTGAACCGATGGATCGAGAGCTGCTTGAACCGATGAATCGAGAGCTGCTTGAACCAATGGATCGAGAGCTGCTTGAACAGATGGATCGAGAGCTGCTTGAATCGATGGATTGAGAGCAGAGGGAACAGATGGATCAAGAGGCCATTGAAGCAATGGATAGACAGCTGAGTGAAGCAATGGATCAAGAGCTGGGTGAACCAATGGATCAAGAGCAGATTGTAGAAGCAAGGGAAGAAAATGCATTTGAAGAAAGAGCACAAGCTTCGTATGATATGGTTGTCTCGGTCTTGGCACAACCCGAAGAGAAGAAGAAGAAGAACAAGAAAGATGGCAAAAGGAAGGTAGACACCAGTAATATCCCTGGTAGGGTTACCCGGAGTAAGGTGGTGAAACCAGTGAGTCACACCAGGAGCAAGAGAAAGATTTTATTTTGAACAATTAATTCAAATTTGTATGAACAATTTGTATTGGGGATCCCTTTGTATTGAATTCGAACTAGTGTGACGTTCCCAAGTTTGTATGTTGAATAATCACAATAATGTATGTGTTATTTGCAAGTTTTCTATGGTCATGCATCTCGAATAAGTTCATTTTCTAAGTGACTAAACTCAAAAATATAGTTTTGGGTTTAGTTTAATTCAAAATAATTCAAAACATGGTGGAACCTTCCCATGGAGTCTTGTTATGTTACCTACAACCAAGAGAAATAATAATGGAAAAGGAAATATAGAGATATGAAGTTTCCCTTTCCCAAAACAACTTCCTAGTCCATGAGCTACTAGCTATGAAGATGCAGGGCTTTCTACTCAACACACCTCCCAAATACCCACTATGCTTACAAACTTTGTCCAAATGAGTCCAAATTCATCACACTTGTGTATCTTTGAATTGCAAACAATATCACGTTGGCCAAAATGTACTACATTGTTCAAATAACACAATCTAACAATTTTTATGCCAAAAGCTTCAATTTCCCTTACTCCCTTTATTATTTGGGTGCCCCTGTTTTACTTAGTTTTACTCAGTTTTCCCCCTCCGGGTCCACTTGTTTTACTCAGTCCTACTCAGTTTTGCCCTTCCGATAAACATTTCCTCACTTTTCCCCCTCTTAGTTCTACTCAGTTTTCCTCACTTGTACTCACTGGCTGATCTCTGATTGGTCGAGATGTATTTCACACGAATCTTGGTTGGTTGATAGCTCAGCGTACGCTTGCACCGTTGGATGATTTATGATCGGACGGCCTGTATATCTCTCTCTACCTCGATGGACGGATGGACGCATACGGAGAGAAGAGCAGAGCACATACCTACCAACCCTGTCAGTCGCATATTCCAATCGCATCTTCCTCTCTTACTCTGGCGGTCACGGCGGCGCGGATCTGCAGCGTGCGTGCGTGCGGCGGCGCGGATCTAACCGTGCGTGCGGCTGCGCGGAACTGCAGCGTGCGGCGGCGCGGATCTAACCGTGCGTGTGGCGGCACAGATCTAACCGTGCAGCGGCGTGGATCTAAGAGTGCCGGTGAGTATCTAAGAGTGCCGGTGAGGATCTAACCCTCAGAAATAGTTGAAATGTCTCTCTCTGTCTCACTTTCGTTTATCTTCTCAGATCTGTTGATGATGAAGAACACCAAGACGGTGGCCGTGCCGACAGTGGTCAACGATGCCAAGATCATTGAAGCCATCGCCTACAACATTGCTGCGATGGCGCAGATCTAGCCTTCAATGTCGGAGCCTGCCGATGTCTCACTTCTGTTGCCCTCCTCAGATCTGTTGCTGATGGACACCAAGACGGCGGCCGTGTCGACAGTGGTCATCGATGCCAAGACGATTGAAGCCATCGCCTACAACATCGTTGCGACGGCGCAGATCTAGCCTTCAATGTCGGAGCCTGCCGATGTCTCACTTTCGTTGCCCTCCTCAGATCTGTTGCTGATGAAGGACACCAAGATGGTGGCCGTGTCGACAGTGGTCATTGATGCCAAGACGATTGAAGCCATCGCCTACAACATCGCTGCGACGGCGCAGATCCAGCCCTCCTTAGATCCGTCGCTGATGAAGTACACCAAGACGGCGGTGGTGCCAAGAGTGGTTGCGAAGCCGCAGATCCAGCCCTCATCCATGTCCGAGTTTGCGGATGGCGCAGATGACCACCCCTCAGCCGCCCGTCGTCCCGGCCCTTCTAGCCCATCGGTGCACGGCCATGTTCGACGCCGCAAATTGTGATAAATTATGATAAATTTGTATTTTTCAATTTCAAATTGGGATAAAATTATTCGAACTACTACCTCCGTCTCAAAAAAAGCTTCTCCACTTTCTCGATGTGTCCCTGCACATCCGAATGTATGATTTGAATTCTATCCCAACTTGATTGGGAAGATTGATATGTATTTGATCCGAGAGGCTGGTACATGCTTTCACTTTTGGGATCCCTTCACTTTTATAAGATGTTCATGCATGCTAAAATTATCGCACGCACTACTTAGCACAACTAGGAAATTGTACGCCAAAATACAGTGGTTAGAGCCACACCAAAATACAGTGGTTAGAGCCATCTACTGAATAACAATTCTATACTATCTAAATCATCTACCACAACCACATAACTGCTAGGACAGGGATGACACCTAATAAAACTTCCCAGATGAATCTACTTTTCGCCTCTCCCATCACTTGAAGTTCATGTTCTAGATTTTCTACCACTTGATCAAATACGGCAAGATCTGTCTCAAGGATCAACTTCTCCTTGCGAATAAGCTCTGAATTCTTCTTTTCTTCCTCCACAGTACGCTTCAGCTCGAATATCATCAGGTTTTTACGGGCCAATTCATCACCTAAATTGGCCACCTTCTCCAAATCCATCCTCTGGCTACACCACTGGGTTGATTCATCTTGGTATGCAATATACCATGGATCATCGGCTTGCCTGGCAAACTGTAATAATAATGGAAAAAAGAACAACTGAAATCACTCCAACAGGCCATGGCGGCACTTCAAATTCAACGGTAGTATAGAGAGCAGAAGCTAGATACCTGTACTTCCGACGAGGTAGGAGAAGTAGAACGTGACCACGACATGATCGAATCCCCACCCTCGCCGGTGTACCCGCTACAACCAGACATTGAGGACTATTTCGCACCTACAAACTCCAATAAATTACGGGAACCGAATCGATTAGGGGGCGGGGGAGGCAGAAGCGGAGGTCTTACCAAGCTATACTACCAATTGGTGCGCGGAACAAATCCCGGTCGTCGTGGGCGGCGGATCTGCTTGCGGCGGACTTTCCTGCGGTGGGTACAATGCGTGCGGACGAAACAAGTGCTGGAGCCGTGGTTGACGTGCAGCGCCGCTGTCCGTCCGACGCCACCGGGGGACAGAGCCGACGGCGCGACGAGGCGCCGGCGATGGCTGCTCCGTCCGAGGGTGGGGAACGAGCTGCCAGCGGTTCTCCGATGACTAATGAGATACACAACACTAGGTTCTAGCCATGTTTAGCATAAGATTCACTTTAGATTAAGCTGCGAAAATAGTCACCTGCTGGATCTAGCTTAAGAAAAATTAATTAGCCAACTTGTTGCTTCTCTCTAACTAAAAGCAGGGATATATGCCTTTTCACTAAGGGCGACCCTAGCGGTCATTGGCTGAGGCGGCCCCACAGAGCGGCTCTATATGATTTTCTCTAAATAAATAGACGACCCCAGCGGTCATTGCCTGCGGAGGCCCCACAGAGCGGCAATATATGATTTTCTCTAAATAAATTGATGACCCCACTGGTCATTGGCTGCGGCAGCCCCACAGAGCGGCAATATATATCTTTTCCTGAAAAATACACGAGCCCACTGGTCATTGGCTGCGGTAGCCCTATAGAGCGGCCCCATTTGTCATTGGCAGCACCGCGTATACAATCAGGAAATAAAACGGCCCACACGTCAGCGATAGATGGATGGCTGCTCTGACGTGTCTCCTGACCCTACCCGTCAGCACCATTCAAAAGCATCGGTCAATTCACAATCACCGCGGCTCCCTAGCCGTCATCGGTAACGGTCAAGGCCTCTGACCAGACCGCAACCATCCCGTCCTAGCGTCTGCGAGGGGTTTCAAACTAGAGCGAGGGGAAAACTGAGGAAAAGTTAAGCGGCTGGGGAAAACTAAGCACAACTAAGGACCCGAGGGCACAAAAATAGAAATCCCATCATAATAAGATAATGACAAGTGCCTATCGCTGATTTCTGTACTACTTAACTACACCGAGTGATCATTAAAACAATAATCAAATTACTTTTTGAAATAACTAATGTTTTTATAGGTTCATTGCCTGAGTAGGCTCTTTTTTCTTACTCCCCATGGCACTATGAACAGTTTTCTTTGTCACTAATGAATGTTTTGTAGTTATACTTCACAAATATATGTTTTCCCCTATCAATCTTGAACTATAACATGCTGCAATAAACATGTTGATCCATGAAAATTACAGTCTCAAGGAACATCATAGATGTTTCAAATAAGGAAGGTTTGTGATGGATGCGCTTTTAGGCCCATCAACCCACATAAACGCATGACCATTCCACGCCACATCCTTTTTCCAATAATTACTGGAAATTTTGTGGCCCACCAAAAGATAGCATGCCGCACCACTTTCTTCTCTCTAGGCCTTTGTTGTTTTGGCCTGCCAAAAGAGAGCACCCTCAATTCGCTTCTCTATAAAAGCTAACCCTAGCAATGTATCTCATCTCTCTCTCAACCGCCGCCACCGCAATCTCCGCCACCACTCCAGATCTAGATCGACTTCATCTCATGCCTCATCTCTCCTTCACCGGAGTTCCCACAAATTCCCCTCCAGACTCCCCAAATCTAATCCCAGATCCATACGCACGAGATGGCTTTCCTTTGTGATTCAACTGGCTTGATCGCCGCCGGAGAAGAGAAAGGTCGTCACCAAGCGGATGCATCATACCTTGTGCTCGTATGTGCGTCGTGCATGTGTGAGGCATAATTTTGTGTGATGTTGTAGCATTTGTACTTGCCCAAAATTACATAAAGGGAACTCATTGCTTGCGGCAAAGCACATTAACAAGTGATTCTCTCCGCGGATCTTATTTGTGTATTCTCCTTTTAGCATTTGTGTATATAATTCCTTAGAGATTGTTAATCCTCACATCCTGCAGTCGCTAGGTGTCAATAGTTGAATTGATGTGGTCTTACATGTTTACAAATTATTTCTTACGCGTTCATAATTATAAACTATGTATAGAAAGGTCATATTTTTCCAATCAAGAAAAAGCATATAATACCGACTGACTTCTCCGTTGCTCCACATCACTGCTCCTTACTCGATCCGCTTTAACTCTGCTCACCCTATGCTTTACAAATTTACATCCGTTTAGATCTCTGCCTTGTCATCTAAGATTTTTCTACCAATCGTGTGTGTGTGTTTCTGATATCATTGGTTTTGGTGCAGGTTGAGTACAAGTATTTTCCATCAACGGGTTGGAGTGGAACTAAATTTATATGTTCTGTGGTATTTGCTTTCTTCGTGTTGGATACGCAAGTTTGGTTGCAGAAATGGATAATATATGGAAAGCTTTTTTGTTGGTAAATTTACTACGCCATACTAATTCTACTCCATTGCAGATGGAGAACGATATATTAATGTTCTTCTTATTGTCCCATATATTAGCAGAGTAGCAGGTGCGTCCACAGGGTAACATGGAGGCGCTTCTTCTTGGAAGCCTATTTTTCTTATGTTTGGGTTTGTTCTACAGCAACAAACAGAGTAGAGTAGCATGGAGGTAGCCTGAGTTGATTCCCACGCAAGGAACGGCCAGGATGCCAGACTATTTTTGTATAGAGTAGTTCACACACAATTGCGTTCTAGTAAGTTTCTATACTATACTTCTCATTTCCTCTCTTCATGTTTATTGTTTTAAAATTATTTGACAGAATATAATTTGAGTAATTATGTAGTTAAAAGTGTTTTTAAAAAGATGGATTGATTTGTATACTCTGGCTTGCTCGGAATGAATGAGCACGTATCTTGCTCAGTTTGAGGCAGTTGCACCTCTTTCATGATTTAGAGTAATATCTTATTTTCTAGAGATATATCTTTTTATTTTAGTGCAATTATACATTATTCACAAAATTATTACATAGGTGACCCTACGTAAATCGGCATTGTGTTATGGAATTTGTACTTACCGCCAACTTCATCTTGGAAGATCATTGCGGCAAAGCACAAGGTATTTAATAAGAGATTCTCTTTATAGCTCTTACTCGACTTCTATTATTGTTTTAGCAGATTTTTACCAACACATTCATGCAGCAACAACGGTATTATATAGTTGAATAATTTGATATTATATGTTTACATCTTATCTTGGATGTTTTCGTTATTATCGCCTTTCTAAGAATGGGTCATATTTCTCTGTCAAGAAAAACATATATTATATGCAAAGTTGTTTGTACACTCAACATTGAAGAAAAATCTACATAAATGCTCAAATATTATTATACTACAGACCAAACTGATCGGAACAATTAAGGATTTCTGAAATTTACAACTAATGGTTGTCTAGAAAGGAAGTACAGCTCAAAGAAATCTCGTGCAACTTAATCATGCATTGCAGAAAAAGACATAACTAAACATAAGGGGGCAAGATCAATTACCTAAGAGAGGTGGTTTGATTGCTCATGATCTTCAGAGAGTCTGCGCTGACTAAGGTAGATCCTTTGGCTTCCAGAGAGCTTGCATGCCTGCTGCGGCACGGTATATATAGAGAAAAAAAGGCACTAGCGACACCGATCCAAATGCAGTGGACATGTCACCGTAGGATATCACCGCTGGCACACAACCTCTCCTAGAAGCCAAATGCTCTGCCATCATCGTCATCACAGACTCTGTGAGACCACGAGAAATCAAACTCATTTCTATGATGTAATTAGCCGAGACCCATTTAGTTCAATTTAGCCCTCTTTCTGAGTACATGGTCAATTTTTGTAGGATTTCTTCGGGATGAACATTCCTATTCAAAGAACAATCTTTTTTTAAACCTAAACAATAATATTAATTACTTGATATGTTTTGATCTGCTGTAATAATATGAGTATTTATATAGATTTTGTAGATTGTGAGCATTTATGTATGTTTACAAAAAAAAATATTGGCATATATATTATATATCTTGATAGGATACTTATGTATGTAATAATATGAGTCCTTATTTCCATTTGGCCGGATTTTGGACATAGTTTCCCTCATGCTTACATCCTCAAGGTGCATATCACCACCTGATCTGTGCGCCTTTCAAGGATTTGAATTAGATGGTTGGTGACCATGGGACAATAGACTGCCGAACATGGTGGAATTAATGGGGCTACACGCTGGGATATAAAATCCAGTGCTCATGTATCTGTTACAAAATAAAAATGATATATCAACAAGATCTGTTCCAATACAATCTAGACGCGCTGACACTAATGAAGGAGGGCAGCCGGATCTCTGAAAAAATTTGACCCGCAGGAAAATAGTGAGATGTCGGACATGCATGACGTGGCGTCACCACAAAGCAGCAAAATCCACAGTGAGTGCTCCTACATGGTACTATAATAGAGGAACAACATAAAAGGCTGCACTGAATTTGCTTAACCAATTAATTATGTCTAAACCTCAAAGATATCACCATGCTCCCAGTAGTATTATTCCAAAACGTAGGGAGAGGGAAACGTCTAATTCCATAGTGGACTTCATCCCAAATTTATTGCAGATGAAGGTGTATATTTTTTCTACCAAACCAGTTTTCTTACTACTGTGAAGTATTAATAGAACCAAAAAATCAAATAAGAAAAATTTATGGAAAAATGACCAGTTAATTTGGAAACGGAGAGAGTACTTCATAGTGTTTATTCTTGTTGTTTTTTTTCTATTAATACTTCACAGTCGTAAGAAAAATGTTGTGGTAGAAAAAAGATATGCCGTAATCTGCAATAAATTTTGTGCTGAAGTCCATCATTCTATACGTTTCCCTCTCCATACGTGTTGGAATAATATTACTGGGAGCATGGTTATATCTTTGAGATTTAGACATAATTAATTGGTTAAGCTAATTCATGACATCCTCTTTATGTTGATCCTCTTTTACAAAGTAGGAGCACTAACTACGGATTTTGCTGCTTTGTGGTGAAGCCACATCATGCATGTCCCACATCTCAATATTTTCCTAGTCAATTTTCTTTGGAGATCCGGCTGCCCTCCTTCATTATTGTCGGAGCGTCTAGATTGTATCAGAACAGATCATGGCCATATATCATTTTTATTTTGTAACCGATAAAATGAGTGCAGGATTTTATTTCCCATCACGTAGCCCCATTTATTCTACCATGCTCGACAGTCCAGTGCCCCATCGTCACCAACCACCCATTAATTCAAATTCTTGAAGGGCACATAGATCAGGTGGTGATATGCACCTTCAGGATGCAAGCATGAGGGAAACTATGTCTAAAATCTCCCAACGGTGGCCACATGGGAATATGAACTCATATTATTGCATACATAAGTATCCTATCAAGTAAGATATATAATATATGCTCCAATTTTTGTTTGTTTGTATACGCACATAAACGTTCACAATCTAAAATATCTATATAAATACTCATATTATTACTGCATATCAAAACGAGTCAAGTAATTAAATATTACTGTTTAGGTTAAAAAGATTGTTGTTAGAAAGGAGTGTTCATCCCTAACAACCTAAACAAATTGATCATGTACTCACAAAAAAGGCATAATGAAACGGAAAGGGTCTCCATTGATTATGTAAGAGATGGTTTGGCTTCTCGTGGTCAAGGTAGTCAGAATCCCGATCCAAGTCCTAGAATCCTAAGATTTTATGATCCTACAACATCATGCCGATCCAAATCCCACTATGAATCCCAACCTGGTAGAATCCATGTTGAGTCCCGATCCAAATCATAGAATCCTATACAATATTACAAAATCTCAATCCTGTTTATGGACTTTATCGATTCTGAACGATTAGTTGAGTCATCCTCTTAAATGTAGTAGTATACTATCTCAACCTCTCAAGCCATTTTTTACTTGCCTCACAACCCTTTATTTACCTCCCAAGCCCCAATTGATCAGCCGATAAGATCTGTCATCTCCCTTAAAGAAAACCTTACAATATCAAAGCTCTGTACTTCTCTTATAAACTCCCAATTCATCATTGCAAAGCATATAGCAAGAAAGTTTAGAGATAGGATGTGATTCATCAGTGTCTAAAGTAGGCCTCATAAGGAGCCATCAACATAGATTGCTAGAGACCTGAATGACAGAAACTCTAGATCGGCTTGGCAAGTGGCATGCTACTTTAATACTTTAATGTTTTTATTTAATAAATTTGTAATTTTATGATTCTAGAGGTATGTACTTTTTCTCTGATATATGTCCATATTTATATACAAAATGAATAAAAAATACTTACTTTTATAGAAGTAATATGCATATATGTGTGGTATAATATATGTCAAATAATTAAGAGGCAATACCATACATAGTATACTTCGTGTATGTTCTCACCAAGGGCTCAATAGTAATTATATGGAAGGGTTAATTATACATTGTGTTCTCGTTGAAAAATTTGCACTAGTGAGTTTTCCTTACTTTTTGGATATATTAGTGTAAAACATATTGCTAGAAATTTTAATGCTTTAATATTTTCACCTTTTCTATACTAGCATACAAAATTTCAACATGGATAAATTCTTGTCTGGAAAATCTAGTAGAATCCAGTATTCTACGATTCGATTCTACGACTCGATTCCGTCGGAGGAAAAAATCGATCCGACTCTGAATCCCGACTCTGACTACCTTGCTCGTGGTCTCAAGAGAGAGTCTATGACGACAATTATGACAGAGCATTTGGCTTCCAGGAGAGGTTGTGTGTCAGCGGTGATGTCCTCCAGTGGCGTGGTCCACAACATTTGGGTCGGCGTCGCTATTGTCTTTTTTATCTATAGCATGTCGCAGCAGGCATACAAACTCTCGTAGAAGCCAAGTGCTCTGCTAGTTAGCACAGACTATCTTAAGATCACGAACGATCAAACTCAAAATTAAGTTGCACAAAATTGGTTAAGCTAATTAATTCAGTGCACCCTCTCTATATTCACCCTTTATTAAAAATAAACACCGTAATCTGCAATAAATTCTGGACTCATATCCACCATAGAATTATGATTTTATACATGTGTTGCAATAATAAGTACTACTGGCATCATGATGGTATCTTCCAAATTTAGACATCATTAATTGATTAAGCCAATTCAATGCACGCTCCTTATATTGATCCTCTATTAGTACGCTATTTATTGACACACTCGTGAGAGGAAAATTATATGGTGGACTTCAGCCCAGAATATTTTGCAGATTAATTACGGCATATCATTTTTTCACCACCAATATATTCCTACGATTGTGAAGTATTAATATTGAATGAAAACAACCAAAAGGAAAATAAATAATGATATAGTACAAGGTAAAACCGTAATAGTGGTTTTCAAAACAAGCGGCTGTACGTATGGTAGTTTTGAGGCCACAATTCACATCGAAAAATACCCTGGTGTGTATGTTTTCTCCAGACATCTATAAAAGGGTAGGTATCGAAGCAAACAATAAACCAAGAGCTAAGAGAGATTGCTTTCCGTAGAATAGTTTCCAAATTGCAATACCTCTAGGATGGCCGAAGAGGTTGGCAAGTGGGGTAGTTTCTTCAAGTACTTATGGGTTTTAATCCCTCTGGTATGGAACACCAGTATATGTAGCGTCCCATTTCTTCTTTATATAATAATCATGGATAGTATTTCTGTTTTATTTGAACTTTGTTGCTAGTTTATATTTTGGTTATTGTCCTTGCACTTGCACCTTTTATTTTCTTGCTCCTAAAGTCATCTCGATCCTTCTCCTTATTCTCCGTTCAATTTGGCTTGAGAGAACCAAGGTTTTAGAGGTGGAAGTTCATAGGTTATTTGTGAGTAGTCACTTTCTTCTCTATGGCCTCTTGGCCACGCATTCATGTTTGTGTTGTGGACCTTTGTACTTGGCTCTTGTTCTTCTATCTACAAAGAAAAAGGCATGCTTTCTCGCATGTTCCTGAAAAAAATATAGATCTATGTAGTTTATATTTTGTAAGATCAGATCTGTTATGTCCACCCACGTGTGTGGGGCGTTGCCCTGAAAAAAAAATATCTTACTTGTTTTCATACTGTAAGATTCAGCCGCATATTACATGGATATTTTCATATCCACGTGAGGCATGGGCTAAAAAAGTAGATCTAGGTAGTTTTCACCTTGCAAGATTTCACCCTTTATTACAGGATATCCTCCCATATGTATGATGGATGAGGTTAAAAAGTAGATCTAGATAATTCACAACATGTAAGATTTTGTTCTGTACAACAAAGATACCCTCACATGTGTGTCATGCATAGACTCGAGAAGTAGATATATGTACGTAGTTCTCATCTTGTAATCTTCCACACCATAAAACACATATATCCTTCCATGTCTATTAGGTGGTGGCGAGCTAGCCCATGCCTATACTACTAGGGGAGCACTCTTTGTCGTATGCCCCAATAATGTTTCCTTGTCTTCATGTATTACACCTATTGATGGAAATTCATGATAAATCACATCGTTTGATTCATCAGATCACTTTGGACTTCACTTTTTTATGTGCTTATACTTACCGATCGAATGTCAGGACAAATCATACCTTTAGATGAGTAGAAACACTAGGATGTTGACTTAGAATGTCATAGACACATGATATCATTATTATTAGTGAGTGAAAACAATCAAAAACTTGGTGTCTTGACTTAATAATTACATATATGGATCTAATCTATACTATTGATTTGCAGTTGGTGAAGGCACTTTGTCTCTACATCATTTGATTTCTCAAAATACCCCTACGATATCAAGCATGTTACAGCCTTTGCCATAGCCAAGTTATGATCGAAAAAGAGAAAATCATGGTACTTCCCGCTAGCGGAAACCTCTCCGTCAGGGTCGCCATCCTCAAATATCTCTCTCCCTCCAGCCCTGGATCCAATCGCGCCGCCTGTGCCATCCACCTCCCTAGCCATCCCAGCCTCTTTCACCGTCGGCCAGGCCTCCAAATCTCCGGCGAGTCTCCTCCACTTTCCCTCTTCCTCGTGGTAATGAAGCACCCCTTGGCGGTCAGCGGTGGGAGAGCACCGCTCCCATGGCCGCGCCTGCAAAGGGCAGGGGGCTCGAGGCCTGTCCCTGGTGGCCAACGGGGACGACCAAGGCAGCACGGTGGCGTTCCGCGACGGACGCTCGGCGAGGACGGGGCCGGCGGAATGGGCGCGACCGGGAGGATCTCATCGTGGAGATCGAGGGCGGGGTCAGGAGCGGCATCTCGATACTGCAGAGCAACCTGGCCGTGGCCGAGATCTCCAAGATCGCGTCCTTGTTCCTGCCGTTCGGCCAGGAGGAGGCCAACGAAGGGGAGCCCGTCGTCGACTTGTTGGCGTGACCAAGGAGGTGCTGGTCTTTGTGAGGCACATCTCGACGCGGCCTACTTGGCTCGATTTCCCTGTCTTCATCAGCGAGCGTTATGCAGATGGCAAGGTGCGGTTCCATCTCTCCTCTATCTCGCGCTCCCACATCTCATCTCATCTCTTTCAGCATATGTGCTGCAAGGACGCGCAGTGCAGGCCGCAAGGGCGCACTGCAGGGGCGGCGACCTGAGAGGGTGGGCGACACGCAAAGGACAGGGGGTGACCCGATCTGTTCTTCGATTTACATGCGCCACCGTGCTGTCCCCGTGAAATCTTCTTCCCGTATGCCGAGCACCTCTGTGTCACCCTGACCTGGCGACCTCACCTCTGATCGACACCATCGCTGCGCTCCTCCCTGGCATGATCTAACTGTCTAACACAGAGCCATACTACTTAGTCAAGCCAACAACACGATATGGGCCATTAGCCTTTTATTTACCCATTCGAATTTATTCATTTCTTATTTCATGGTGTTGTGCGATGCATTCTGTATGTCACACGAATTTCAAATTTGCAAAGACCAAAACAGTGCTATGAAGGAATTTCCTCGGTGCTTCCAACCTTCTCTTCCAATGAATTGGTAATATCTGTTATGTATACCAACTGCCTCATAGACTGATATATTATTACCACATTGTCATTGTGAGTTATGGCACATATTAACTATTCAGCATTTTTCTGTTATACTGAATCACCTCTGGTTTTTGAATCTCAGTTCAGATTTTTCTATGTTGCTAATTACTTGGCAAGATTCTACAATAGTCGGCTGTGATGCACCGATTCAGATCAACAAGAGTAGTTAGTGAATAATAATCTTCTCATTGCGCTCCAGTTGAAAAGCATGGCGACTTTTATTTGAACTAATGGCAGAGAAGGGAATATATCAACCTTCACTTTGTTTCTAAAGGTGAGCTTATAGTATATGGAGTTTGTTTTCTGCTGTTGCATGAAAATAAAACTGATGTGTTTATGAGATTTGACTCATTGTCTGGCCTGTCTTAAATAGATTTCTTAGAGTAACTTATAAATGACATACAAATCACTGTTCTGATATTATTTGTCCCTTGATGACATACAGGCTTCCCTCATTAGTGAGTTTGATGGCTACCTGATATTGATGTCGAATCTTGCTATTTACAAATACCACTTCAACTTTGTAATACTAGACCAGATGCTATTTTGCAAACCTGCATACAGAATATAGAAATAATGTCAAGTACTCTTTCTTGCTATATGGACAGAAACTGAAATTGTTATTTCCTCTATTTCAATGGCCACGCTTTGCAATGTTGCCTCACCGGTGAAGAATGGAGGGATGCTCAACCTGTACGTGCATCTAGCATATCATATAGGATATCATCACGAAAATAAAAGTTTTTGCAAAGCGCCATGGAGAAAACTCAAGTGCAAATTAAAGGACCTAAGGTGATGCAGTTTATGTCAGTAATAACACCTGCACCACAACACCTCTAGAGTATGCCAGTATAAAGAACATCCAGTATGAAAGTGATTATCATCGACAATTGTTTCTGAGTCACAAGGCATTGTTTTGTTCCTAGACATCAACATTGGTCCAGAGATTTAGAAGAAATTGTTGTATGGCTAAAAGCTTGCAAGCAAAGCACTCGAAGATCTGGAGAGTCAACATGCAACTCTTATCTTTCCTTATATCAGGTACTGTGCTAGAGAATAATCAACTCCTAACAAACCTAAAGCACGCACGACAAATATGTGGTATCGTGCTCTTATAGCACGCACAATAAATTTATCTCATTGCTTTGTGCTACATATAGTAGATAATATCTCCTGCAGTAATCTTTAATTACTTTGTGTGAATAGTTACCAAGTTTGAGTAGTTCATATATTGGTTAATCATTGCTTTATCAATTGTTTTATAAGATTCAGGAGTGTGTGAGTATTATTATTGATGAGTTATTTGCTTCAGTGCGTTCTTGCTATTCAGGTGTCAACCTTTTTCCATAGACATGAAACCGAAATTGAATACCACACTGTATATGCATGAAGAACAACCTCATGACGAGCTTCAAGAAGAGGGAGCAACAACACATGTCCGAGTTGGAAAAATAAAGGTAACCATTCAGTCCACTAAGTTGCAAAACGAACATTTCATAGTTCAAGAACATCACATGAGAACATGAGGAGTCTTTTTCTCTGAACAAGGGAAATCAAATGGCAGGATAACCCCCTTTTCATGGCTCTATGTATTGAAACTTGGGGAGGGAGAAGACACATGCTCTCAGTTTATAATGAAAGACTTTTACAGATAGAAAATGTCACAAACAACTTCTGAACTGAAAACAAGCCTGAGGAAGGGTGTGTATGTCACTGTTTGCTAGCATTTCAGGACAAAAGGGGGTATAAACAATTTGTCTAATGTGTGTAGTCAACATGAATAGTTTGTGTCTACATGCAAGTAATGTTTCCAGCAGCTATTTTTATTTATTGTTATCCGTTCAAAATAATGGTGTTAAATAATTATTTAAATCTTGTTGGCGTGATATGTTTGTTCATGCTACAATTATTTCTACACGCACGAAACTAGGTGTAACTTAATTTTTCCTGGTACATCACAACCACTTTTCTATCTTATGCAGGAGAGTTTCAGACAGTAAAAGAAGGTCCGGTCCTTTTCTGGGACATGTTTTCAGTTCTTCTAAATAACCCTGAAATCTTAGGGATCCCAAATACAGCTCTGGGACTATGACGATTATAATATACTTTGCTCTTCTTCCATGTTACTAGAAATGAACTAGATGATCCAGCTGTGATAGCGGACGGTGCATGCAGAAATCACGTTGAATATCGAATGCTCAATGACTAACGAGATTCCAGTTTTTCTCACCGAAGTTGCACTTAGCCCAAGTTGAGCTCATAGTTTTCTCCTATCTTGCCATGGTAAGCAGACATGGATGTGTTAAGCTCAGCAGACAAACTTTTTGCTCACCCAATTATGATACTAATCAGCATCTTGAATTTTGATATTATAAAGAAGATATTTGGGGAGTACTGGTAAGAATCAGAGTATCATTTTTTTCTTGATTAAACCGAAGATGATCAAGAGGGTGTTGTCCATGTTTATGTATATCAATTTATGTGTTTTCCCACTTGTAATATAATTGTCAGTATCGACTGTTGAATATCTAAAAAATCCTATTTCAGTGGTTCTTCTTGTGGAGGTTATATTCTTTGGCTTGTGCAAGATGTATGATGTATGCTTGAAGATTTTGACCATTTGGAAAAAATTCTGGAAAAAAGTAAATAAATCTGGAAGTGTTAGTTTTAGAATCTCTTCTGCAATTGGTTTTGCTTTCCCTATTACTATCTCTGTTTGTGAATACATTGTGTTTGCTTTATCTAATTAAATATACCATTTTGAGTTGCTTTCTCCTTTTCTAATTAACCTGCATAGAATGCAAGTCCTCGGGGCAATCTAGCCGATGGAGATCGAGATGGCAAGGATGTGTTTTGGTGTGATGGCAAGATACCTTACCTAGGCAAAGCGTTCATAAAAAAACATGAGTTGATGCATCAATGGTCGAAGGTGGATGGAGAGAGACATAGAGGGAGGAGGAAGATTCAGTTTTAAAGACCAAGTGATGGCAGAGTCGAGTGGTAGATGGATGATCACGATAAAGTACATTATCTACGTATATTCTTTTATGTGCTATTTAAGTGATTAGGTTTAATTGGATTGATAAACGATGAGAGGGATGGCATACTAGAAATAGAGCTGGACGAAGAGCGTTGAATCAAGGTGGAAGGCTACACACATTGCCATCTTTTGTTGATAGACAAATTAGAGACCCACACTACAATACGAATGGGAGGAAATAAGATGGAGAAAATGATATTTGTTGTGAAAAGTGTACTAACATGTCTTCATATCAGTAGATTGACGATGACACACAAGTGTAAGTATTTGTTGGTGGAGAAAATGATATTGAATTATAGCTTCTTTTCACCATGACATTTAGAGAAAAGTAGATTTTTCTTGTTTCTCAAACTGACTTTATTTTCATAGATGTGAATTTTATGTGTTTTATGTTTAAATATGTGGCAAATAAAAACTTAAGACACCGTAGCAACGCATGGGCATTCAACTAGTGTTTTGAAAATGTCAATGTGAGATTAGTAGAACACGTTGCAATTTCCCTTGTGAGGCCTCATGAACCAAAATATATGATTCTACAATTTCAGTTATGTTTATGAACTAATCAAAATAAGTATGACTTTGATTGCATATAGGTAAATGCTAACAAATCACATCATTTCTTCAACCTATAAGCATGTTTGATGTAAACCTGGTCTCTCTCTTCATACAGAACAAACATGAGTTATGAAGCATATGTAGGAAAATATTCTCTAAAATATAAAATGAATATCATCCATTTTCATGATTCTACGGCGACTTCTCTTCTCACCATCTCACAACGTATGTATGCATGCAGGTTACCCACGTGGCAACTGTAGCCACGTTAGTTCTCATGTACTTCTTCACCTCCGGGCACATACAAGAAGCTACTAGATACACCGCCATGAGCACCATGGATATGTCGCTAGCGCTCATCCTTGTCGCTGAAAGCTATCGAGTTGGAGCTCGACTGAATCAAAAAGGCCGTCAGTGCGGCGGGTGTTAGTGCGCCCAGAAGAATCAGAGTTGCCTCCTGTTCATCTTCAACCTCCGTCCGTGTGAGAGAGCGAGCTAGCGCCAACAAGTGGTATCAGATCGAGCTAGCGCCAACAAGTGGTATCAGAGCGAGGTGATGGCATTGGTTCCGCACGGTGGCGCTGGGGGAGCGCGATGCCGCTCCCTTGTCCGATGCTCACCGGCGACAACTACACCGTCTGGGCAATCAAGGTCGAGGCCAACCTCGACGCGCAGGGCGTCTGGGTGACGGTGGTTCCGGCAGACTCGACGGTAGTGGTCGATCCGAAGAAAAACAAGATGGCAAGGGCGTACCTGCTCGGTGCGCTCGTGGAGGACATCCTGCTGCAGGTGTCGTCGAAGAACGGAAGAAGACGGAGGCGGAGGTGTGGGCGAGCCTCAAGGCGCGGTTCGTCGGTGCGGATCGCGTCAGGGTGGCTCGGCTGTCCACACTCCGCGGCGACTTCGATCGGCTGATCATGGCGGACGGCGAGGCGCTGGACGTGTACGCTGGGAAGATCAGCTGCATGGCGGCCAAGTACGCGAACCTCGGCGCGACACTAAGCGATGTCGAGATGGTGAAGAAGTTGCTCGATACGAGCAGTTCTGCGACGTCGAGACTGTGTTCTTCGACGAGGTGCTCGGGCGGCTGAAGGCGTTCCAGGAGCGGTCGGAGCGGCGCAAGGCGGCTGTTGGCAGAGAGCGTCATGGGGACCAGCTGCTGCTCACGGCGGCGCAATGGGAGCAGAGGCGTCGTGCGCATGGTGGCTACGACAACGACGACGCATGAAGCGGCACAGGAGCGGAAGGCAATGGGCGGCGCGGCAAGTGTCACAACTGCGGCATCCGCGGCCACTTCGCCCGTGACTGCTGGAAGCCGAAGAAGGAGAAGGTACCGAAGGAGGAGGCACTCCTCTGCGACGCCGGCGACAACCCGGCTATCTTCTAGGTCATGGCTTTGGGGGAATATGTTAGCAGTAAGCCATGTGCGCCATGGTGTGGCGACCGGTGTCAGTGCACCAGGTCGAGGTCCATGGCGGGCATGGCGCGTAGGTGTGCGTCAGTGCGTCAGTGTGCGCGACGTGAGCACGGGCAGGAGTGCGAGCTCCGCCTATAAATCCACCCCTCTGTAAATCGCTGAAAGCTATCGAGTTGGAGTTGGAGCTCGACTGAATCAAAAAGGCCGTCAGTGCGGCGGGTGTTAGTGCGCCCAGAAGAATCAGAGTTGCCTCCTGTTCATCTTCAACCTCCGTCCGTGTGAGAGAGCGAGCTAGCGCCAACACTGACGGACCTCAAGACCTCCTTCGAGGATCAGAGGAGGTCCAAGGAGGCGGCAAGCTGCGTCCTCGAGCTGCGCAAGCCCATCCACGGCTCCCGGCTGCGCATGCTCCTGCAGACAATGAGGGAGCTCCAGGCCTCCCCGTTTCAGCAGCAGCATCCGTATCAAGCCGGGATCGCCATCAATGAGCTGCCTGTGGCGGATCAGAACCCTGCTGCGGCGTTGTCCACCAACGCGGCGGCGCACCAGGGAGCGCCCGGAGCTGGAGACGACAAGCCTCTGGGAGGAATGCGCGTGCTGCTGGTGGAGGACACCATGCATGGTGCTGCAGACCATCCAGAAGAAGATGCTGACCACTCTCGGCGCAGCTAGCCGTGGAGATCGTAGGGGATGGGTCCAAGGCTGTGGCCATGTTCACAGAGGCTATGGAGAGTGCAAGTGACGGTATTTCAGAGGTTCGTGCTGATGGAGTGGCAGTGGCCTCCTTGCCCTATGATGTGATTTTCATGGAATGCCAGGTAAACTTTTTTATCTGTCCAGCAAAACATTCAGGCATGATGGTTTTGACATTGCTGACAATTGTATCCTGTTTGTTTCAGATGCCAGTGATGGATGACTATGAGGCGACAAAGCGCATCCGCGAGGAAGAAAGCCGCTACGGCATCCACACCCCGATCATCGCCCTGACTGCGCATTCCAATGAGGAGGACCTGCAGGAGACCATCCAAGCAGGGATGGATCTCTACCTGACAAAGCCAATACAGAGGAAGAAGATCGTGGAGGCTGTTCATCAGGTCTGCAAGGAACATAACAACTGATGATGGTCGTTTCCCCCAGCCGCATGATCAAAATCGAGACGTAGGTGGATTATTTTCAGTGATTAGGACGATGATGATGGCGTGGCATATATCTGGTTAGTGTTATGAAGTTAGTAATAATCTTTTAGGATCTTGATCCAACTAGACTGGAGTGTAACCTCTAGCAGAAGCAGCTGAACTTTGTTGTTGTACCAAACTCAGGTTAGGTTTACTCTTGATCTATGTATTTGATGTTGAACTTCCAGAATGATTATCTTGTTAATTTGGTTTCCCTGAGATTCAGTTCTGATAAAAAAAGATGAGTGCAACATGCATTAGAGGTTATCATGTTGCTGGCACTAGTACTACATCACTTTAGTGAGCATGTCAAACCATAGGAAAACTGGCACAGGTTTGATTAGATGGGAACCTGAGATTACAGCAATATATTTTGCTTCTTGGTGATGATCTCAGCATAATCACTTCTAATACCTACTCTATAGGAGAAAGTACAGATTAGTACAAGCCATTGAATCCCTAGCTAGCTATCCCAAATATCCAGTGTACACAAGCATAGCTCATCAACACCCCTAAGAATAACTGTACATTCTCCTCTTGTCTGTGGAGGACTAACCTAAATAATAGCTCTCATATGCAGGCACCAAGTGGAAAAAGTTCACACCCCAGGTCGTTATCCGTGAATGGTGCATCGTCATTCTCCTGCGATGAAATCAGAATAAGGCTTCAGAAATGTCACCTTAGCAAATTTACGACATAGGTTTACTATGCTTTGATCAGTGCCAATGATTTGAAATGAAATAACTATGCAAATAAATCATAGAATCATAAATAGAATAAATAAAAGATCATCAGAATTGATGTTCTTACCACTTTTATTATGGAATTGAGAAGGCCATCAAAATTGCAGCTACTAGAATTAAATCCACCCTGCAGCTTCGAAATTCCAAAATCGTACACATCGGTCTGTTCAGGCACACTGGCACCACCATTGTAGTTAAAACTTCCATTGTTCATTCCATCCATTCTATGTCTAGAATTGCTTGCAACTCCAAATTGCAAGTATTTTGAATCTCTCTCGGTATCAGAAGGGAGCAGCATTGTACTACCAGAAGAAATAGCTCCACATTTGCTCTTGCCGGCTGCTATAAGGCTCTCAGAAGGGAGAACTGTCACTCTTTCTGGAAACTTGCCCTTTTGGTGTATCTCTTGTTCTGGAGCCACATAGCTAGCATCCAATTTTGTCGCACCGATACTATTAAATGGGATGTGCAGCGGAAACTTGTTAACAGAAAATCCATCCTCAATTGGAAGACCACTCTGCTGCGATATACTAGAATCCAGCAAATTAGTGGAAACTCCAGAAGACCTTTCAAGAAGTCCTGAATTTGCAGGTGGTGGTATTCTTATTGATGGATGGGCTCCAACTTTGACCTGTGTGCACTCCAAAATCTCAACTGGTGCCAGTGAACTGCTTGTAACTCTTTGGAGTGTGCCTGACATTGTGTTAGCCAGAGCACTCCCAGAAAAGAAAGAAGACAGATCATTGGTTTCTTGATGGATCCACTTCTGCTGGAGCTGGGGCTGCCCAAGGGGCACGGCCAAGCCTTGCGCCAAATTCGCCTGTTGGTTTTCATGTAAGTTCGCAATATGGAATTTATTTGTATCACCAACGCAATGGCTTGCTGCACCATTGCTGCTAGCACACTGGATTGCCTTGCAAGGAGAAAGGTCCTGAAGCCCAAAGGCTGTTGCACCAGCAGTACTTAGCAGTCCAAGTGGATTGAAAGATGGAAGACCAGCAGAAGGGGCAAAAGGTTGATAACTATGAAGTCCATCAAATGCTCCCATGTGCAGAAAGGGGTCTCTACCTCCAAAAGCAGCAGCAATGCTAGCTTGCTGTGTTGCCACAACACTTAGCCGTCTGAGGTATAGCCTGTACTTCTGCATGGTGTATAAAGACAATTAATTAGTCACGGATGCAATGTACTCGGTATATCACAATTCCAAACATTCCATGCATGGGAGATATATTTATGAAAAGTCTAAAAAATAAGATATACAGTCCTAAGATAACCGCTTCCTGGTTTGGAATGGTGATTTATTCTTGCGGAACATGTACATGATAGCACTACAGGACATAGAGAATGTGGGCGTTTTCTTTTAGCGTAGGCTCGTAAATAATTTTTTCGTCTGTCAAAGCATTGACATAAAGCTGTTCCATATTCTCGAATAATTTTTTTAACAAAGTGACCAGGACTTTAGCAGGGTGGTAGAAGTAAAACAATGTAAAGTCAAATTGTATAGTAAACTTGTAATTAAGCACGTGCTTTGGTCAATTTTGCTCTAGATACGCATGTTAGACAAGTTTAAGTGTGTAGCTTCGCTCATTTTCAGAAAAAGGCTACCATAATTATTTTTGAACAGAGAGAGTACTTGTGTACATTTTTTTTTGCGGGTAAGTACTTGTGTACATGGTTGGCGTAATAATATAAGCAAACAGCTATTTACATTAAATAACTCGATTTCAGTTTCTCTATAATTAAGCAGAATGTTTCCTTGCAAATTATTTGTTCCAAACCAAATATGCACAACACCACAGAAATGAGAATATGAATAATGAAGTAAAAAATTAAATTATTTTAACTCAGTTTGAAAGGACACCAGGAACGTGTCACCACAGTATTTATTACAAAAATTAGCAGCTCAAAAACACCAAATTAAGTTCTGTGCTGCAACTTGTAAACTTATCAGCAGTAAGAAGGGCAAAAACCTACTGCATGAAAATATTATTTTCCAGAACTCTTAAGAACAGTTGCTCAAAAGGTTCGCTCTTTAATTTGACCCAGGAAGAACGAATATTGCAGTTGAGCCAGGGCTCCTTGGGTCCAGGGTTAAGTTTTTTGGGGAAAATCACATGTTCAAGAATCAAATTTCTAAAACTTTTACCCAAGTACATACACACCTTAACTGTGTACCTGTAATTTTGTATCAATTTAGAGGATACATTAAAAACAAAAATGTGGGTCTATAGTACTGTTCTGTATTGCAGACCCACATTTTTTTCACAGCCAACAAATGATACCATGTCTTATTGAAAATCTACAGGTATGTTGACTACACCTACATGTAGATATAGGATTTAGTTTTAAAAGTTTCTGGCCCTTAAAAATATGTTTTTTCAATTTTTTTAAAATAATGGGACCCATTAATAAGGTTACTTTGTAGATAATGTTAGTGACAATTCTGTGAAAAAAAATATTTTTTCTGCATCACATGCTCATAAATGAAAGACAAAAGATTCTGTGTAAGATAAGCAAGACATAATTCAAACTTAAACTCTGCTCTGCAAGTTACAGGTATGTTACTAAATATAGGGGAAAACCCACACTGAACAAAAACATAATTTTTTTAATATAAATTTTGTAGAGAATTGAAAAATATATTTAAAACAGTTGCTCAAAAGGTGGTACTCTAATGCTACTTTGCAGACAATATTAGTGACAAAAGATATCATTCTGTGCGTCACATGCTCATGAATGAACGAAAAGAAAACAGTAACTAGTTAATGGTGGAAGTAAATGACAATAGTACCGTACCTGCAGATGACTCGCAACATTTTCCCTGGTGAGCTTCTCCACGTTCATAAGCTCGAGTATTCTTTTCGGTACAGCTTCTGCATCAAAACAGTAAGTGATAGGACACAGCATAAATGAGTTGCTGCAAAACCTGCAAGAACATTTAACAGAAAGCAAAAGAAAAGCAACTAGGGGGAGAGATTGCTTACTATCAATTCCGAGCTGGTTGACAGCAGCAACAAATTTCCGATGCAGCTCCACTGACCACACAACTCTTGCCTTCTTTGACCCTGAGGGCTCGTCGATGTCTTGAGCATCGTTTTCGTCGCCTTCGTCATCCTCTTCGCTATGTGGTTCTTTCCTCTTCTTGCTGGCTCTGTTACCCTGGTCAGATGACCCAGAGGTAACCTGGCTGAGCCCATGGTACGAATCTGCTGTGGGATGCTTAGTGTATTCCTTGCAGAAATCAAGATTATTGGGTTCACGGTTACTGAACTTCCTCCTCACAACATGCTGCCACACGTTCCGAAGCTCTTCGATGCGAACTGGTTTTAGGAGATAGTCACAAGCACCGTGAGTTATCCCCTTCAGTACAGTTTTTGTCTCTCCATTCACTGATAACACTGCATGAGTCGAATGGTACTTCATTAGCATCCATGTTTTAAACAATGGAAACATTATTACTCAACAACAAGTACCAACAATAAACAGTGGACTTACTGATGACAGGGAGGTCCATTTCGAGCCCCACGAGCTCGAGGAGCTTGAAGCCGTCCATGTCGGGCATATGGACGTCGCTGATAACCAGATCAAACATGTCCTTGTTCTCCCTTAACAGCTTCAGTGCAGTAATAGCCTGGTTGGTAGTTGTGACTGTCAAGGAGGCAGCAGGCGCTCTTATCAGTTTATAATTGTTGAAAGCAGAGGAAGGATACATAATTAATAAACATTGCATCATAAGGCTATTAAAACATACTACATTTTCTCCAGTGGACTATAAATTCAGAAGTATCAGAAGACATATGTAAAATATATGATTGTAATATGCATGTCAGAACATGACAGAAGCTTTTTACTCCCCATGTGGAAACTCTTGCGACTGAAGAAGCATTTAAGCAATAGTCATTACCAATGCAGTGCATCATATAGTAGCACAATGCAAATATGAGAACAAACTGTCTGGAGAAAATATAAGTAACATCATGTGATTGAAAAGTGAAGTACAATTAACTTACTGCAGCTAAGATGACCTATAAAAGAAGTTTCTTAAGCAGAACACACAATGAAATGAAGTGCAAGTAAGTAGGTTCTGACCATGATACTGGCAGTGGCGTAGGAGGCCCTCCAGAACCTTGAGGCACACCGGGTCATCGTCGACGGCGAGGACCCGCATGCCGATGGGGAACTGGTCCCTCTCTCTCTCCATCAACCCCTTCCTGGCCTCCATCATCATGGCGTCCAAAAGCATCCCAATTCACAGCACCTCAATAACTCTTTATGCACTAGCAACTACACTGGAATCACCTTCAGGTCTCCCCTAACACCTCCCAATCAGCTCAATTAGAAGCAAGAAACCTAACCCTAAGACAGCAGCTCCCAATTGGCCGAATCTCCAGCAAGAAAAAGAAGCCTATTTGGGCACAATCGAGCCAACCCTGACCGAGAAGCTAATGGCGGCCAAAAGCAAGAGAGGATACTTTCCTCAAGCTCTCCACATCAACACCACCTGAACACAGAAGGGAAAGGCCCCAATCGCTACCAACTTCCTGTAGCCGAAATTACCCCGGGAAGACAAAAAGATCAGCAAAATGAAAGAAAGCAGCAGGTGGATTCAGATTTTGGAACACCACTGGAGATGAGACGAGACGGGAGGAGAAGCCTTCAAGAACGAACGAACCCACTACTACTGCTCCCCCATCATGATTGAAGCCGAGAAGAGGTTGAGAAAGCTAAAGGCTAAAAAGGAAAGCAAAGGACACACACACGCATACAGAAGTTGGGGAAAAAAAGCAGAGTCGGACAGTGACACTCCAGGTGACCAAGCAAGCAAGCAAGACCCTGCGGCAGCTCAGCTCAGCCACACCGAGCAAGTAAACAAGCGAGAAGATGATGGGGAAGAAGCCAAAATCCACAGCAGCAGCGCACTCGAGACGGGCGTTGTTTGGGGAGGTTGAAGAGGCAGGAGGCGAGATGGCGATGGAAAGCAAAGTTTTGGACTCTTGGTGGCTGAATTTATAGGGGTCAGAGCGGCACACATTGTGACAAGGCTAGTAGTGCATACTGATGCAAGATTACAAGAAGGGGCGCGGGACCCACAGCCCACAATCTTCCAAGGTACTTGGGGCGAGCTCTGGTTTTTCTCCATCCCTTGTGTTTCTACCATGTTTGCTTTTACAATTACCAATTTTACCATGCGTCGAAGTGTGAACAGCGAAATAGTGATTGGGGAGAGGAGG
Source organism: Dactylis glomerata (assembly GCA_007115705.1). Classification (NCBI taxonomy): domain Eukaryota; kingdom Viridiplantae; phylum Streptophyta; class Magnoliopsida; order Poales; family Poaceae; genus Dactylis; species Dactylis glomerata. The sequence continues at coordinate 301,423 of QXEO01000302.1, forward strand.
AATATACGTTTGAACTCATTTCCATAATTCTTCTAGTTTCTTTAATGGGTGCAATTACTATGGCTCGGCAATAAGAAAACTTAGAAAGAGTCAAAATTCTAAAGAATTGCAAATCTAAAATAAATAACTAAAGAATCAAAATTTTGATTTAGTAAAAACCATGCAAAGTTGTGCTTATGTGACAGATGAGATTACAAAACTATGTAACATTTTTTTATCTCATGTTTTTTCGTCCGTCTTGCTTGGTGTGTTGTGTGTATTGCCATAATCTCCGTTTGGCAATTAAAATTTAGGTTAGTTCTCAATCAGCTCAAAACGTTGCACTGCATCGAAATTCATGCTAGCCATGAGTTGCAATAGTGGTTCCAACTAAGATTTAACGGTATCATCTGATTGAGAATTAAGTTAGTATGAGTCGACTGAGAATAAAGTTAGTATGCTTCGACTGAGAAGTAGTCAATCCCTTTCTAGTTTACCTCCATCAAATAGTATAACTAACATGTTCGCTAATGTTTTGGAGGGGTTAATAAGAAAATAAATCTCAAATTTGGGTTGGAGTTTTTTTTGCTTTTGGTTCTCTGATTCAAATCGTTTAGAACTTTTCCTTGGTGGTTGTTTGATTCGTAGGGTTTAATCACATTGGATATTTTCTAAGGGTTCTTTGCATTACATTTTGTAGGAAATCATTGTATCCATTCAAACATTTTCATTCGCAGTCTTTTGAAGAAAAAAACTCAAACATGCCGTAGTCAAACTGAACCATAAGGCAAATCGCGGTACGGCACATGCTTGATTGAACCATAATATATACAACCAGCCGATCTGCGAACACAGATAGTAGAGTAAATAACCAAATTCAACCCCTCGACTCCGTAATCATTCAGAAGATTGCATCCTGTTTTCCTTTTTCCAGAGGACGACGAAACGGCTCAAGAATCAAACATGTCTGAAACAGGATTCGGAGATCAACATTTCATTTACAGCGGAATTAACTAAAGGCTGATCGGCGGCAGATGCATAAAGCCTGATCCCATCACACAGCTTTAATAATCGCCTGCCTGCACACTGGGAGACATGTGATGTACTTCGCGCTAGGATCTCTCCATCGGCTGGCCTTGCATACGAAGACGTCAATCGATCGATCTGGCTAATTAAGATGGGGATTTCTTTGCAGAATTCATAATTAAGCTTTGGTATATGCTGCGGGTACTTGTGTGGTACGTCCGAGTCCAGAGCTTAATTGCTACTGTACTGTACTATGTAAATCCACTACCTGTTGAACTTAATAGTCCTAACTAACCAAAAGTCGTACATGCTAAATACGTTCTGCATATGCATATGCCACGGTCTACTGTTTATAGCCCACAACTCGTACGTACCTGCGCGCCTACAACATTAGCCTAGCTGCGAGACTGCACAGGGGCAGGTCTTCATTAGTGTTCTAATTACTTGTCTTAACCATTTTCTTGTTTCAAAATAATGACCAATATCATTATTGAACTTTACTCCAACCCCCCCCCCCCCCCCCCCCCCGAACAAATTGCGCAATCAATTCACACCAATGTGGTAAAAGAATCTTTCATACACAAAGTTTTTTGAAGAAAAGACCATTTGACCTCATCATATACCTTTCCGAAGTCGATTTTAAAAAGAACTTCATCCATTTTCTTCTTTTGAAGTTTATGAATTGTTTCATGCAGCACAACAAACCCATCAAGGATGTGTTGTCATGGCATGAAAGCTGTCTGAGTTGGTCAGATTACCTTTGGAGCTATTCATGTAATTCTATTTGTCCCAACTTCTGTAAAAACCTTAAAACTCACATTTAGTACACAGATTGGACGGTATTGTCAAATTTGTACCGCATTTTCTTTCTTTGTTAGCAAAGTGATAGCACCAAAATTTAGTTTAAAAAGTGACGGCTTGTTTTGGTGTAACAACTTAAAAATAGCCATCAACTTATTCTTTATGGCTTCCCAAAAAGTTTGGTAAAACTCTAGCGGAAACTCGTCTGGTTCCGGAGCTTTATTACGCTCCATTTGAGAGATTGCCTCAAACACCTCATCATCGGTAAAACCAGTTGTAAGTACGTGGCCGTCGGGAGGATGCCAAACTCGTGGCTCGACAGTTCACGCGCTGCCCCCCATAAACGAGTGAACCAGGGATAAGGGAGAAATGGACTAGACGTCCCATTGTTTTGAAGGAATATTCCTAGATCAAGCTATCACTATAAATTTCATCCTCCAAACCAAACTAAACACACCCTAAGTTAAAATCTATCTGGAACAGCCAGAGCACACAAAGGAAAATGTGTAATTGTCCAAGAATTTGGTCCAGTCTCCCATCGATCCTTCTTTTTTGAGAATACACCCTGGGAGGTGTATCATATTTCGTAGAAGAAAATACCAAGATGTCCATACTTGCGCCATGATACAAAAAAATCGTGCAACACAACTCACAACAACAACACAACAGAAACTTGCCTTGCATCGTCTCTTGCCACTGACGGCGAGGAGGCGAGACACAGAGCTCCGGACCGCGTCGCTACTGACACCGGAAACTCCAAAAGCATGACTCCGGCCACAAGAAGGAAGAAACCAATGTATCGACCACCCGTAAGTGCCTAAGAGTCGGCAGGTGGACTGTAGGATCTGTCCAAACCCATGGAAGGGGTATACTAGGAAGATCCTACAACAAAGTAAATTGTGCCCCAAAGAGGCGAAGACCGAAGCTCGGAACAGCTGCTAACATCAGCTCCAACAGTTCCCCCGAACTCCTCAAACAATCTAAACAGCACCTCCAAGGAGCGGACAATATTGTGGTGCCACTGCTATCCGATCAGGCTAGCCGAATCTAGGGTTTCCACCGGTGCTGGAGGTAGGGAGCATGAATAGGGCCACGACGAAGCCCCCAAGGAGGTAACGGTCCGCAGGCATTGCCATCGTCAGCTTCAAGTAGAGCTTACACCCAGGCCTAGTCGCCAGCCCCAAAATCCGCCAAAAGAAGTTGTCTTTAATCATCCTTTTGGCTGCACCGTCATTGAGAGGTGAGCCGAAACTTGCTGTTGGTGAAGGAGAGGTGTTGCTCGCCGTTCTGCCAACACCACAAGACCGGCAGGACGGTGGAGGCCCGACCCGCCGCTGCCGCCTGGCTGGCAACCGACACCATCACGTTACTAGGAAGCCGCTTCTACCAGGCGCTGCCATGCGGCATGCCTCCGTGGATGAGCCCCATAGGCCCGCCCAACCTAGGATGCAAGGACGAGCCCGACGCTTCGTCTGCAGGAGCAGGTGCACCGTCGCCGGCCGCTCTCCTACCACTGCCTCCGTCATGTCATGCCCAGCAGACGCCTCGCAGCATCGCGCCGCCACCGCTAGAAGGAGAAGACCCAGCTGCCATCCCTGCCATGATTCCTTCGGCGGCGGGGGTGGGGGAGAGAGTGGGAGGGTCGAGCACTAGCGGTTGGGTCGCCTCCCGTGTCGCCGGACCTAGGCGACACGGGTGGCCTTTGTGGGTGGCCCTCCTTTTACAATATCATTTTTCCCGTCGATACTTCTCCTGGTTCATATACTGCTGGGGCGTAGACAAATATTCAGTTGCCGATCATTTTAGATCCTGTGGTGGTAGTTTTGGCAGTTTTTTTTTTCGATAAAGGGCTTTTATTACTTAGTTTAAGCAATTACACCCGGCCTCTGCATAACAAGATGCACACAGCCGTCCAAAAGTTTAGATTCAAGATAAAAGGCAAAATACATATCGTTGCGAGCAATTGTAATTCGCCTAAGCAGCTGAAGGGGGACCAATCCTAAGATTATGCGGCCACCCATATGGGGAAAAAATATCCCTCGCCGTATCCTCCAGTTGTGTACAGACCTCCGTAAATAGGTCTCTGTTCTCCAGCCGCTGAAGAGGTGACCACAAACGGAGCGTAGCTGTACATCTGTAAATAACCTGCAAGAGAGAACAATTTTTATCATCAAAAACTTTGTCATTTCTACATAGCCAAAGCGACCAAATAACGGCTATCGCTCCCACCCCAATTAGCGTTCTAAACCTGAGATCGATACCATGAAGCCAATTTCCGAAAACATTGGCAACACTAGTCGGAGGATACAGGCTGGAAGCAGCTTGGATGATTGACCATATAGATCTGGCAAAGCGGCATTGGAAGAAAAGGTGTTTGATAGTCTCGTCTTGATGACAGAACACACATCTTTTGCTTCCATGCCAATTACGCCTAGCAAGATTGTCTTTGGTTAACAATTATGTAATCAACTTGGTCTCAAAGTTTTCTTGTAATCCCTTGTAATCATCGGCAGTGATATATATATGAGAGTATCGCACGAGGCAAGGCCATGGAGCCGCCCGGGTATATCAAACCAGCACAATTGCCTGGATGCATGGAGGACCTAAACAAATACTGATATTACTAGATTTTTTAAGAAACACATTTTTAACTTGAAGCAACATTCATGTGCAGAATTATTTTTGTAATTGCCTACTGTATATGTTTTGAACATCTCAGTTTAGTACACTATACCTACAGTGCATACTCCCACACGCCAAGGAGGAATTAATTAAGATCATGTCGATTTTGAAGACTGAAGACACGGCAGTCGTTCATGGATGGACCAGCACACCTATACTGCATAAATCAACCAATCAAATGGTCGATGCTCACATAGTACAGACCTTCATTTCAGCCAATCATGCACGGTAGGGATCAAGGCGCACACCAGAGCTATCTCGCTAGCTAGCTAGCTCGTCGTTCTGCCTGAGTTCGTGGATCGATCTGGCTCCGGCTACCGTGGCCACTACTCTGACATGTAGTTAAGTCTGTCTTGCTCGCGATGGATTCGATCGCCAATGGCGCGCGCGGGAGGAGGAGGAGGAAGAAGGGGTACCAGAGCGCAATCATGCGAGAATTGATCGGATTATCGCACGCAGGCTGCTAGCTGGATCGTACACTGTCTACGAACGAATCTATTTATGGACACGGATCCGGGGGGATCTTCTTCTTCTCACACTGAATCCTCCGTGGAGTTCAATTCATCACCTAGGTGATCAGTGCGCACGCGTAATGAACTGAACAAACGCTCGGACTTCGGATCGAACTAGGGATGCAGTTGAGTACTCCCTGCTTCCTTGCTAAATCAGCGACAACCAATATGAAACAGAGGGAGTACATCTCTAAGCTTGAGCTCTCTCGCATATTCTTTTCAAAACCTTGCATATATATGAAGTCACATCAGAAGGGGAAAATAGGTAACAAGTTGCAAGCGTGCCTGCTTACTACTCCCTCTGTCCCGTTTTAATCAATGCGAAATGCATGAGAGCTAAGCTTATACAAATATACATACACATGGAGTCAATTAAACCGGAACAGAGGTAGTAGTACATATATACGAGCGTGAGGGCTGCACTGGGCATCAATCGAAAGTTCAGAACGTGTAGTATTATACGGCTGTGTGCATCTGCATGCAGGATTTCGCTACGGATCAGCGGATCGATGGATTCGATCCATGAATTAAAACCTCACGATATGAATCTCCCTGGCTGCAGGCACCAATTGCAGTAGCTAGCAGGCCCATTAGTTGATGTTCTTCAATGCGAGGCAAAATGTTGCAATCTGCTCTACAAGATGCTAGCGAGCTTCGTGGAGGGGAGAGAGATAGAGAGATCCAGCAAGTGTACGGCCTCCATAGATAGATTCAGCAGATGCCGGATATTTTTCCAGTGTACGTATACAGTATAAAGTACGTACGTGTATATATGTACAACCCGTCATCGATCGATCTAAATGCAGGTAAGTAGATGTGACCTGCCGCGGCATCGTGGCACTGCCCCTTATGTATTCACCAGTTCACTGCTTGTTCGTGCGTCGTACGCGCGTGCTCCCTCGAGGTAGATTAATTCGATGCTGGTATTATACGTATGTACCTACTTGACAAGGGTATAGCTGATAGAGCCCGTTGATTTAGTACCCCTGAGGCCCGGCCCAATTGTAATGATAATCGAGATACGAGTTCTTACCATACGTCGATATTGTAATCTGTATCGGACCCTACCCGATCCTCGAGACCTGGCCACCTATATATAGGGGTCAGGAGGGGACGGTGTAGGCCAGATTAAAAGCAAGCCAGGTTTAACACCCAAGTTTACTTTTGATATACACCTATTTCGACTAACTTTACCTTCGAGTTCATCTGACGCCCTATCTCCCCGATCATAAGTCCTTCATCTAGGACATTTGTCGAGTTAACCCTCGTCAATTGGCGCCGACCGTGGGGAAACTGGGCGTTGGAATCATGAATTCGACGGCTTTTTCGGTGCAGGAATCAACGAAAATCAAGAGATGGAGTTGACAATCGGAAGTCTAAGCATCTTCATCGGGCGTTCGGGTTCGACTCGCCTTTCAGATCCGGTAAAACCAGATCCGTCGGCAAGTGAGCCCAAAACAGTAGCAATGATGGAGTATTCTGAAGACTCTTCCAGTGAGGTAAACTCGCCGGTCAGCTTAGGAGAAGTACAAAAAGGAAAAATCGCAGAAGACGACGAAACAATGAAAAATTTCGACTTAGGGGTCCAACTCGAAGATCTCATGATCTGCCACGACGATATTTCAGACAAGTCAACAGATACGTGGAAGACAGGGTTGGAGCTTTCTGAAGATGATGACTCGATCTTCTCAAGCTTTAATAATAAAATCGGCAAACAATGCCAGGTGCTCGCCATTGTAGGAGACCATTCAGAAGAATTCGACGAAGACAACAATCTAGTGTTAAACCCAGCAAATATCGATAGAGGAGCAAATCATCTAGCAGAAGGGCAAACAGCAGAATCCCTCGCAACCAGGAAAAAAATTCAACTATCAGCCGACGAATGAAGAGTAATAAGGGAAGCTGTGGAAAATGGCACACCAATACCATCAAATTCCAGCAAGGATATGCTCCTGGGGTATCACTATGCCCTAAGGCAGCAGGCAAAGCAACCAGCAAAGGAGAAAATAGAGATACAAAAAAGAAAAGACTCAGCCATTGCAGCTAGCAACGCCGCTCGCAGAGCACGAAGCGACGCGTCACACACTAACGCAAGGAGGAATCGTCTATATGGTTCAAGGTACAAAAACCTCGAGTACTCAGAAAGGCAAAGCATCTCCAAAAATCTCGACTCGTCCTTCCTATCGGTCGACGAGGAGGGAAACATCGTACCAAAAACCCCTGAAGCAGCACTAGTGGCAGCTCAAGCATATCTGCTCACAACTCGACCAAGTCCAGGGGACCCTAGGGAGCATATGCACAGAGCAGCCCTAAACGGACTAAAGATGGTGGGCAACAAGCTATCAGCAAAAGAAGAGGAGGCATATCACAACAAGCAAACACACAAGCCAAGGTCACCTCGCCGTCACAATAGTCCTCGGCACAGAAGTAGTAATCAACGATCTCGATCGCCATCACCAAGACACCACGGGAACCCAAAGCATGGAGGAACCCGAAGATCTCGATCTCCAAACAGAAAGCACGGCCATGAAGACGACGAAAACGAGATGGGAGCACCGTGCTTTACCCGCAGGGTTCGCACTACGCCAGTACCCAAGGGGTTCAAACTACCTCATGATCAACAAAAGTCAGACGGATCACAGGAACCACAGTCGTGGCTCTCAGACTATCTACAAGCAGTACAAATATTGGGAGGAACCAAAGAAACAGCAATGCAAAGTTTGCAACTACACCTTACCGGCGCAGCAAGGTCATGGTTGAGCAAACTAGAGAAAGAAACTATTGGAAATTGGGAAGATCTCACGAAGCAATTCACAAGCAACTTCAGGTCGACATACAAGCGGCCGGCATCGATAGAAGAAGTCAAAGCGTGTGTACAACAACGCGACGAAACCTTAAGGGCATACATCCAAAGATGGAGCCTTATCAAAAGCACAGCAGTCGAAGTTTCAGACGAAAGAGCAATAGACGCGTTCATAATTGGATTAAGGCGAAGAGACATAGTCAAAGAGATGAGCAGAATCAAGCCAAAAATAGTGTCAGACCTCATGGACGTAGCAAACAGATTTGCAGACGGAGAAGACGCATGCAACAACAAGTGGACGAGATCGCCAGAGGACGATAGAAGAAACAGATATGGAAGTCAAAGAAGAAGGTCCCGCAATTACGACAACTACGGCTCCCACAGCCAAGTAGCCGCGGGATATAAGGATAATAGCTACCAAGGGAGTGATCGCAGAAGCTCGGGATATCGAAGCTATGTAAAAGAGGACTATAAAAAGTTTCCCACAAGAGAATCCAGAGAGTACAACCCATCACCAGAAGATATGCTAAACGGGCCTTGTCATATATACTCAGCGTTCGTCGATGGAAAGCGAGTGTCCAGGCACGCAATGAAAGATTGCACAACATTGCTGAAGCTACAGGAAGCAGCATTAAGTAAGTAAACCGAAGCAAAGCGACAAGGATACGAAGGAAACAACAAGCCTCCCACAAATCAACAAGGGAACAATGGAGCTCCTCAAGGACAAGACCAGCCAAACCAGGGACACGATGACGACGGAGGGTACGTTCCATCTAAGGGGCACATCACAGCAATGATACAACCTGTGCCCAAGTCGAACAAAGAAGAAAAAAGCATTACCCGACAAGTTAATGTAGCAGTTACTTCACCTCCAGCTACAACAGAATATCTACATTGGTCAGAACAACCAATAGAGTTCAACAAAGATCACCCTATAATAGTACCTCGACCGGGAAACGCGCCCTTGGTACTCAAAGCTCAAATCAGCGCGTATGATATCGACAGAATATTCATGAATGCGGGAAGTAGAATCAATTTGATATATGCGAAAACGCTCAGAGCAATGCATATATCACTAGAGTTCCTAAAGCCAACAGACTGTTCCTTCCATGGAATCGTACCAGGAAGTGCCAATTATCCACTAGGTCGGATAGCACTCAACGTTTGCTTCGGCAACCGGCAAAACTACAGAAGAGAAAAGCTAGACTTCGAGGTCATGGACTGGCCATCTCAGTATCATGCGATCCTCGGACGACCCGCGTTTTCGCGATTCTTGGCAGTACCTCATGATACGTCCAATTTGCATCACTATTTTGTATCATAATTTACTGTTATTCATTGATATATTTCATATTTAGATATGATACTTATGTTATTTCCTTTGTTTTCACATGTTTGATGATCATCGGAGGAGTTGCTACCGGAGTCAGGATTCTGCTGGAAAAAGGACCATCAGGAGACCATATTTTGAAGATCAGGAAAATTCCAAAAAAATACCCAGAAATTATAATTTCCCAGAAGACTCATGGAGCCAGAAGGAGGAGTCGAGAGAGGCCAGGGGGGCCCCACACGCTAGGGTGGCGCGGCCAGCCCCCTGGCCGCGCCAGCCCTGTGTGAGGGAGCCCTGGCCCACCTCTGGTCTCGCCCCTTTGCGTACATCATCGTCCCCGAAAACCTAAGTCAAGGGGGGGTTCAGAGTTAGACACAGCCACCTCTGCGGGGCGGAGAACCAGAGAGAGAAAAGCTCTCCGGCAGAGAGAAATCTGCTGGGGAAATTCCTTCCCGGAGAGGGGAGATCGTCGCCATCGTCATCACCATCGCACCGGACTTCATCGGGATCATCATCATCATCATCTCCATCACCAGCACCTTCATCTCCACCATCACCTCGCCATCCCGCTGTTACATCTTGAGTTGGATCTTGTTATATTCATAGGGGAAACTTTCCCGGTGTTGATTACTCTTGTAGTTGATGCTATTGAGTGGAACCGTTGAGTTAAGGTTTATGTTCAGATTGTTATTTACCATTATTTCACCTCTGATCATGATCCATATGATGTCTTATGAGTAGTTCGTTTAGTTCTTGAGGACATGGGAGAAGTCAAGATGTTAGTAGTGAATTATTGTTGAGAAATATTTAATGGTTTGATATTTTTGTGGTGCTATTTCACTAGTGGTGTCATGTGAACGTCGACTACATGCTACTTCACCATTTATTGGCCTAGTGAGATGCATTGTGTATTTGGTCACCGATTGTGGGGTTGCTGGAGTGACAGAAACCTAAACCTCCATTGGGAAACCGTTGCACCAGGGAGCGTAGGATCATAGAGTTTAAGGCTGTGGTTAGATTTATCTTAATTACTTTCTTGTATTTGCGGATGCTTGCAAGGGGTATAATCACAAGTGTGTATTTATCCTAGTAAGGGTAGTGCGCTAGCACAGGTTCACCCCCATAACACTTACCAAATCAATAAATACTATTGGCTCTATGAAGCGAAAGCTCTTGACAGAAACCTCCCGTGTGTCCTCGAGAACGTTTGGTTATTATAAGAACACAACCGGCTTGTCCTTTGCTGAATAAAGGATTGGGCCACTTGCTACAATTGTTACTACTGTCTTTTATTTACTCGCACTGTATTTACTCGTATTACCAAATACTCCTAAAAACCTATTTGCTAGTATTTACAGTGATTCCTTGATCAAAACTGCTCATCAACACCTTATGCTCCTCGTTGGGTTTGACACTCTTATTTATCGAAAGTACTACGATACACCCCCTATACTTGTGGGTCATCAAGACTATTTTCTGGCGCCGTTGCCGGGGAGTGTAGCGCTATTGAAGAGTGGAATTAGTAAAGGTAACCGTCACTGTGAGTATTGTTTTATTTTGTCTTTTATTTTACTCTGCTATGGAGAACTCTCCATTTGGTTTCCTATTTGGAAACACTTCTACTACTACTGCTGCTGCTGCACATGCGGAGGAACCACCACCGCCACCGCCTGCTGAAATTGATCCTTTTAAAATACCTATGAAAATTGTTGGGCGTATTATGGATAACTGCTATTCAGGAGATGGAACTGTCCATCCGGGTGATCACTTATTATTTATACATGAATTATGCGAGTTGTTCAGGTGTGCAGGTATTTCACCAAGCCAGGTCAAGAAGAAATTATTCTCTATATCATTGAAAGGCAGAGCTGAAGAGTGGAATCGACTACTCCAAGATGGTCCATCTATGGCATGGGAGGATATTGTGCCTCTCTTTTATTCCAAGTTTTATCCTCCAAGTGAAATTCATAAAGACCGTAACAAGATATATAATTTTTGGCCTCATGATGGAGAGAGTATTGCCCAAGCGTGGGGGAGATTGAAGTTACTAATGCTCAAATGCCCCATTCATGAGCTCCCCAATAATATTGTTATTGATAATTTTTATGCGCGGCTTACTCTTCCTGATAAGGATTATTTGGATGCTTCTTGTTTTGGATCATTCACTCATATGAAAGAAGATGCTAAGTGGAAACTTCTTGACCGTATACAAGAGAATGCTGAAGGATGGGAAAACGACAAAGGTAGGAAGTCAGGTATAAACTATGATTATGAATGCATTAAATCTTTTATGGGAACCGATGACTTTCATAGTGTTAGCGCTGCTTATGGTCTTGATTACCAAATACTTGCTAATTGTCTTAAGGCTTTTGCCTCTTATATTGATGTTCCAAAGAAAGATTGGAACAAATATCATGCGCCTTATAAAGATTCTATTAGTCATATTCCTGCTGTAGCTACTGAAGTTTGTACTGTTGATAGCCTCGTGCCTGAACCTTATTTTGAGAAGACACATTTCCCTGCTAAGGTAAAGAAGTACTCTACTTTGGTAAGTGTGTCTAATAAAAGTACTAAAAAAGCTGCAGAGCCTGGTGAGCAAATTACTATTAAGTCTCCTGTTGCTATATTGAAAGATCTTGTAACTAAAGATGTAGGAGATGAATATATTCTTTTTTGTGAAGATGCTTCTAACATTCTTTCACATCCTAAAAAGCACAGGAAAGCAAGTATTCCTGTTATCTCTGTCAGGATTGGAGATCATTGCTATTATGGCTTATGTGATATTGGTGCTAGTGCAAGTGCTATTCCTTTGGAGCTTTATAAAGAAATTATGCACGAGATTGGCGCCTGTGAACTTGAAGATATTGATGTGGTTGTTCAGCTTGCTAACAGAGAGACCGTTTGGCCTCTTGGTATTGTTCGAGATGTGGAAGTTCTTTGCGGTAAGACTAAGTACCCTACTGATTTTCTAGTACTCGGTAAGGAGGCTAGTAAAACTTGTCCTATTATTTTTGGTAGACCCTTTTTGAACACTTGTGGCGCCATAATAGATTGTAAGAAAGAGAAATTTTTTACTAAGTTTAATGGAGAGTCTTATGAGTTTAATTTTTCCAAGTTTGCTAAGACTTCTTATGAAAATGACACGCCTAATGAAAATTTTCGATTTGAGCAGCTTGCTTCTATTGCTCTTGCCCCTAATAATGCCTTGCAGCAATTCATGGAAGATCATGAAAGTGATGTTTTTAGCAAGGAAAGAGAAGAGATTGACGATATTCTCCTTCGTCAACCACCACTACTCAAGCATAATCTACCTGTGGAGGATCTTGGTACCACTTTGCCGCCTAGAGAAGATCCTGTGTTTGAATTAAAACCTTTGCCTGATGACCTCAAATATGCTTATATTGATGATAAGAAAATATACCCTGTTATTATTAGTTCTAAACTTTCAGGAAAGGAAGAAGAAAGATTATTGGAGATATTGAGGAAACATCGAGGAGCTATGGGATATACTCTTGATGATTTAAAAGGGATTTCTCCTACTTTATGTCAGCATGCCATTAATATGGAGAAAGATGCGAAGCCAGTTGTGGAGCATCAGCGCCGCCTAATTCCCAAGATGAAGGATGTGGTAAGAAATGAGGTATTAAAACTCCTTGATGCTGGCATTATTTATCCTATTGCTGATAGTAGATGGGTTAGTCCCGTTCATTGTGTTCCTAAGAAGGGAGGTATGACTGTTGTACCTAATGAGAATAACGAGCTTATTCCTCAAAGGGTAGTTGTTGGTTATAGAATGTGCATTGATTATAGGAAGGTAAACAAAGTTACTAAGAAAGATCATTACCCTTTACCGTTTATAGATCAAATGCTAGAAAGGTTGTCTAAGAAGACTCATTTTTGTTTCCTTGATGGTTATTCTGGTTTTTCTCAAATTGCTGTTAAGAAGGATGATCAAGAGAAAACCACTTTTACTTGTCCTTATGGAACTTATGCTTATAGACGTATGCCGTTTGGTTTATGCAATGCTCCTGCTACTTTTCAAAGATGTATGTCTGCTATTTTTCATGGTTTTTGTGAAGAAATTGTGGAGGTCTTCATGGACGATTTCTCCGTCTATGGAACTTCTTTTGATAATTGTTTGCACAACCTTGATAAAGTTTTGCAGAGGTGCGAAGAAACTAACCTTGTTCTTAATTGGGAGAAATGCCACTTTATGGTAAATGAAGGAATTATCCTTGGACATAAAATCTCTGAAAGAGGTATTGAAGTTGACAGAGCAAAAGTGGAGGCAATTGAGAAAATGCCCTGTCCAAGAGATGTTAAAGGTATTCGTAGTATTCTTGGTCATGCTGGTTTCTATAGGAGGTTTATTAAAGATTTCTCTAAGATTTCAAAGCCTCTTACCAATCTTCTTCAAAAGGATGTACCATTTGTCTTTGATGATGATTGTAAGGAAGCTTTTGAGACTCTTAAGAAGGCTTTAACTACTGCTCCTATTGTTCAACCACCTGATTGGAATTTACCATTTGAAATTATGTGTGATGCTAGTGATTTTGTTGTTGGTGCTGTTCTTGGACAGCGCGTAGATAATAAGTTGAATGTTATTCATTATGCTAGTAAGACTCTTGATGCTGCTCAGAAGAATTATGCCACTACTGAGAAAGAGTTTCTTGCTGTTGTTTTTGCATGTGATAAGTTTAGATCTTATATTGTTGATTCTAAAGTTACTATTCATACTGATCACGCTGCTATTAGATATCTTATGACTAAGAAGGATGCTAAGCCTAGGCTTATTAGATGGGTGTTGCTTTTACAAGAGTTTGATTTGCATATCGTAGATAGGAAAGGTGCTGAAAATCCTGTGGCTGACAACTTGTCTAGATTGGAAAATATTTCTTTTGATCCTATTCCTGTTAATGATAGTTTTCCAAATGAACAGTTGGCTGCAATAAATGTAACTTCACGAGACCTTCCTTGGTATGCTGATTATGCTAACTTTATAGTTTCCAAGTATTTGCCTCCAACCTTTACAGCTCAGCAAAGAAGGAAATTCTTCTATGATTTGAGGCATTATTTTTGGGATGACCCACATTTATATAAAGAAGGAGTTGATGGTATCATGAGAAGATGCGTACCAGAATATGAGCAACAAGAGATATTAAGGAAATGTCATAGCAGTGCTTATGGAGGGCATCATGCTGGAGATAGAACCGCACAGAAGGTTCTACAATCAGGTTTTTATTGGCCAACCCTCTTTAAGGATGCCAGAAGGTATGTTTTATCTTGTGATGAATGTCAAAGAGTTGGAAATATTTCTAGACGCAATGAAATGCCTATGAATTACACTCTTGTTATTGAACCGTTTGATTGTTGGGGATTTGACTTTATGGGTCATTTTCCTCCTTCAAAAGGCTATACCCATATACTTGTTGCTGTAGATTATGTTACTAAATGGGTAGAAGCCATACCTACAAAGAGTGCCGATGGTGAGACTTCGTTAAAAATGCTTAAGGATGTTATTTTTCCTAGGTTCGGAGTGCCTAGATATCTTATGACTGACGGAGGTTCTCATTTTATTCACGGTAGTTTTAGAAAAACTCTTGCTAAGTATGATGTCAATCATAGAATTGCTTCTGCTTATCATCCCCAAACTAGTGGGCAGGTAGAGCTTTCAAATAGAGAGATCAAGTCTATCTTGCAGAAGACTGTTAGTAGATCTAGGAAAAACTGGGCTAGTAAGTTAAACGACGCTTTATGGGCTTATAGAACTGCTTATAAGAACCCCATGGGTATGTCTCCTTATAAGATGGTTTACGGAAAAGCGTGTCACCTGCCCTTAGAATTAGAACACAAAGCTTTTTGGGCAGTGAGAGAGCTTAATAGAGATTTTAAACTAGCCGGTAAGAAGAGGTTGTTAGACTTGAGTTCTCTAGATGAGTGGAGAAACGAAGCGTATGAGAATGCCAGACTTTTCAAAGAGAAAGTCAAGCAATGGCATGATAAGAGAATTCTTAAGAGAGAGTTTCATGTTGGTGAGAAAGTTCTTTTGTATAGGTCTCGTCTTAGATTTTTTGCAGGTAAATTACTTTCTAAATGGGAAGGACCTTATGTTATTGTGGAAGTGTACCGCTCAGGTACTATTAAGATTGCTTCATTGAAGGATGATTCTACACAAGTGGTGAATGGGCAAAGACTCAAACATTATATTTCTGGAGATTCTTATAATGGAGATGTTGATGTTATTGAAACAGTTTCTCCGGAAGATTACATCCAAGACAAACTGCAGGAACCTGCAGAGTTCGTTTTCGAATAGGTAATAGTTCTAGTCAGAAAAGTTTCGCGAAAAGTACTTCCTTTAATATTTTTGCTGTTTTTAATAAATATGAAAAATCACGAGACGAAAACGGGGAGGAAAAGAAGTCCGTGTGTATCTCACACATGGGTGGCGCGGGCCCACCCCTGGCCGCGCCACCTACGTGTGAGAACACCTCGGAACTCTTTTCCGTCCCGGTTTCCTCCTGTGACTTCGTTTCGATGTATAATTTTCGCCTATTTAACCCCCCCGGAGTCCCCAAGGTCTGTATATCGTTTTCTTGTCGTGTTTTGTTTCGGGCTGTTTCTGTCAGGAGTAGATCTTAAGCTTGGGGGAGTCATGGCCTCTTCAAGCGGGAACAAGGAGAAGACACCTCCGGAGGATGATCACCAAAATACTAAGCTGAAGGAGGGACGGATTACCGCTGGATCAAGGACAAGAGAACCTACTTTTGTAGGATCGATTAACACTGGACGCGCTTTTTCTCATAATTTGCAGGGACCAATACCACCAGTTCTTGACCTCAGCTCCTATCCTGCATCAGTGGAAGCCCTTCGGGTCACCAATGAGTTGTGCGATAAATATCGAGTTCTTAGGATGGAGGTGGAGATACTTCGAGAGGAGAACAATAGGCTTCGCAGGATGCTAGAGAATTTTCTCACCCCAATCATGATTGCACCGCCACCACCAAAGGAGTAATTCGTCATCGTCATAGGCATCCCCTTGGCTTGTTCCAAGCTTGGGGGAGTGCCGCGGTATCACATCATTACCTTTTGTTCATTTACTTTTCAAGTAAAGTCTTATCATGAATAGAGAAGTTATCATATAGAATAGTTTGCAGTTGGAAGTATCCTCCTTAGTTAGTTATCTCTGTATCCCTTGGTGTGAGTTGCGGTAATGAAATATTAATGAGAAGTTTTATCGTTTACTTTTCGCACACTTTATGTTAGTTTGCAATTTCTCTTATGTGACTAGTCTTGTTGATTGGTATTGGTATCACATTGGGAGCATGAGTAGATTTAGTTGGTTTTGGCAAACCTAGCTTGGTCAGTAGCAACTTTACCTTGAGGTTTGAGTAGAAAAGAATAAAGAAGTGCTTGTAGTTACATCACTTCAGTTTTCCTTATGTTTGGCTTATAAGCATTGTTATTCTTAAAGTTAAAATCGTTGTACCTTCAAGGGAGTTTGCATGATTGTTCTTATTATATGTATGTTTGTTTGTTTCATGCAACTCTTATGCTTGCTACCCAACCTTGCTAGCCAAAAACTTGTACTGAGAGGAAATACTTCTCGTGCATCCAATTCCCAAAAGCCAAGTCACTTCCAAAGAGTCCATTATAAATTCCTATGCATGGTATTTTAAGCCATTCCAAGTAAATTTTCATGTGCTGCCTTTCAAAAACTTTCAAACACTTCTTATTTTGTGCCACTGTTTTTAGCTCATGAGGACGTAGTGGATGGGTTTGTTATCTTCCATACTAAATTAAGTACCCCTCGACTAGGCAGCTTCATCTGCTCGTCATTAATTTTGCAAGGGAGCTGGTCAGACCATTATAATCTCAAAAGAAAGAAAAAGGCACTCCTCCAATGGATTGTGAAAGTTGGTCGGCACCCGATGGAATCGGTTAGCCATGGTTTGAGAAAGGAAAAAGGTGGGGAGGAGTGCAAAGCTATAAAAGAGCACCAAAGTGCCAACTAATTAAACATCTCGGAACCGCTCTCACTTGTTTAGTATGGAAGATATCAAGAACTCCGTTGCTAGTCGTTGACAAAAGCAACCACCTCTCAAAACAATTTTACCTCTGTTTTGCAAATGAAAAGCTCTAGCACATGTTTAATCCCTGCTTCCCTCTGCGAAGGGCCTATCGTTTACTTTTATGTTGAGTCAACCTATTTCCCTCTGTCTCAAGCAAGCATTTGAGTTGTTATGTTTCACTCATCCATATGTTGATCCGTTTAATCATGTTTATTATCTTCCTTGTTTTGTATAATGCTTTTGTCTGAAGGAATATATCTTTGAAAGCTTTCTATGAATGCAAAAGTTTACTTTGTTGAGCATATAGTCTTTGCTGTATTAGCTCTGTTTTAAAAAACTCCGTTTAAAAAGAGAGAATAGCTTGTTCTCCATTCTTTGACCAAGAACTAAGGTTTGTCATTGCCAATTATAATTTACCTTGTGCACCTTTACATGTGATTCCCTTTTACCTATTGCAAGTTTACATCTTATAAAGGGAAGTTGCTGTCTATTATAATTTGTGCCTTAGTGAAAGTGATGCTTCTTGTCCGTATTTTGATTATCGACACTTCACTCCATAAACCTGTGGTCATGTTTACCGAGTTTAGTTTTCGCTTGGGGACAAGCGAGGTCTAAGCTTGGGGGGGTTGATACGTCCAATTTGCATCACTATTTTGTATCATAATTTACTGTTATTCATTGATATATTTCATATTTAGATATGATACTTATGTTATTTCCTTCGTTTTCACATGTTTGATGATCATCGGAGGAGTTGCTGCCGGAGTCAGGATTCTGCTGGAAAAAGGACCATCAGGAGACCATATTTTGAAGATCAGGAAAATTCCAGAAAAATACCCAGAAATTATAATTTCCCAGAAGACTCACGGAGCCAGAAGGAGGAGTCGAGAGAGGCCAGGGGGGCCCCACATGCTAAGGTGGCGCGGCCAACCCCCTGGCCGCGCCAGCCCTGTGTGAGGGAGCCCTGGCCCACCTCTGGTCTCGCCCCTTTGCGTACATCATCGTCCCCGAAAACCTAAGTCAAGGGGGGGTTCAGAGTTAGACACAACCGCCTCTGCGGGGCGGAGAACCAGAGAGAGAAAAGCTCTCCGGCAGAGAGAAATCTACCGGGGAAATTCCTTCCCGGAGAGGGGAGATCGTCGCCATCGTCATCACCATCGCACCGGACTTCATCGGGATCATCATCATCATCATCTCCATCACCAGCACCTTCATCTCCACCATCACCTCGCCATCCCGCTGTAACATCTTGAGTTGGATCTTGTTATATTCATAGGGGAAACTTTCCCGGTGTTGATTACTCTTGTAGTTGATGCTATTGAGTGGAACCGTTGAGTTAAGGTTTATGTTCAGATTGTTATTTACCATTATTTCACCTCTGATCATGATCCATATGATGTCTTGTGAGTAGTTCGTTTAGTTCTTGAGGACATGGGAGAAGTCAAGATGTTAGTAGTGAATTATTGTTGAGAAATATTTAATGGTTTGATATTGTTGTGGTGCTATTTCACTAGTGGTGTCATGTGAACGTCGACTACATGATACTTCACCATTTATGGGCCTAGTGAGATGCATTGTGTATTTGGTCACCGATTGTGGGGTTGCTGGAGTGACAGAAACCTAAACCTCCGTTGGGAAACCATTGCACCAGGGAGCGTAGGATCATAGAGTTTAAGGCTGTGGTTAGATTTATCTTAATTACTTTCTTGTATTTGCGGATGCTTGCAAGGGGTATAATCACAAGTGTGTATTTATCCTAGTAAGGGTAGTGCGCTAGCACAGGTTCACCCCCATAACACTTACCAAATCAATAAATACTATTGGCTCTATGAAGCGAAAGCTCTTGACAGAAACCTCCCATGTGTCCTCGAGAACGTTTGGTTATTATAAGAACACAACCGGCTTGTCCTTTGCTGAATAAAGGATTGGGCCACTTGCTGCAATTTTTACTACTATCTTTTATTTACTCGCACTTTATTTACTCGTATTACCAAATACCCCTGAAAACCTGTTTGCTAGTATTTACAGTGATTCCTTGATCAAAACTGCTCATCAACACCTTCTGCTCCTCGTTGGGTTCGACACTCTTATTTATCGAAAGTACTACGATACACCCCCTATACTTGTGGGTCATCACCTCACTATACGTATCTAGTACTAAAGATGCCAGGACCAAAGGGAATCATCACAGTAAAAGGAAGCTTCGAGGTTTCAGACCTATGTGACAAGGAGTTTCACAAGATGGCGCAAAACTTTGGCATGATAGCCAACTATGCAGAGAAGGTGAAAAGCACGACTACGGAATGCGACAAGCTACCCGAAGGACATGCTACGGAGCCAGAGATGAAGAAACCACGAGTAGAAGCATCAGGAGAAGGCAAAGCTACAGAAGAAGAAGAGAAGGCCACGACGGCATAAGCAGCAAGAACAACAAAATAGAGTACAAGAATAAGGCTGTAAAAGCCACGAGTTATCCCAGGGCAATGTCCTCTAGATCCAAAACACAGATCATAGGCCAGATCTCTTGGGTCACCCAATGTATCTTACATTACAAGTATAGTAAAGACAAAACGTTCCTCATATTCGAGTTTACGAGTCTCTCAAAAGGAAAATACGGCAAACGCACGAATCATACAAAACGCTCTGAGAACAAATTTCAGACATACAGTCGCAAAATAAGAAACTCTCGCGTTCCACATATACACGAATATTATAACATTGGGTTATCAGAATCATCTACACCTAAAGGATCTAAATAGTGATACTCACGGAAGAACGCGTCATCCTCTCGCAACAGCCTAGCTATAATCCTTCGAGCAGGCTGCAAGGTACTCTCCAGATATACTCGCAGGCTAGCTCCACCTGGAGGATAGCTCAGTGACATAGAGCTATACTTAAGTCTTGGGTACCACTTACGCATCCACCCAAGAGCAAAATTGGCACCTGCCACTAAGTTTAGCTCTATTAGCCGATGAATACGCTGACTGGATCTAAAAGTATCGAGAAGAAGTGGGAAACTTCCAAGCAGAGGATTGCGAGGAAGCATAACAGAATGCATAGTTATGAGAGCTCTTCGGCAACCATCAACCGACTCGCCGATATGCTGGGCGCGGTCCTGAAGCAATACGATAGCACGGCGGCGGCGAGGATCAGACCATAAACTCTCAATACCCGCTGACATTTTCTCCATAGCCGTATTTCGCTCGGCAACCCGACGATCTTCAGCAGCAAAATCCAAACAAGTGCCTAAGATAGCAAAGGATATCACAAAGTAGCAATAGAACAAAAGGGGAAAAAAGAGAAGCAGCAAGGAACCTTACATCGCAACATCTCACAGGCAGACTCGATAATGCCAATGACAAAAGAGTCGCATTCTTCATGATGCACAATCTTCGCCATCAGACTAGAGACCTTATCGTCGAGAATAGATATCTGCTTCATCAAACCACAAGATTTGCTAGCTTTGTCTACGGCCATCTGTGCTTGGTGTTTGGCTAAAGTTAAGCGATTCTCAAGATCCAAAATCCTTGAAGAATATTCCGCGCATTGGCAGCAGCGGCGAGGAGGCGACGAAACTTTAGAGCCAAACGCGCTGGCAGAAGAGGGAGCATGGTCGCGACTCAAAGAATCACCGATGCGCATAGACTGGAAGTCAAAAGAAAGGAAAGGAGAAACATTTCAGAAGCTAACACAATATATCATAGAAAAGAAGCATATTTACATAAATGCAAACCCTTTGACTAAGGTTCTCGGGTTGCATGCGACTAAAGGTTTTTACATCAAAAGTAGAAATTGGAAACTACAACAAAGAAGCCGAGTCTACGCCACCTCATCATTCTGCTCCGTGGCAGATGAAGGCATGGCAAAATCAGCACCAGCAGTCGAAGGAGGCGCGGAATCAGCCGTCGCTGGAGTCGAGGAAGGTGGCATAAAAGAAGCCGCGGAAGCCGCTGAAGGAGAAATAATCGACACTATGGCGGGTGCAAGCTTCTTCGCCTTCTCGAAGAAGGCCTTTAACTCTGAGCGGGTGCAGCCATGAGGAGAGCTAACCTTCTCCCAGTCGAAATCTGCACCATGTGCATAAGAAAGTGCGATAGCACCCTCAGCACCTCGCTTCAATGAAAGCCCCTTCAGCTGAAGGACGGGGTCATCAGTAGTATCGAAAGCTTCGGCAAGTTTTTTCACGTCATTGTTCGGAACCTCCGCCTTCTGCTTGGGCCACAACCCGACAAACATCCGCGTAAGAACGCGGCTCACCAACTCAAAGATCTCCTGGATAGATATCCAGTTTGCTTCGAGTAAGTTAACCGCGGTCATCAGAGGATCATCGCCCGGTTGCAGAGTTGACAAAGACACCCCGGTAAATCCTGTACAACAAAGGGGACAGGAAAAAAGAAGGAAAGGAAAATATTAGCAAGTACAAGAAAGCAATAGCAGTCAAAGAAGAGGACAAGACAAGTATGTACCTCCAGCAGCAACAGACATTGTGTGAAGCCGCTCAGCCACGGCTTGCTCTCGCTGGAGATGCTCTTTGTTAGCATCAGCCCAAGCTTTCTCCGCTTTCTTCGCCTTAGCCAGTGCCGATTTATGCGACTTCTCAGCACTTGCTTTGGCGGCGGTCGCAACGTCAAAGGCTTTCCGCGAAGCACTGAGCTCGGCTTCCAGCGATGCAATGCGGGCATTGGCTGATGCTAGAGCATCTGCAGTCCAGCAAAGAAAGGAAAGAAGTCAAACATACAGCAAAGAGAAGCATACAGGGCAAGCAAAAGCCAAAACAAAAGAATTTACCTTCGGAAGCTTTCGCAACCTTTAGATACTCAGTACACTCGGTGCCCAAGGCGACAAATTTCTTCATCAATGCCTGGCAAAGGAAGGGCGCGTAAGAGTATAGTTTATGCAAGGAAAGTAAGTCAAGGACATTTACTCACATCACCAAGGGAGACCGCAGATTCGTGGGCTTCAAGAGAAACATCGGCTTCATTGGATTTTTTTGACCGCTTGGTGCTTCGGGTCACAAGGACCTTCTTGACAGAAGCCCTGGTGGTCCTCGGCGCCTGCACAGCCGGCTCAGTCTCTTGCGCGGAAGGTTCATCAGCAATTACAGCCTGAGTAGAAGGGGTAGCCACAGCATCCCTTTGCGGCTCCTCGTCATCACTGCAAGAGAAAACAGGTTTTATACAACCCGAAAGAAAGAAAGGAAGTACAGTGGAATCGTAGAACTCGCAGAACACTTACGATGCCATGAGGCCGAAGAATTTGACTCCTTCTTCTAGAGCAGGGGCTTCATTAGCCGCAGTTCTCTGAACAGAAGTACTCGAAGAAGTAAACTCGTCGACACGCTTCCTCTTCTTGTCCGCACCAATGTCTTCAGAAAGTGCAGGAGGAGGCGATGTCGTCGAGCTGGTATCTTCTTCCGATTCTTCGGCTTCATCTCCATCCTGATTTTCTTCAGCCTCGGGGGCTTCAGATGCAGTAGAGGCCAGATCAGCCGGAAGAGGCCCTTCCTCTAGAAGAGGAGGGCGTGAAACGAGGAATTGGTGGTCCTACAAACGAATAAGTCAGGAAAGTAACCGGTACAAGGATAAACATAGCTGGAAACTGATAAATTCGACAGCAAGTGTACAAAGCAAAACAAATACATACCTCGGGTAGGGGGTGCACAGAATCAAAATAATTAGCGGCCAATTCTGCAACCGCATGATCCTTGGTGAGCCTGGTGAGGCTCCTTACTCGCTTGTCGACTTCTTGCTTCTCTATTAGATCTCCAGAGATGCGAGAAGGATCCACCAAGCCGGAGTAGCTCCATAGTTTGGAAAGGCGATGCTGCAGGGGTTGAACTCGACGTTGCACAAAGAACGCCATGAGTTGAATACCCGACAAAGTGCCTCCTTTACCTCCTTTCAGAGCTTGGATGCGGGTCAATAGAGGACCAATCTGCTCCATTTCAGCATCTGTGGGAGGCGAATCCCACGATGCCAATTTCTTCAGCTCCTTGGAGGCATCAAAGGGGGCTAGGCCATACTCGTCTTCAGAGGAGGCCTTACGGTCTTTGATGTAAAACCATTTGGTCTTCCAACCTTGAACTGATGCAGACATGGAAAATTCCAGATATTGCGCCTCAGGACGCACAGAGATGACAGCACCGCCCAGTTCAGGTTTTTTGGCTAAAGCAACACTGGGGCAGAGCCGAAAGATAGATCTCCAAAGAAGAAAGTGGGGCTCAATCCCCAGGAATGACTCGCGAAGAGTCACGAAGCAAGCGATATGGAGGATGGAGTTAGGTGTGAGCTGATGAAGCTGCACACCATAAACAAAAAGAAGCCCACAAAGAAACTCGTGGGCAGGAAGAGACAGTCCGCGGAAGAGGAAGGAGAGGAACATCACCCGATAACCGCTCGGGGGCTAAGGGATCCGCTCGGTGCTTGGGAACTTGATGGAGTCGCTGCTAGAGATGAGGCCGTCCGTCCTGGCCTTCTCCACCTCCTTCTGCACGATGGCAGAGGGCACCCAGCTAGTCGCGGAGTTTGTTGTCTTTCCCTTGGCCATGGTGTTCTTAGCCGCGAGGTGCTTCACGCGCATCTACAAATCTGCGCCCGGGGGCTATGCACGAGGAGAGTAGAAAGCAGAGATCGACAATGGCGGCAGCGGAGAGAAAGAGCTGGTAAACAGTACAAATCCCCAATCTCCCCTTATATACCTTCTCTGAGAAGGAACGTGGGTTGAGACGTGGCATAAGGAGCGGAAGCGGCAGCCCACTAACGGGCAGAGAAATACAAAATTACCACGCTACCCATGAAACGGTACGTGCTCAGTAAGGGTGATGTATTGCTAAATTTGGCCACTGACGTCACAAAGAAGGCGAAAGATCAGAGATTAATTCAACAGATGCATATAATCAACGAGTATCGAGTATGGCGACTTCTAAATAAAAGATGACAGGAAAGAACAAACAAGGTTGGCGCCGACAATACAAAAAAAAATTTAGGAGACTATACCCGAAAACATTCGACTATAGCCTCGGGGGCTACTTCCATCGGGAGCACTAAACGCGCACACGACGAAGTTATTGCTAAAAACTATTTCGAGTTGAAGCATGATGATGGAGTACACTATATTTTAGCCTATACTCGAAAAAAGTTTTGTTCGACTATAGCCTCGGGGGCTACTACCATCGGGAGCGCTGAGCGTGCACCCGACGATATTTATTAACAAGCACTGGAGCACGGAAAACGAAGGAGTATGCGATGAAACATTGTTACTCCCATCGGGAGCGAGTTTTTATGGTTGTATAACCCAAATATTTTCAGTCAAAATTTGACTGCGACGTGTGATTCTCGAGTTGCATTATCGCAACGAAACTCGAATGCCGTGATTTATCATGATGGTAAGACCCCGGGATCCATCCTATGTGGCCTGGTATACGCACATGGATGCGCTCTGCTGGCATGTATCCATGTCTACGACGCGAAGAAAATCCTGGTGGACGTACTGGGTACCCTGAGAACTACTGGGATTCATTCTTTGTAAGTCCTAAATGCGGCAAAAGAGTGGGTTTGACCGGTATCCCGAATTCAAGTCCAAGGGGATTGAATTTTAAGTAGGTGGCAAGTATCTGTTCCAGCAGTTAACTGACCTCCTGATCCGTCAGAGTTGTCAGGCTTGTTCATCAAAACCCCTTGCGAGATATTATCATGAAAATAAGTCAAAAGACCAAGTCAAAGATTTGAAGATGTGAAGAAGTCGAAGAGTTGATCAAGTCGAAGAGATAAAGATTAGAGATTCAACCCAAATCTGCAATTCAGGTAGAATCTCAGGGGCTACTGACAAGGGTATAGCTGATAGAGCCCGCTGGTTTAGTACCCCTGAGGCCCGTTAAGCTAGGCCCAATTGTAATGATAGTCGAGATACGAGTTCTTGCCGTATGTCGATATTGTAATCTGTATCGGACCCTACCCGATCCTCGAGACCTGGCCACCTATATATAGGGGCCAGGAGGGGATGGTGTAGGCCAGATTGAAAGCAAGCCAGGTTTAACACCCAAGTTTACTTTCGATATACACCTATTTTGACTAACTTTACCTTTGAGTTCATCTGACGCCCTATCTTCCCAATCATAAGTCCTTCATCTAGGACATTTGTCGAGTTAACCCTCGTCACTACTACTTTCTCTGACCCATATTATCTTTTGGAAATACTACTAGATACATTCGTATTTGATACATCCGTATTTGCAAAAGATAATATCGGTCAAAGGGAGTACTTTTTATATATAAAAGGGCATAAGTGACCGACTTTAAATTAAGAAAGCCCATATTGCTAGATTTGATACAAGATGCTGAGCGAGCCAGCTTACAAACATCGAACAACAAAAGCACAACAAATAAGAAATGGGGAGAACAACTTAAAGAGGCAGTATCACCCTCCTTATCTAAAGCCAAAAGAGGGAACCCATTCCCTCTATTCCTGGCTCAAAGGACGCCGCACTATCAGATGTCAAAAGAGCTCCCCCTAAGCTAGGAAGGATACTGATGACCCAAGGCCATCAGGGGTAGAAACCGGAGAGGCCTCGCTGAAGTTGACGAAACTCCACACTTGAATAGTCAAAGATCGGAGGTGTCGAAACACATAGCGTAAGCATGGGCCACGATCGCTTATGAAGGTGCAGGGCACCGAGATGTACATGACGATAGCAAACAAAGGGAACGCACCAGAAGATCCCAAGCACTCAGATGCGCTGGCAATGCTGCCGTAGGGGAGGGGAACCCCTCCCCGCGCCTAGGATTGAGGGTGACGACCCCGCTGGAAAACAGTAGCACATGGAGATACAGAGAGCATACATATAGGAATCATCACCCTCGCCGAAGACGACACCATCCGAACAACCGCCAACCGCTTATCAACCTTAACAGCCCTCGGCAACTACTTCCCCTAACAACGCCTCCATAGAGGGAAGCCACACCCATGGCGCTGTCGTCACCCAATCCAAAAGGATACTAGGTTTTCACCTAGGAGCATGGCCGGGGTGAGGAGAACTAAGAGTACGACAGCCCCTCAAGAGGAAGCATGGCGTTCGAGACATCGATGCCGCCGTGATCAGGCTAGCCGACCAAGGATTTCTCTCGATCCCAATCTCATAGCACCACCATCCCAACCGTTCCCGGATCCAACATGCACTCTGTACTTAGTTCTGATATGGCCAGATCGTATGCTAGGCCCCGGGGTTAGCCACTGCTCCCACCTTAATTTGGGACAAAGTCCCTTAAGCGGCCGGTGGCTGGACGAGACAAAGCTGAGACGTATGTACCATCTTACGGTGGAGGCGAATTAAGGAGACCGGCCGTAGTCATGTTTGCAAGTGTTGGTTGATGGCTTGATGCAAAGTCTAATATCCCTTGACTCTAATTGTGTCATGCTAAAAAGCCGCCGCCTCTCTTGACCTAGCCTCCATCTCTCCTCCTACTCCACCATAGATTGGTTCCCCCTCCTCCGGCCGGCCTCGCCGGTGTCAGGAGGGGTGGGGAACCTGATCTATGAGTGGAGGTTTTGATAAAAGTAGTCTTTTTACAAGATTAGATTAGAGTTTAGTAGCCATCTTCTTGTGGCCTCTGTCAATGGAGATGGCATCATCGACAATAACTGATCTCCGACCCTTCGATCGACGACGAGATCTTCCTCTCGGCGTCAATGGTGGTGTTGGAAGATTAAACTCCTTTAGGTATGGTCCTTCAGATCTTGCTTCGCCAGATCGATTTTGGATCTTTTCTCTTGGTTGCCGCGAGGAGAATTATCCTCGCAGTATTTGTCCCGGCGGCTACATCCTCGACCATGGTGATTCATACCCTCGACTCCCTAGCGACGACGATCAAGTTGTCCGATTATTTTGCCCTGACATACTGGTGTTGGTACTCTTGCCGATGTGGATTGACTACTTCAATGGTTGCGTGCGTGCACGTAGCCTTGGCATTGCGGCTCAAATTAAAATTATGGGAGAACCTCCATTGGTATTTACAGGTTTATGGTTTGGTATCTATCTTGGGCTGCCTTCAGAAAAGTACAAGATTGTGTCATGGAAGAAGAAAGAATTTGATGACCTCGAAGATTTGCTAGTTTCTTTTAGACTTTATTTTGTAATCGTCAACGACAGTTCGTGTAACTCTTGTTATAAAAGCGATAGGCAATAACGAAGAACGAAAAAGAAATCACAGCACGGAGACACAAGATTTTAACATGGAAAACCCTCTCCAACAAAGAGAGGTAAAAACCACGGGCGCCAGCCAGCAAAACTTCACTATATCGGGTGTATGTTTACAAACGCCGTGGGCTATCTTATGATGCGATAAACGCTAGCCGGCGGCTTACAAGGAGTATATATAGACGGTGGCAACGATCCATACCGCGGGGGGCTGTCGCCCCCCGCACCCCCCACAGGCATCCCTGTTGGCCATGGAGTGGGCCAACTTCAGATTCCGCTCCACTCGCCCCAAGCCTCTGGCAACGGGCCTCGCTCCGCTCGTCAGAAGTTGGCCTCTACTTTATAGAATTTGGATCAGAATATAACAAACTCCACCTTGAGACAAATTCCTTGTAGCATGAACTTCAACAATCACCTGAATCAACAAAGAAAACACTTGCTGGCGCCAAACAGCCACTTGGACTAAACAGTTATACCAACTAAGCTTGAGCAAAGCTCAAACTTAGCAACATGAACAGGCTTTGTCATCATATCAGCAGGATTATCATGAGTACTAATCTTGCATACCTGCAGTTTACCTTGTGCAACCATGTGGCAAACATAGTGGTACTTAATATCAATGTGCTTTGTCCTCTCATGGAACATCTGATCTTTAGTAAGATAAATAGCACTTTGACTGTCACAAAATAACTTAATGCAAGAATCATCTCCACAAAGCTCAGCAAACAGACCTTTCAGCCAAACAGCCTCTTTACATGCTTCATTGATAGCCATGTACTCAGCCTCAGTTGTAGATTGTGCTGGAACATCCTGCAAGGTAGCCCTCCAGCTAACAGCACATCCACCAACAGTAAACACATAACCTGTGAGGGACCTCCTCTTATCCAAGTCGGCAGCATAATCTGAATCCACATAGACTACAAGTCCCCCACTAGTCCTGCCAAACTTCAAACAAGCTTTAGATGTGCCGCGAAGGTACCTGAAAATCCACTGAACAGCATTCCAATATTCTTTACCAGGATTAGCCATGTATCGACTGACCAAACTCATAGCATGTGACAGATCAGGCCGGGAACAAACCATGGCATACATCAAGGAACCAACAGCACTAGAATAAGAAACTCGTGACATGTACTCAATATCATCTTCAGAAGTAGGACATTGCAAAGCTGACAACTTGAAGTGAGAAGCAATAGGTGTACTAACAAACTTTGCATCATGCATATTAAAACGATGAAGAACTTTCTCAATGTATTTTTCTTGACTAAGAAATAGCAAACTAGACTTTCTGTCCCTCTTAATTTCCATGCCTAGTATTTTCTTAGCAGGACCAAGATCCTTCATCTCAAACTCACTACTTAATTGAGCCTTTAAAGTAGTGATCTCTTTCATGCTCTTGGCAGCAATCAACATATCATCAACATATAGCAGCAAATAAATAGGTGATCCATTAACAAACTTGATGTACACACAGCTATCATACTGAGATCTCTTAAAACCATGTGCTAGCATAAATGAATCAAACCTTTTATACCATTGTCGTGGCGACTGTTTCAGACCATAAAGGGACCTCTTCAACTTGCAAACAAGATCCTCCTTACCAGGCACAACAAAACCTTCAGGCTGGTCCATGTATATCTCCTCCTCCAACTCGCCATGCAGAAAAGCAGTCTTAACATCTAGCTGCTCAAGCTCAAGATCATGCATAGCAACAATACCAAAGAAAGCACGAATAGAAGTATGCTTCACAACTGGGGAGAAAACATCAGTATAATCAACACCTGGAATCTGACTGAAACCTTTTGCTACTAACCTTGCCTTAAACCTTGGAGGCTCATTAGGAGATAAACCTTCCTTTCTTTTAAATATCCACTTGCAATGGACAGCCTTCTTTTGTTTAGGCAAGCGCACAACATCCCATGTACCATTTTTCTCAAGCGATTGCATCTCTTCTTGCATCGCACCTAGCCACTTTTCCTTATCAACCGAAGCAATGGCTTCAGTGTACGTAGCTGGTTCAACATCATGCTCCACCTGTTCAGCACAACTCAAAGCATAATGAACAATATCACACTCTTCAATTAAACGATTAGGAGGTGCAATATTTCTCTTAGGACGGTTAGCTGCAATAGACCGTGATGGCTGCTGGACAATGGGCGGTGAAGGTGGAACATAAATATTATCATTATTGGTTTCAGGAACCACATTTTCGTTCTCCTTTGCGTGCTCCACCTGCACGCCAATTCTCTGTTGCTCATCATCAGAAACATTAGGAGAATCAATAGCATCAGAAATATCAGTAGACGGACTATCATAAAACATAACCGCCTCATTAAAAATGACATTCCTGCTCAACAAAACTTTCTTGGTTTCAGGATTCCGTAATTTATATGCCTTAACTCCTGAACCATAACCAAGGAAGATACACTTAATAGCCCTTGGCTCTAACTTTCCATTATCAACGTGAGCATAAGCAGTGCAACCAAAAACTCTCAACTCAGAATAATCAGCTGGTGAACCAGACCATACCTCAGTGGGAGTTTTCTTATCAAGTGGAATGGAAGGTGACCTGTTGATGAGATAGCATGCGGTGGAGGCTGCTTCAGCCCAAAAACGTCTATGCATCTTTGCATTAGACAACATGCAGCGAGCCCTCGAAATAATGGTCCTGTTCATGCGTTCAGCCACGCCATTCTGCTGAGGGGTATATGGGATGGTGTGATGTCTTACCATGCCATCATTGCTGCAAAACTCATCAAATTAATTTGAACAAAATTCCATACCATTATCAGTACGGAGTATCTTAACCTTCCTTTCAGTTTGTGTTTCTACCATAACTTTCCACTTCTTAAAAGCAGCAAAAACATCAGATTTATGTTTCAGAAAATATGGCCACACTTTCCTTGAGTAATCATCAATAATAGTAAGCATGTAATTAGCACCACCATTAGAAGTTCTACGGGACGGACCCCAAACATCAGCATGCACATAATCCAAAATGCCTTTGGTGGTATGAACGGAAGCATTGAATTTAACTCTTTTATGCTTACCAAAAATGCAATGCTCACAGAACTCAAACTTACTCAAGTCGCAACCATAAATTAGCTCTCTCTTCGCCAATTCTACCATGCCAAGCTCACTCATATGTCCAAGACGCTTATGCCAAAGGTTAGTCTTACTAGAATCATCAGAACTAACGACAGCAGCAATACCAGGCAACGTGCTACCTCTAAGGACATATAATTTTGCAGAATTCATATCACCAATCATAACAATGAGAGAACCTGATGATACCTTCAGACGTTTGTCCCCACCTTTGTACTTGTACCCATCACAATCCAGGGTACTAAGAGAGATCAAATTCCTCGCCATGGAGGGTATGTGTTTCACTCCAGTCAACGTGCGTGTCATCCCATCATGGGTCTTGATCTGAACAGAACCAACGCCAACAATGTCGCACTGGTTGTCATTTCCCACACGCACAAAATCTCCTGTCTGCACAGACTCATAAGAACTGAACCAATCCTTGTTACAGCAAATATGAAACGAACATGCGGTATCAAGAATCCATTCATCATCACGTGAAACTCTAAGATGGAGAAAATGAGGCGAAAACTCCATTCCATGAGTACTTGGATGTCTTACCAAGCCAGCCAGTTCCTTTGTTCACTTTAAGATTGGTGAACTTACATATTTAAAAACCCCTACAACTACTTTTTTCTGAAACATGCTCCCCACATGATATTATTCAAAACATCGCCAGGGTCACACACGAGATAGTCATGCCACAGGTTGGCGTGCTCCTTTTGAACCGTATTCCTACAATAGTTCGACTATTTAAGATTAATACATTGGAGTGTTGTCAAACACCTCTAAAGACTTGCGCGTTATGAGCATCCCAAATTTTCCAAAGAATTATAAGAGCAATACATGGCCATGAATCTCTCGGTAGGTTAGCTAGCAGTGGAGTCTCCCATTGATTGGGAAAGGGGCTAAAGGATGGTTGAAAGCCGAAGCGTGCCCATATGGACCTAGCTTCAGGGCAAGTGAAGAACAAGTGCTCACAATTCGATAACCCAAATTACTGCATAGTTTTTTTAGCAGGAATCCTTTTTTATTAATCTACCTTCCATTTGCACAATATGTCATCCTCCATTAAACCCATTTTTTAGCGGTGCTCTCTAGACAAAAGTTCACTGGCACGTTAAAATGAAGTAATTTTCTCAATATTCAATATTCCATGTTTTCACCCGATTCCTATGATCTGATAAAAGAAAATTGGGTCTTATGTCTAAACAATAGGGAAAAAAGTGGGAAGTCTATTATAGCTTAAACTCATATATGAATAAGTGAGCATGATGAAAACACATGGGTGAACACCCATCTCAATTTCGGTGTGTCTAAACAATAGGGAAAAAAGTGGGAAGTCTATTATGGCTTAAACTCATATATGAATAAGTGAGCATGATGGAAACACATGGGTGAACACCCATCTCAATTTCGGTGTCGATTCTCTCTTAATTCGCTTTTAGCGTCTTCCGCAAAAAAAAAAAAACTTAGTCTGAACCGGTAGATTTCTATCCCGAAAACGTCAAATGGTTCCATTTGGCAAATATAGCCTTAGCTGTGGTGGTTTCATGCTATTTACTCGATCCATAAGCTCTTGTTTTAGGTTCAAATGCTTAGGGTGGTCGATCTGTGTTGCCTACTGCTCCGGGAATAAACCCTCAAAACAAAATCGATCCATGGTTGTGAGGGCGGTACATGCACACTATCAGATAGAGATATGGGCAACATGAAGATACTGATGGTCCTCTACAGGCCTTACTACGTGCGAAGCCGTAAATCCGTAATGATATTTCTTGCAACATGGACGCCAATGAAATGAATCAAATGGTAGGGTACGGGACCGCCCACGCCGGAATTACAGCGCTACAGGAAGCTGTTCGTTGCAACTTGGACGGCGAAATGATATGGCCATTGATGCACCAGAATACCAGATGCATCTAGCTATCAGAAGAAACTCATGAGTACGTATACTACCATGTGCATGCATGCATGGTCGGGACCTTAGGGCCGTGCATGTAACTGGCCGGGTCAATTACACGTTCTATCTCTTGCACCTATTCACGCGTCACTTATGTAAACACGCATGTTTTTTACGAGATTGATAAATTGTATTAGTACTACTAGTCTACTACACCGGCCAGCAAAGTGGGCGTGAGTATAGACCGATTTCTCTTTTCAGCTTCTAAGTAAAGCTCTTAGAAATTGATTTCCTCTTTTCAGCTTCTAGAATCCTAGCTTATTGCAAGTGTTGGTTGATGCAGAGTTTGTATTAATAACCCACAACTCTAATTTTGTCATGCTAAATTATCAATACCATGTTTTTTATATCTACCATAGAAGTGTGAAAAAAATCAAATATGAACAAATAAATTAAGTGCTAAACTAATATTTTTCAAACATGAAAATTGCATCTTTGGCAAGATCAGTGTTAAAGCATGATAAAATTGTGATGATTTAACTTTAGTTGGCACTTGGCAATGAATGCTAGGTGGTGCATAAACCCAATATCGGCTGATGACAGTGTGGCCTTTCATGGCCAGATCTAGAAGAGCAAGGGGCTGACCTAGAATAAAATCTTACAGAGGTAAAAGCTTTAATTAAGTAGGGAATCTATTTTTAAAGATTCAAATGTTCAAATATATTATTAAGGATTCAACGGGATTTTGAAGACTGTGCTGGGGCTTTGGACCCAACTCAGCATTATGTGGGTTTGCCTTACTGGGAGCAGAGGCAATGGTCAGTGGCGGAGCTGGCATACAAGCATTGGGTTCATGTGAACCCAATAAAAGTCATCAATTCTTCATTAAGTTAGTGTATAACATTGTTAATTAGTGGAAGAGTACACCATAATAGCAAGAGCTGAACCCAATGAATTTTTGTTCTAGCTTCGCCCCAATGGTCGAAGATCAAAGGGGGTGGGCACACCATATCGACACATCACCAACGAATGATCATGAGAAACTTTGACTAACCGCTAGGGGCATCATCTTGCCAGAAACGAGCACCATACCGAAGCCCGTTGGTTACGACCTCGGCTACACGTTGCACATGATCCTTGACATGATGCACTAGAAGAGAGAGGGGACGGGTAGGGAGAGCCGAACCAAAATTTACAGGGTACACTTTTGCTACCTATGGAGAAGCAAGATATACAAGGAAACTACATAGAGGAAGCGAGCTTACAAGTTCTATATGTAGATGAGTTATAAAAGAGACTGGTAGAAATCTCAAAACTCATATAGACAACCTAGATAAGGCTAGGACATCAAATTACTTGTGGAAAAACATCATTGATAATGAGGCCATGCATGTACTCTTCGAGGAAGATCGATCTAGGAGCTCTTGTTTTAGGTTGAAGGCTTAGGGTGATCGATCTGCGTTGCTTGCTGCTTCCTAAATAAACCCTCAAAACAAAATTAAGCAGATTGATGGACGATGAGATTGATTCAGGTATAAGATCCATGTGGGGGCGGTACGTACCCGCACCACATGAAGACTGATGGTCCTCTCCGGGCCTTACGTGTGAAACCATAATTAGTACTTCCTCCGATACATAATAAGTGTCGCTGATTTAGTAATTTTTTACTAAATATACTAAATCATCAACGACACTTAATATGAATCGTCTTGCAACATGGGGACGGCCCACACCGGAATTACAGGAAACTGTTCGTTGCAACTTGGACAGAGAAATGATATGGCCATTGAAGCACCAGATGCAGCCTGGTCAGAAGAAAGTAAGAAACTCAGTATAGCATGCATGCATGCTTGCATGGCCGGGACCTTCAGGGCCATGCAACAGGCCAAATCGATTACACGTTCTATCTCTTGTACGTATTCACGCGTCATTGTAAACACGCATGTTATAACTTGTACTCTCCTGTTCGTCGCAAGCACCTTCCACTGTTTCCCTTCCTAGTCAATGTCACTTCTACCTTCTCCTTCTCTCAACACAAACACAACCGAGATCCCGTAATAGACATACGGCAGGGAATTAGCGCATGTTGACCAAGCTATCAGATAACGACGCCATGCATGCATGTCCTCTTGTACTCCCTCCTTTCCAATTTAAGATGCATGTTAGGTTTGGTCAAAGTCTGACTTATAAAGTTTGATCAAAACTATATACAAAAATAATACATTGTATGATATCAAATGTATATAATATGAAAATATATTTCATGATGGTTCTAATAACATTGAGTTAATATTGTAGATATTGATATTATTTGCTATACATGTGCTCAAAGGTTATAAGGTTTAATTTTGACCAAAACTAATATGCATCCTAATTTGAGAAGGAGTGAGTATAAATAAAGCACGCTGATAGATGATGAGATCAATTCGGGTATTAATCCATGTGGGGGCGGTACGTGCACACTATAGATATGGGCGACATGAAGAATGTGATGGTCCTCATCTACAGGCCGTGCGTGTGAAGCCGTAATTATACTAGAGATGTAATTTTTTTGCAGATGCTCTTTTTATACTTGTAAAATAGTAATGATAAGAAAAACTCCTAAATATGTATACGATGATATCTCTACTATATTAATTGTCTAGAGGTGGTGATTGTTGGTACGTCGTCTCCCACCTCCCGGAAAAAATTCGAAGAAACCGCACGCCCCGCACGACACTGCCCTCCTATAACACCTGTATCACGCCCACCTCTCTGATATTATCCCTGAGACGGTTCCGTCTCAAGCTCGCTCTCCCTCTCCTGAGCCACGACCTTCCCGGCGCCTCCCTCACGATCTCCCCGGCAGCCTTGGCTCCTCTTAGCAGGGCGCCGGCGATTGGTCAGCCCGGCGGCGGGCACATTGCAGCAGCCAACCAATCGCTCTCCCTCTTCTCGACCTCCCCGGCGCCTCCCTCATAACCTCCCTGGAAACCTTGGCTCCTCTCAGCAGGGCGCCACCGATTGCGTGTCCCTCGGCCTCTCGTCATCCCGGCGGCGGGCACATAGCAGCAGCCCGACGGTGGCGGTGTAGCAGTATATCGGTCCAGGAGAGGGGGCACAACAAGATTGGGGAGGCATGGCTGGTGGACGCAGCAGCACAAGGTCGCCCGTTAACTCCCTCTCCCTCCCCCTTCGGATCCTCATGTGGTGCAGTCCGGTTGTGGCGGCGAAAGTGCATAAGGGTGTAGAGTGGTCGGTCTTCAAGCGGAAAAGTGAAGGAAGATTCGAACGGGCGGCGCTGGGGACTCCATGGCGGGACCGCGGACCTTAGTGAGGATGAGGCGAGAGTAGGTGGTGTCAAAGTAGATGGAAGGAGAGCGGGTGTTTGATGAACGCGAAGTTGTGCAGGCAGGATGCAGAGCGACAGGTGATAAGCGATTGGTGTATGTGGTCTTGACTCTTGACCGACAGTAGCATGAGGGTGTCTTGTGTTTCCATGATTTCATTGCCCAATTGATTCCTCCTCTTATTTCTGTGATTTCTACTGCGTAATACTCAAATTCTGTACTCTACTGCAGGGACAGCCGACAGGAGGGTCGGGTAGGACGTCTTTCTCTCCTTCTGCCTCATGTTTTAAGTCTGCTACACTCCACCATATCTTCTCCTTGCTGCTGCTTGCTTTGGGTTTCATGATTATTAATCAGTGGGTAAATTAAAGTGTGCAGGTGCAGATGGTGGTTTTGGAGGGCCTCGGAGGCGCTGCGAGGTTACATAGTGATAGTGGAGTCCGGCGTCCACAACCTGGTGCTGGTTTAGGAGGTGATGGTTTCTCATGCATATATGTCTCCAGATGATTATATACTGGGTTGATCCTCTGTAGTACTTCCAAATGCATAAGCTTCAAACTGATCATTATACTTGTCACACTTCATTACTTTCTCTGATATGAGATACGAGAAATGCCAAGACTGTGGCATTATTTTAATCCTGGCATGTTCTTGTATCCACATTATTCTCAGGTCGTATTCAGGAGGAGAATTTCAACGAAAATATAACCTTGTTACACCTCTTTTTTTCTAAAATTGTTGTGTCAATTAGGCAATCAGATCATGGAAACACAAGTGCTTCAGTTCCATTTTGTGACTCCTCACCATTTCGTTAACAGTACTTCAGTTGCAGAAGTGCTTACTTTAATGTGTACTTCCGGTCAAAAGTTTTTTCTCCTTTTCAGTATTTTGTTCAAATATTTTTTCTACTACTAAAATGGATGGTTTGATTCAGATATTCAAGAAATAATGTAGAAGCTGTCCTGGTTCATATCTCTAGCTATATTACTTCACTGCAGTACATATTTCCTTTGTTCATTTTGACGATCAAGTTCTAGAGATAACCAGATATGTACAACATCAAGTGGTTGTATCAGTCTGTTGGCCATTGTCATCTGTTAATGGTGAGATAATGAATTCCAGAGATATTTCTTCAGATAAAAACAAGTATTCATTGAACAGTTGTATATTCCAATTAGGTGAAGCCACTTGAACCCTTTGCAATGAAAAATATGTGGTCTACTTTTATATTCGTTGATAACAATTATTTATTTTACTTGCGCTAGAAAACATGGCATAAAATAAACCTCCATACAAAAACATTACTTCACCTGCCTCGTTTTTTAAAACACTGCTTATTTCTATCAATACATAAATGATTCATGGTTCAAAATTGAAGTAGTCTTCATGTCAATTTGTTTCAAAAGAGATGGAGTATTATTGTATAATTATCCTTTCATGATAAATAAGAAGCTCTTAGTATTTGACTGAAAATTCTTGGCAGACCGGATCCGGTAGACAATTAGATACTGTAACTTCTCATGATAGCTCGTAATCAAGGCACCAGGAAATTTTTCAATTACTTTTTCTTAACAATATAAATAATGTAGCAACGTGGAATGACTTGTAGTTATCCTGGGAGGTTATTTTTCACGTGATATTGCTCAGATGTACTACCTTTCCAAATCCAATGAGGTAACACACCCTAATCAACTTTCATTCTTGGCATCGTTTAGGGGCTGCAATCTGTGATTTAAAAGTGACGGCCATTTGCAGAAAAGTCTATAATTACTGGCCTGAAAGGATTGAAAAGTCACAGTCACTTGCAGCAAAGTCTCTAATTACTGATAGATCCAAAGGAAAATAGCCTCACAGGAAAATGTTTTAAAGAAAACTGGACCTAAAAAAATTCTTTAGAATTTCCTATGAACCGAAAAGGCTGTCACTTTTCTTTTCCTTGCTTCCACTTGGATGGCTATCATATGATAGGAATTGTGCAGGTCGAGGAACTTTGGTGTCTTATCATCACATAGATCAGTTTCGTAACACACGCCTTTCAAATTATCTTTGTGTGATCAGGCCATGGTCTTTTGATCTCACTGAATTGCTTAACCTTATGTCCACAATATATTATTTTGATGGTCACCGGGGGGAACAAAACGTTCAAAATATTTCATATGATCTTCAGTATCTATAAGCTTCCCAGCTTGATTATATGCGTGATACGGAGGGAGGGTAGGGCGAGCCATAGGCTGATTAGGTGAGGAGCTAAGGGGACGAAGAAGGTAACAATGAGGAAGAAAATCAGAGAGTCCATGATCATGTGGTTGTGTATGCTAGACGGAAGAAAATCGGATGGACAATGACCACTAGGTTGTGTGTATGCTAGACGCAACAAAATGGTGGAGCAATATAAAGTGGAGGTGTTTGAAGGATCAAAGATGGCGCCTATGTGGGGGGTAGGTGCGACTACAAATTTTAACCAATTTTGTTGATTTAGGGAATATTGCGGATAAAAAGAAGATGAACATAAACCAACTAGGTGAGCAATCTATATGATGCAATATAATAAACAAGATACAAGATACAAAAAATTGTGGTAAAGATAGAAATAACCGAAAGTAGGAGTACCTCACATCTCTTGATCAAAACCTATCAAGGAACTCAATAAAATATTAGTTTCCTAATCATATATCAACACCAAAACCCACTTAGGGATGGAGTTGTCCCTTCACTGTTTCATACTCTTCCATAGAGAGTTCGAGAGAAAAACATGAACAAAACCTTAGGAAGAGATGAGAAGGGTATATGGTGAAGATTAAGGAAACATGCACTTATTGCGTTGTTCAGAAGTGCATGTGTGGTTCAAAACTTGAGGTTAAACACGATGTATTTTTGCTGACTTTATATTTTAGATGATATATGAGACAATTAGTTGGACTGATTTTATTGAAATATGTTTTAAGCAAAATAGTGTCTCACACATTATTTTTAGAATATATGTCTATCTCTTCGTATACACTGAATGTTTTTAGTATATTATGTTACACGCGTGATAGAGATAAATTTTATTTTCCGTAGCAACGCACGGGCATTCAACTAGTCACACATAAAGGTTGGTGGAATTCAACGAGAATGGTAGCGGCAGGCCGCGGTATGCCTTCTGCCCGTCGATTTCATCCACACCTGGGGAGGCGGCTCTGACGTCTGAAGGCAACAACTAGCGGCTGGCGAGGCTGTCGTAGAAGGGACCACATTTCAACACTCTAATTTGTTAGTTTTTGTTTTTTTATGTAGTCTAGAATATAAAGTAGTTCGTACTGAGACTTTACACGTTTATAATATTTATCATTGGCTACCTCTAAAATTTTGTTTGGAATTTTGAAAAAATAAAATACAAATTTTAAATATTTGGTCTCTATTTATCCACACTCTCATATATCCCATATAAATCGCGGATCCATACAAGGCTGTTGTGCACATCGTGTGATGCGAGGTGACACAATGATCTATGGATAGCGAGAGTGGTACCCGGATGGATCGATATGTCGAGCGCGCACACTCTGAGACAACCTTGGTAGCGTGTGCAGGCAAATGGTGGTCATTTACTTGGCTGTGGGATGGATGAGTGCCATGCAGCAGCTGGGTCCATGCGATCAATCTTCCGCCATTTACTTGGCCATGCGCGCATAAACTGGGAGGAGTAACGAGGAGCGGGTACAGGATTCTTCTTCCCGCCAAGGCGATTGTAACCCCTGGTATCTTTGAGTCACTAGTGGAAAACGGGCCTTTGGCCTGGACCCTTTAGTCCCGGCCTCTATCTGGGCCGGGACTAAAGGCCCGGCCACGTCGTCCCAAAATGGCCTAGCCGCCCAGAAGGCTTTGGTCCCGGCCCGTAACGAGCCTTTAGTCCCGGTTTGAGACACAAACCGGGACTAAAGGTCTATGCGGTGTGCAGCCTGCATATGCGTCTCCTTTAGTCCCGGTTTGTGTCTCAAACCGGGACTAAAGTCATCTGCCTATATATATTGGCCACAGCCCCCCTCTTCCCTCTTCCTTGCATTTTTCTTGGATGGAAGAGTGTGGGTGTGTGCTAGCTCTCTATTTTTCTTGGATGCATTAGAGGTGTTTGTTGAAATGTGTGTTAGAGCGATGCCGCTTCAGTTCACCGAACACAACTACGATATGAGATGCCCGAGCCATGCTTAAACCTCTTCCTCTTTATTTCCACTTATTCTAAAAGGTTAGCAACTATATTTCCTCGTTTAGACCGTGCGGTACTAATTTTTAGGATCGTGATTGTGTTTGATATACTGTCGTATAACGCAGATGAGCCATCCATGGATGTACGGTGATCGACGCACAGCCGCTTACAGAGAAGGCGTGCATTCTTTTCAAGATGCGGCCGATGCGAACAAGCATGGTGGTGGCTATATGTTTTGTCCATGTGTTGAATGTCGGAATGAGAAGGATTACACTTCCTCAAGAGTCATTCAGAGCCACCTGCTTCGGTCCGGTTTTATGTCGGGCTATAATGTTTGGACCAAGCATGGAGAAAGAAGGGTTATGATGGAAGACGACGATGAAGAAGAAGAGAACGATGATGACAACTACCGATCTATGTTCCCTGAGTATGCTGATACCGCAATGGAAGACAATGAAGAAGAAGATCAGGGTGAAGAACGGGAACCAGATGAGCCAGCTGATGATCTTGGCCGGGTCATTTCTGATGCACGGCGAGGCTGCGACACATAAAAGGAGAGGTTGCAGTTCGAGCAGATGTTACAGAACCACAACAAATTGTTGTACCCAACTTGTGAAGATGGCCAGAAGAAGCTGGGTAGCACACTGGAATTGCTGAAGTGGAAGGCAGAGACCGGTGTGACTGACTCGTCATTCGAAAAGTTGCTGGTACTGATGAAGAAGATGCTTCCAAGAAAGAACGAATTGCCCGCCAGCACGTACAAAGCAAAGAAGCTTGTCTGCCCTCTAGGATTAGACGTGCAGAAGATACATGCATGCCCTAATGACTGCATCCTCTACCGCGGTGAGAAGTACGAGAATATGGATAAATGTCCGGTATGCACTGCATTGCGGTATAAGATCAAAAAAGATGACCCTGGTGATATTGAGGGCGAGCCACCCAGGAAGAGGGTTCCTGCCAAGGTGATGTGGTATGCTCCTATAATACCATGGTTGAAATGTCTGTTCAGAAATAAAGATTATGCAAAGTTGTTGCGATGGCACATGGAAGATCGTATGAAAGACGATAAGTTGAGGCACCCCGCTGATGGTCGGTAGTGGAGAAAAATCGAGAGAGAGTTCCCGAGATTTGCAGGTAACGCAAGGAACTTATGGTTTGGTCTAAGTA
This sequence comes from Dactylis glomerata, assembly GCA_007115705.1. Classification (NCBI taxonomy): domain Eukaryota; kingdom Viridiplantae; phylum Streptophyta; class Magnoliopsida; order Poales; family Poaceae; genus Dactylis; species Dactylis glomerata. Next base: position 342,483 of record QXEO01000302.1, read on the forward strand.
CAGATGGCATGAATCCTTTTGGGGAGCAGAGTTGCAGTCACAGCACCTGGCCCGTTACTCTATGTATCTACAACCTTCCTCCTTGGTTGTGCATGAAGCGGAAGTTCATTATGATGCCAGTGCTTATCCAAGGTCCAAAGCAACCCGGCAACGACATTGATGTGTACCTAAGGCCATTAGTTGATGAACTTTTACAGCTATGGGCCGAACCAGGTGTACGTGTGTGGGACGAGCACAAACAAGAGGAATTTGACCTTCGAGCGTTGCTTTTCGTAACCATCAATGATTGGCCTGCTCTTAGTAACATTTCAGGACAGTCAAACAAGGGATACAATGCATGCACGCACTATTTGGATCAAACATAAAGTATATATCTGGACAAATGTAGGAAGAATGTGTACCCATACAATCGTCGTTTTCTTCCGCCCAAGCATCCCTTAAAGAAAAAAGGCAAGCATTTCAATGGCAAGGCAGAACCCCGGGGGAAGCCTGTCATCAGTACTGGTGCTGAAGTATTTGATATGGTCAAAGATTTAAAAGTAATCTTTGGAAAGGGTCCTGGCAGCCAACCTGTTCCTAACGGCCCTGATAAGCGCGTACCCATGCGGAAGAAGAAATCTATATTTTGGGAGCTACCCTATTGGGAAGTCCATGAGGTCCGCTCCGCAATCGACGTGATGCACCTGACGAAGAATCTCTGCGTGAATATTCTAGGCTTCCTGGGCTTGTATGGGAAGTCAATGTTGGAATTATGCCCTAGAGGCAATAATAAAGATGTTATTATTATAATTCTTGTTCATGATAATGTTTATATTCCATGCTAGAATTGTATTAAGCGGAAATTTTAATACTTGTGTGGTTTATGAACAACACCGTGTCCCTAGTACGCCTCTTTGGACTAGCTCATTGATTAATGATGGTTAAGGTTTCCTAACCATAGACATAAGTTGTCAATTAATAATGAGATCATATCATTAGGAGAATGATATGATGGACAGACCCAAATAAAGCAGAGCAATTAGATCGTGTCATCGTGTTCATCTTTGCGAAGCTTTTCCTATGTCATGTATTGTATTCCTTAGACCATGAGATAATACAACTCCCTAGTATCGGAAGAAAGCTTTGAAGTCATCAAACGTCATCCTATGTGAGGGTGATAATAAAGGTGTCTCTCAGGTGATCGGAAAGTACTTGTTGGGTTGTATGTATCGAGATGGAATTTGTCCCTCCCAAGTCGGAGAGATATACTTCGGGCCCACTCGGTAATCGATATCAACACCGCTTGCAAGCATGTGGTTAATGAGTTAATCACAAAGTGATATCGGATTACGGAACGAGTAAAGTACTTGCTGTAAACGAGATTGAACTAGGTATGGCGATACCGACGATCAAATCTCGGGCGAGTAAAATATCGTGTGATGAAGGGAATACATATACGGGATTAATTGAATCCTGACATCGTGGTTCATTCGATATGATCATCGATGAATATGTGGGAGTCAATATGGGTTTCCAGATCCCGTTGTTGATTATTGATAGAAGATCATGTCTACATATTCTCGAACCCGTAGGGTCACACACTTAACGTGTATCGATGCTAGGATAGAATGGATAATTGGTTTATGAGTTTTAGTTCGGAGTCTCGGATGAGATCCAGGACGTCACGAGAGGTTCCGGAATGGTCCGGAGAATAAGATTCATATAAAGGAAAGCAGTTTTTTGGATTCCGGAAAGGTTTCGGAGTTTATCGGTATTGTACCGGAAGGTTCTAGAAGGTTCCGGAGTGGGACCAACATGGGCCCATTTGACGGAGGCCTGCGTGGGCCTAATGGGAAGTGCCCTGGCCGCCCTGGGCCAGGCGCACAAGGCCCCTAAGGCCCAGCCGGCCAGCCCAAGGGGAAACCCTAAGGGAGTCTTCAAAGAAGGAAGGGGGGGAAACTTGCCCCCCACTCTTCCTACTCCAAGTCGGCGCCCTAGGGTTTGGGGAGAGGCCAAGCTGGCCGGCCACCCCTCTATATATAGGGGGGCAAGGGCGCAGCCCTATCTACCCCTAACCTAAAACCCTAGCCGCCAACTGCTGCCCTCCCTCTCTCTCTCTCGCGACTGCGCGTAGGCGAAGCCCTGCTGCAGAAACTCTCCACCATAAGCACCACGCCGTCGTGCTGTTGATCCAATCTATCTCTCCACCATACTTGCTGGACCAAGGAAGGAGGAGACGTCACTGCACCGCACGTGTGCAACTCTCGGAGGCGCCGCCACTTGCGGCGTAGGATCGGATCGGATCGCGAGGAGGAGACGGCGAGTACGACTACGTCAACCACGTTCTATTGAACGTTTCCGCTGTGTGAATCTTCAAGGGTATGAAGATCTCATCTACCTCTCTCGTTGATTACATCTTCTAGATTAGATCTTGGCTTTCTTGTTCGCATCCGTAGGAAATTTTTTTGATTTACTATGCTGCGAAACCCATCAGTGGTATCAGAGCTAGATCTATGCGTAGATGTGTTTCACGAGTAGAACGCAACATGCTTGTTGCGGGCGTTGATGTTTTCTGTTGCAAACCTCTTGTTGTGTATTTCTTATGGCGCGGTATAGTGAGATTGAAGCGGTCCAGGCCAACTTTACGCGACCGCGTTCGCGAGACCGGCTCCGCACTTGACGTGTGGCTTGTTCCACACATGCGGCTGGTGGATGCCAGTTTCTCTCACTATAGTAGTCATGGGACTTACATCGGATGTTAGCAACCATAATATCACCGTTGTGGCTTTTCGTAGGTAAGAATCGTTCTTAGCTTGCTACTCCCATAAGCCACGTAAAACATGCAACAACAAAGTAGAGGCGTCTAACTTGTTTTTGCAGGGAGTGTTTTGTGATATGGTATGGCCCAAGACATGATGAGTATGAATTGAGTTGTATGCAATGATCATGTTTTGTAATCTTTCACGACTTGCATGTCGATGAGTTCACAACCGGCAGGAGCCATATGGTTGTCTTTATAATTATGTATGACCTGCGTGTCAACTTCTTATACGCCATGTAATAGCTTTACTTTATCGCTAAGTAGTTAGCAATAGTTGTAGTTGCTATTCGTGGTGGAGGCAATCATGGTGGAGTGATGGAGATCATGCCGGCGCGCACAAGATGGAGATCATGGCGCGGAGATTGGCTATACCATGTCACATAAAATTATATGCATGTGATGTTTATCCTTTTATGTATCTTATTTTGCTTAGATCGCGACGGTAGCATTATAAGATGATTCCTCACTTAAAGATCAAGATAAAATTGTGTTCTCCCCTCGTATGCGCCGTTGCGAAAGATCGTCGTTTTCAAGCACCTCGTGATGATCGGGTGCTATAAACTCTACGTTCACATACAACGGGTGCAAGCCAGTTTTGCACATGCGGAAATTACTTGGGTTTGACTTGACGAGCCTAGCATGTACAGACATGGCCTCGGAACACATGAACCGAAAGGTTAATCATGAGTCATATGAATGATATGATCGACACTGAGTTGTCCACCATTGAAACCACATCTCTTCTCGTGAAGATCGGATTAGGTGTGGTGAATTTGGATCGTGTTCACTAAACAACTTGAGGGATGTTGAATTTAGTGGGAGTTCATCTAGTAATTTGATTAAGTTGAACTAGTTATCATGAACATAGTCTAAATTGTACTTGCAATGTTGTAGATCAAATGGCTAAGTCCAACTTCAACTTCAACGTGTTTGCTGAGAAAGAAAAGCTTAAGAACAATGGGTCTAACTTCACCAACTGGTTCCGCAATCTGAGAATCATACTCGCTGGCGGACAAAAAGCCTATGTACTTGACAAAGCGCTAGGTGACACCCCTGCTGCAACTGCGAAAACTGAAGAACTTGCTGACTTCAATGCTCGTAGAGATGATTGTGATGTGATTATGAGTACCATGCTGTTTTCTATGGAACCGGAACTTCAAAATCGTTTTGAGAAGTACCGCGGGCCTTATGAGATACTTGAGGAACTGAAAACCATGTTTCAGACTCAAGCCCGTTCTGAGAGATATGAGATCTCTGAGAAGTTCTTTAACTGCAAGATGGAGGAAGGGAGTTCCGTTAGTGAGCACGCCATTAAGATGTCGGGCTACACTCAACGCCTTGAGCAACTGGACTGCAAGATTCCAGAGGAGCTCAAGATTGACAGAGTTCTGCAATCACTCCCTCCTAGCTACAAAGGTTTTGTAGTTACTCATAATCAAATTGGTTCCACTGATACGATCACTGAGCTCTTCGCAAAGCTGAAAGCTGCGGAGGTGGATATCAAGAAAGACAATCATGTGTTGATGGTCAACAAGACCACTAGCTTTAAGAAAGCTAAGGGTGCAAAGAAATCCTTCAAGAAAGGCAGCGGCAAGCGCGTTGCTCCTGTTGAGAAGAAGCTCAAGTCTGGACCTAAGCCGGACACTGAGTGCTTCTATTGCAAGGTCAAGGGTCACTGGAAGCGAAACTGTCCGAAGTACTTAGCGGACAAGAAGGCTGGCACCATCAAAGGTATATTTGATATACATGTTATTGATGTCTACCTTACTAGCGCTCGTTGTAGTGCCTGGGTATATGATACTGGTTCAGTTGCTAATATTTGTAACTCGAAATAGGAGCTACGGAATAGACGGCGGCTAGCAAGGGATGAGGTGACGATGCGCGTTGGCAATGGATCAAAAGTTGATGTGATGGCCGTCGGCACGCTCTCCTTAGTTTTACCTTCGGGATTAGTTTTAAACCTTAATAAGTGTTATTATGTGCCTGCGTTGAGCATGAACATTATATCTGGATCGTGTTTATTGCAAGACGGTTATTCATTTAAATCTGAGAATAATGGTTGTTCTATTTATATGAATAACATCTTTTATGGTCATGCACCTATTGTGAATGGTTTATTTCTTCTGAATCTCGAAAGCAATGAAACACACATCCATAACATTGAGGCTAAAAGATGCAAAGTAGATAGTGATAATCCAACTTATTTGTGGCACTGTCGTCTAGGTCATATTGGTGTAAAACGCATGAAGAAACTCCATTCTGATGGACTTTTAGAGTCTCTTGATTTTGAATCATTTGACACGTGCTAACCATGCCTCATGGGCAAGATGATCAAAACCCCGTTCTCCGGAATAATGGAGCGAGCAACGGACTTATTGGAAATCATACATACCGATGTGTGCGGACCAATGAGTATTTCGACGCGCGGTGGATATCGCTATTTTCTCACTTTTACTGATGACTTAAGTAGATATGGGTATATCTATTTAATGAAACATAAATCTGAAACATTTGAAAAGTTCAAAGAATTTCAGAACGAAGTGGAAAACCATCGTAACAGGAAAATTAAATTTCTGCGATCCGATCGTGGAGGTGAGTATTTGAGTTATGATTTTCTCACGCATCTTAAAGCAAGCGGAATTGTTTCGCAACTCACGCCACCCGGAACACCACAGCGCAATGGTGTGTCTGAACGCCGGAATCGAACTCTATTAGATATGGTGCGATCAATGATGTCTCTTACAGATTTGCCGTTATCATTTTGGGGTTATGCATTAGAAACCGCTGCATTCACTTTAAATAGGGCACCATCTAAATCCGTTGAGACGACACCGTATGAACTATGGTTTGGTGCTAAACCTAAGTTGTCGTTTCTTAAAGTTTGGGGATGCGAAGCTTACGTCAAGAAGTTGATGCCGGACAAGCTCGAACCCAAAGCGGAGAAATGCGTCTTCATAGGATACCCTAAGGAAACGATTGGGTATACCTTCTACCACAGATCCGAAGGCAAAGTGTTTGTTGCTAAGAACGGATCATTTCTTGAGAAGGAGTTTCTCTCGAAAGAAGTGAGTGGGAGGAAGGTAGAGCTAGACGAGGTTATTGAACCTTCTCTCGAGTTGGAGAGTAGCGCAGCACCAGAAATTGTTCCGGCGCCGCCTGCATCAACAAGAGAGGAAGCTAATGATAAAGATCATGAAACTTCGAACGATGCTACTACTGAACTTCGCAGGTCAACAAGGTCACGTACCACTCCTGAATGGTATGGCAACCCTGTCTTAACCGTCTTGTTGTTAGACAACAGCGAACCTGCGAACTATGAGGAAGCAATGATGAGCCCAGACTCTGAGAAATGGCTAGAAGCCATGAAATCCGAATTGGGATCCATGAGTGAAAACCAAGTGTGGACTTTGGTAGACCCTCCTAGCGACCGTAAGGCCGTTGAATGCAAATGGATTTTCAAGAAGAAAACGGACGCGGATGGTAATGTTACTGTCTATAAAGCTCGGCTTGTCGCAAAAGGTTTTCGGCAAGTTCAAGGTGTTGACTACGATGAGACTTTCTCTCCCGTAGCGATGTTTAAGTCCATTCGGATTTTATTAGCAATTGCTGCATTTCATGATTATGAAATATGGCAGATGGATGTCAAGACTGCGTTCCTCAATGGCAACATTGATGAAGAGTTGTATATGATGCAGCCCGAAGGTTTTGTCGATCCTAAGGATGCTAATAAGGTGTGCAAACTTCAGCGTTCCATTTATGGACTGAAGCAAGCATCTCGGAGTTGGAACCTTCGTTTTGATCAAGTGATCAAGAGTTTTGGATTTGTTCCAAATTGCTACGAAGCTTGTATTTACAAGAAAGTGAGTGGGAGCTCGGTGACATTTTTAGTACTATATGTGGATGACATATTGATTATTGGAAATGACATCGGTATGCTTAACGATGTGAAGAGTTATTTGAATAAATGCTTTTCAATGAAAGACCTAGGGGAAGCTGCTTATATATTAGGCATCAAAATCTATAGAGATAGAGAAAGACGCCTAATAGCTTTAAGCCAAAGTACATACCTGGACAAGGTTCTGAAGAGGTTCAGAATGGATAAAGCAAAGAAAGGTTCATTGCCCATGTTGTCAGGTAAGATATTGAGCAAGGCTCAATGTCCAGCTACGGTAAAAGATAGAGAAACTATGAGCAAAGTGCCATATGCCTCGGCCATAGGTTCTATCATGTATGCCATGCTGTGTACTAGACCGGATGTGTCCAATGCTCTTAGTTTGACGAGCAGATACCAAAGTGATCCAGGAGTGGAACACTGGACAGCCGTAAAGAACATCCTAAAGTATTTAAATAGGACCAAAGAAATGTTCTTGGTCTATGGAGGTGATGAGGAGCTCGTCGTAAAAGGTTACGTCGACGCTAGCTTCGACACCGACCCGGATGATTCTAAGTCTCAGACAGGATACGTTTATATTTTGAATGGTGGAGCTGTGAGCTGGAGAAGCTGCAAGCAAAGCGTGATCGCGGGATCTACAACAGAAGCGGAATACATGGCTGCTTCAGAAGCATCAAGTGAAGGAGTTTGGATCAGAAACTTCATCACTGAGCTTGGTGTGGTTCCAAATGCCTTGGACCCACTGGAGATATTGTGCGACAACACTGGTGCCATAGCACTGGCTAAGGAACCAAGATATCATCCAAAAACCAAGCACATCAACCGCCGTTTCCATATAATTCGAGATTATATAGCAGATGGAGATCTGAAGATTAGCAAAGTACATACAGATCTGAATGTCGCAGATCCATTGACTAAACCTCTTCCACGAGCAAAACATGATCAGCACCTTAATGCCATGGGTGTTAGATTGTTGCCAGATGTAAACTAGATTATTGACTCTAGTGCAAGTGGGAGACTGTTGGAATTATGCCCTAGAGGCAATAATAAAGATGTTATTATTATAATTCTTATTCATGATAATGTTTATATTCCATGCTAGAATTGTATTAAGCGGAAATTTTAATACTTGTGTGGTTTATGAACAACACCGTGTCCCTAGTACGCCTCTTTGGACTAGCTCATTGATTAATGATGGTTAAGGTTTCCTAACCATAGACATAAGTTGTCAATTAATAATGAGATCATATCATTAGGAGAATGATATGATGGACAGACCCAAATAAAGCAGAGCAATTAGATCGTGTCATCGTGTTCATCTTTGCGAAGCTTTTCCTATGTCATGTATTGTATTCCTTAGACCATGAGATAATACAACTCCCTAGTATCGGAAGAAAGCTTTGAAGTCATCAAACGTCATCCTATGTGAGGATGATAATAAAGGTGTCTCTCAGGTGATCGGAAAGTACTTGTTGGGTTGTATGTATCGAGATGGAATTTGTCCCTCCCAAGTCGGAGAGATATACTTCGGGCCCACTCGGTAATCGATATCAACACCGCTTGCAAGCATGTGGTTAATGAGTTAATCACAAAGTGATATCGGATTACGGAACGAGTAAAGTACTTGCTGTAAACGAGATTGAACTAGGTATGGCGATACCGACGATCAAATCTCGGGCGAGTAAAATATCGTGTGACGAAGGGAATACATATACGGGATTAATTGAATCCTGACATCGTGGTTCATTCGATATGATCATCGATGAATATGTGGGAGTCAATATGGGTTTCCAGATCCCGCTGTTGATTATTGATAGAAGATCATGTCTACATATTCTCGAACCCGTAGGGTCACACACTTAACGTGTATCGATGCTAGGATAGAATGGATAATTGGTTTATGAGTTTTAGTTCGGAGTCTCGGATGAGATCCAGGACGTCACGAGAGGTTCCGGAATGGTCCGGAGAATAAGATTCATATAAAGGAAAGCAGTTTTTTGGATTCCGGAAAGGTTTCGGAGTTTATCGGTATTGTACCGGAAGGTTCTAGAAGGTTCCGGAGTGGGACCAACGTGGGCCCACTTGACAGAGGCCTGCGTGGGCCTAAGGGGAAGTGCCCTGGCCGCCCTGGGCCAGGCGCACAAGGCCCCTAAGGCCCAGCCGGCCAGCCCAAGGGGAAACCCTAAGGGAGTCTTCAAAGAAGGAAGGGAGGGAAACTTGCCCCCCACTCTTCCTACTCCAAGTCGGCGCCCTAGGGTTTGGGGAGAGGCCAAGCTGGCCGGCCACCCCTCTATATATAGGGGGCAAGGGCGCAGCCCTCTCTACCCCTAACCTAAAACCCTAGCCGCCAACTGCTGCCCTCCCTCTCTCTCTCTCGCGACTGCGCGTAGGCGAAGCCCTGCTGCAGAAACTCTCCACCATAAGCACCACGCCGTCGTGCTGTTGATCCAATCTATCTCTCCACCATACTTGCTGGACCAAGGAAGGAGGAGACGTCGCTGCACCGCACGTGTGCAACTCTCGGAGGCGCCGCCACTTGCGGCGTAGGATCGGATCGGATCGCGAGGAGGAGACGGCGAGTACGACTATGTCAACCACGTTCTATTGAACGTTTCCGCTGTGCGAATCTTCAAGGGTATGAAGATCTCATCTACCTCTCTCGTTGATTACATCTCCTAGATTAGATCTTGGCTTTCTTGTTCTCATCCGTAGGAATTTTTTTTGATTTACTATGCTGCGAAACCCATCAGTCAAAAGATACACCGGAAGCACGGGAGGACCAGGAACGTCATAAAGGAAGAGATGGCATGCATCCAGGGCAGTTTCAAGGGCGTGCCAGCTATGCTCTTACCAAGGAAGAGAAGGAAATCTTCTTTGAAGTCCTTTTCAGTATCAAGGTCCCGACTGGCTTCTCGTCAAATATAAAGGGAATCGTAAATATGAAAGACAAAAAATTCCAAAACCTAAAGTCTCATGACTGCCACGTGCTTATGACGCAATTGCTTCCGGTTGCATTGAGGGGAATTCTACCGGAAAATGTTCGCCTGGCAATTGTGAAGGTATGTGCATTCCTCAATGCAATTTCTCAGAAGGTAATCGATCGAGAAAGTCTATCAGGGTTACAGATTGATGTGGTCCAATGTCTGGTCAGCTTCGAGTTGTTGTTCCCGCCATCCTTTTTCAATATAATGACACACCTCCTAGTTCACCTAGTCGAAGAGATTAGAATTCTCGGTCCTGTGTTTCTACATAATATGTTCCCCTTCGAGAGGTTCATGGGAGTCTTAAAGAAATATGTTCATAACCGTGCTAGGCCAGAAGGAAGCATCTCCAAGGGCTATGGAACAGAGGAGGTCATTGAGTTTTGTGTGGACTTTCTTCCTGACCTTAAGCCGATTGGTGTTCCTGAATCTCGGTATGAGGGTAGGCTGACAGGAAAAGGCACACTAGGAAGGAAAGCAAAAGTATGTATGGACGGGTATTCTTTCTCTCAAGCACACTACACAGTTCTACACAATTCCACTGTGGTGGCTCCGCATATCGTGAGACACAAGAATATTCTACGCTCCGAAAACCCGGGGAAGACTGACTCTTGGATTAAAGGGGAACACGAGAAGACTTTCGGCAGTTGGTTGCAGACACATCTCATGAATGACGACACCGTTGGAGATCAGCTGTACTGTTTGGCCAGGCCACCATCTTCGACTATATGTACTTTCCAAGGGTACGAGATAAATGGGAATACATTTTACACGGTTGCCCAAGATAAAAAGAGCACCAACCAAAACAGTGGTGTCCGCTTTGATGCAACAGACGAGAATGGGCACTGTTTGGAAACATATTACGGGTACATAGAGGAGATATGGGAACTTGACTATGGACCTACTTTTAAGATCCCTTTGTTTCGGTGCAAATGGGTGAAGCTGACAGGAGGCGGGGTAGTTGTAGACCAAAAGTACGGCATGACAACAGTGGATCTCAACAATCTTGCGTACATGGACGAACCATTCGTCCTAGCCAACGATGTCGCTCAGGTTTTCTATGTGAAGGACATGTCTACAAAAACGAGAAAAAGAAATCAGCAAAAGAAGACATCGTCCGATGAGCCAAAGCGCCACATAGTTCTTTCAGGGAAAAGAAACATCATGGGAGTAGATGACAAGACAGACATGTCAGTAGATTATAATAAGTTTCATGAAATTCCGCCCTTCAAAGTGAAAACTGACCCCAAGCATCCTACTGAATGATGAAGATTCTCCATGGCTACGACCCAGAAGAAAACAGAAATAATAGATAGGAATGTTGGTGCAATAATGTAATAATGTATTAAACCTTTTATGTAATGCATGATGAAGATTCTCCATGGCTACGACAGACACGGTTACATGGATGGCTGGAATTAGTTATTAGTTAATAGTTTGGATAGTTAAAATAATTAATTTTGAAAGTAGAAAATAGTTTTGAATTAGTTATTAAATTTCAAACACTTTTCATATTCATAGTTTTATCAGATTCTAAAATATACAAAAAGAATATTAATCAATATAGTTTTAATTGAAAATGGTAAAATAGTTAATAGTTTGGATAGTTAAAATAATTAATTTTGAAAATAGAAAATGGTTTTGAATTAGTTATTAAATTTCAAACACTTTTCATATTGAATGTTTTATCAGATTCTAAAATATACAAAAAGAATATTAATCAATATAGTTTTAATTGAAAATAGCAAAATAGTTAATAGTTTGGATAGTTAAAATAATTAATTTTGAAAATAGAAAATGGTTTTGAATTAGTTAATCAATTTCAAACACTTTTCATTTTGAAAGTTTTATCAGATTCTATAATATACAAAAAGAATATTAATCAATATAGTTTTAATTGAAAATAGCAAAATAGTTAATAGTTTGGATAGTTAAAATAATTAATTTTGAAAATAGAAATTGGTTTTGAATTAGTTAATCAATTTCAAACACTTTTCATTTTGAAAGTTTTATCAGATTCTATAATATACAGAACTTATTCAATTCAAAATTACAAATTCATATTTGAAATGAAAAACTGAAAAAATTTCAGCACTGCCGCGCATTTATTTGCACCTTTAGTCCCAGTTGGATCCACCAACCGGGACTAAAGGGGGGGGGGCTCGGGCGGTTACCGCCCAACACCCTTTAGTCCCGGTTGGGGGTTCAAACCGGGACTAAAGACCCCCTTTAGTCCCGGTTTAATCCCCCAGCCGGGACTAAAGGGGGGGGGTGGTATATAAGCCCGCCCCGCCCCCCTGCTCTTCTTCTTCCACACTTGGCCATTTCTGCGACGCGCGCGAGGAGTTTACCGACGCCGATCACTGCGGCCAGCCAAAAACTCGCCGACGCCGAGCGCCGCCGCGCCGCCACCGAACCCCGCCGCGCCGCCACCGAGCGCCGCCGCCGAGCGCCGCCACCGAACCCCGCCGCGCCGCCACCGAGCGCCGCCACCGAACCCCCACCGGCCTCCCGCCACCGCGCCGCCACCGGACCCCCACCGGCCTCCCGCCACCGCGCCGCCACCGGTCGTGCTTCCTCTCGGTGAGAGACCGAGGCCGCCCGCCGCCGCCCCTTTTTTTTAAATTTTTTTATTATTTGTTAGGTTAGGTTAGGTTAAAATTTGTTAGGTTTAGTTTTTTTTAATTTTGTTATTTGTTAGATAGAATTTTGATATTTGTAAGATAGAATTTATTTGTTAGATATAATTATTATTTGTTAGATAGAATTATTATTTGTTAGATAGAATTTATTTGTTAGATATAATTGTTATTTGTTATTGTTAGATATAATTATTAGTTGTATAGATATAATTGTTATTTGTTTTATGTTCTTGTTTTTGTTAGATATTTTATTTGTTAGATATAATTATTTGTAAGATAGATTTATTTGTTAGATATAATTGTTTTTGTGTTCTTTGTTCGATATCCTATTATTTGTTAAGTAGTAATCATTGTTAGTCATATTGTGTTACGTAGTAATAATTGTTACAATATTTGTTAGTCGTAATAATGTTAGCAAATCATTGTTAGATATAATAGAAATAGAAATTGTTAGATAGAACAGAAAATTGTTCAGAAAAAATCGAATAGCCATTGTTCTCCCCTCGAACCTTGTTCGATAGAATAGCCCATTGTTGGGTTCGTCGTTCGCCCTTGTTCGGGTTCGTAGTTCCTTTGTTTTGTTTTCGTTCGGGTTCGTCGTGCTCCGTCCGTCATTCCCTTGAAAGAGCATGGAGCCCCCATGTGTGGTTTTGGTAATTAATGACAATCTCTATGGACTAATGTTTGCATTGAGTTATATTTGTAGGACATGTCCATAGACAATGCTTGAACCATATGTTGGCTTCAAGGTTGTAAGAAGGATCAAATGAAGAACTTTAAGTGATGACCAATGTGTTATTAAAGGAAATATCGGAAGAATGGTCATATGAGAATTGAGCTTATTGCAACTATGTCTTGAAGAATATAATTGAGTGGACATTTGTGTTTACCTTCAAGACATCATCATCATGAAGGAAGAAGGAAGGATACAAGGTTGATCAAGTCAAAGTGCAAAGATGGGATTCAAGTTGATCAACTCTCAAAGCATACATAATGTATCGAGTGGGATCTTGTGATCTCGGGCTAGGATATTATTAAGTGGTGATCGTCTTCATGGATGTGAAGTCAAGTTCAAGATGTGCCATCTCAAGGAGATTATATGCTTGATGCATGTATTCTATTTGGTGGTAATGTCTATGTGAAGATATTCTTAAAGAGAGTCTTTCCCATAGTGTGTATGGGGGAGCAATTCGTAAGACTTCACCAAGCAATCAAGATCAAGAAAGGTGTTCCAACTTGAGGAAGACAAGATGGTCATAATCTAGCTCAAGTGGAATGCGCAAGGAAAAGGTATGTTCTTGATAGGGTTTCTTTCTTACCGGTCTCGTGTGTTAGTTTGGAGACCGGGTTATAGGATTGGTAGCCGTACTATCAAGAGGGGCTCTCGAGTGAGTAACTTAACCGCATCGTTCGAAGAGAGCTCAAACCTTTGCATATTTGCCATCATCTTTCTTGGTTCTTATTTGGCTTTTATCCATGTGAGGTTTTAGAGCTTGTGGTTAATTCCATGACAAGCTCTAACTCATCAAAAGCGGATTTTGCATGAAACACTTATTGAGTTTTTGGTGTTTGGAGGTTTTACCGGTTCGACTTTGAAGAGAGGTCAAACCTCTCATCATTTGGTTTTATCCTCCCTTGTTGGACTATGATGTTTCTATGCATATACTTGTAGAGCTCGTTGTTGTGATTCCAACGAGCCCAAGATCATCAAAAACGGAGTCCGGATGCTCAAGTTATGGTCGTTTTCGTGTTGGTGTTTCTGCCAGTTTTTGGTGGCCGGAGTCTCCGGCCCGAGACGCAAAGTCTCCGGCCCAACTCCGGCCTGGCACCTGCTTTGACCGTCCTGAGGCCCCCGAATGACCCCGGGGCACCGGAGACTCCGGCCCCCAAGGCCGGAGACTCCGGGGTAAGTGCCCAGCAACGGCTAGTTTTCGTGGGGGACCTATATAAGGCCCCCCCCTTCTTCTTCCTTGGGCTGGTGAGCTTCCTATTCTCTCATTCCTCCATTGTTGACCTTGAAGCTTTGCTCTCTCTCCCTCTCCCTCCAATGATTCTTGCATCTTCTTGAGGGAAAAGAGAGAGGAGATCTAGATCTATATTTCCACCAATCAATTTCTCCTCTAAGTGAGGGGAACCATTGGGATCTAGATCTTAGAGTTCATTTGTTGATTTCCTTTGTTCTTCCTCTCATATCTCTCCATAGCATTAGTTGCTTTGGTAGGATTTGAGTGAGAAGGATTTGAGCACTTTGTGTGCTCTTGCCATTGCATAAGTTGCATCGGTTTGAGTTCTCCCCGGAGATTCGAGTAAGTGAAAGTTTGTGAGCTTATTACTCTTGGGTTCTTGGAACCCTAGACGGCTTAGTGGCCTTTGTGGCATATACTTGGGGCCTCCAATTAAGTTGTGGAGATTCCCCAACCTTTGTGGTGCCTTTGTGGCGATTCTTGGGAGCCTTCAATTAAGTTGTGGAGATTGCCCCAAGCTTGTACGGGTTCGGTGACCGCCCTCAAGTGTCCCATAGTGGATCGTGGCATCTTGCTTTGTGCGAGGGCACGAGGAGAATAAGGTGAGCCTTTGTGGCGTTCGGTGCGTAGCGTGCCTCCGCATCTTGAGGTGAGCCTTTGTGGCATTTGGTGAGCATTGTGCTACCACATCTCAAGGTGAGGCCTTTGTGGCGTTCGAAGTGCATTAAGCCGCCACACCTCTCCAACGGAGACTAGCTTCCTTGGAAGTGAACTTCGGGATACATCTTCGTCTCCTTCGTGCCTCGGTAACTCTTATCCGAGCTCCACTACTTATGCACTTTACATTTGTGATAGCCATCGTGCTTGAAGTTATATATCTTGCTATCACCTTGCTACTTGTCTTGCTTAGCATAAGTTGTTGGTGCACATAGGTGAGCCTAGTCTATTTAGGTTTTGTAAGCTTGACAAATTAAACGCTAGTTTATTTCCGCATTTGTACAAGCCTTTCGTAAAAGTTTTAATCGCCTATTCACCCCCCCCCCTCTAGGCGACATCTGTGTCCTTTCAATTGGTATCAGAGCTAGGTCTCTCATTTTAGGCTTCACCGCCTTGAGAGCAAAGATGTCGGCTAGGGGATTAGTGCACAATGACACTTTTATATTCGATGGTACAAATTATGATACTTGGAAAATTCACATGCTTAATTATTTTCGGGTCATGGACCCATCTATGGAGCGAATTGTAGATGCGGGTTTTTCTCCTCCAAAGGATACTCAAAATCTATCTTTAGAGGATAAGAAAAACTTGTATCTCAATGCTCAAGCTTCTCATGTGATTATTAATGCTTTGAGCGATGTAGTTACCTTCTCCTTCATGCCTTTTCGGAGCGCTCATGAGTTATGGACAAAGCTTCAAGAAAAATATGATGTGTCCAAGTTTATTGAGGATGAGTGTATTCCTTCCACTTCCGGCCGTGATGAACTTTCTTCCACTTCACCGATGTGTGGCAAGACACAAGGTAATGACAAGGTGAGTGGTGATGGAAATTGCAATGTTGATAGTGAGCTTACTTTTGATAATCATTCATCTCGATCTCATTGCAATGCTTCATCTTTGGACTTTAACACTTCTAGCACCATAAATGCTTTACATGCTTGTGTTAGTCCTTGCATATCATGTGTAAGTTGCTTAAATAAATCTCATGATGATATGCTTGCTCTGTCTAGTGGCCATGATAAAAATGCCTCTATTTCCTCTAGTCTTTGTGTGGCTAACAATGTAGAGGAAACCGGAGATTCTATTGGCCAAGACAAAGTTTTGATTGGAGCTTCAAGTAATTCATCCTCATCATCATCTCTCGGTTCCCACATATGTCTTATGGCTAGGGATTCAAAGGTAACTCCTTCTTTGGAACCCACTATATCTAGTGATCATGAAGAAGAGGATGATTATGTTGCCTCTTTAAAAAGGAAGGGAGAAATAGTCTTTCTTGCTATTGGTAAGAAGAACAAAATTGCTTGCTCTAACTTTGTTGATATTTTGGTTGCTGCTATTGAGAGCCAGAAAATTATTGATGAGCTTCAATCTCATGATGAAGAGCAAGAAGCAACTATTGAGAATCTTCATAGTCTTGCCAATGATTTTAAAAAGACTCTTTTACGAGAACAAGCCACCAACGAAACTCTTGAGGAGACTTTTGCTCTAGAATTGTCTAAAGTAAAGGGAAACCATGATAGAGCTCTTGTGGTGGCAAATGATTTAAAATTAAAAAATGATAAGCTTGTTTTTGTTAATGCTAAACTTCTTGAGGATGTTGAGCACCTCAAAGATGGCTCTAGGGACATTGAGAGTGTGCTCACCAAACTCACCGAGTCACATGAGCAACTAAAAGCTTCTTATTTAAAAGAGTGTTCCAAGTTGCATTCTCCTCCTTCGGTTAATCATGATGCTTGTGCTACTAACTCTACTTCTTGTGAAGCATCTATCTTGAAGGAGAATGTTGAGCTAAGGGCTCAACTTGAGTTGCTAACTAGCAAGTATGGGATATTGGAGGAAAGTCATGAAAAGCTATCTAGCTCTAATGAGGATCTTCTAGTTTCCCATGCTCGCCTAAAGTTAGCTTATGAGGATATGTCTACAAAGGTAACATCTTGTGAACCTCATGTGGTCACTAGCACTACTTCCCAAAATGCTATATTGCCATGTGCTAGTCCTTGTAATTCATCCACTCATACTATTGCTACATCTTGTGATGAATTACTCTCCTTGCCTTGTTGCTCTAACATTATAGCTTCTACTTCCTCTAGTACTTGTGTTGTAACTAACCATGTAGAGGAAATTAAAGAGCTCGAGGCCCAAGTCACTTTGTTGAAGAAAGACTTGGTAAAAAGTCATGAAGGGAAGTCCAAACTTGACAAGATGTTGAGTGCACAAAAATCCCCCAATGACAAGAGTGGACTTGGATTTATCTCCAACAATAAGAAGAAGTCCAAACTCTTCAAGAAGAAGAAGGGCCAAGAGCAAGTCAAGAATCCGGCCAAGATTGTTTGCTTCAAGTGCAAAATTGAAGGGCATCATGTTAGGTCTTGCCCATTGAAGAAGAAGCATCTAAGTGAGAAGCAACAAGGGAAGAGGCCTCAAGCTCAAACTCAAGTCCTTCCTCAAGATGAAGAAAAGCTTCCTCCTAAGAAGAATCAACCCAATGCTCCCATTGTGGAGAAATCAAATGAGAAGAAAGGAAAGATAAGATCTTGCTACATATGCCGTGAGAAGGGTCACCTTTCTTCTACATGCTCTATTGGTAACTCATCCAACCCTATCATAATCAATGATGCTTATTCACTTTGCAAGGATAAGGTTGGAAATGTGTTTGCCAAATTTGTTGGTACTCAAAGTGGTGTCAAGAAAAGAACCATTTGGGTTGCCAAACCTATTGTGACTAACCTCTTAGGACCCAACTTGGTTGGGGACCAACAAGCCAAAACTTGATCAATAGGTGTCTAATGGAGGGCATTGGAGACTTGGCTATATCATGAAGAATTAAGGGATCTTCATTAATTATATTGTCTCAAGTCAAGTCAATTGGATTATCTTATTTCTATCATATATCCATTGTTCCTCCTTGCGGTAACATGTATTCAACTTATCTACATTGAAAGTTACTCGCCCCTTTGCATGTGTTTGGTTTTGTATCTTGCATGTGTTTGTATATGGTGTGCTCCCTACTTGCTTTATTTTGAGTAATCAATTATGTGCATGTTGGTTGCACACCATGTACGATTGTTATCGTTGAGCCCATTGCATCTTGATCTATCTTACTTGGCTCTTGGGAGTGATTAATGGACCATCCCATTTTGGGAGAGTGATATGCTTTGGCACTTCACAATCCTAAAAATGTGTGTACATGAGGAATACCACTTAGTGTTGATATTTAAAGATTATCTAGTCTCTATGTGGTATGTCATTTTCATGAGAAATTCAAATTCTATAATGTCCATTAATCATCTTGTTGGATTCTATTTGCCTCTTGTTGGTAAAGTTTAATTTTCTAGGTTTGGAGATTCCATTGGTTCTACCCCGGAGACTCCGGTGGTTCTACCCCGGAGACTCCGGTGGTTCTACCCCGGAGACTCCGGTGGTTCAACCCCGGAGACTCCGGTCCCCCTCGGAATTTCCGGGCCCTATGGAAATTGACTTTAACAACTTATTTGAAAATTGGTTTTATCACATTATGGGGGAGTATTGTGCTTTGTGCATATTACAAATCCATGAAATGTGTATATTTGAGGTTGTGTCACATAGTGTTGATATTGTAAATTATCTTGCTTCTATGTGGCATGTTTTCTCGAACAAGTTCCAATTTGCCAAATTGTTTATTGCTCTTGTTTTGGATCTTGTTTGTGAGATACTTTCTTGATAGGGTTTTCCTAAAATGTGGAATACTACATCAAAGTTGGAAAACCATTTGCTTCAAGCTATCCTAATCATTGCTTTGCATGATTGTTTAACTATTTGAGTCTATCAAGAATATCTTTGTTTGGCATGGTGCTTAATTCTTATCCTTTTCATATGCTCATTTGTTGTGAAGATGATCTTGGATTTATGTGTAAACTACCACCGAAAATAACTCCATATACCTCTTCTCCTTGGAAAATTGGTAATCTATCATGTGGTATTTTTTATATTGATCATCTTCATCTTGGCTATTGCTTTTAATTGCCTTATCTCTCGCCAAGAAATGTAATTGCTTTAACTCCCATTGTCTTTCTTGACTCTTGTGATTCCATTTGATTTTGTTGAACTTATTTTGTGTTATTTCTATGTAGGTAGATGTGATGATCCCATTTGTGTGCATTTTGTATTCAAATGCAAAATCATAAATAATGCACTAATCTTGGGGGAGCTCTCCTATATTTGTTATAACACACTCCTATGCTTATTTCAATTGGTTTTGATTATTGTTGGAAGTCAAATCTTTTCTTTTTGGTACTTAGTGTGCCATCATAAAAAGTGTGGAGAGTTTGGTTTGTTGTTGGAACCTTGCTCTCTTTGGGAGTTGCTTATCTCATTCCTTGTAATTTGTTTTTCACTCTTAAAATGAGATATGTCTTTGAGCATGTGTGTTTTAGTTATCCTTATGCTCATTGGCTTTTGCCTAGTTCACTAGTTGAACTTTGGAGTCAATCTTGTGTTGATTTGATTCTTTGATATAATTTGGACAACCTTTTGTAGCTTCACAATTTCGTGTGCTCGCTTGTCCTTCTTGGTGTTTTGTCCAAATTGATCTCCTTTGGCTCTTGAAAGTCTTGTGCATGCATATTTACTGAATGTATATTGTATGGCATGCTTTTGCTTTCTTTGATCTAATATATAGGAGAAACTCCATCAAATCCTAAATCGGCTAAGATGTGCATGAAATTCAAGTTCATATCTATTGCACATATTTATGTGGAGTTTATCCTATATATTGTAGTTTCTCTAACTACTTTGGACCCAATGAGTTTAGGGACCATCTTGTACTTGAACTTTGTTTTAGGTACATGAATATATATTGGTGCTTGTCTCAATAATAAGGATGAAGTGGTGACTAAATGATAATTTGAGGCAAGCTAGGATTATTGAAGAACTCCTATCTACTACATCCTACCTTTAATATCTCGGTAACAAGTATCTTATCATGCATACCTTTCTAGTATCCAACCTTGTGTAGGTTGTTTCATGGCATGGAAAATCATTATTTGCAAATGTTGTGCTTCTTGCAAAGGTCTTAATGAAACCTCTTTATTGCAATTGTGAGTAATTTGAGATGAGTGCATATTATTGGGAACATATAAAATCATGCTCATGATTCTCCTATCCCATATATGTCAATTTAGCAATTTTATTGCATATCAATTCCTCAAGTTCTCAGATGTGCAATATGGTTGAAAGTGTAAATTATTACTTTCTTTTGGTATTCATCTTTGTGATACTTGTTGCTTTTCTCAAAGCATCCCAACTATCTTCTTTCCCTTGTTGATATTTGTGATATCTTTGACTTGTTTGTGGTTGAAGTTCATCAATATACAATAAGAAAATTTGAGCCTTTGGCCGTGCTTTAAAAGCAAAATTCTCATTGGTATATTGCATGACTTCATTTTGGATATCATGTTCTATTCTTAGTATCTATTTTGTGTGTACATATTTCTTTGTGATAATTATCTTTGTGATGTTGTCTACTTAGAAACTTATACACATGAGAGATGATATCTCCTTATTTGATATCTTATTTGAACCTTATGTGTTGGGATGGAATGCTAAGCAATTTCCTTCATTAAAGACTATGTGGATGCTCTATGATTATCCTTGTATTAGTCTTATAATATGCTTTGTCATTCATATCACACATTCCTTTGGTTGAGCCTTTTAATATGTTGTCCCTTGCTTGTTGCTCAACCATTTGTTTGATGCAAGTGTTAAGCTTAATTTCTTCTCTATGATCTCTTGCAAATGGTTGCGTTTTAAATGTTATTGAGGGAGTGAGGATTCCATGTTGTGCAAATTGTATTCAAATGCAAACATTCCATTTTTTGCACGTACCTTGGGGAGCTTCCTCATTTCATTTAAAGCACCATTTTGCGGTTATCATAGTATTTGACTTCACTTGGTATCATTTTGTTTTGAATAATATTGAGGGAGTGATGATTCCATGTTTATGCACCTCATACTTTAATTTAAATAGAATATTTTGTGCACAAACCTTGGGGAGCTTCCTCATATTATTTAGAGCACCCTTTTGGTCTTATCATAATATCTTTATTCAATTTGTTGTTTGGATCGATTGATTGGTCTCTTCATTTGTTGAAGTTTATCCACCATGTGATCTTATTTTATTTGCAATCTTTGATCCTCAATATAGGTTGATTTCCTCTGAGTTTTCATATTTGGATATGTGCATATATTTTCAATTATACTTTTGGTTTATGCACACATTATGGAGGAACTCTCACTATATTGGCCTTCTAAGTTTTTCCGCCCATTTCGGCAATTGGTGCCAATGGGGGAGAAGTTTCGAGGGTTTAAAGGGAATTGGGTTTTATGCTTTGGTTTTGTTCTTAAGCATTTGCCTTTCATGCTTTGCATGGTTGAGTATATAGAGGAAACTCCACCAACAACCTTGGTTGGCAATATATGCAATGAAATCAAGATCATTCACACGTGCATAGATTGTGGGGGAGTTTGCTCTATATATGGTGGTTTTACTAACATCACATACTTGTGTAGTATTTGATGTTAGTGCAACCATTTTGGTTCCTTAAATTCATTATATAAACCATCTCAAAGAGATTGTCATCAATTACCAAAATGGGGGAGATTGAAAGAGCATGGAGCCCCCATGTGTGGTTTTGGTAATTAATGACAATCTCTATGGACTAATGTTTGCATTGAGTTATATTTGTAGGACATGTCCATAGACAATGCTTGAACCATATGTTGGCTTCAAGGTTGTAAGAAGGATCAAATGAAGAACTTTAAGTGATGACCAATGTGTTATTAAAGGAAATATCGGAAGAATGGTCATATGAGAATTGAGCTTATTGCAACTATGTCTTGAAGAATATAATTGAGTGGACATTTGTGTTTACCTTCAAGACATCATCATCATGAAGGAAGAAGGAAGGATACAAGGTTGATCAAGTCAAAGTGCAAAGATGGGATTCAAGTTGATCAACTCTCAAAGCATACATAATGTATCGAGTGGGATCTTGTGATCTCGGGCTAGGATATTATTAAGTGGTGATCGTCTTCATGGATGTGAAGTCAAGTTCAAGATGTGCCATCTCAAGGAGATTATATGCTTGATGCATGTATTCTATTTGGTGGTAATGTCTATGTGAAGATATTCTTAAAGAGAGTCTTTCCCATAGTGTGTATGGGGGAGCAATTCGTAAGACTTCACCAAGCAATCAAGATCAAGAAAGGTGTTCCAACTTGAGGAAGACAAGATGGTCATAATCTAGCTCAAGTGGAATGCGCAAGGAAAAGGTATGTTCTTGATAGGGTTTCTTTCTTACCGGTCTCGTGTGTTAGTTTGGAGACCGGGTTATAGGATTGGTAGCCGTACTATCAAGAGGGGCTCTCGAGTGAGTAACTTAACCGCATCGTTCGAAGAGAGCTCAAACCTTTGCATATTTGCCATCATCTTTCTTGGTTCTTATTTGGCTTTTATCCATGTGAGGTTTTAGAGCTTGTGGTTAATTCCATGACAAGCTCTAACTCATCAAAAGCGGATTTTGCATGAAACACTTATTGAGTTTTTGGTGTTTGGAGGTTTTACCGGTTCGACTTTGAAGAGAGGTCAAACCTCTCATCATTTGGTTTTATCCTCCCTTGTTGGACTATGATGTTTCTATGCATATACTTGTAGAGCTCGTTGTTGTGATTCCAACGAGCCCAAGATCATCAAAAACGGAGTCCGGATGCTCAAGTTATGGTCGTTTTCGTGTTGGTGTTTCTGCCAGTTTTTGGTGGCCGGAGTCTCCGGCCCGAGACGCAAAGTCTCCGGCCCAACTCCGGCCTGGCACCTGCTTTGACCGTCCTGAGGCCCCCGAATGACCCCGGGGCACCGGAGACTCCGGCCCCCAAGGCCGGAGACTCCGGGGTAAGTGCCCAGCAACGGCTAGTTTTCGTGGGGGACCTATATAAGGCCCCCTTCTTCTTCCTTGGGCTGGTGAGCTTCCTATTCTCTCATTCCTCCATTGTTGACCTTGAAGCTTTGCTCTCTCTCCCTCTCCCTCCAATGATTCTTGCATCTTCTTGAGGGAAAAGAGAGAGGAGATCTAGATCTATATTTCCACCAATCAATTTCTCCTCTAAGTGAGGGGAACCATTGGGATCTAGATCTTGGAGTTCATTTGTTGATTTCCTTTGTTCTTCCTCTCATATCTCTCCATAGCATTAGTTGCTTTGGTAGGATTTGAGTGAGAAGGATTTGAGCACTTTGTGTGCTCTTGCCATTGCATAAGTTGCATCGGTTTGAGTTCTCCCCGGAGATTCGAGTAAGTGAAAGTTTGTGAGCTTATTACTCTTGGGTTCTTGGAACCCTAGACGGCTTAGTGGCCTTTGTGGCATATACTTGGGGCCTCCAATTAAGTTGTGGAGATTCCCCAACCTTTGTGGTGCCTTTGTGGCGATTCTTGGGAGCCTCCAATTAAGTTGTGGAGATTGCCCCAAGCTTGTACGGGTTCGGTGACCGCCCTCAAGTGTCCCATAGTGGATCGTGGCATCTTGCTTTGTGCGAGGGCACGAGGAGAATAAGGTGAGCCTTTGTGGCGTTCGGTGCGTAGCGTGCCTCCGCATCTTGAGGTGAGCCTTTGTGGCATTTGGTGAGCATTGTGCTACCACATCTCAAGGTGAGGCCTTTGTGGCGTTCGGAGTGCATTAAGCCGCCACACCTCTCCAACGGAGACTAGCTTCCTTGGAAGTGAACTTCGGGATACATCTTCGTCTCCTTCGTGCCTCGGTAACTCTTATCCGAGCTCCACTACTTATGCACTTTACATTTGTGATAGCCATCGTGCTTGAAGTTATATATCTTGCTATCACCTTGCTACTTGTCTTGCTTAGCATAAGTTGTTGGTGCACATAGGTGAGCCTAGTCTATTTAGGTTTTGTAAGCTTGACAAATTAAACGCTAGTTTATTTCCGCATTTGTACAAGCCTTTCGTAAAAGTTTTAATCGCCTATTCACCCCCCCCTCTAGGCGACATCTGTGTCCTTTCAATTATTTTGTTAGTTATTATTCCATATAGCGTTCATAATTGAAATATAAATGTCGGTTTTTTGCAGAAACTATGGATCCACATAGCAGGAACCTCGAAGAGGAAGAACTTCTCGAAGATATAATCAAAGACGCCCCCGACGTTGAACCAGCTGAATCTCCGTCGTCGTTTCTGAACCCCTCCGGAGATGGAATGGAGGTCGACCGACACGAAGATGAAGCCGACGGGGCAGGAGATAGCTCCAATGACGGAGAAGGGGATAGCTCCACTGATGGAGAAGCCGGTGGAGAAGCCGGTGGAGAAATAACAAAGTCCGGCGAGGTATTCATATGAAGTTCGGCAATCACTTGTAATATGTGAAAAATATTAGAGATAGCTCTATATTGTATACATATACATTAATTTGACGAATGTTTCTCCCTCTTAGGCCTCCACATCTAGCAAAGCTACGAAACGAGGCCCGACTAAAAAGTTGGATGCACGGACGCATTACACCTTTGAGGTGATATTGCCTACGGGCGAACCCAAGCTTCCTAAGAATGCTGCTGACACATTCAAGAAGCAATGCGGAGTTCTCGTTAGGGATCACGTCCCGATCAGCGTTCGGGAGTGGAATAAGCGCAAAGGGGCATCCGATAGTGACTATGTCGCCGAAAGGTACAAAGATAATCTTTGGAATGATCTCATGTCACATTTCAACCTGCCAGAATGTGAGAATGAAGACGCCGCAAAAATACTGAGGGCCAAAGTCAAGCAGTGGACTCTAAAGAAGATGGCCGAACTGTTCCGTAGCTGGAAGAAGAAGCTATGGAAAAACTATCGGAAGACAAAGAAAGTGCCAGTATTCGAGGGGTATCTAGCCAAGCAGGCGAATCACTGGAAGACATTTCAAGAGTACAAGGAGTCAGAAGATGCCATGGCATTATCAGAAAAGAACAAGAAAAATGCCGACAAGAAGAAATATCACCACACGCAGGGGCCAGGGGGCTATGAGACTGCCATCCCAAAGTGGGATAAGAAAGAGCAAGATATGCTAGCTAAAGGCATCATACCTGAACCCATCCGTGATGAGTGGGAATTGAGAGCAAGAAATTGGTTCCTTGCACATGGTGGTTCGTACGACGAAGAAACAGGGGACCTCATCTGCAGTGACGGTCTTAGGATACCCAGGGAGAATTGGAAAAAGATAGTGAAAGAAATTAAAGAGGGAAAAAGACAGTTCACTCCAGATAGAGAGAAAGATTTGCTCACACTGGTCCTCGGCAATGACGAACATGGAGGACGAACGCGAGGCTTCGGTCCTTCTTACCCGTGGTGGCTTAGGTTTGCCAGAGACCAAGACACTTACAGAAGCCGAGCGAGAGCAAAGAAGCGACAGCAGGATGAGGAGAATGACAAGTTCAACCAGTTGCTTGCCAGGCTTAACGAGCAACAGAAGCAGATTGACGATCTTAGAGGAGTAGCGCGCCAGGAAGATCCTGCACTCGATATTACCGGCGCCCCATCTAAGCGGAAAAGCAGCGTGGCTGAATCTGAGGCCCCGATCGACGATGCACGAAGAATGATAGAGGGCGGTCCCGGCTACCCCGTGGATGGAATCAAGGAGTCAACATCATGTGAACTCCATCAGAGATTCAAGAACATATCCATGAAGGTGGCCGTCGGACAAGCTTTACCTTCTGGCCGTGATGTACGCTGGCATGGCCGTGAGATTCCAGCTGGCTTTGCTAAAGTCGGGGTGGATGAAATCGTGTCGGGGTTTCATGATATGGAGCTCGACATAGCTGGACCCGAAGATGAGAGGACACTCGGAGAAGTACTGGGTGGAGTCATCCTATGGGACAAGAACTACATCAAGCTTCCAGGCTCGGCCCCAAGGACAACACCGCCTCCGAGTCGTCGCAGGTCACCTACACCTCCATCACCTCCAAGCCCTCCACATGACGACGGCCACCACAACACGAGTCCATCTCGATCACCACCGCCGGACTTGGGTCGGCCGTCTCCGCCGCCGCCCGCTAAGGATACTAAGCGGAAGCGTGCCAGCAAGAACGCTCCGTCGATGAGTTCTAAGCGACGGAGCTCCCCAAAGCGCAAACTGTCGCCCCTTCCAAAGGTACCTCATGCTAATCTTCCTATCAGACCTTATGATTGTACCGACGAGGAAAACGCCAGGATAGCAAAGGAACATTATGATGCGCAGATGAAAAGAAGGAACCCGAGCCCCGCCCGGAATACACCGAGAAGCAAATAGCATATGCAAAATACTTCACGACCCTTCCATCACAGTATGACTTACACCATAAGCCTGACGACTATATACGCACATTGCAGAAGGAAGGGAAAAAGAGCAGATCACGTGCAAGTGCAAGTGGGAGCAAATCAAGTTCAACTACAAGCAAAAAAAGATCAGACGTTCCTCAGCTTGGACAACAGGCCAAACAGTCGATCCCACCCCTCAGGGTGTTACCCGAGAATGTTCCCTCTCTGGTGCAGGGGCAAGATTTGGAATTAGCAAAGAAGTGGGCGGATGAATGGGGTATCCCGGTTGAAGACGTTCTGGCTTCCCAAGACGACAGGTTACCCAAGGCTGTGGTAGCCCCTAAGCCACAGTTTGTCATGGGAGCGCCTTTGGTCAGCAAAGATAAGTTTGATGATCTCCCAACAAATATGCGTTACTTGCATACATGGTACTTAAGTGAATCACAGAATGGGAGAACGATGATCGTGGCGCGTGTCCCACGGGAGTACTACGGCCGTCCCGAAGACATCCATATCGACTTTGATGAACTCTTCCAGATGTACAATGCCGACACCCTCGACAAATCGCTTATGAGTTGCTATTGTCTGTAAGTTTTTCAATTCGTTGTCTACATATAACTTGTTCAGTTATTTCAATTCATTGTCTACATATAACTTGTTCCGTTCTGACTTGTACTCTATTATGCAGAATGAAGATTCTGGAATGTAAAAGTAGGAACATCCTAAATATTGGGTTTATTGACCCAGATAAAATACATATAGCGACGCTAACTGATAAACCCAAGGAGACGGAGGAAAACTTTCTAAGGTTTCTAACAGATCAAAATTTCTGTGACCACATACTGTTTCCATACAACTTCAGGTGAGGGTCTTACTCTGTTGTGTCCATTCACTTATAAGTGTAATTGATAAGTTACTGACACATATATATATACATGTGCAGCTACCACTGGATTCTGTTGGACATTCAAATTGATAAGGGAAGAGTTGATGCCTTCGACCCATTATCGAGACCCTTGGAACAGTTCCAAAACCTGCAGGACATGCTCCAAGGGTAATTTCAATCATTCTTGCGCTCTATCGGTCTCTTTCGATGATTTTCTGATATATCAATTAATGAAAAACTTAGCAAATCATTTTCCTTGTCGGGCAGGGTTTGGAAGCGGTTCAAGTGCGTGACTGACGGTATCCAGCATGAGAAGCTGACCTTTAGAGCGGCTCAGGTAAGTAGTAGTATGATATACTTCTATTTTCAATACATTTGTGATGCTAGATTATTATTTTGATTATATATATTCTATTCTCGTAAAGTGCGACCAGCAGCCACGGGGGACGCATCTATGTGGATACTATGTTTGCGAGACCATTCGCACGTTTACCTCTGAGCACAAGGATTACAGATACGACGTAAGCAATAAACATTCACACCTCTATTTTTACCCGTCATTCTTTGTTATCATGATTGATATTCATATTCATCTCCTCTTCTTATATAGTACACGGCCATGCGGGAGAAGTACCTACCAGAGCAACGCGCGATTGCTGTTGCAGAGGAGCTAGCGATCTTTCTGAGGACAGAAGCTATAGACGACAAAGGACGATTTAGTGTAGCTAGGGGCCATTACTGATGTTGGTCCATGTAATCGAATAGACGGGCTCTAGTCCCGATAATTCTGATCTCCATATAATTGTATATATATGCTCGCTTGTAAGATAAGTTAATCTTATATATATGCATAAACTAATTCCCGAACACCAAACAAGGCATCAAACGAGGCATCACGTTAATTCCCCGAACACCTAAAACCCTAAAACCCCTAAACCCTAAAACCCTAAAGCAAAAAACAAAATCTGTAGATGCCCTTTAGTCCTGGTCTGTGTTACAAACCGGGACTAAAGGTCCTGGCCCTGGATGCGCTCGGAGCCGCCCACGTGGACACCCTCCAGTCCCGGCTGGTAACCGGGCCGGGACTAAAGGTTTAGCCTTTAGTCCCGCTGCTGGGGTCCCGGTTTGCAAACCGGGACTAAAGGCCCTTACGGGCCGGGACTGGAGGCCCTGTCCCCACTAGTGAGTAATACAAGATCATTCGCAAAAAAAAGGTCAGTACTCATTTTAGTTTTTTCTCAGAAGTCTACCATGTCTGAGGCATGGTGGCAGCATGCGTAGGGAGGAGCTGAGGTGGACATGGGACCACGCTCACCCCCTCAGCCCTCGGTTCCCTTCTCCCTTACCCTTCTCCTCGAAACAGGCTTTCGTCTCGCTTTATAAATAAAGCCACAAATGGCCAAACAGATACAAAGTGATGATGAAACCCTCTTACACAGCAGATTAAAGGTAAACAACAAAGCGAAGGAGAACAAAAACTTGCCACTGACGACTTTTTTTTTGAATGGTCACCGGGGGGAGAGATTCCCCACCTGAATTTCATTCGATTTTTTGGCTGGCCCGAACAAGCCAGAGTTTTACACAGAGAGAGGGCGAGTCATAACCCAGCCCCGCTCAGACGAGGAAGCCACATATCGGCATCCGCGCGAGAGGCGGCAGGCAGGCGCTCACGCCAGAGAACGGCGTCCTCCTTACACATAGCAAAGAGACGGCTAAGACTAGGGCGATCGGCGCGGAAAACCACGTCGTTCCGATGCTTCCAAACATTCTAGCAGCAAAGGATGATGAAGGTGGAGAAGGTTCCTCCCGGCCCCACCGCAGGGAGTTCATGCAGCCGGCGGACGTCGACGTCATCGCTAGGATGCACGCCGATCGTGTCCCAAAAACGACGCAGAAAGGGGCAGCGAAAGACGAGGTGGGTGATACGTCTCAAACGTATCTATAATTTTTGATGCTTCATGCTTGTTTATACACCATTTTCTTTGTGTTTTGTTACACTTCGTGGCGCTTTTATGCATTTTCCGGAACTAACCTACTAACGAGACGCCACAGTGTCAGTTTCCTGTTTTCTGCTGTTTTTGTGTTTCAGAAAAGCTACACAGGAAATATTCTCGGAATTGGATGAAACAAATGCCGAACCTCCTATTTTTCCAGAACACGAGTCGGAGTCCAAAGCAGAGACGGAGGGGGGCCAGGACCTGGCCACACCCTAGGGCGGCGCGGGCCAAGCCCTGGCCGCGCCACCAGGGGGTGAGCCACCCTGGTCCACTTCCTGACGCCGCCGTTCCGCCTATATATTGCCCTCGACGGGGAAAACCTAAAGACCCGATCAATTTTCCACGAAACCTACTGCAAGCCGCTGCCGTCGTCGACGCGAGATCGGGAGGGTCCAGAAGCTCTTCCCGGCACCCTGCCGGAGAGGGGAATCACCGCCGGAGGCCTTCTTCATCACCATGGCCGCCTCCGGAGTGATGTGTGAGTAGTCTACCTTGGATTACGGGTCCATAGCAGTAGCTAGATGGTTGTCTTCTCCATCATGTGCTTCATGTTTAGATCTTATGAGTTGCCTATCATGATCAAGATCATCTTTGTGTAATTCTACATGTTGTGTTTGTTGGGATCCGATAAATATTGGTACTATGTCAAGTTAATGTGCTGAATTATTATCTTTATGTTATCTCTATGTTGTTTATGATCTTGCATGTTCTCTGTTGCTAGTAGATATCTTGGCCGAGTAGATGCTACTGACTCTAAGAGGGGGTATTTATGCTCGATAGTGGGTTCATGCCTCTAGTAATCTGGGGGAGTGACAGAAACCTCTAAGGTTGTAGATGTGCTGTTGCCACTAGGGAGAAAACAACATTCTTGTGTTCAAGGACATTTGCATTGTTTACATTACGCACTTTGCTTAATCCAGTTATCTGTTGTTTGCAACTTAATACTCAACGGGTGCTCGGATGACACCTCGAGAGTGGATTATTAGTCATAGATGCAGTTGGATTGCGGTCTATGTATTTTGTCGTAATGCCCAGAGTAAATCTCATAGTGATCCTCATGATATTTGTATGCTAGCTTTATTCTATCAATTGCCCAACTGTAATTTGTTTACCCAGCATGTTGTTATTTATCTTATGGAGAGACACCACTAGTGAACTATGGATCCCGGTCCATTCTTTTACATTGCTATTACCGTTTTACTTTTACTCGCTTTATTTACATTCTTGCAAGCTACTATCTTTTACCACTCGGTACGCTTAATCATTTGTTCACAGCAAACCGGTGAGATTGACAACCTCACTGTGAGTTGGGACAAAGTAATTGGTTGTGTTGTGTGCAGGTTCCACGTTGCTGCTGGTGAAAAGCTACACGCCGACAAGTTTCCTGGCGCCATTGTCCGGAGTGTCGCAAAGCTAGCGGGCATCAACCTTCGGAAGTTTGGTTATTTCTCCTACTGGTTCGATAAACCTTGGTTTCACAACTAAGGGAAGACTTGCTGCTATGGTCATCATAACTTTCTCTTGGGGTTTCCAACAAGTTTTCTGTCGTCAACTACGCGCCAGCAAAATAGCAATCAGTGGGCAGCGTCTTCGACCCCAGCCTCACAGACTGGGGGAAAAGAGCTCTACGACGATGCCCCCAAGAGGGTAACTTGCCACCGATGACATTGGAACGAGACCGGGGGAAAAAGAGCTCTACGCCGACGAGACCAATGATCAAAGGTTTTCACCCAGAGCCCTATCGCAGAGAAGGTACCCACAACGACGCCCCAAGAGGGTTACGACACCTGCAGGCGTCGCCGCCGTTGACGTCAAAATGTGGTTCCCTCCTCCCTTACCCTTCTCTCATCCTGTCTTCTACTCTATAAGTTGTGCTCCAAAACAACTGCCGTTCCGCCCTTCCCCGGGTCCTTATGGTGACCGAAGAAGCCACATCTTGCCTTCCATCTAAAATATTTCTTGCCAAATAAGCGAACCTAAACACTAAAACATGTTTAGATACACACATTTTTAGACTAGTACTAATATCTTTGGTCCAAAATACTTGTGTAAAATGCATGAAATTAGACGCGTTTTAGTCGTAGGTTTGCTCATTTGACGTTAAGTATTTTTGGTAGTAATTCCTCAGATCCAAAATACTTGCCTAAAAAATTCATGTATCTAAAATATACTTTAGCGTGTATTCGCATATTTTACAACAAGTATTTTGGATAGGAGAGTATATATTTTTCGACGTGGCCCCTACCAGGGGCATCTCAGTTCTGAATCTGTATCTTTTCTGTGAGAATCTGAATCTTTATCTTATCTAGTTGCGCGCCATTAGTTTAGGAACGGATCCTTCCAAAAGCGTATTCATGTCGGTCCTGCGGCGTCGTGGCTGCGGCAATCATAGATCCTGCATAGATGGGCAGCCAGCTAGCTCCCAGGGGCGAGGGCTGTCGTTTGTATCTGACAATTCATTCGCGATCTCTTCCATCATCAACTGCACTGCATGCATGACGCAGAGAGCCCGTTGATTTCTGGGCAGGAGCCTAGACTGCTGAGTTTGACTGAGTGGGTCTTTTTTTTTAAAAAAGAGTTTGACTGAGTGGCTTCAACTTTACAATACTGAATTGCAGTCCTGGCATCAAAATGAAAGAGGAATTTTCGGATGAGAAAACTAATTTTCAATCTCTGCTACTACTTTCAATCTGCTTATGATTCAAAATCAATTATGTGATCTTTTTTTCGGGGGGTGGATGTGTGATCGCCTATTAACAACGTGTATTGTGCCTCTGGTAATTGGGAAAAACCATGGCAACCCCATTGATTATTAAATACTAGTTTCACCACTGCTAAAATGGCAAGTAACATTGCGTCGGTCCAATGCGCTATCAACTATTTCCACGTCAGGTGTGCAATTTTACCCTTCTTCACAGAATCGGGTTTTCTTATCCCATGGCGAGGTTTTGGTGGGTTATTGTGTCATGTTCCCTTTTAGGCCAAAGGTAGTTTTGGTGGCGTCGATTGTAAAGTGTGTCTGACGGCCGCTCTCTATGCAATGATAGAACAAATGACCGGTTATAAATATGTGTCATATGATGGAGGTATAATATTTTGCCGAGGAAGAATCAGAATTCAAGTTAAATGAAAATTCAAGGGGTTTAAAATACCTTTTTAGATCAACATACAAAAAGACATCATCACGTTGGAGTTTGGAGGAGTGAACATGATACTCCCTCCGACCGCTAATACCTGTTTTTACATGAATGTATATAAACACTAAAATATGTCTAGATACATTCGTATAAAAACAGATATTATTACTATACATTTTGTGACAAGGCATCTACGTGAACTCCAGCTACTCATGGCATGGCATCTATAAGTGAACTGGAGGGAGAGCAGTTGAAGAGAGAAAAATATAATGGGAACCTAATTAACTTACTTTATTGTGCAAGACAAATGCGCAGATCTTTAACCTATAAACAGTTACTCCGGCCGGGCCTCCGATTGTATGGTACTGACCGTATCATTTTTCAAATGCACATTGGCGATGAAGCATTTGCAAATTTGAATTATGGGGGCTAGCCACCTAGTTAGGTGGCTAGCCCTATCATATGTCCCTTGCCTGGGTGAAGATTGCGGCTCCAGATTTGTTTTTGATCGTTTTAGTACTAGTTCTAGCATATCGTTGTACTAGTTCATGACTTGATACATCTTAAATTTCTCATATCATACTCTACGTACGCTCTCTCGCTCGCCTTTAATCTACTACAGTAGCTAGCTTAACTAGCATTGTTCCAGAGTCTGCATGCCTGCCTTGTGTATGAAGAACACCAGGCATAGATGTTTGGGCTGTTTAAGGCGAAACATGTTGTCAGGAAACGGCCATTTCAGGAAAGCGTCTACAGCGTAGTAGCGTACATTGTACTGGTGAATCTTATGAGGATCTATTGATCAGATGTATACATATGGAGATCTTGGCTGTGCAAGATTGTGAAAATAGTACGTGAAGCTCAAATGTTGTGAGATAGGCGAACAGCTCGACATCCCAGCAGACAGCAGTAGGCGAAGCACAGAAGCAACCATCTCATCAACGACAGTCACGAAACTGCAATTTATATTTTTGCAATGTTGCCACTGTTGTATTTACTTTCTTGTGCATACATTGACAGTCGCAGAGGCAGCAGTGTTTAAGGCATGTACAATGCACAAACACCTGAGCGCGTGCTTAGGGAAATAAAAATAAAACTTAATTGCCTAGCATCAGCGTTTTTTTTGCGGGTAAGCATCAGCGTTATCATCTTGGCCTCCAACGCTAGCTGTAAACGCTTAAACGATAAAAACTGAGTCACAGCGTGGAAGGAAAACAGGCCTAGCGCCCGACACCACATGTTGCGTGGACGCAAGCCACAATTGGGAAAAACACCCTAGCGCCTGGCTTTAGCGCCCCCATTGGGGATGCCTATTTCATTCCCTGACTCTATATGATATGTCTTTTTCTTTGAAGCAAAAACTCTATAAGTCATTACAAGCACAAAGCTCCATGTTCTATCGATAAATGCGCTGTTGAATAAATCTTCATTTCATCTTAACGTACAAGCAAAAAGTACTATAGATCAAGGTTCACAACAGTAACCATCCCAGCAGGTTCATTGCAAAATGTGCCCATCATAACGAGCAACAAAGTACATCTAGCTTATAGGATAATTCCATCAGTGTGAAGAGCAGTTTGTCATTGATTTGTAGCAGCGCAATTTGATTACCAGCTCAAGTACTATCACAACCTGTGTAGTTAGAACTTAGAACACAGGTGTGCTATTTATACGCAGTAATAGCTTCCTTTCTACTCTATGACTTTCAGTATACTGTGAGACTTTATAACTAAGAGAAGTATTACTAGTACAAGACAGCATGCCAATTATGAACTGTTTTTTGTTTTGTTTGAAAAGGGTAATTGTGAACAGTTCAAGACAGGAAATCAGTGCCACCTTTAAAAGTCGCCACCTATCATCATTCATCCATGACCGTGACCATGACCTAAAAATTGAACTTGTGTCAACAATCTGCAAGAGCAAGAAACCATTATAAATTCAGAAGCTCATACCACCATACTAACAATTCATCAGGTTACAAAACAGAAAACGCAAATGACAAACACAACACACAATGATTTATTTGTGTATCTTACAGGAGAAGATACAGTATTCTAAAGATTAATAATGTTTAGCCCAGAGTATCTTTAAATTATTCTGCATTCATATTCCTTCTTGACAATGTCCAACTAATAATACATATTCTAAATCAGTTGGACCAGAACT
Source organism: Dactylis glomerata (assembly GCA_007115705.1). Lineage (NCBI taxonomy): Eukaryota > Viridiplantae > Streptophyta > Magnoliopsida > Poales > Poaceae > Dactylis > Dactylis glomerata. The sequence continues at coordinate 376,971 of QXEO01000302.1, forward strand.
ATTTTCATGGTACCTATATGGCTCTGTTATTATTTCCATAATGTTATTTCCAGCCACCTTTGGAGAAGATACTTTGGGTTTAGGGTTTAAATATCTAAAAGTAATGTTACCCATCCATAGCTAGAAGGTCTGTACAAGTGGAGTAGAATTTGGACTTAAATGACAAAAGAACCACTAACCTTGTGACCGGAAATTCTCACCATGCTGGCAGTCCTGTTCACAAACCTATTGGTTCTGGAAGATGGTGGGGAGTCTTCGCTTCTACAGAGATTAGCATAGCTACAACTATTATAGTGAAATTGGGAGAAATATGGTCGTTCAGTTCAGCATGAACAAGCATACAGTCTACTGTCCTTCCGGCTTTTATTTTCAAAGGCTGTCTTTCTAGCAGAAGCAGAGGAACTAGCTTTGAGACCAAATTTTTTTTCGAAATGGATATTCAGACCTACATAAAATTCTTGTAATTCAATATAGATAATCTGGGACTCATGTGTAAATTGTGTATCCATCACAGCATAGTCGATGTGCTCAAGGACAAGGCATACATTACGATCATCCTATAGGAGTATTTTTTTTTTGAATTTTCACCGGGGGGGAAGAATCCCCACCTGAATTTGTATTCAGTTGCCTATAAGGCTTTGCAGCCTAATGCAAGATGGGTTCAAAGGAACCAGAGCTACAAGGGGGAACGGAAGAAGAGCATAAACAAAAAGACACACACCAACACACAAAAAGAGAGAGACCGCCGGCATAATCGACAGTCCCGATCAACCGAGTCCAAACTGGGGCACCGTGCCAACGACGAAGTCTAACGGAAGTGTGTGGACAAGACCACACAACGCCACGACACCACCTGCATCGGGGGTGTGGTCGACAGGCCACGCACAGCGAGACGACGCCACGGCAACCATCAACGAAGCCTAACGGAAGCGCACCGCCAAGACCACCCAACGCCGCGACACCACCAGCATCGGGGGGGTGGTCGAAGGCAACGCGCAGCGAGACGACGCCACGGCACCCGAGCGCCACTGGCGTAGACAAATGGCTTCACGGCACCAAGACACACAAGCATCTCCTCCAAGCTTCCACAGCAGATCAGAACAAGGGCATGGCAGCACCGCGAGGCCTAAGCCTCGCCGCCAAATGCACCTCCATTCGAGCAGCAGCATGAAGTTCCAATGTGACTCCCTCAAGAAGGAAGAACGACGCCAAAGGCGCCGTCGTCACTGAGCTTTCACCCGGAACCACCACACTAGCGGAGAGAGCCTCTCCAACCACGCCCCCAGGAGGGTTTGCGACACCAAGCAGCGCCGCCATGGTCTGCTCAAACAGAGATAGAGCAACTGAATTCACCGGAGACACACACCGGCCAGATCCCCGGGAGGCGACCAGAGACCGACCGGCACCAGGCCGGCAAAGCACCACACCGGAAGGACCCGGCACCACCAAGCTCCACGCAGAGAGCACACCCGCCGTGCGCACGCGAAGGGGAAGCCCAAAGAACTTCACCTGACAGATCCTGGCCGGGATCCGGCCGCGTGCACCGCAGCCACCCCGCCAATGGCAGACCAGAACTAGCCCGGCCGAGCGCCACTGCTGGGAACCACCTCCCGTGCCTTGAGGTCCAGACGCGGACGGCCACCACCGAGCAGGCCCGAGCGCCGCGGAGCAGCACCGTGAGCCGCCAGCCGGGGCCGCGGACGCCAGGAGCTGCCACCTCCCGCCGCCCAGCCACCTCGCCAACCTGCCACCGACGCCGCAGCCGCCGCCGGGGAGGGACACGAGGAGCCCGCCGGAGCCGACCTTGCTGCGCCACCACCTCGAGCTCCCGCCGCGCGACGGGGCTAGATCCCGCCGCCGCCGGCCACCAGCGGCCTTTGGCCGGCGATGAATGCCGACGGCGGCGAGGGGGGGGGGGGAGAGGGGAGGGGGCGGCGGCGGCGGTCCCTAGGGTTTCCACCCGAGTCGCCTCTCGGGGGAGACGACGCGGGGGCTGGTCCGTTTATTATTTTTCGTATGGGCCAAATCTAGACTGCCCTATAGGAGTATTGATTACCTTAGCTGACGAGTAAACGAACCATATTGAAATGAACTGACCCTAATTTTGCAGACATACTCCTATCAAACCAAGTATGCTCAGGATCAAATTTCTAAAACTAAACATGATAACAGAATATACTTCCATTCTATCACAGCTACAACAGCTTGGAGTATCATAAAGCCTATGTGATCCATTCCCATAGCAGTTCAATGATGTGGGACTTCACATCACTGAGCTCAAAAAACATTGTGCAGAATATGTGAAAGTACAGTAAACTAACATGAACCTGAATCCAGAAGAAAACATGTACCGTAATGGTTGATATGATTTGCCACCGCACTGCTATTTTCAGGGGCACGAGGGGGCAGCCATTTTCACGACCAAGAGGGGGCGATTCAACATTTGAGCTTTCCAGAACAGTCTTGCAAGTTGTCCATCATCTGCCAAATGCAGACACGGGAGTGTCCAGGGCAAGCAGCCAGACAAGTGAGGCGAGAGAGGAGAGAGATACGAGAGGTTGCGGCTCCCATAGGATGATCATCAGCCGGCTGCGTTCAAGCATTTTCCTGGGCAAAAACTGAAAGAAGGGGGAAACCCACCACAATAGATGGCGAACAACCGCATTAGGAGTCCAAGGTGGAGGAGGTGGGTGGAGAGCGAAACTGGCAAGCAGGCGGCGGTGCGGCTACTTGTCAGACAACACTGCATGCAAGGAGAAATGAAACATGGGAATAACAAATTGCACTCTTTCAAAGTACAACAGCTTCATCAGCATCGCCACAACACACTTGCATATAGTCCACGTGCAACATTATTCGTACCAGTCCAGACGTCACATGTGCTCCCGTGGACGCTTGTACAGGACAGTCTCCTCCTCGAGCTCAGCCCCGGTGCCGCTCACCAGCACCCAGACCTCAGAGATCTTCTCGACGGTGCCGTCAAAGAGGTCGACAGTGGTGAACGCCCGCGACGTTGGTGCCATGGGTCCAGATCCTTGGAGCCCATCGCTTCCGCTGCTGGACATCACAGTGGTGCCGCTTTCTCCGGCCTGCTTCACCCTAGGCACGACCGCTCCGTTCAGATATATGGTCTGGTTGGCACCAAAGGCGATCATCTTCCTCAGGCCTCCCCCGTAGGCCAGGCTCTTGTGCATGTGACCGAACACAACAAGCGGGATTGAAATACCAGTTTCACTTTGCAGGTCGGATATCGCTTGTTCCAAATCTGCATATGACACAACTGCTTCAGAAAGAGGTAACTATAGTGGCATCATGAATATTACAGGATGATTGTAGATACTGCTTCAGAAAGGGGTAACTGGAGGGGGTTGAAAATTCTGTCATGAATAATATCAGACCTGGATCACCATGGTCGCCAGCACCAGCTACCCAATCCCGCCCGCATATATCATCCATTCTTGAACCTAGACCTGCATAGGCGTAGCCATGATTGAAGGTAGGAGGACATAAAACATCTTAGTGATGAGTTCCATAAGATATCTATACAACTTGGTTATCTCGAATGTTCAGAGACCTGTTGGTCCATTATGTGCAAGTAGTATGACAGAGTGCTCCTCTGGGGCACATGTGGCAGCATCATATATCTTCCTTGCACTTCCTGCCATATCATCGACACCATACCTACATGATGGCCGTATCAACCAATGAGTGCTGACAGATTATAGTTATGACTTATTAACAGCAGCAGAAATTCTCCACAAAAGGGAAGGAAAAAAATCAAGAATGGTCTGTGATGCTCTTCTATTATAAGGCGAGGCTAAAAAAGATGCCAGAATGGACGCACCACCAAATGCCGGTTAGTTTAGCTACCAGCCTACCACATTTCATAGTTCTATTATCATTGTGCCAATCTTTACCATCTGTAGAGTGTCATCAACTCATCATAATGAGCAAAAGGCAAGAGATGAAAAAATAAATCATGAAACTTTTGGAGGCTGAGCTGTGTTAATCCTAGCACTCAGTGAATGCGGACTAGCTTGTTCTCTGACCAAAGCATATTATGCAACCAATCACTCATGGTCTGTTAGGATGTTTGCATTGGGAGGCTTGGCATTGTATTGGGTTGAATGTCCAATACCCAAGATATTGATATTGAGATTCAATGTCAATATTTCTGTTTGGATGTTTAGATATTCGGAACAAAGACTTGATATTGAGGTTGAATACCAAATATTGTTTGGATGGTCAAAGTGAGCAATTACATTTATATGTGGCTTCGACCATTTATACTAGATGGAAATTTCCAGTATGCGAACCTGCTTTGAACAAAGTAATCAACTAGTACTAGCTAGTAGCTACTAGACTTTATAATGTGATCCTAGCTAGTCAAGCGTCTTGATTACTTGTTGCAGACAAGAATAACAAGGACCACACCCACCACAGGACGGAAGCATAAAATCTCATCCTGGTCATGTTCAGAGTGCATGGTCTCCGCAACACTGTCGTTTTGTTCATGTCCAGAATGCACATGAGCAGGTCCATGGTAATTACAGACCGGCGCAGCTACACCATGGCCAGCATTGACCTGACCTTGGCCACATTGGTGGCCTTCTCTGGCAGGCAGCTCAACAGCTCCACACGCAGCAGCTGCCCGGCCACATCCGACTGCCTGGCCGCGAGCGCCGCACATGCCACCATGTACGCCTCGTCTGTGACCCTCGTGGGGTGAGGAAGATCCAGAGGACAGAGAGGACAGCTTAGGGCCGAGGGGAGGACAACGGAGCTTAGGCGAGAGGGGAAAGCGGCGGACCGCGTCGAAATATCTGCGCTGAACGCTGGAGATGAGGCGGGCTGGAAGGGAGCCACCACGGTTCACCTGCCGCCGCGGTGCCACCATGGTGATTTAGGTCGAGCGAGGGAGGAGCCAGCCGAAACGCCACGCGACCCCCGAATGTCTAGCGATGTCGACCAAAAGAGCTCGACGTTGGGCCTGCGGGATTTTTCATGCCAGATCGTGATCGCAATATTCGGCACGAATACCTCACGAGAATACACTGACCAGCCAAACGCCTAGAATCAAGTATTCGGGACCTAACTAAATGCCAATATCCAATATCAAGCCTCAATGCAAACATCCAAACAAAGCATCATAGATATCTGGTTCGGTGTACTCATCTTCCTAAGATGATTTGAGATTATGACATCCATATTGACCCTTAGATATTAAAGGCACCTACATGTCGTCACTGGTGGACAAGGATGAGGTCATATTAGTTTTGTACTTGCATTTTTTCTGCCTAGCACAAGTAGTCAAATACATGATAAGAGACTACCCTGGTGATACAACTTGATATGTCCCTAATTCAGAACATAAACTATCAACCTTTAAGCTTAACATCATAAAATAGCAGATACAGTAATAACTTTTTTGGATACATAATTCAGTAATACATGGCATGAGAAAGAAAGAAAGAAAGAGAGACGATATTTGCCACTATATTCATTGTACTAGCAAGCCATTGCTGAATATATGTAACAAATTTTTTCTAGGAATGAGGGGGATATTGATCCCCACTGCTGTTATAGAAATTCATGTAGCAGCTTTATAGAAATAAATTCATAAAGATATACCTAACAGAATAATTGAGGAACATATGTATCTATTGGTTAGTACATCTCTTACCAACCGTTTTGACAGAAGCTTTGGTCTAAATAACCTGTCACCCCCGCAAGAAAATGGTCGCCCGCCAACAACACTCAGCTTTATAGATGAGAAGTCCAAACATTTATATCCAACATGCTGCTCACCAAGGCTGACGTTCACAAGAAAAAGTAAGCAAGATAAGTATTATTGGGCACAGTTCCTGCAGAAAGAGCATCCTAATCTGTAGAAGAATGCCGATACGCAGAATCATCATGCACCTCTATAACTTGGTTAGGAACTGCGCACAACTAAGGCCAAATTTCCCTGCGAATTAGCTACCTTCTTTTGTCAGTGGTTCCTACCGTAGTTCACTGAACTCACTCCCTTTTTAATTTAAGTTTAAGTATTTCAACTTGGTGTTTTGTGAATAAATTAAAAGAGAAGCAAATAATGAAATGACCTAGCAGTAAAGCTAGAAATCTTATGGTGGTTACGTGTCATGGTACAACTGAAGAACATAACAGCAACTGTGCAAACCTGCACAACTAATTCATTGACAGTTCAATAGAACTGCTAGCATATGTGAGGATCTTACCTTTCTAGCTGAAGCCGGACACGATCTACCTTCCTGAGTACAAACCAAGTACACGAATATTTCAGAAAAGCTAAGTGGGGTTATTTTATACTTCCTCCTTACTAAATGAAAATATGACTCATACTTCTCTGAAAATTGATGTGTGCGCCAGCAATCATGATTACCAAGAATCGCTGCCTTTGGAAACGGAAGATCTGAAATGCTTTTGACAAGTTCAACATTCTCATTGCCATAGTCACCTGCCACAGATAGAGAACAAACGGGAGATGAGAAACAAATAAACAATAACCACACTGCATGTTCTTCACAAAAGAAAACGAAATTTATCATGTAATGAAGACATAGTATAATACCTGTAAAAAGCACCAGATCTGGCTGCATTTGAAATAGAGCATGTTAGAGCTTCTGAGAACAACAAATGAGGATACAGAATTACTTATACATGGATACTTCCTTCAACGTGCAATCATGATATTGGAAAAGCATGGGTCACAAGCATATGGCGGCCACAGCATATTACTTGAATCAGAGAGGCATGCATTGTACATTGAAACTAGGGAGAAGCTAGAATCATGAAATGTGGATATAATAATAACATCCAAATACAACAGACAGGATCCATAAATGTGCAATACCTGAAGAAAATGGAGGGCCTTTGTATCTTCATCAAGGATCCAATCGTCGTGCTGCAAGGTTCAGTGCGCAACATCCAATTAATGCCATTTCTGATTACATAGGTCTCAGGATACACATGATACTACATCACAGCTATTGATATACTCTGATGGTTTCATATAGCCAAACTTAAGAAGGTGAAAGTCAACGATTCCTCCCCATTCAGAGAAAGAACCGGTAAAGCACATCCGGAACAGGGGGGCTGAGGAAATTTATGCAGTTTCATTAATTAGAGTGTTACTTAAGGCAGTTCCGTGATTAAGCTTTACAAATAACACCTAAGTTGCCTACTTCATGCATTGAACCCCTCAAATTTCACTCCAAGCTCCTTCACCGCTGCCGTATTTGATCAGCGTAACAGAGCATCCGGAAGGCACTACTTGGGGAGATTGTTTGAAGGCATTAAATGCATCCCACACCCACACCCAATTCATTGTCACTCCATTAACAAGCTTTCAGGGGGAATAGACATACCATCTCACGCATGAACCTACTCTTGGTTCAGATAGAGACAGACATACAGCAAGCATAACACATCTAACTCGTCATCCTACATGGCTACAATTGAGAACGAAATACGCCACCATGTGAACTACGATCAAGGGCTGTCTCAGACGCACACCTGCTAGCAATTCGTAAACAGCAACGAATACCGCTGTACCTGAACCCCTTGTGGTATCCAAATAGGAGCCTGACTGAATAAACCAGATCAACGAGCAGAGACTTCAGCGCCCAAATCGGCTACCGCATGAAGAACCACAACACAAGTATTTAGGGTCCAGCATCCATGCCCTCAAGGAAGAGAGAGCCATACGATTTTTAAGCTGTTATTAAGAGAGGAAAGGGAGGGTACCACGTCGCCGACGACCGCGACGCGGACGCGGCCGGCTCCGGCGCCGGCCCCGGCGGATGAGGAGGAGGCCATGGACCTTGGCCCGGACTTGGGCGGCGTCGGGGCGGGGGAGGAGGCGAGAGGAGGAGGGTTCGCGGGGGCGGCGCGCGCGGCCACTGCTGCTGCCGCTGCCGCCGACGACCAGGACGAAGAAAGGGAGCAAGACCGCACGAACATTTTCTCTGTTTTGGGTTGGGAGTCGTGTTGGTTGCGTCGTGCGTGCCAGCTGCCTCGCGCCCAAGTCTTCCGGTGGATGCACAATCTGGCCCGTTTGCAGGGATGCGTGCTCTTCGCCGTGAGACAGAGGCCCGGCCCTTAACTAAACGGGCCGGCCTGTGGGCTGTTTTGGCCCGCGTGCCTCTTTTAACCCAAGTAGTTTAAAAAATTAGAAAAATAAAAAATGGAAGCATATACTTCCTCCGATCGAAAATAAGTGTAAAAATAAGTAAAATGTGGCAAAGTTCATGTGGGCTATAAAATGAGCTTTAATAGTAGTCGTCTTATCCCCCGAAAGGAAAAAGTACAACTATTTTTTCCGTTCTTCGGCAAAGCCCATACGTTGGAACGTGGATACAAGGTATGTGTTTATCAGTAATGTGTTGTCCTCTTCGTTAGACAAGTTCCCAATACTTCACAATCGTTAATGTTCTTCTGGCTAGTTCCCCATATTCCCTAGTCGTTAGTGTTCTTCAATCCTTCAATATTCTTCTAGTAGCTAGACTAAAGACAAACTCCTATAACATCGTTGAGCTGTATCGCATCCCGTGCTAATATAGAAAGCACCAGATATGTAAGCGTGTGGTCATGCCACAGAACACCTATGAAGCGCCACACCTCTCGATGGTTGCAGCAATGGGGTGCCATCATGAAAGTGAAGTCGCATGCCCTACATTTGTGGAAGGTCAGGAAGACCAATTCAAAGTCGGTCATGTCGGAGTTTGCAACAGTTAAGCTCGGGATGTACAACCGATGCTGGGATCTAAGGAGGCAGCTATGGTTGTGAAAGTTGGTGGCAGTGACTCCAAGTAGGATTGGAGAAGCCTCATCAGCGAGGAGATGAAATGGAGCAACATGTGTGCTCCCCCAAGACCATGGCATCAAACAGTGTGCCAGCTGAGGCAAGCATGCCGCACGACGGCAATGAGGATTGCTCAAATGTACTATAAAATAAAAAAATTAAGATCACAATATACCCTGTCTTTTTCTATCAACTTATAATATGTATGTTATCATCTCGCTGACTTACGAGTATTAGATGAATTATTTAAGGTTTATATATTGTAAACAACACGGATTTTCTGCCTACAGGGATAGATGTGCATAGGCTAGCTTCGTTGGATCTCAGGCTCATGTGATCCCTCGTCTTTTGATTGCATGGAACACTTTCTTGCCCATCCTGACGGAGTAAAGCTCGACGTTATGGCTGCTACCTTTCATAGTTGTGTTTTACCGGTAACAAAAGTGTCGTGGGTCAAAGGAAACAAAAGTGTGGTGGGTCAAAAGTGTTTTTTTACCGGTAACAAAGGGTATCTAGCTTTGAAGCATAAAAAATAGATGGTCACGATTATTTCCCAGCTTGGCTACTTTGTAACCATGGAAAATAGGCCGAGATATCTTAGGGCTCGTTTGGCACCCATCATTTCATTTCATTTGGTAGAAATGAAATGAAATGACATGATGATATCATTTCATTTTGAAAAATCCACAGAAATGACAGGGTACCCAATAGGTATTAAGGTTAGGCATGAGATGAAAACCCATAGAATTCCAAATGAATTCCATAATAAATTCCGTGGCAGCCAAACAAGTATTTGTTAGAATCATAAATGAATTCTTTGATTCTAGCCCCAAATGATGGGAGCCAAATGATCCCTTAAACTTTTTTGACTTTTCATCCGCGCGCGCGCGTGTGTCAACGTTTTCCCGCGTAATATATAATGGGGAAGCAAAATCAAAATGGGTGTCGTGTGATATTTTGCATCTGGCTGTGTGTCGCAGCAAGTTCTTTGGGTGCTTCATGCTTGTAATAGATGGTGTTGGTGCGGAGAGAGTTTGTCTCGCAACTCAGAGTAGAATGCATGCCTTTCACTAGGATAAGAAACATGCGATGCCGGACGGAGTGTGGTTGGGAAACGTCTGTAGATCGCTGGAGATTTTTCAAACGCACTTGGCAGGGCGATGGGTGCAAAGCAACAATAATTACCGTATATCCATCTTGCGCACTACACCTATCAGCGCATTCGGTTGTTGATAGGTGACAAACAAGTGACGTTATGACTACCAAACTTGCCGGTAAAAAGTGCATAGATGGAGCGGGGGTCTATGGGACTAACGGCAATATGGGAGACAGGGGTAGAAACTAACGTGGAACTAGTAACAATTTCATGCTCCCTATATCTAATTGGACAGTTGGATGCCTATGCGCAGCTATAAACGTGAGTGGTGGCTATTTGGCATATTGTAAATATTAACCTAATTTTTTAGAAAAAAAATTTAATATCACAGTTTAATCTATATTTTTTAAGATAATGCAACCCTCTTAGTTATGTGTTTCATTTTAGGCATTTGAACCATAGAATAGCCCAACCTTTTGCGAAAATGAAATTATCTTATCGGCTGACCTATATATGTGCGTGTTTATGATTCACACTTACATGAGAAACGGGAACTGAATTCGAAACAAACACTCGTTGCATTCTTCGGAAAAAAAAACACTCGTTGCATACATCCAAACGTGTAGGAAGCAGGGACGGAGCTAGGAATTTAATACAAGGGGGGCCAATTTAATACTATGCAACTTGGAGGGGGCCATATACGGTAAGTTAAGGCTTAACTCCACATAATAATCCATAATTTCAGAGGGTGCTTTAGAAAATTCTGCAGCATGGGGGTGGCCATGGCCCCAGCTCACCCCCTGCTGTCTCCGTCACTGGTAGGAAGAGCTTTCAAAATTACGAGTGTACTTGAATTCCCAATGCTGAAATCTCAACAACAGGTACGTGTAACAATGAGTCAATGAATTTTGAGCTAAATACACCACAAGTCCCAATAGTTGTTTAAGATGTGCAAATTAGTCCCAATACTTGCAAAATGGGGTCAACTGGTCCCAAAACTTGCTACAATGTGCAAAATTCGTCCCAAATGCCTCAGGTGCTGACACGTGGCAGTGGTTATCTTGCAAAAACGCCCCTACATATTATTTTTTGGCACATGTGACTTTAATATATGCTAACCAATCTGGGTCCCGCCCGTCAGGGAGAGGGGAAGTAACATTCTAGAGTAAATCCTGGTCCATCCACGCAGTGAAAATCCTGGCCGTTCGTTTTGGTGACGTGGCCGCTTGCTGGCCATCCATTTTTCCGATCACGCGATATCAGTCGTCCGATCGGCATCTCCCTCCTGCTCACGTGGTTCGCGCCGTCCATCCAGAGAGACACAGCGAGGCTACGCGGTGGCACGTTGAGGTTCTGCTCGCCCGCCAGGGGCAAAATTGTCATTTCATGTCTCCATTCGTCCTTCTCCTACGGAGTCGTACGTGCGTGGCGGCCGGCGACGCGCCGCCGGGTACACGCGCTACAGAGACGGCGTCGCCGGGGGTATCGAGGCCCGAGTCTCTGCTGCACACCCCAAACCGTATCCTCTCCGTTCCCCTCCTCTCTTTCCCTCCTCTCTTCTCCTCGTCTCTCTCGCGGTGTGGCGGCGGCTGGCTCCAGATTTGTAGGGTTTCTTGTGGCGGCGCGAAAAGGGGGCCAAGGTTTGTCTCTCTGTCTCTCTCTTCCCCGTCTCACATCCTCACTCTCTTTAAGCAGTTGGGGCGGACTGCTTGGGATGACAGAGTAGTAGCCGGTGGTGCTGTCCAGTGGGAGGAGCAGGTCGCCGGCGGGTGCGGAGGAGCGGAGGAGGCCGCCGGCCGCCGCCATCCGTTGTTGTGTGCCGGAGGAAGGATCGAGCGGTCAGCGGCGATCTGTAGAAGCGGAGGAGGACGAGCTGGAAGCAGGTGTTGGTGGTGGCGCTCGATGTGAACCTCCTGGGCGAGGTAATCTCCTCTCCCATCCCCTTCCTTGCGTCCCCTGCTGCCCCTCTTCTTGACCATGCCCTCTGGCCAGTAAAAGAACTCATGGGGAAAGGTAAAACGAGCAGTTGCTGCTTCTGCAATTGGGCAGCAGCTGTAGTTTTGTATGTGATCTCCCATGTCTGATCTGTTTTGCACTGACTCCATACCACTGATTGGCAGTGCTGATTGGTGATGATTTGGTTGCTGTGGTTTGTTTCAGGACAAGGGCAATTTAGAAATTGATAGATTGAGACTCTTAAGATGAGGAAGCAAAAAATGCTTAACCTTATTATTTTGGATAAATCTTGATAGGTTCACTCATCATTATTTTGTTCATGATTGCAGAGAGAGCACAAGGTTTATGATTGCAAGAAAAACCAAATTGCACAGGCTTTGCCTGTTTATTATAGAACAGGTTGATTGGAGGAAATAGATCCAGAGCAGCGGGCACTACGGCGGCTCGCGAGGAGCATCCAGGAGCTCATTTTCCACTGCTGCAACTCCACCCTCAGCGGTCCTCTCATCAACCCTCCGGAGCATAATAAATGTCTGGTATCTCAGTTAACCTAGATGACTGTATCCTCAGATAAAACAAGTAGCCTGAAATATTTATCTGTAGAAGCATACAATTTTATTTTGTTTTTTTATAGAACTGCAAGAGAACCAATAGAATTTGATTTTTTCTTCATCTCAACATTGATATAATATGATGCTTACGAATCAATTTTTCATTCTTTTTATGAAATAATATGTTTAACCAGCAGTAACATAACACAGAAGATTCATGTATTTTCTGTGAAGATGCCCTTTTGATTTTTTAATCTTCATGCTATGTTTATTTTCCTTTTTGTCCAGATTAGAGAGTTTAGGTTTACATATATTCATGCATGGTCCTAAATGGCACATACTTTATCTTGGCATTCAGTTTGTATTTGGTTCCTTACCAGGATCATTAGTACTGAATTGATTATGTACTAGCTTTACCCGTATGTTGATTCATGAGTGCTACTTTTGTCTGACTTTCTCAAAATTTTCTTTCAGTTAGTCCAAACAGAACACCCTTCTCAAGTATGGTATACTACACTTCGCTGGTTTTGGTTTTTACATAGTAATAATGGATCAAACAAATTTGGTTATTACACTTTTGGTAGATCATTAATAGTGGTGGTCTAAGTAGAATTATGGTCTTGGCTCACGTTGCCTGTCCTTTTGGCTGAGGGTGAATGGGTAGCAATTTTTCCATCTTGTAGATCATGAACGATGGCATTTTTTTGGAGATCATTAAATACCTTTGCTAGACCGTTCTTTCTTCAGGGTATTTAACGTTGCCTTTGCTAGAATGGCACAACACAGCAAAATCGTATGGGGCATGTGGAGTAAAGGCAGTTCGTACTGAAGCTGGTATGCGGAAGTAATGCACCAACAAGTCCTGCAATAAAAGGCTATACCCTGAGTTTACCTGGTATGGTTCATGCTCTATTACTTCCTGACCTCTTCTAATAATGTTGCAGCTGCCAATTGCTTGTGTTGATTCGCTTGTATTGTTTACTTAATCCCTTTGGTGTATTGCAGGTTGTGACTATGTTGGTCATTGATAAATAAAATGACCGCGCTCTCTTAAGCCGTCGGTCAAGATTTGTACCCCAAATGTGAAGTTGTCTTGTTGGTTTTATATATCTTGGCGCATACTGTTATGACTTATATTATCTGCACCACTACTATAATCATGGTGGTGATAAATGTTTTACAGAAATATGCAGTTCACTCACTGTATTTCTAAAAATGTGTATTGTCAACTCTATGGCACCATATCGCTGATATACTTGTGCTAATTATCAACCTTGTCTTCGCAGCTTTTATCAGTTTCCTTCAGGTGATTCACTAAGTCAGAGACTACTCTTGCGTTTGTTTTTTGTATTGTTATGTCCTTCGTTGAGAGTAACCAATTTTTTTGGCCATTCATTGTTTTATCGTTGGGGAACCAGATTCTTACTATGAACAAGAAGTGAGAAGTGCCATTAATAGTCTTTTTTAATTCTGAACTGCTTTCAACGAGAAGCGAGAATGTGACTATGTCAATGGTGTGATTAAGAAATTCTGTGAATTTATCGTCTGTCTTTATATTGCTAATTGTTTGCTCCCTGGCGTGTTCTTTTAGTTTAACTATGTACTGATGTGTAAAAGTAAATACACTTATTGGCGAGGCGATGATAAAGACTAAGATTTCATATGATGCAAGTGAAACCCCTATCACCCCTGAATGATGGTGTTCCTATGTGCATATTACGAGAACATGGATATAGCATGTAAATTTCACTTGTCAACCTAATGGTAATTTATATTTTATTTATTGTTTATTTATATTTTCTTGCCTGCCATAGGTGGGCAAGCGTGCCGCAAGCCATCGGATACAAGGCAGAAGCACAACATTTCAGCATCATGGTCCAAGCGTCCACAAACCTGACATCATCAGTGGTTGAAGATCTGAAGCTGAACAAAAGGCCTTCTACTTGCAGCCAGACTGTTGAAGATTCTGAATATTGACAGGCCGACTTTGCTGGCTGACAATCAAAACTCTGTTCAGCAAGCCAAAGAATCGATCACCCTCTTTTGCAATGGGATACTAGGCACATATTGGCTAGCTTCTCTGAGATTTCCTCCAGCCAAACAACATATGTTTTTCTCATTAAAAGAGATTTGAATGGAGTAGCTCAAGACTGCCCACGTCAAGCCCTTAGGCAAGCTTAACTCAGCCTATCTTTAATTGTCTACGTTCAGCACATTCTTCTTCAACCTGTCCTACTATTACTACTTCACAAAATTTGGTGAGCCAGGACTACACAATCAACGTTGTACGGTGCAGTTAAGCCGAATAAAATCATTACCTCCGGGGCCTCTCTTTGTTTTTGAAAAAAAGATCTATATACATGCATGGTTAATGATATTAACTTGACAATGTGCATTATCATTCATTCAGTGTTGACAAGCATGAGCTTCTTATATATTTATGCTATCTTAATTTTATTGTTCAATACCGTTTATATCTGCTTGTCCACCGTAGCATGTGGATTCCTTCACTAAATTATTTACCTATTCGAAGTCAAATTAGCCATGCCATGCAGAAAAAAAAGGTCAAATTATCCATGTTTCTGTCGCCTTCAAGGTTATCCTAAATTTGCCTATCTTGCTTTTCTGTACTTGGGAAGATCTGTCCAGAATTTTACTTTGAAATTTAGGGGCATGAGCATCCATGTACTTGGGATTAGTTTCTATAAATTTTGACCGTACTACAGTATAATATCATGATACCTCTGCTTACCACTTATTCTAACGTAACGTATTGTATACATTGTAAATGATATGCTACCTGAATGAAATGTATGGTACTGTATGCTAATCTTCTCTTCTGTTTGCTTAAAACTACAATTCATTTCATACATGCCAATTCCTTTTTTTATCATGAGCTTTTGCTAAATTGTTTGGGACATGAAAAGTATTTCTATAACTTTTGATAGTACTACATTATAATATTATGAAACTATATTTTTTCCTTATTTTTTAAATATGCTTTTTATGCTTGCTTGCTCGCCGTTCCATATATTTATGATAGTACTATTATTCTGGTAAATGCGTTTCTACCATGGCCACCTTCATCTTACATGCGTGACTCTAAATATCTGATTTGTAAAATAATTCTAATACAAAATACACCATATATTATTGCTCTTTATTAAGCAGGTGCATCTAATTATTTCTCTATAAATGGTTAACTAACACTAAATCTACCTTTATCTCTTCTTTCATATTCCAAAAATAAGGTTTTCATATGTATGATACCCCTGCCATAGTCATTTTCCCTTCAAAGTGACTTCTGAATAGCTTTCTCTTTCCCATTCTTGCCAGATATTTGTGTCAAATCAAATTAATGGTTGCTTGACATCCTCTGTTTTCTGCAGTCAAACAATAACCTGTTTGGATATGTAAAGTTGCGGAGATTTGGTTTTAGAACACGATAGAAAGCATCGGTAAACTCTTCGTGTCGTGCAGCAGCAAGATGGCGAATATAGTCCAGGAGGCATCTGCCATGTACAGGTTCTCCCTTGCAAGCACAATACTGTCATTTTGCATATACCTAAAGGAAAGAGATATATGAAGAAAGGAATTGTGCTCTTCCCTTTGTCTTTTTCGTTTTCATTTGATATCCATGTAGAGAGAGGCATGTAGTCCTAGAGTGAGTGAGAGAGAGAGAGAGTTTAGAATGATTAATAGCTAAAATTAATAGTTTATTAAATTATGCTTGAAACTGGATTCTAACCTACTCAAGTTTCGTAGCTTACCTTGTGTCTGCTTCTGAAATCTGAACATGAGAGCTGCCTTTATTTTGGACAACAATGGGCTGTAGTAATCTTGCAGCTATTGTACTTGCTTCTTGCTCTGTTTGTATTGGTCTTGGAGAAAGATGGATGTGATGTTAGTGCATTTTCCATGTATTAGTTCATGTTATTTAAGTTTACATAGGTAACCTACGCAGTGGTAAGTATAGCTCCCAGTCTTGGGCAGGTTTGCTTCTGCTATTTACACGGATGGTGCTAGGCGCCTTTAATTTCCATATATTAGCTTATTTTATCTAGGTTGGCGAAAGTAGTCCATGACTGCGTGTGTGTGTGTGTGTGATATCTGTGTATGATCTCCTCCACCGGTCTGCTGCGTCATTCCCCATCTCTCATCTGTTTTAGATTATCTTGTGTTGTAACATGCTGGGACAGAAGAAATCCCTTAATTATGCTCCATGTTCATGATTTTCTCCACAGATTTGCATGCTGAAGCATTTGAGGTGATGGGATTAATTATGTGCTTTGAGTATCGACAATGAATGTAGATGAACCATCATTATATTTCTTGAAATTAAGCGTCATTTTCAGGGATTCTGATCAGAGTAGGTATGTGTGCATCTATTTGAGCTCCTCCATCTAATTATTTACTCACTAAATTAATCTGATCCATTCTCTGCATAAACTTTGTTTTTTTCCATCTGGTACATGGCTTGCTCAACTTGGGTTTCTTGATCTTTGAACAACGCTAGGGCAGAGGTGTCCCCCATAGCGATGAGGAGCAGCAGAGCGTCCTTCTGGTGTTCTCGTATTTTGTTGTCTCAGTAAATCTTGGTGAGTAACATGGTACCTACTGCTCCTGCTTCTCCATTTCTTGCTTGTTAGGTTGCAGTAAAGGAGAGCGTTGGTGCGTTGCTCGTGGGTCGCAAGATTGGTGTTCTTGGAAATGTTTGGCAAGAAATTCAGTTGTTGAGTAGTCCATTTCATCTCCCAGGGCACCTCACCTACACTACTCTGAATTTGTACTCTATTGCATTGGCCGCTATTGAGTGTTTGTCTGCTTGAAAGGATTTTAGAAAATCGAGAGACAAGGCTTGGTGTGTAGTTAAATTGTTATGACACGGCTTTTACTTATATATTTGTCTTCAAGTTATTTTTTTTTTCAGTTTGGTTTAATTTATGCTATTGCATTCCTAGCCATTTGAAATAGGCACTGTTGTTTCATTAACAATGAACATATGCAAAAATCCATCTGATATATTCATTATTAGTAAATGAATTTGGAAATAAGCATTTAGATAATAAACATGAGGGGCATCCCATGAAAAAGAGATGGTAAAAAGGTCAGGTCAGGCCGTGCAATGTCATGTTTCTAGGAGCGGAATTTTGAAGTTGGAATGACATGTATTCAAGAACAGAGGAATGCCATGTATTATGATGTGCTTTATACTTTGATATGTTTGCTCATTTTTAATATTCTGAGTCCCTTTCAAGTATAGACTTCTGAAATATTGCAAAGGTAATAGTTTCTTGATATTCAGGTAGCTTGTTTGCGAATGTTTCCTTTGCTGCCTGTGACCTATAAATCACTGATCTTTTTATTATTTCCTATCTGATGATGTTAGCACTTTCTTCACACTCTTCCTCATTACCCTTATTATCAATATTTATTGTATTATGATTTTTTTTTGGTCCTATCGTTTATAAATTGCGATTTCTATGCTTGCGAATTTTTTTTTAATATTGCACTTTTTTTCAGTTTTTTCAGAAGTAGTATGATTAGTTTAGCAATTACGAAACTAGAGCACCGTTTTATCCGGCGGATGCGATTAGTACTTGTTGTATCCGGCGGATACGATTTGGTGGAATCGAGGCATGCGGACGCGCGGGCGACGAGGCACCGCATGCTGTCGTACCCGGCGGATGCGACAAGGCCAGTGCACAGGGATCCCCACATATGATGCAAAATATGCTAGCTATTAGCTGTTTTTAAACTTCAAATATTTGTTATTCACAAACCGTATATCTAAACAGGTTAGAAACTTTCACAGGTTGAATATTACAATGAATAAGATTTTGTGAAATTTTTTCAATTTTTTCTGACAAGTTTAAATTTCACACCCGTATTACTCGAACAAAATTTAAACTTGTCAGAAAAAATTGAAAAAATTCCAAAAAATCGTATTCATTGTAATATCCAATCTGTGAAAGTTTCAGCCTGTTTGGATATACAGTTTGTGAATAACAAATATTTGAAGTTTAGAAATAGCTAATAGCTAACACATTTTTTTAATATGGGATCACCACACATGCATGCATAAAAGTTGATATAAAATGTGTTAGCTATTAGCTATTTCTGAACTTCAAATATTTGTTATTCACAAACTGTATATCCAAACAGGCTGAAACTTTCACAGATTGGATATTAAAATGAATACGATTTTTTGGAATTTTTTCAATTTTTTCTGACAAGTTTAAATTTTGTTCGAGTAATACGGGTGTGAAATTTAAACTTGTCAGAAAAAATTGAAAAAATTTCACAAAATCTTATTCATTGTAATATTCAACCTGTGAAAGTTTCAACATGTTTAGATATACGGTTTGTGAATAACAAATATTTGAAGTTTAAAAACAGCTAATAGCTAGCATATTTTGCATCATATGTGGGGATCCTGTCGCACTGGCCTTGTCGCATCCGCCGGGTACGACAGCAGGCGGTGCCTCGTCGCCCGCGAGTCCGCATGCCTCGATTTCACCAAATCGTATCCGCCGGATACAACAAGTACTAATCGCATCCGCCGGATAAAACGGTGCTCTAGTTTCGTAATTGCTAAACTAATCATACTAAAGTGCAATATTAAAAAAAAATTCGCTGCTTGGGCGAGCAAGCGGCAAGCGGCAAGCCGCGCTAGTACAAAACGCAGGTAGGTAACCACTAAGGCCGACAAGTCCTTGTGCTCACATTAGAGCGAAAACTTTATTATAAGAAACTTACCTGCATACAAACAATTACAACACGTTCCAGCTGGAACTTGGCAAGATGGTACAGACGTCAGTAGCTTTACATCGACCGCCATCAATTGTGTAATTCGTCTCAAACGTCAGTAGCTTTACATACAGACAAGAACTTCAAATAAGAGCGAATTTATTTGATATCTCAAGGGGTTGCGTCTTTTCATTTTTCATTCGAAGTTCATGCAAAATTTCCAGAATGTGTCTATGGAACATAAGCACCAATGCTCTCAGTTTTTCAAAAACATATTTCTTGGATTCAAAAATATCTGAAATTAAATATGCACAGACATTTATATATTTCAAAGTCACGGTAGAAATTTTAGAGCAAATATGTTGTATTTTGAGCTATACAAAAAGGAAAAAAATTGAAAAAAGGCCCTGCCAAAATGAACAAAGAGTCGCAGCAGCACACACCGAGACCACCGTCATTGACAACACCTAGACTGGTTCTCCAACATCGACGCCTTCAGGAAGGGAACAATGCACAAGCGTATTCCAGATCTTCTCTCTAAAATTTATGTCCAAATATTCCAGATCAACTGTGATAAATAGACGGTACTGATAAATAGACGGTACCGCCTCACCAAGTTCCAGATGAGCTGCGTTGTTTGTATGCTGCAAATTCCGTATAAATGTGTTTGCTCTGTACTTTACGCACAACATTTCTTAGAATAACGTTTGCGCTCAAATATGAACACAAAGATCTGTTGGCCTCAGTGGTTGCATACCTACTTACCTGATATCCCGTCGGAGATCGTGGGTTCGAACCTCAGCTGCGCATTCGATTTTGTATGTTATACTTCCCTCGTCCTGACAGGCGGGACCCACATTGATTAGCATATATTAAGGTCACATGTGCCAAAAAATAATATGTAAGGGCGTTTTTGCAAGATAACCACCGCCACGTGTCGGTACCTGAGGTATTTGGGACGAATTTTGCACATTGTAGCAAGTTTTGGGATCACTTGACCCCATTTTACAAGTATTGGGACTAATTTGCACATCTTAAACAACTATTGGGACTTGTAGTGTATTTAGCTCATGAATTTTCTCCAAAAAAAAGTACAGTATAAACAAACGACTTATCTCGTTCGACGGTTTTTGATAAAGATTGCCCAGTGCAAAGAAGTCATGCAAAGCATACGTGCAGCAACCCGCGGTCAGCCGTTTCTGCGACCCGTTCAACCGGATGGCCCACGTGACAGCCGCGCCTACCCTCCTCAATAAGACAAAAATCTGATCACCCCGCTTTCCACGGAATTCCCAACCCGCACCTTACTGGCTCAAACGGGGTAATCACACCTCACTGACACCGGACCCTACTGCGGTGCCAATATCGGTGGGACACGGTTGTCATTCAGAGATTCCGTGGGTTTCCAGGTGAGGACAGGTGGATTTGCGGCCCAATGGCCGGCCACGGCGCTCGGCCCCACCCGCAGAGAGAAACCCCTCCCGCGATGGCGCCAGCGTGTCGCTAGGGAAGCGAGGCTGGGCCGTCGGATCCGGGTATAAATAGCCACGCGCACCCCAGCCGTGCCTATTCCTGTACTCGCCTCGCCGACCATCTCCCCCTTTGGCTTGGTTCCATTCCACCACCAGGACGGCGGGACGCGCGAGGCGGAGGCGGAAGGAACCGGAGCGCGCTCGCGGCCTCTCGCTCTAGGGTTCGTCTTCTCGCCCTCTCCCTCGATTCCGCCCGAATCAGCCCTAGCGCGCGCGCTGACCCGGGTCCGAATGCAGGAGGACGCCCCCCCGGAGATCGCGGCGAGGCGGCGGAGATGACGACGGCGCCGCGCGGCGGCGGGGACGAGCCGCCGTCGTCGGCGGCGGCGAACGACCCCGCCACGCCCACGTCGGCGCACGTGTCGGGGCTGAACCGGCGCGGGTCGAGGGGCGCCGCCATGGCCACCTTCTCCATGGAGGTCTTCGACAACGAGGTGGTGCCCTCCACGCTCAACAGCATCGCCCCCATCCTGCGCGTCGCCGCCGAGATCGAGCACGAGCGGCCCCGCGTCGCCTACCTCTGTAAGTCCAACCACGATAACCCCGTTTCCCCCTACGTGTCCATTTTGCGCGATTTTGGGTGGTACAGCTTGCCGCATTTGGTCGGTGTCACGAACGAAAACAGGCAACTCGTTATGATTTGATTTGCTTCGCGTCTGATGAGGAATCGCACAGCCTGTGTAGCGCGTGTATTTGGGATTTTTTTTTTCCGAAATTTCGGGCTGAGATTTCTCCTCCGCCGCGTGCGTCGGTTTGGCTGGGCTGCTTAATTTGGTTCCTATTATTACGAGTTTAATGGGGGCATGTCCGAGATTTCGCCGCGTATGTTGGTTTCGCTACGTTAGCTGCCTGGATTCCCAGATTTGGTAGGTTTTTCCTCGTTTGCGAAGCTGATTATGGAAACACCTTTGCTAGCTTCTCTCCTGTGGCTGTATGATGTATGAAGCACTCCTGAGGTTGATATACCAGAATATATTTAGTTGATGCATGCCGTTTCCAACATCGATTGCGTTGCTTGTTCTCGAATTAATTCTCTGTTTGTTATACGTACGTGCTGGTTTTGTTTGAATTATATTAGGTTGCTTTGCTCCACCGGTTTGCTTCGAGAGTTGGAATAGCGTGTATCACGTAGATCGAGTGAGTCTTCTTCAGTTTCTCTACGTGAGATTTATTCGCGTATGTTCTGTATATACATGCTGCGTTAGATTTTAGTTTCTTCTTGTTTCCGGTAGCTGATTTTGTGTCAGGATCGCTTCTGTATGCTTGAAGTATTGGTACCAAATTACTCTCGTTTTTAGGAGTGCAGAGCCGCAGATTTGATTCAGTTCATGGCGTTTCTGTTATTATATCCCGCTCGTTTTGTTTGATTGATAGTTCGTTTTGTTGTTTCAATCATGTCAGAACTCAGAATACCATGTAACATCAATATATTCTTCGGTTTCTAGCCCTTTGCTCTCACGACTCTGGATGATCTGTTTCTTTGTGAACTAGGTCGGTTCTATGCATTTGAGAAGGCGCACCGGCTGGATCAGAACTCGGTTGGTCGTGGCGTCCGGCAGTTCAAAACGGCCTTGCTGCAACGCTTAGAGAAGGTGAGAGACATCACTCTCTATCTCTTTTCATCCATAGTTTCTGCATGATCTAGCTGGCTTTGCGTGCAGGAGGGTTTCTTTTGTTAGTTTGATACATTTCAATTTGCGCATGTTCTTCTTGCTGGTTTTGACTAGCCTCTGACTCAGGGTACTGTATCTGGGCTTCATTGCTTATTGGTTATGTTATGCGAATTGGTGAATTGTTTCTACTCTCTTAGCTTTGAATGCTTACAGCATATACAGGTATATAGTCGTTTGTTTGGTTGATAAGAATGGCGGAGTTAAAAACATGATGGAAGCTAATGTAAAGATTACGTTAGTTTAACTTGTCAATGTAGGACTGGTCCAAGTTAGGTTGTCCAAATACTCAGATAAACCAAAGGGAAATAGGAAAAATGCAGTTTAATCCAGGAAATGTCCTCCTACTTTCCATTTTGTGTTGTACTACTATATATGTATTACACGATCTTTAACATGAAAAGTATGGTCACTGGACGTTAGTTCAATACAAATTTGTTTCATGATAAGCTTTACTAGCTCCATTCTAGAAGAAATGATGCCGAAAGCCTGTAGTTAAAGCTATGTATCTTTGATCACCAGTTGATAACAAACTATTAGATTTTTTGATATAAATTGAAACATTAGGTTTGTAATGCAAAATAGTCTCAAGATATTTACATGTTGCTCATTGAATAATATTTAAAATTAAAATGTTACATATGTTGGAACAAACAACAAAGCAAGTATTTATTAGCTTTCTAAAAAGGCTTGCATTTCGGAATGGAGGTGTATTTGCTTAGTGATAAGTTAATAACTAATGAGAGTCAATATGGATATTTTATTGTGATTTACTTAATTTGATGACAGTGTTGGAGTTGTGATCAGCCAATCAAAACAGCAAGCTGACTAAATCCTGCCTGGTAGATAAAACATTGTTCCAGTAATAGAATGTTGCGCTTCATTCTATATTTCTATAACTTCTATTTTTTTTGGTTGTTTAGTCACAACTAAACCTCAAGTGCATCTAACAATTTTCCGTGTATATGTCGGGAAGGTGGATGGGTTGAAGTGATTTAAGATTATACCATCTCAATTAATCAGGTTCATGAATTTTTTGTTGTTGTTAGAGATATTAACCACACTCAATATTTACTCGTCTTTTCTAAATGAACCCAGTTCAATTTTACCAACTTGTTTCTTGCTTGAAATGGCCAGAAAATGTAGAAACAGGGAGAGGGACCGGGGATAGGGTTCTTTTTTAACAGTATATTGCAGAGCCTACTTTTTTTTGCATAACCTATTGTTGAACCCAAAGATCTTTTAATAATACCGCTTTCGCTCTTGCCAAATCCAACAGGACAACAGTCCCAGTCTCGCAAAGCGATTGAAGAAGAGTGACGCCCGCGAAATTGAGAGTTTTTATCAACAATATTATGAGAACTATGTCCGTGCCCTTGACAAAGGGGAACAAGCTGACAGGTAATTCCCAGTCCCTAACATATACTGCAGTCTCATATAATCCCAACCCTCGTCCTCACAAATCCAGTCTCATTGCCATCGCCTGTAGGGCTCAACTTGGGAAGGCCTACCAGACAGCCGGAGTCCTCTTCGAGGTGCTCTGTGCAGTCAACAAGAACGAGAAGGTTGAAGAAGTCAACCCGGAGGTTTGTGCTCACTCCTGTCTCTACTGTACTGGTCATTGTTCTCTCTCAGTTAAAATCTAGGTTCCCTCTAATACAATGAGTTTCTCTACATTTCCTCTGCACAGATTAGGCGCCTGCACCAAGATGTACAAGAAAAAAAAGACATCTATGCACCATTCAATATTCTGCCCCTCGATGCTGCCAGTGCATCCCAGTCCATCATGCAGCTGGAGGAGGTATGTGCGACTCACAACAATGTAACATGTTTCCTCAAAAACGAACAATTGCATCATGTACTGGTTCAGTGAAAGAAACTGACATGGTCATCGAATGTAACTTTAACAGATCAAAGCATCAGTCAAAGCGCTGCGGAATACAAGGGGCTTGACCTGGCCTTCTGCATTTGAGCCAGAAAGGCAGAAGGGGGGTGAGCTTGATTTGCTTGATTGGTTGAGAGCTATGTTTGGCTTTCAGGTCTGCTAGCCACTCTGGGCAAACCAATTTCATTTTACCATTCTATTACTAAGCTAACACCAGTGTGTCTTCTTGTGTGCAGCGGGACAGTGTTCGGAATCAAAGGGAGCATTTGATTCTCCTCCTTGCAAATGTGCACATTAGGCTTGAGCCAAAGCCTGATCCGCTCAAGGCATGTTCCTCTATCGATATTTACTTTGACAGCTTGACTCTATGGATTTAAACGTGATAAGCACAAGATCAATGGGTATTGCAAATATCAGAAAAATGGTGGTAACCTTTGAAAAGAACAGGATATTTGCTTCAATTTATATTGATTTACAAAAAAATTAAGTATTTTTAATTGATTAATATCTAATTAATTCCGTTCAGTTCTATGATGTGATTGTTGGTGTAGTTTGCCCATCACATACAGATGCAGTTTAATTTTCTCTTGACATTTCTTTTGACTTCCATATTCTTGACATTAGAATTTGTTGCGCTTTTGGTGAAACCACTTGCTAAAATGCCAGCTGACTTTATTGCGTTCCATCACACGATGAAGATTATTACCATGAAATTTGATTGATTAAATCTTTCTGTATCCATTCCTCTGAACCAAGTGCTTGGCTAAATAATAATAATGACACCCTCCATTTACCATGCTTTCCTTTTCTAGTTTTTGTCCATCGATGCTTGTTGACTGACCGCAGCCGTTCTTTCACTCATGAAACAGCTTGACGATCGAGCTGTTGATGTAGTGATGAATAAGTTATTCAACAACTACAAGAAGTGGTGCAAATTTTTGTCACGAAAGCATAGTTTGAGGTATGTAATTCCTTGCATTATTCTTCTTTATGTACTATCTATGCTGATAATTTTGCAACTGCAGAAATCCTCCGGGTGCGCAACCACTGGAAATTCAGCAGAGAAGGATTTTGTACCTAGGTCTATATCTTCTCATCTGGGGTGAAGCATCAAATATCCGGTTTATGCCAGAGTGTCTTTGCTACATTTTTCACAATGTAATTTGAACGTCTCAATTTTCGTATCAAGTACCAGAGCTCGTTGCAAGAATATATATTTGAATGATATCTTTCATTGTGTCCAGATGGCATATGAGTTGCATGGGTTGCTGGCTGGAAACGTTAGTATTGTGACAGGTGAAAATATCAGGCCATCTTATGGTGGAGATGAGGAGGCATTCTTAAAAAAAGTGGTAACACCTATCTACCGTGTCATCAGAAAGGTAGATTGATAAACCACCAATATATGAAATCCCAAATTAGTTCGTCCTACATATAATTGTGGTGGTTTTGTAGGAGGCAGGAAAAAGCCAACATGGGAAAACACCACATTCGGCCTGGTGCAATTATGATGATCTAAATGAATACTTCTGGTCTGTTTACAGCCTTATTTCCTGGTTACATACTGTGACAGCCTTTTCAGATTTCTCTAAGAAATCCAACTCTGTGTTGCAGGACCTCTGATTGTTTCTCACTGGGATGGCCAATGCGCGATGATGGTGATTTTTTCAAATCTGTGCATGATTCAAGGCGTGTAACAGTGGTACAAATTGGCATTACTCTGTCAATATCTCTTATCAAATAATTTGATTAGGAAGAGAACATTGACAAAACTACATATAGGGTGGAAGCTCATCGCCAAAGGGTTCTAGTAAAAGCACAGGGAAGACAAATTTTGTAGAGACAAGGTCTTTTTGGCACATCTTCCGTAGTTTCGACCGAATGTGGACCTTCTATCTATTGGCTTTACAGGTACTGGGCTTAAATTATAGATAAACTTTTTCTCTGAACTATGTTTAACACTCTGGATGTGAATCTTATAACTATTTAACCAAACAGGCAATGTTGATTTTTGCTTGGACTGATTATCCAGTGACTGAAATCTTCCGGAAGGACCTCTTATATTCTCTGTCAAGCATATTTGTCACCGCAGCATTTCTACAGTTCCTTCAAAGTATGTTTCATAATTCATATCATAATTTTTATCTGCATGGCACTTCTTCTGAAGCATGTACTCTAGTTTTTTTTCGTTTTCTTTTGTGAGAACATACAATTTTAGTATGGCAGGTGATAAATATTGGCATAATTTTTTTCTCTGAATCGCAATACCATTCATGTAAAATTTGCTTTAGGATCTCTTCTCATATGTATTGAACTAGTGCTGCTATATGGAGCACTCACATTCTTGAGATTCTCTCCAGTCTGAAATTATTGTGGTTCTTTTGAATCTTTTGGTGCAATAACAAATTCATTGCCCAAAATGGAACTGATTTGTTTTTTTAATTGGTGGCAGGTATGTTAGACTTTATTCTGAACTTCCCCGGTCACATCCGATGCAAGTTTATTGATGTTGTGAGAAATATTCTGAAGATAATTGTTAGTGCCGCATGGGCTGTGATTCTTCCATTTTTCTACATCAGCACTGCACCAAAAGCCAATTTACATCTGGGATTTCTGGACAATTTGTTTGTTTATGTGAAAGGAGTGCCACCATTATATATACTGGCTGTGACCATTTACCTGATACCTAATATCATTAGTGCAGTGCTCTTCCTTTTTCCTATGTTCCGAAGGTGGATAGAAAGCTCGGATTGGCACATAGTTAGACTACTACTGTGGTGGTCTCAGGTATTCAACTCAATCCATTTTATGTTCTGTTATTGAGAAAATTACTTCTGTAGCTTATGATTTTTATAAAAATTCATTTCGAAATGTGTTATGTGAGGTAACTTTTACTTAAGGTAATGCATGATAAGATGGAAATGAAAATTCTGAAATGAATTTGATATCAGCATGTCATGCCTTCTTCCCATCACGGGTTTTTAATAATTTGTAAACATCATGGAAAAAATATTTATCAATCAAGGATCAACTTGAATAGTCTAAATCTCCATCTTTGATTGCAGACTGTTAGCTCAATTCGGCGCAGATCGGTTTACATTCTAATCACTCGTTAGTTGTCTTCATATCCTAGTGTTTCAGTTTTTTTTAAGCTGAAAATGTGTTTCCATGTTACAGTTTATTATTTGACATAGAATCCTAGTGGATTGAGAAACTATTGATAAAATATAATTTGTTACTCTTGGAGAAGAGAAACTATTGACATAGAATCCAATGACTTCTGATGTCAGGGCACACATTATCCTATCATTTTATCTTCAGTTCGAAAATAGCACAGTATGGATAGTTGGATAGTTCTTTAATGTTTAAAGATCTCTACCAGTATGGATTCAATTGAACAGTATTTTGCATTGTTAGAGCTACTATATAGCTAATTAAGGATAATATGCACATCTGCTATCCAAGTAATGAAATGACATTACAGGGGAAGGGACCAAATGTAGTGTAGGCAATACCTAGATAAATTTGGGTCAAAAGGCTCTGCACATTATTTATTTTTCTATATTTTGTGCTTGCGCCATGGCTTGCTACATTATACTAATGGCATGCCATTTATTATCCTTTTCTCATTGTTCTTGCTCTACACACTAATTGCATTAATAAATTGCAGAAACGAATTTACGTTGGCCGTGGAATGCATGAAAGCCAAGCTGCACTTTTTAAGTAAGTTACTGTGTACTACTCCCTCAGTCCCATAATATAAGATGTTATTACAACCAATAATAATATTATGGGACAGAGGGAGTACTTCTTTTGTAGAGCTTTGTTCTGCGGAAAAACTCATTATCTTCTGTTCAAATGAAAAGGTATACATTATTTTGGATTTTTCTGCTATGCTCGAAGCTTTCGTTCAGTTACTTTGTCCAGGTAAGTTCTAAGTTTAGATATTTTGCAAACATTCTTTGACGAGATGGATCTGAAATTTAGTTTAATGTTGCAGATACAACCACTTATAAAGCCGACCAAGGATATAATGAGTGTTCATAATGTTCGTTATGAGTGGCATGAATTCTTTCCAAATGGTAATTCCTGTGCTTTTGTGGTGCTATCTTTATTGTGGATCTCTTTTTACTGAAAAATTGTTGCCTTTTCAGCATCATATAATATCGGTGCCATCTTATCACTCTGGGCCCCTGTTCTGCTGGTATGTGCTTATCCAGCTTGCTATTGCTGCGCCTATCCAGTTTACATATAAAATTAGCTTCATTCTTTCCATCTGTTTTGAAATATTATGCTAAATCTTGATTTCTCAATTGCAATGCCTTCTTTATAGGTCTATTTGATGGATACCCAGATATGGTACGCCATCTTCTCTACAATATCTGGCGGTATGTCTGGGGCTCTTGGACGACTTGGGGAGGTAATAATAAATCTGAACTATTTTCTCTAATCTGTTGCTTTTTTAGGGTTCAGAACTTAATTACCATAAGTTTCACAGTATGACTTATACAGATCCAGGGGACTGAAGCGAATCTGTTGAGGTTTCAGTCAATTGCATAAACCAAATACCATAACTTTATAAACATACGACAGACTATACGCAACCCAAGACAGTTGTATTCAGAATTCTTTGTATGAGAAGGCTTATCGAAGTATAATTGGAAATTATTATTTTGTTTTTTACAGCCTGAGAATTCAGAATAAATTACATCACATTATTATAAAACTAAGTATAAGTAAGTGGTTAATTGTGATTCACAAGGAAAATGGGGTATCCATTTTCTAGGAGGATTCTCTGGGCGTCGCACTTCAGTCGTCTTTCTGTAATGCTCATTTGCTCAAGGGCTTAGTTGCCATATGTCATTCATGAAATGAAGCAAAAAAGTATTATGGGTGGCTTGGTGCACGTACTATTGGTTATTCTTCTCTTTAACTGTCGACATTATTGAACTGACCCGCCCTTTTTTCTACGTTCCATTGCCCTTCTGTAACGTGTGACTTTTTTAAAGCTGAGCTTTGTACTGGTCTAGTTTCTGACCCACTCTATGTAACAGATCCGGACTTTAGGAATGCTGAGATCACGATTTCACTCTTTACCTGGAGCCTTCAATACATTTTTGGTGCCATCAGATAAAAGCAGAAACAGACGCTTTTCACTCTCAAAGCGCTTCGCTGAGGTACAAAATGATAGTAGTAAAAGCTATTGTCACGATTTCACTTATAAACTCCTGTGAAGTCATAATATAATGAAGAATTTAATGTACAGGTTTCCCCCAACAAGAGAACTGAAGCTGCAAAGTTTGCTCAACTGTGGAATGAAGTAATTTGCTCTTTCCGGGAAGAAGATTTTATAAGTGACAAGTGAGGCCCTTAGACCATGTTTATCTATAGAATATTATCATTGCAGTGTGGCCAATGGACTTTTTTTATGCAGGGAGATGGACCTATTGGTGGTTCCATACACGTCAGACCCAGGCTTAAAATTGATGCAGTGGCCATTGTTCTTGCTTGCTAGCAAGGTTTGACAAAACAAAAATAATGCCCACTCTACTATTTTAGTACATTTTTTGTCTCTTACTGGAAATTATATTTCTTTGGAAATTTGCAGATACCTATAGCGTTAGACATGGCAGCACAATTTAGACCGAGAGACAGTGATTTATGGAAGCGCATATGTGCAGACGAGTATATGAAATGTGCTGTAATTGAATGCTATGAGTCATTCAAACTTGTTCTCAATTTAGTAGTGGTTGGAGAAAATGAAAAAAGGTATCGTCTAAACTTTGACTATTCACACTGCTTCATGTATCTCTACATGCATTGATGTTGTATGTGTAGCTATTAGGTATGCAGTTCAATGCTAACACTCGATGATATAAGTACTAACATCGGGAACAGACAGTGCTTACTATTGTTCTTCAAATTCTGTTAATAGATAGTTAATGTACTCCCTCCGACCCATATTACCTTTCGCAAATACGGATGTATCTAGCACTAAAACGTGTCTACATACATCCATATTTGTGAAAGGTAATATGGGTCGGAGGGAGTACCTCTATTGATGAATACTAGCGACTTTTGTACAAGACAGGTAATCTAGGATTTTTTTTTGTTCCAGTGTGATCAAAACATCCTTGATAACAACTCTTCCAGTTGAACTTACATTGGGGAACACGTGGTAGCAAGTATTTCTGAACAAATAAAGTGCTAACATATGGCCTATGGCCAACTATTTGGAATACTTTGAACATTCAATATTTCTGTTCTTGCTAATGGCGCCAAAATCAATATGAGCATACCAGTTTTATAATACTATGAAATCTATAACCAGATATGATAATGGGGGTGCAAGTCCATGACTTTTACCAAGAATCTATACAAGGGCAGTTGCGTATGGCTGCACATAATCAGTTTTAAATTTAAGTAACATTAAGTTCCAAATTTAACTTGGAAGGACTACTAAACTACCACAATTGTTGCAGTATACATGGAAGGGAAACCATGAATGGTTGTAACTTCTAACCGTCAATCCTTTCCTCAATCAATAGATTCTGCCCTCTGCCCAAAGCAAACCGGAAACAAGTATCGATATGCCTGTACAATCAGACCAATTGACTTGGCATACGCCTCTTCTCCACAGGCATGCTTTCTTAGTATCTAGTGGGCTTTGCCTGTCTTTCGTGGGGAATGTATTGTTCTAGTCAAACCATGCCCTAAATCATTATTCCTTTCGTCTGCTAGTTGAGAATGGGATTTTGGATGGCGATTTCCTTTATTTGATGACTGGAATGTGCCATAGGATTGCACATCTCGGCCTAAGGTCTGCTACTCCCTGTTCCCAAAGTCTAGGTGGTTCCATTTTCTTTGGAATCGATGTTTGGGAAGCGCATAACAGTACATGTATGCTTTAGCGAACTCTGCTAAATAGGCAGCCTTAATACTACTTAAGTCATATTTGCATCCATCTTCGTGTTATTTGGCTGTCTTTGACTACATTGCAATTTATCATATGTACCTTACAATGCATGCTTGCTGCTATTTTTATATTCTCCTAACATGTGTGTTTGTTAACTTCAATAGGATTATTGGCATTATAATCAAGGAAATTGAAGCTAACATTGCCAAGAATACATTCCTTGCGAATTTTAGGATGAGCGCACTGCCAGACCTTTGCAAGAAGTTTGTGGAGCTTGTATCCACATTGGTAAGCAGTGTTACTACTTCTACTGAACTCTAATCCTATTTGAGGATTGCATTGCTTGAAAAAAAGTTTAGACCAGTAACAACTGCCAATTATTGCTAATATTATGTTGGTCACATCTGCAGAAAGAAAGAGATGCCTCAAAATTTGATAATGTAGTATTGATGCTTCAAGATATGCTAGAAGTGGTCACGAGAGATATGATGGTCAATGAGATCAAGTAAAACCTTTTGCACCAATGATCATCGTATATGTGCTTCTTCACAGAAACTGGTGGCCATCCTTTTTACCTTGTGCCATTTACAGAGAGCTAGCTGAATTTGGTCATGGGAACAAGGACTTGGTACCAAGAAGACAGCTCTTTGCGGGCACTGGCACAAAGCCTGCAATTGTTTTCCCTCCACCAATTTCTGCACAATGGGAAGAACAGGTAATAAGAGCAGATTCTTATTTGGCTATTATTACTGAGAAGATACACTAACTTCACTTGTTTTCAGATTAAGCGCTTATACCTTCTTTTGACTGTGAAAGAATCGGCAATGGACGTGCCAACAAATCTTGAAGCCCGCCGGAGAATATCATTTTTCACCAACTCACTATTCATGGACATGCCACGCGCACCTAGAGTACGCAAAATGCTCTCTTTCAGGTTCGTCTCATATATAAACTTGTCAGCATATTGTGGTCTTGCTCTATTTTTCTAAATATACTGCAGCACTGAAAATCATTTTTTTCCCGAAAAGGAGCACTGAAAATCATAATGTCTCTAAACTGAATCAGCTGGACTCACTGGGAGTGTGATGGTCAGGGACTATTATTTAATGTTGCATATCTGCTTGTCAAGAAATATTTTTGGTTGAATCCTGATTTGTCACTAACTCTGATCAATGTCCCTTTAAATAACAGAAATCATAAATTCTGATAAATTTATTATAAATATTGTGGGCATAGAATTATGAATGTTCACTAGTCAGGAAAGAGGAAAAGCATCATTAAAACCATGAGAACTTTATCACGAGTGTTGCGATTTTTTAAACTGAAATTGTTGCTGTCTAATGAATTCTTATTTCGTTTTTATAATACTGCCTTCCTCCATATTTACATGGCATCCTTGTTTTGCATGCTCTAACTTTGACTATATTTGACCAATAATATATGAGAATTATTTCTTAAAAATTATTCCATGAGGAACTTTTTTCATTTACGAATTTAACACGATAATTTCTATAAGGGCTCGTTTGGCACCCATCATTTCATTTCATTTGGTAGAAATGAAATGAAATGACATCATGATATCATTTCATTTTGAAAAATCCACAGAAATGACAGGGTACCCAATAGGTATTGAGGTTAGTCATGAGATGAAAAACCATGGAATTCGAAATGAATTCCATAACCAATTCCGTGGCAGCCAAACAAGTAATTGTTAGAATCATAAATGAATTCTTAAATTCCAGTCCCAAATGATGGGAGCCAAACGAGCCCTAACACATAACCTATTTTGGGTCAAAATGATGGCAAAGTTGAACCTCGGAATATGTGTGGGCCATGTAAGTGTGGATGGAGGGAGAATATTGTTTAGAAGTTTGTGTTTGCGTGGATGGAGGGAGAATATTGTTTAGAAGTGTGTGTTTGTTATCAGTGTTATTTTGATTACATTTAATCCGCAATATCTACCAACTTCTCGCTGTCATTTGGTGTATCTTTTAGGCTATAGACACATGGAAGTTTGAGTGACCTGATGGCACTAGTGGTACTGGGTTGCTTCTGGAACTTTCTATGAGTCTGTCGCTCTCGCTGTCTCGGCAAGCTTTGCATAACAATAAAAGTCCTTCTGTTCTGGGAAACTGATTTTGTAGAAGTGCTGAACTTCCAGAATGACTGCCACTCTCTACTCTTGCTACTTGCACATCTGTTTCCAGCTTATGGAAAATGCACAGCTTTCCAAAATAAACGGTGTTTTAAAATTCAAGATGCAGCCTGTAGGATAGAAATTTTCTGTACCAGCCATGGTGAAGCACACGTCATAATCAAAATGACAATGGCATCACCAGAATTTCACAGCAACAAATATCTGACAAAGCTACTATAAATATGGTCTGCCATCATAAGATATTCAGCAAAAAAGATTATGCTCTAGATGATTCTGTATTACCCTTTGTTCTTTGCAGTGTAATGACGCCATACTACAGTGAGGAAACTGTATATTCGAGAAATGATCTTGATCTGGAGAATGAGGATGGTGTATCAATTATATTCTACCTCCAGAAGATCTTTCCAGGTTCCTTTCCTGTTGGATGTGCTTTTGATGCTTACAGTTCATTACGAATTTGATCACCAAGTTTCTGTCTTATATTCTTCATAATTTTTGTATAGATGAATGGAATAATTTCATGGAAAGAATTAATTGCAAAAGAGAAAGTGAAGTTTGGGGAAATGAAGAAAATGTTCTTCAACTTCGCCATTGGGCTTCTCTTAGAGGGCAAACACTCTGTCGGACAGGTAATTCGGCCAAACCCATCGACATTATCAGTTATGGATCATTTGGTTAATTCCATGTTACATGTCTTTCTTATTGTGAATAGTTAGAGGCATGATGTATTATAGGAAAGCACTGAAGCTTCAAGCATTCCTAGACATGGCTTCTGAATCTGGTAAGCTTCCTTTACTTCCAAGCAAGCATCTCTCTTTAGTACCTTTTTATAAATATTTGCTGATTTCATAATGTAGAATTTGAAATAAAAATTGGATGTATTTTGAGAGTGAGTGGATAGATTTTCTATGTAGGTATCAGCGAGAGAAAAGAACTAGGTCTACACATCATTACATTTTTTTCGAAGTTGGACCCACTTTTAATTGACACCTTCGAAGGGGTGTTATACTGAGGATGCTCTCAGCACCCCCAATTCTCGAAAAAAACAGTCAAATTGGGCTTAAACTCGAGTCATATATGGTCCTCTTATTAGGACTGTAGTACTCTTATTTGAAACTTATATGAACTGTACAACATTTTTTGACATTTTTTGTTTGCAGAGATACTAGAAGGCTATAAAGCTGTTGCAGATCCCGCAGACGAAGAGAAGAAAAGCCAAAGATCTCTGTCTTCTCAACTGGAAGCTATAGCAGATATGAAATTCACATATGTTGCAACATGTCAGATATATGGAAATCAGAAGCAGTCGGGTGATCGACATGCAACAGATATTCTGAACTTGATGGTGAAGTAAGTAATCTCGATGATATGTTCCGCAACATACTATATAACATCTGACCAATCACATGAGCAACATGTTCTCTTTTTGTAACTGTTTGAATCCTGCATGTCTCGTTTCCGCTAATGTTGAAGTTATCACATTTAATTGATACAATGGCATGTTCCTTGAGGGAAACTTGCTAGGCTTGCATGTTCTATTTAAAATGTTATTCCCTCTATGGAAAGTAATTTCAGTTCAAATCTGAGTCTACAGTTATCCTGGTCTCCGCGTTGCATACATTGATGAAGCTGAAGAGAGGGAGGGTGAGAAGGTGCAGAAGGTCTTCTATTCGGTGTTAGTAAAAGCTCTTGACAATCATGATCAGGTAATCAATTTTGTAAAATTGCAGAGTCGGAACTTTGTGGTTTTTGGGTCTCATTTAAATCTCAGTACTCAGCAGTTCTTATGTACTTCTTTGTCCTGTGAAGGAAATATACCGCATCAAATTGCCAGGACCAGCGAAATTAGGTGAAGGGAAACCTGAAAATCAAAATCATGCAATCATTTTTACCCGCGGTGAAGCTTTGCAAACGATCGATATGAACCAGGTGAACTTCATTAGTTACGATACCTCTTAGTACGTATGTTGCATTCGATATTTTGTACTTATCAATGGTGCTT
The DNA here is from genome assembly GCA_007115705.1 of Dactylis glomerata. Taxonomy (NCBI): domain Eukaryota; kingdom Viridiplantae; phylum Streptophyta; class Magnoliopsida; order Poales; family Poaceae; genus Dactylis; species Dactylis glomerata. The sequence continues at coordinate 412,311 of QXEO01000302.1, forward strand.
AGGACAATTATTTGGAGGAAGCTTTGAAAATGCGGAATTTATTGGAAGAATTCAATGAAAGCCATGGTGTTCGGCCTCCTACCATTCTTGGAGTACGTGAACACATATTCACCGGAAGGTGTGTTTGTAAGCTTTACATCATTTTTACTTAGTTTTCTTTGACAATTGCAAATCAGTGCCTAACAACTGACATTGTTGGATTGTAGTGTGTCATCTCTTGCATGGTTTATGTCAAACCAGGAAACCAGCTTCGTAACTATTGGACAGAGGGTTCTTGCCAATCCACTGAAGTAAGTCTGAATCACTTTGATATGTCCTCTTATCCTATTTGAATAAAGCGCAATCCACAATTTTCAGATGGAACATTGTCATTCATATGTTGCAAGATGAAGTTGGAAGTGCTGAGTATCTGTTGGAGCCTAAGTTAGTGTAGTAGTACTCTAGTAGAGTCATCCAGGGAGTGTTGAAGTCTGGGTTAGTATATTAGTACTGCCCTACTAGAGTCTAGATTATTCTTGTAAGTGAAGATGTAAGGCTAACTTGAGCTACATATATAAGAGGGTGTGGAGGTCCAGGGGACCAACACATCCCAGAAATTTTTCCCCAAAGACTATAGTATCTGTGGTGACTTATCTCCTAGCAAATAAAATAAAGCTCTGGATGAGCACTTCTGTTTTTTTCCACATGCACGTCTGTTGGAGATTAGATGCAGTAAGGTCATATATATAATAGAACAATCAAATGATGTTTCCTGAAACTAGCCTGCCATCAAAGCTTTTAATTTAAAGTGTGTAAATAGGGTCTAAGTGCTGTATATCTGACATCCTGTTTCCTGGAACTTACCTGGCATCAAAGATTTTCAAGCTACACAATGTCATCAATTTGAAGTATGTATTATGATCTGTTTATCTGACACATCCTGTTTTCTGGTCAGGGTACGTTTTCACTATGGGCATCCTGATGTATTTGATAGGATTTTCCACATTACAAGAGGTGGAATTAGCAAGGCTTCCTGTGGTATAAACTTAAGTGAAGACATTTTTGCTGGTATGTGCTTCTCCATCTATTATAACTGTTACCTGTGGATTTTGGGTAAAATTCTGATAGATAGGACTCTTGGATAACTGATTCACACATGGAGCTATATGGGCCTCCAACATGATACTCTAGATTTTATGCGGACACTAATGCTGCTCTTATCCAACACTCTAACTCACACTCAACATTACCAATTTGTGCTATTGGACACCACAGACTTAATATATTGTTTTCAGGTTTCAACTCAACTTTGAGGCGAGGAAATGTCACCCATCACGAGTACATTCAAGTTGGAAAAGGACGTGATGTTGGTCTGAACCAAATTTCACTCTTTGAGGCCAAAGTGGCATGTGGCAATGGAGAGCAAGTGCTTAGCCGAGATATCTACCGTTTGGGTCACCGCTTTGATTTCTTCCGAATGCTCTCCTGTTACTTCACAACTGTTGGATTTTATGTCAGCTCAATGGTACAAAACATTTGCATTCATCATTTATGTCTTGATTTGTCATCATGCATGTTTCTGATGTTCTTGTTTCATTGTTTTGCAGATGGTTGTCATAATAGTCTATGTTTTCTTGTATGGAAGACTTTATTTAGCATTAAGTGGACTTGAGTTTGCAATTATGAAGCAAGCACGAATGAGAGGTAACCGTGCTCTTCAGGCAGCTATGGGATCCCAATCAATTGTGCAGTTAGGTCTTTTGATGGCCTTACCTATGTTCATGGAGATTGGACTGGAAAGGGGGTTTAGAAGCGCCTTGGGGGATTTCATCATCATGCAGCTTCAGCTATGTGCAGTATTTTTTACTTTTTCCCTTGGGACAAAATCACATTATTTTGGCCACACGATCCTCCACGGTGGTGCAAAATATAAAGCAACTGGCAGAGGGTTTGTTGTTCGCCATGTAAAGTTTGCAGAAAATTATAGAATGTATAGCAGGAGTCATTTTGTGAAAGGACTTGAGCTCATGTTACTACTAGTAGTGTATGAGCTGTATGGTGATGTGGCTACAGATTCCATTGCCTATGTTCTGCTGACATCATCTATGTGGTTCTTAGTAATCACATGGCTGTTTGCTCCATTCCTCTTCAACCCATCAGGATTTGAATGGCAAAAGGTGGTGGATGATTGGGATGACTGGAACAAGTGGATAAGCAGCCGTGGCGGGATTGGTGTGCCGGCCAATAAGGCCTGGGAGTCCTGGTGGGAAGAGGAACAGGAACACCTGCAGTCAACAGGTCTAGTTGGCCGCATATGGGAAATCATACTATCTTTCCGATTCTTCATGTTTCAGTATGGTATCATGTACCATCTGAATATTTCCAATGGAAACAAAACTCTTTCGGTAAGTCGACCGCTTTACCTGAAATATTTTACAACTCTAGTCGAACTAAATGAGTTCACTGTGATTGTTATCACATAATCTTTGCTTGCAAGCACTGTTTGCTAATTTGATTTCATAACTGTCCCCCTCCTTATTTGATTTTGTGGTTTCAGGTTTATGGTCTGTCTTGGCTGGTCATTGTAGCAGTAGTGTTGGTCCTCAAGGTAAATTTCATTTGCTTGCCTTTGACGAAATCAATAAGTACATATTGTTTTGGCATATACTTCTAGTATCCATGCTTGTTATGCTGCTGATCAGGTGCCATTTCCTTAGGTGGTATCTATGGGAAGAAAGAAATTTAGTGCAGATTTCCAGCTTATGTTCCGGCTCCTCAAATTGTTCTTGTTCGTTGGATCTGTTGGAACACTGGCCATTCTTTTCACCCTTCTCCATCTTACAGTTGGTGACATATTCGCCAGCTTCCTTGCCTTTGCACCCACAGGATGGGCCATTCTGCAGGTACATCATCAGCTACCATAATTTCCCTTTTGTTTTGTTTTATCTCAGCTTATCATGACTCACGAGAGTATCAATTCAAAAGAAGAGAAAGAGAAGAGATTGTTTTGATAAAGAGAGAGAGAGAGAGAGAGAGAGAGAGAGAGAGAGAGAGAGAGAGAGGATTTTGGTCAAGTTAAAATGGCCAAATTTGTGGACTCTGATCGTTTCTGGAAAATACTGGACTTTGTTGGCCTACTTACAGTTTACTAGCTCCTGAACATATTTTCTGCTATAAAATGCTGTAAGATTGTCATGAGAAAATTTGACATCTTTAATCTGTTGGGCATCATTGGAACAGATATCGCAGGCAAGCAAGCCAGTGGTGAAGGCCTTTGGTTTGTGGGGATCGGTCAAGGCATTGTCGAGGGGGTACGAGTACCTAATGGGGATCGTCATCTTTGTTCCAGTCGCAGTGCTGGCATGGTTCCCGTTCGTCTCGGAGTTCCAAACGAGGTTGTTATTCAACCAGGCATTCTCCCGAGGCCTCCAAATCTCTCGCATCTTGGCTGGCGGAAAGAAGCAGAACTGAGGCAGAGTCTAGGAGGTGGCTTTCCATCAGATTAAGCACAGGATAGGAAGAGGCAGAAATTAGCTATAGGTTCCCTTAAGCTTGTACTTTGGTGTTGGGTAGTTGCACATGGGTGTTGTTCGAGGGGCATTATATGGCTGCTGACACGCTGACGATTTCACAAGTTTCTTAATCGTGTACACATAGTGTAGTTTTTCTTAGGCATTTCCCCATGTATATCTCATGCTGATACACTCTTACGTATGCTACTACATTTGTACCATGCTTGTACAGAGGAATGCCCCACAACATTTGCAACGAAACATTTCAGTCCTCTTAGATGCAAATATCAAACTGATTTCTGCTTGGGATGCCTTTAACTTTGAATTCATAGTATGCAAGGTCTACTATAATAGTATATGCAACATTGTCACTTCGACGGAGTTTTGCTTTCTGCTTCATACATAGACAAGGATATTTTTTTTCTTCGATAAAGTGCGCTTTATTACATAGACAAGGATAATGGCGGCAGGGACTAGATTTCAGTAGTTTGTGAATTATGCCTGGTAGGTATAACTGTGAATTATGCCTGGTAGGTATAACTTTAAATTACGTGAAGGATGATGTTGAGTTACGATTGTGAATCTGAGCTTGTTATCATTCGAGCTTTAAGAAGGCCACCGAACCAAAATCCGAATTCCCAAATGAGCTGAAGCAACATCGATTGCAATCGTAACATACTGGTAACAAATTACAACTTTCAGCTTGTCCCTTTCTGATGTCTAATGATCGCCCTTGCGCACGCTGCAATTAAGTAAACATGAGGTTATTGATGTCCACCTAAAGAAATCTTACCACAACGTGCATGATATCTTTAGGCAAATGAATCTCGTTTGTTAGTCCACCAACTATGGCTACATTTTAGCTTGCGCTATCATTTCAAACTGACTGTAACCTGCTGCGTCCTATAGTGTGCTAACATGTCATCCATCTATAGTAGAATATAATTTAAAAGGGTGGCAAGCTTGTCAGCAAACTCAAACCTTGAATATAATTGGCGAAAACACCCTCATTGTGTTGTTTGTGCCAGTTAGAAGTGTATGAGTGGATTGTTCTAGCCATTTTATCAGCTCGGACTTTTGATTGCATTGTCTAGTGCATGAAGCTTGACTTGGTATGCCCAGCGAGACTTTCACAATTTATCATAAAATTATTGTTGCCCCTTGGTGTCCATGTGTAGACCTCTTGAGCCATACCTCTGAGTCACCATTCTACAAGACCTCTTTAGCCTACCTTTGAGTCTTTGTTGACTTGTCTTCTCCGTCGCAGTGAGTGGGGTGTTAGAAGTGTATAAGTGGATTATATAATAGGCCCTTTACATCAGTTTGAACTTTGGATGTGTTGGCTAGTACATGAAGCTTGATAGTGCGTATCCAGTTATTATCTTTATTAGGACCTTTCGCAGCATTCTAGAAAAAGACGAATAGAAAAAGAACACAAAAATAGAGTGTCATGCCTAGAATTTGGAACCTACATGAATTTGCATCAAAGAGTCTTTGACATCATAGGAAAAAATAAATTTTAACATGAGGTATGAGTAATGGTTTTTTTTTGCGGAAGTCCTTAGTAAATTCTTAAGTACTTCAGTCCTACACATCAACCAGCACACATAGGAAAAACTCCTAAGTATCAAAATCCCCCAAAATTTCTATAAATTAAGGAGATCCTAACCCCTTCGCCCACCCAGCAAGAACACACGTTGTTATCATTCATTCCAGTCTCCTACGCCATGGGCGCCGACTCATACTTCTAGTTTATATATGACATGGTGTGTTTCTCCTATCTCTATGGGAGTGTCTAGTACCACTAGATGAAAATAATGAGTGATTGATTGCCTGCATTGGAAGTTTGGTTTGCATGGCACACAATTTAAATAAAATAAAGTAATTAGGTCCTTTCTATGGGCAGGCAACTATGGAAAAAAGTAAATATCACTAAACCTAAAAGCAAATGAGGTTTGGGAATAAAATATCTGACTTAATTTAATATCAGTTTGATGTGCAAATAATGCGGGTAGAAACTTGGGAATGATGAAGGACCTTGGCAAGATTTTATAAGAATCTAGTATATGGGGGAAGCTGGTATCTATGGCATCAAATATAAAGCTAAGGATTCATCCCTCTGATCTGATATGTTACATATTAGAGACAATTTACCTTTGGGGAAGAAAAAAATGAGGGTTCAGAATGGAAAATATACTGGGGTGATTCCTAGTCTGGGTTCACTTCTCTAAAGGGGACATTTCCTGAACACTTTGATGTCTTCAATGAAAATCACTACTTGATGTTCCCAATAATGGCTGGAGATTTATTTTCAGGAGGTGACTGCCTGTTGAGCTACAAGAGCAGATGAGGGGGTTACACCTATGTGGGATATTATTGACTAGTGAAAAGGATAGACCTCTGTGGAAGTGGACAAAAAAATGCTCAGTTGAGTGTCAGTTCAATGTATGAAACTCGTGCAATAATGGTATTGATAGATCCTTTAGACATATGTGGAGAAACAAAACTCCCCTGAAAATCAAGGTCTGGATTTGCTTGATCTGCCATAGTGCCATTTCTGCACAAGATAAAAAAATGGTAAGAAGAAACTAGGTAGGCAACCCAAAAGGCCAGTTGTATGACCTAGATGAAACAACCCATCATCTCTTTTTTGATTGTTCTGCTGCAAGAGTTTGGAGCTTTGTTGGCAAAGTCATTAGTTCTCCCAATCGACTTGGGTCTTTCTCCAAGATTTTCTAGTGCTTTCCTTTTTTCTTACCTGCTAGTTAAAATATTTGTATTGCTGGCATTTCCTCGGTATGCTAAGCAATATGGACACTCCGAATCAAATATTGTTTCGAAGGGAAACTATAAAGTCCCCATTTGAACTGATTTGTTACTCTACTATGTTCATGAATTATTGGTCAAATTTGAATAACCCTGCACATCAGGCTGTTCTAAGGACTAGTGCCGCTATGCTACTATGGAGGTTTAGAGATCTGCATCGTCTAATGCAGTTCCTCTCCTGAAGAAACACCAGAACAATGATGGCTCAACTGGAAACGAAAGAGAAAAATGTTGGAGGTGATTTGTTGTAGACCTGAAGCTGAAAAAAGAAGAAAGAAGTGTTGGAATTATGCCCTAGAGGCAATAATAAAGATGTCATTATTATAATTCTTGTTCATGATAATGTTTATATTCCATGCTAGAATTGTATTAAGCGGAAACTTTAATACTTGTGTGGTTTATGAACAACACCGTGTCCCTAGTACGCCTCTATGGACTAGCTCATTGATTAATGATGGTTAAGATTTCCTAACCATAGACATGAGTTGTCAATTAATAATGAGGTCATATCATTAGGAGAATGATGTGATGGACAGACCCAAATAAAGCTCAACAATTAGATCGTGTCATTGTGTTCATCTTTGCGAAGCTTTTTTCTATGTTAAGTATTGTATTCCTTAGACCACGAGACAATGCAACTCCCTAGTGCCGGAAGAGAGCTTTGAGGTTATCAAACGTCATCCTATGAAAGGGTGATCATAAAGGTGTCTCTCAGGTAATCGGAAAGTACTTGTTGGGTTGTATGTATCGAGATGGAATTTGTCCCTCCCGAGTCGGAGAGATATACTTTGGGCCCACTCGGTAATCGATATCAACACCGCTTGCAAGCACGTGGTTAAAGAGTTAGTCACAAAGTGATATCGGATTACGAAACGAGTAAAGTACTTGCTGTGAACGAGATTGAACTAGGTATGCCGATACCGACGATCGAATCTCGGGCGAGTAAAATATCGTGAGACAAAGGGAATACAAATACGGGATTGATTGAATCCTGACATCGTGGTTCATCCGATATGATCATCGTTGAGTACGTGGGAGTCAATATGGATTTCTGATGTCTACGCACGCGTCTATTTTTGTAGACAGTGTTGGGCCTCCAAGTGCAGAGGTTTGTAGAGCAGCAGCAAGTTTCCCTTAAGTGGATCACCCAAGGTTTATCGAACTCAGGGAGGAAGAGGTCAAAGCTATCCCTCTCAAGCAACCCTACAATTACGATACAGAAAGTCTCTTGTGTCCCCAACACACCCAATACACTTATCAGATGTATAGGTGCACTAGTTCGGCGAAGAGATAGTGAAATACAAGTAGTAGTGATGATTATAAGTAGCAAATGTGATCTAAAATAAATATCGCTGCGAGCAAACATGTAACAAAACAGTAAGTAAACGGTGTGCAATGCTTGGAAACAAGGCCTAGGGATCATACTTTTACTAGTGGACACACTCCCAACAAATATAACATAAAATTGAACCAATAGATACTATCATCAATATGCAACTCAAAACAATTCTCTAATGGAAAACGAACACTAATCATGCGTAGGGCTACGAAGCACTCCTCAAAGTCCGTATGTACCCAAACTAGATTGTCCCACACTATCACCATGAACGCACTAGATGGTTCCAACAAACACCAACAATTTATAGAGACATTAACCAAAAAGATACACATGATGCACACACTAGTCACCTTTACACCATGATACGAGGTATCTCCGGAGAGTATAATAATAAAGCATAGGAGTAGCATAATATCTGAATAATAACATCTATCAATTTAACTAGATACAAAGCTCATGATCACATAAAGATCATATCATGGGAGAGAGAGGTGAACCACATAGCTACCGGCAGATCCCTCAGCCCCGGGGGAGAACTACTCCCTCCTCATCATAGGAGACAGCAAGGTTGATGGAGATGGCGGTGAGGTTGATGGAGACGGTGGAGACGGCGATGGAGACCGATGGAGATGGCTCCGGGGGCACTTCCCCGTCCCGACAGGGTGCCGGAACAGAGACTTCTGTCCCCCAAAATTCATCGGCGGTGGCAGCAAAGCTGCGGAACTCTTTCTGGAAATTTGCCAATTCCCCTAGGGTTTTCCGTCCTGAGGCTTTATATAGGCGAAGAGGCATCGTCATGGGGCTGCCAGGGGCTCCTCACACATAGGGGGTGTGGCCAGGGGCTGGGCCGCGCCGTCCTGGTGTGAGGCTGGCCCCTGGCCCCCCTCCGTCTCTCTTTCGGTCCTCGTCCTTTGTCTGGGAAAAATAGGAGTTCTGGAACTTGTTTCATCCAATTCCGAGAATATTTCCTGTGTAGCATTCCTGAAACACAAAAACAGCAGAAAATAGGGAACTGGCACTGTGGCATCTTGTCAATAGGTTAGTTCCGGAAATCGCATAAAAACTCCACGAAGTGTAACGAAACACAAGGCAAATGGTGTAAAAAAACAAGCATGGAGCATCAAAAATTATAGATACATTTGAGACGTATCAATTTCCAGATCCCGCTATTGATTATTGATAGAGATCATGTCTCTCGAACCCGTAGGGTCACACACTTAACGCAAATCAATGCTAGGGTAGTTTCGGGATTTATGAGAAAGTGTTTCGGAAGTTACGGAATTGTTCCGGGTGGTAAATATTAGTACTTATTAATCATATGAATTAATAAATATTAAGAGATATTTATTTAAAAGAAATAAATAAAAAAATAGAACAAAAAAAGGAGGAGGCGCGCGCGGCCAGGGAACGTCCCTGGCTCGCTCGAGGAACCGAGGCGGCCAGGGATTGATCCCGATCTCGCTCCTGGCTCTCGCTCGCTTGCTGAGCCCGCCCGAGTGGGCTTTTGCCTAGTGGGCCGAGCTGGCTCACTGGTGTGGCCAGTTGGGCCTTGTGCCATTGGACTTGATCGATGGTCGATCGTGGGGAGCTGGCTCACGCAGATGGTTTTGATCGATGGTCGATCGTGGCGGTCTGGCGTGGCGTGCACGGTGGGCAAAACAAATTGGCCTCGATCCGATCGATGGCAGTTTTGACCTAGCTTTTGGTCCAAGCAAAATCGACTATAAAAGGAACCAGGGCGCCGCCGATTTGGGGTGACCTAATCCCCGCGGAGCCGCTGCTCGGTTTCTGAAGCCTCCTTTCTCTGTTCTTTCTCCACCACGCAAATAGGCGAAGCCCTGTCGGCGCATACTCTCCACCATAGACACCACACCGTCATGTTGTCGATCCCATCTACCACTCCACCATATCTCGCTGGACCGGGAAGGCGGAGTCGTTGGTGCGCTATACGTGTGCATCTCTCGGAGGCGTCACCACTTGCGGCATTGGATCGGATCGGATCGCGAGGAGGAGAAGGCTAGTACAACTACATCATCCACGTTCTGTTGAACGTTTCCGCTGTGCGATTTTTTCAAGGGTATGAAGATCGCATCTATCTCTCTCGTTGATTACATCTCCTAGATTAGATCTTGGCTTTCTTGTTCGCATCCATAGGAATTTTTTGATTTACTATGCTGCGAAACCCTTCAGTGGTATCAGAGCTAGATCTATGCGTAGATGTGTTTCACGAGTAGAACGCAACATGCTTGTTGCGGGCGTTGATGTTTTTTGTTGCAAACCTCTATGTTGTGTATTTCTTATGGCGCGGCATAGTGAGATCGAAGCGGTCCAGGCCAACTTTACGCGACCTCGTTCGCGAGACCGGCTCCGCATTTGACGTGTGGCTTGTTCCACACATGCGGCTGGTGGATGCCAGTTTCTCTCACTATAGTCGTCATGGGATTTACAACGGATGTTAGCAACCATAATATCACCGTTGTGGCTTTTCGTAGGTAAGAATCGTTCTTAACTTGTTACTCCCATAAGCCACGTAAAAACATGCAACAACAAAGTAGAGGCGTCTAACTTCTTTTTGCAGGAAGTGTTTTGTGATATGGTATGGCCACAAGATGTGATGTATGCAATGATCATGTTTTGTAATATTTCATGACTTGCATGTCGATGAGTTCACAACCGGCAGGAGCCATATGGTTGTCTTTATAATTGTGTATGACCTGCATGTCAACTTCTTATACGCCATGTAATAGCTTTACTTTATCGCTAAGTAGTTAGTGATACGTCTCAAACGTATCCATAATTTTTGATGCTCCATGCTTGTTTTTACACCATTTGCTTAGTGTTTCGTTACACTTCGTGGCATTTTTATGCATTTTCTGAAACTAACCTACTAACAAGATGCCCAAGTGCCAGTTCCCTATTTTCTGCTGTTTTTTGTTTTAGAAAAGCTACACAGGAATAATTCTCGGAATTGGACGAAACAAGTTCCAGAAGTCTTATTTTTCCTGGAAAAGTATCGAAGACCAAATGGGAGCTGTAGAGGGGCCAGAGGCTGCCCTCACCACCAGGGGGCGCGGCCCAGGCCCTGGCCGCGCCCACCTGTGGTGAGGAGCCCCTGGTCGCCTCCTGACGATGCCCCTTCGCCTATAAGTAGCCTCCCGACGGAAAACCCTAGGACAATCGGCGAAATTTCCAGAAGAGTTCCGCAGCTCCGCCGCCACCACCGACGAATTTCGGGGGACAGAAGTCTCTGTTTCGGCACCCTGCCGGGACGGGGAAGTGCCCCCGGAGCCATCTCCATTGGTCTCCATCGCCGTCTCCGCCGTCTCCATCGACCTCACCGCCATCTCCATCAACCTTGCTGTCTCCTATGATGAGGAGGGAGTAGTTCTCCCCCGGGGCTGAGGGCTCTACCGGTAGCTATGTGGTTCACCTCTCTCTCCCATGATGTGATCTTTATGTGATCATGAGCTTTGTATCTAGTTGAATTGGTAGATGTTATTATTCGGATATTATGCTACTCCCGTGCTTTATTATTGTAATCTCCGGAGATACCTTGTATCATGGTGTGAAGGTGACTAGTGTGTGCATCATGTGTATCTTTTTGGTTAATGTCTCTATGAAGTGTTGGTGTTTGTTGGAACCATCTAGTGCGTTCATAGTGATAGTGTGGGACAATCTAGTTTGGGTACATATGGACTTTGAGGAGTGCTTCGTAGCCCTACGCATGATTAGTGTTCGTTTTCCATTGGAGAATTGTTTTGAGTTGCATATTGACGATAGTATCTATTGGTTCAATTATGTTATATTTGTTGGGAGTGTGTCCACTAGTGAAAGTATGATCCCTAGGCCTTGTTTCCAAGCATTGCACACCGTTTCCTTTCAGTTTTGTTACATGTTTGCTTGCAGCGATATTTATTTTAGATTACGTTTACTACTCATAATCATCACTACTACTTGTATTTCACTATCTCTTCGCCGAACTAGTGCACCTATACATCTGATAGGTGTATTGGGTGTGTTGGGGACACAAGAGACTTTCTGTATCGTAATTGCAGGGTTATTTGAGAGGGATAGCTTTGACCTCTTCCTCTCTGAGTTCGATAAACCTTGGGTGATCCACTTAAGGGAAACTTCCTGATGTTCTACAAACCTCTGCACTTGGAGGCCCAACACTGTCTACAAGAACAGACACGTGTGTAGACATCAAGCTCTTTTCTGGCGTCGTTGCCGGGGAGGTAAGGTAAAAGGTACTCACATCCTTTGGTTACTAAGTCTTTTAGTTGCTGGTGAGTGCTCGAAGTTATTTCCTTTAGATTCTGCAATTATATCTTTTTGTTTCTTGTTTTTATTTTCACTAGTTAGGCTTAATGGAAAGTAAGGAGTTCTTTAGTCTTTTTCCTGAGTTTAGATTTGAAGAGAAAATTGAAAAACCTTTGGAGCTTATTTTGCATAGCAATGTTATTAGTACGAATGCTTTGAATACCGTTATTGCTAATGCTATAGGAAAGTCTAAGCTTGGGGAAGCTGGTTTTGTTAAGCATGATATTTTTAGTTCCCCAGCTTTAGTGGAGAAAGTTTGATCTGATGATATTTTATCTCCCATATGTGATGTTTCTAATGATGCTTGTGCTCCTCATCCTTTTAAAATACCTATGAAGATTGTTGATCGTGCTATGAATAACTGCTATTTAGGAGATGGAACTGTCCATCCTGGTGATCATTTGCTCGTTATACATGAATTATGCGAGTTGTTCCAGTGTGCAGGTATTTCGATGAACCAAGTAAAGAGGAAGCTATTTTCTTTATCACTGAAGGGCAGAGCTGCGGAATGGTATAAAACACTGAAGGATGGCCGACCTATTGATTGGGAGGAAATTGTACCTCTCTTTTATTCTAAATTCTACTATTCTAGTGAGGTTTATAAAGATAGGAATTATATTTATAATTTTCATCCGCATGAGGGAGAAAGCATTGCCCAAGCGTGAGGAAGATTGAAGTTACTAATGCACAAATGTCCTATTCATGATCTTCCCCGTAATATTGTTATTAATAATTTTTATGCAAGGTTTTCAGGATATTACAAGGACTATCTAGATGCATGCTTTGATGGGTCTTTCACAAGCAAGGATGTTGACACCAAGTGGGATCTGCTTGAAACAATTCAAAACAATATTGAAGGTTGGGATAGCGACAAAGGTAAAGGATCAGGTATGAATTACGAGTTTGATTGCATTAAGTCTTTCGCTGAAACTGCTAATTTTCAAGAGCTTAGTGCTAAGTATGGTCTTGATCCTCAAATTATGATTGATTGTTTTAAAGCCTTTGCTTCTCATATTAATGTTCCTAAAGGAAATGGGGACGTGTATCATGAACCTTTTAAGGACACTTGCATAGAAAGTGATATTGTTGTTGATGATTGCAATAAACATGCTCAAACTTCTAAAAATCCTATTTCTTATAAGCATGTTAATTTTTGTGGAGTGCATAGACCTTGTGAACAGAGTTACAACAAGGAAGATTATTGTATCCACCACGCGAATGAAGAAACCCATATGTGGCTCAGGGCTCTAGATGAGCTTGGTGAAAAGGTTTCTGAGCTTTATCCTTTTCTTTGTGAACTTTGCGATAACACGGGTCACTTTAATTTTCAATGCCCATTGAATCAAATGTGTACCGTAAATTTGTATTGTGATGACAAGATTACTCTCAATCAGCATGATGAGCTTACTTTGTTTTTGGAGTGTGAAGAGATATCTAGAAAGACTTCTTTGATAGATATGAGTGATTCTGATATTAATAGCACCCTTCATGGTTATCGTCTCTATTGTGTTAAAGATTGCCTCGCAAATACTTACTTACAAAATCTTATAAAACATGATGTTTTGCCAAGCTATGACAGGACTGGTAGATGTTTTTATCTTATTAATAGAGAGGAGGAATCCTCCAAAGTTTCTTCTGTTGTTTCTGTCAGTAAACCAGATTATGTGGAGAAGATGCCTTTCCCTCCTAAAGGATATGTGGAGAAGATGCCCTTCAAGTCTCTCCCTCCTAAAGGAGAGAGTAAGAAGAGTATGAAGAAGAAGAGGAGTAAAAGGTGAGAGGACACGGTATCTTCCCCTAAGCATTATAATCCTGCTATAGATTATGATAATTCTGATTGGGATGATTTTCCTATGCATGTTACCTATATATGTTAGTGATCATGATTGGGAAAAAGCACTCTACTTTTGATATTGAAAATCTTTTTGGTACCAATTCTAAGGTTAATAATTGTTGTACCATTAGTACTATCCATGTTCCTTCTTATGATGATATGTTTGATGAATATGCTTTGCAAAATAGTTGTTTTCTAGCTTGTGATGATACTGAACCTCTAGTCTATGATAGTTACAATGATGAGTATAATATTTTCAGTTCACCTACTTTTGAGGAGAAAATTAGTTATGATTACAATATGCCTCCTGTTTTTGATGATTATGGTGATAAGAATAATTATTCTGTTGACTCTGCTCCTACTACGATTGTTCATGTGGGGAGTATTAATTCTTTTATACATGTGGCTCATGATAGGGATGCTTTATGTGATAGTTATATTGTTAATTCTATTCATGATGCTACTGAAAGTTACTATGAGAGAGGGAAACATGGTTTGATGAACCTCAACAATATTGAGTTTCCCCTCTTTTTGTTAGAATTCTTGAAGTTGAACTTGTTTTGCCTTCCTATGCTTTTTGCTTTGCGCTTTCATGACTTGTCTCTTTACAAGACTATTTTTCATAGGAAGTGGTTTAGATTTAAATGTGTTTCATATTTGCTTTTTGATGCTCTCTCTTGCTTTAAGTTTCTATATGGCGCCTTTGCCTCAAGCTCTTATATGGCGCCCACATGAGCATCTTTGCAAATTACTGCGCCTAGCTCAAAGACGTTAAAGAAAAGCACTTTTGGGAGATAACCCAATGTTTTAATTTTTTTTATTTGAGTCTTGGAAGTTATTACTACTGTAATAACCGCTCCTTATCATTTTTATTTTGTTTTTGTGCCAAGAGAAGCCTCTAATTTGAGTGAGGTAAGATTTGGGGATGTTGCTGTCCTGAAACAGTTTTCGGTGCTGCACCGTACAAATTCGTGAAAATTCTCTGTATATCTTTTGGACCTGCGATTTCTTGTGCATATGCCCCAGGTTATATCCAAACTTTCATTAGTTAACACTTTTTGATTTGAGCAACAGAAAACCCTCTAAAAAATCGACCTTTGTCAGCTGTTCTGTTTTGACAGATTTCTGCCACTATTTGTGTTTGCCTCTCGATCACTTTCTTTTTGAGTTCTTTTGATCCGGGAACTTTTTGAGGAAGTTGCTACAGTAGTAGATGCTTTAATATGTGGTGGGCTTGAGTTGAAACCTGAACCAAAAGGGTTGTTTTACTATCATGCTTATGCTAACGTTGCTAATAGAATTGTGTTGAGTTTTGTATGAAGGAAGTTTTCAAGTGTAGGGATTGGAGAATGATGAGATGAGATGAAGAATGGACAAAATCTCAAGCTTGGGGATGCCCACACACCCCAAGAAATATCCAAGAGGTACAAGCGTCAAAGCTTGGGGATGCCCCCGAGGCACCCCTTCTTCATCGGCAAAAATCAGGTCACCTTTCAAAACACTATATTTTTATTGCTTCATGCATTATGCGTTTTTCTTGGAGCGTCAGTTGTTTTGCTTTCAGTTTTGTTTTGCTTTGTTTGCTAAAATAAATGTTGGATCACATCATGTTTTGGAGAGAGCTATGCTCCGTTTTTCATTGCCAAGAACACTCTAGTTTTCACTCTTATCGTTCAACGAGTGTCCTCTTTTTCTGCTACTGCGTTTAGCTTTTGTTTTTCGCCTTGATTTTTGTTCAGATCTTGTTATATCTTTGCATCAAGGTGTATTTTGACCTCTGGTACATGTTGGTTTTTATCAAAAGAGTTATTTCAAAAAGGTTCAAATGGTGTTGGAAAAGAGAAAAAGTTTCATGCAAAAAGTGGTACAAAAAGGAGCTTGTATAGACTGCGGCCTAGGCTTTTGCATGTCATGCTTAATGTCTTTTTGATAGTATGCTTAGTGGTTTTGTTGTAGCATAACTTGTCTCAAATGACTGAGATTGCTTAATGAGCCTTTGAAAAAATCATGCGTTGTTTTAATTATTTGGAAGCATTATTTTGGTTTTCTCCTTTGATGCTTTATTTGGGTTGACTTGGCGCATGTCACACATGTTAGACTCATACAAAGTCACCATAAGCCTCTACAATCATTTAGTTTTTGACTTTTGATGCCATCTTATGCTTCTTTTAATGTTGCTTTGTCGCTATGCATGATTATGGCCGTTATTGCTCTCTTAGTTGGTCGCTCCCAGTCTTTTGCTAGCCCTCATTTTGTACTGAGTATGAGCTCTACTCGTGCATCCAACTCCTAAAAACCAAGTTTGCCATTGTGTCCACTATAAATGCCTATGCATGGTATTTGTAAGCCATTCCAAGTAAATTTTTCATGTGCTACCTTTCAAAACTTTCAACAACTTCTCGTTTTGTGCCACTGTTTTTAGCTCATGGGGACGTAGTGGTCAGAATTGCTATCTTCCATATTAAATTAAGTACCCCTCGACTAGGCAGCTTCATCTGCTCATCATTAATTTTGCATGAGAGTTGGTCAGACCATTGCAATCTAATTCTAAAAAAGAAAAAAGGCACTCCTACATGGTATGTGAATGTTGGTGGGCACCCGACGGAATCGGTTAGCCATGGTTTGAAAAAGGAAAAAAGGTGGGGAGGAGTGCCAAAGCTTTATAAAAGAGCACCAATGTGACAAATTTTCAAAGAACTCGGAACCGCTCTCACTTGTTTATTATGGAAGATAGTAAGACCCCATTGCCAGTCGTTGACATGAAACAACCACCTCTCAAAACCCAATTTTTTTCTCTGTTTTACAAATGAAAAGCTCTAGCACATGTTTAATCACTGCTTCCCTCCGCAAAGGGCCTTCCTTTTATTTTACTTTTTTGTTGAGTCACCACCTTCTATCTTTATGCACCGTCTAAGAGAGCATAGTTGTCATTCTGAGTATAATGTGCATAGTCCCAAAGTTTTCATTGATTGATTCATGATGTTGGTTTCACTTGTTCTTAAATTACTTGTATCTAGTCACCCTATTAAACTTGAAGGTGTCCGATGTATTTATGTTTTGCACTCTCATGAAGGACAAGCTGAAAACCATTTGTATGTTTTTCCTTATGATTTGAACACACGTTTGACTTTCATTGTTTCATTTTCATGATCTTTTGTTTGTGTTTCTTTTCATGCTATAACATGGTTGCTAAGTTTCTATTATCAAGATTATGTCTTTCATGCCCATGTTTTAAGTTCTTTGATCTCAGCACTCAATGCTCTACCTCATTGATCAAATTGTGATGGTGCATGTCACCTCAAAAATTATTGTTTTGTTATCACTTACCTACTCGAGGACGAGCAGGAGTTAAGCTTGGGTATGCTGATATGTCTCAAACGTATCCATAATTTTTGATGCTTCATGCTTGTTTTTACACCATTTGCTTAGTGTTTCGTTATACTTCGTGGCATTTTTATGCATTTTCTGGAACTAACCTACTAACAAGATGCCCAAGTGCCAGTTTCCTGTTTTCCACTGTTTTTGTGTTTTAGAAAAGCTACACAGGAATAATTCTCGGAATTGGACGAAACAAGTTCCAGAAGTATTATTTTTTCCGGAAGAGTATCGAAGACCAAACGGGAGCTGGAGAGGGGCCAGAGGCTGCCCTCACCACCAGGGGCGCGGCCCAGGCCCTGGCCGCGCCCACCTGTGGTGAGGAGCCCCTGGTCGCCTCCTGACGATGCCCCTTCGCCTATAAGTAGCCTCCCGAAGGAAAACCCTAGGACAATCGGCGAAATTTCCAGTAGAGTTCCGCAGCTCCGCCGCCGCCACCGACAAATTTCGGGGGACAGAAGTCTCTGTTCCGGCACCCTGCCGGGACGGGGAAGTGCCCCCGGAGCCATCTCCATTGGTCTCCATCGCCGTCTCCACCGTCTCCATCAACCTCACCGCCATCTCCATCAACATTGTTGTCTCCTATGATGAGGAGGGAGTAGTTCTCCCCCGGGGCTGAGGGCTCTACCGGTAGCTATGTGGTTCACCTCTTTCTCCCATGATGTGATCTTTATGTGATCATGAGCTTTGTATCTAGTTGAATTGGTAGATGTTATTATTCATATATTATGCTACTCCCGTGCTTTATTATTATAATCTCTGGAGATACCTTGTATCATGGTGTGCATCATGTATATCTTTTTGGTTAATGTCTCTATGAAGTGTTGGTGTTTGTTGGAACCATCTAGTGCGTTCATAGTGATAGTGTGGGACAATCTAGTTTGGGTACATACGAACTTTGAGGAGTGCTTCGTAGCCCTACGCATGATTAGTGTTCGTTTTCCATTGGAGAATTGTTTTGAGTTGCATATTGACGATAGTATCTATTGGTTCAATTATGTTATATTTGTTGGGAGTGTTTCCACTAGTGAAAGTATGATCCCTAGGCCTTGTTTCCAAGCATTGCACATCGTTTCCTTTCAGTTTTGTTACATGTTTGCTTGCAGCGATATTTATTTCAAATTACGTTTACTACTCATAATCATCACTACTACTTGTATTTCACTATCTCTTCACCGAACTAGTGCACCTATATATCTGACAGGTGTATTGGGTGTGTTGGGGACACAAGAGACTTTCTGTATTGTAATTGCAGGGTTGTTTGAGAGGGATAGCTTTGACCTCTTCCTCTCTGAGTTCGATAAACCTTGGGTGATCCACTTAAGGGAAACTTGCTGCTGTTCTACAAACCTCTGCACTTGGAGGCCCAACACTGTCTACAAGAACAGACGCGTGCGTAGACATCAGTTAGCAATAGTTGTAGTTGCTATTCGTAGTGGAGGCAATCATGGTGGAGTGATGGAGATCGTGCCGGCGTGCACAAGATGGAGATCATTGCGCGGAGATTGGCTATACCATGTCACATAAAATTATATGCATTTGATGTTTATCATTTTATGTATCTTATTATGCTTTGATCACGATGGTAGCATTATAAGATGATTCCTCACTTAGAGATCAAGATAAAATTGTGTTCTTCCCTTGTATGCGCCGTTGCGAAAGTTCGTCGTTTTGAAGCATCTCGTGATGATCGGGTGCTATAAGCTCTACGTTCACATACAATGGGTGCAAGCCAGTTTTTGCACAAGCGGAGATACTTGGGTTTGACTTGACGAGCCTAGCATGTATAGACATGGCCTCGGAACACACGAACCGAAAGGTTAAACATGAGTCATATGAATGATATGATCGACACTTCGTTGTCCACCATTGAAACCATATCTCTTCTTGTGAAGATCGGATTAGGTGTGGTGAATTTGGATCGTGTTCACTAAACAACTTGAGGGATGTTGAATTTAGTGGGAGTTCATCTAGTAATTTGATTAAGTTGAACTAGTTATCATGAACATAGTCTAAATTGTACTTGCAAATTTTGTAGATCAAATGGCTAAGTCCAACTTCAACTTCAACGTGTTTGTTGAGAAAGAAAAGCTTAAAAACAATGGGTCAATCTTCACCAACTGGTTCCGCAATCTGAGAATCATTCTCGCTGGCGGACAAAAAGGTTTTTGGCAAGTTCAAGGTGTTGACTAAGATGAGACTTTCTCTCCCGTAGCGATGTTTAAGTCCATTCAAATTTGATTAGCAATTGCTACGTTTCATGATTATGAAATTTGGCAGATAGATGTCAAGACTGCGTTCCTCAATGGCAACATTGATGAAGAGTTGTATATGATGCAGCCCGAAGGTTTTGTCAATCCTAAGGATGCTGATAAAGTGTGCAAACTTCAACGTTCCATTTATGGGCTGAAGCAAGCATCCCGGAGTTGGAACCTTCGTTTTGATCAAGTGATCAAGAGTTTTGGATTTGTTCCAAATTGCTACGAAGCTTGTGTCTACAAGAAAGTGAGTGGGAGCTCAGTGACATTTTTAGTACTATATGTGGATGACATATTGATTATTGGAAATGGCATCAGTATGCTTAATGATGTGAAGAGTTATTTGAATAAATGTTTTTCAATGAAAGACCTAGGAGAAGCTGCTTATATATTAGTGAAAGAGCATCTTCGTGCTAAATGTATTTTTGGGTGTTTGTTGTCAATACTCAGGTATCTAACCTGCTGTCTCAGCATAATCCCTTTTGTAGGTGGAAATCTGAAGATTATAAGTTGCTGGCTTTTCTGCGCCGGAGACTCCGGGTTACCAGCCCTGGAGACTCCGGTGTACTCACGCCGGAGACTTTGGTCAGGGACCGGAGACTCCGGCCCAAGCCTCCGGGGTCGTTTTTCGTCGGGTGTCGCTCGCCCCAGATATGGGGGCAGAGTCTCTGGGCGGAAGCTTTGGAAAATCTTGTCTCGGGCCCGGAGACTCCGGCCTTGGCGACTAACCCCGGAGACTCCGGGCTCTGGACCCCGGAGACTCCGGCCTAAAAGGACAGCAACGGCTAGTCCTTGTCTTGGACTATATAAAGCCTTCTTCCACCTCAAGTCAGGCTGCGGCTCACACTCTCTCACCTCCATTGTTTCAAAGCTTCAAAGCTCAAGATCTCTCTCCCTAGCCAATAGAACTCAAAGCCCTTTTGGGATTTGAAGGAGAAGACCTAGATCTACACTTCCACCAAGCCGATTTGATTTCCCCCCTCTCCTTGTTGAGGGGCTTGTAACTTGAGTGTTCATCGAATTCCTAGCCGGAAGAAGCCGTCCTCCAAGCTTAACTTTGTGTGTAAGAGCTTGGTGGGACTATTGGGAGCCTCCAATTGAGTTGTGGAGCTTGCCCCAATACTTTGTGTAAAGGTGTCGTGCCGCCTTCAAGGGCATTGCTTAGTGGAGCGTGGACTCGCCTTTGTGGCTTGTTCACCGGAGAATAGGGTGAGCCTTTGTGGCGTTGGTGGCCTTTGTGGCACCACACCTCTCCAACGTAGACGTACTTCCCGTAACAAGGAAGGAACTACGGGATTACATCCTTGTGTCTTCGTGTCTCCATTGCGGTTATCCCTATCCTTTACTCGTACCTTTACTTATATTATTATTGCTAGCTTGCTTGTCACTCTAGGTAAATTCACTTAGTAGCACATCTAGAGAATTTACCTACTTGTCTAGCCTTAATTTGAAAAGAAGTAAAAATTTGGGTAGCTCCTATTCACCCCCCCTCTAGTCGCTCATATGATCCTTTCAATTGGTATCAGAGCGTGGTCTCTTATTCGGGCTTAACCGCCTAAGAGTTTGAGCAACTATGGAAGGGGATAAGGGTAATGAAACTCCTCCCGAAGATACTCCTCCATCTATCTCTTCCTCTTCAATCTCACGTGAGGAGCATTTGGCGTCCTTGGACACAATGCAAACCACTATGAGATTGGAGATGAAGGCTATGTTTGAGGAATATTTTGGAAGAAAACCTTCCGGGCCCACTGACCCAAACACCACACCTAGTGTGGAATTCTCATTGGCTAAGGTGAAGCCACCTAACAATGGCTCCACCTCCGCCGAGAATAAAGGTGACCCTCCTAAGGAAAATGATGGTCCGGCAAAGGGTGCTAGCATTCCACCCCCTAACACTTACTCCCCTCCGCCGGTCCATTATCCTATGCCACACATTAACAACATGGGATCTCCTCCTAAGCTTGATTCTCGCAATTTTATTAAATGGCAAGGACTAATGAAATCTCATATTTCTAGCTCTTCTACTCATTTGTGGAGGGTCATACAAAATGGCTTTGCACCTCATGATCCTCTCAACTTGACCGGAAGGGAAGAAGTTGATGAGCAACTCAATGCCACCGCCAAGCATCTCCTTCAACAAGCCGTACCGGATACTCATTCGGTACACATCAACAACTTGAACACCGCCAAGGAAGTATGGGACTATCTCACTATGCTCTTCATTGGGAATGAAAGTATTCGGTCCTCCAATTTTGATGAGCTCAAGAGTGAAGAAAGGGATTTCATTATGCGTGATAATGAGACTCCCGATGAGATGTACCAAAGGATCTTGGCCCTTGCAACGGCCTTGACCGGGTTTGGGTGCAAAGACAATGGTGATGACTATATCAAGCGTATGTTCATCACCTCCATCAACCCAAGAGAACCCATGCGGTCCGAGATAATCCGTTCAAGACCGGATTTTGGGAGTATGACCTCAAATGAAGTTCTTTGCGAGTTCACCGCCTTGTCTATCTTGAAGAAGAACGCGGAAGAGACTAGAGCCCGTGTTCTTGCCGGACAAGGAATTCACAATCTTGCTCTCAAGGCCAAGGTGGTGTCCAAGCAAGGAGAAGGAGAAGAAGAAATATATGAAGAAGAGTGTTGGTCTCCGGAAGATCTCAAGTTTGCACTCCATGAACACTTGGCTCTCAATGCAAATGCCTTTTGGGATGCCAACAAGCACAAGACAAAGGGATCCAAGTTCAAATCCTTTCCAAGGAAGGGTGGTGACTCTAAAGTGAGGCATTGCTACAATTGTGGAGGAATCAAGCACTTCATCGCCGAATGTCCTTATGAGAACAAGGAGAACAATGAAGGCCGGCTCATCCCCAAGCGCCGGTCATCAAAGTTCTACCCATCCAAGAAGCATGGGAACAAGGACAACAAGAAGAAAGGAGAAAGGGTATTGGTGGTTCATGAGGAGTATGACTCCGAGTCCGATGATGATGACTCCGTTGATGAAGAGAATGGAGAAGTGGCCGCCATTGCCATTGTCTCCACACCACCTACATCCCTCTTCAACTCACAAAATGAGAATGCCATCATCACCACTCACAAATGTCTTATGGCTAAGGCCACGGAGGTAACCTCATCACCTACTCCTTCATCATCTCATTCCAATGTTACCTCTACGGATGATGTGAGTAGTCTTAAGATTAAGAAATAACTAGTTTCTTGTGATGATTTTCTTGCTAACATGAAGGGGCCAACCAAGATATACTTTGAGACACTAATGTGTGAACTTGGTGATGCCCATGACACTATCAAGGATAAGGAGGAGTTGGAAAGATTAGCCGCTGATGATATTGGCTCTCTATCAATTGAGCTCGAAGAAGAGCAAAACTTGAGAGTCTCTTTAGAGGAAAAATTGTTGGGACTAGAAGAGTCTCATAATCTAATCTTGTCAAAACTCACTAAAGAACGTGACCATGCTCTTGCTATGGTCAAGTTGCTTAAAAAGGAGAAAGTTGAATTTGACGTTGGTCATAATGATCTTCGTGAGAAGTTTGAGAAGCTTGAAGAAGCCCACAAGGCTTTGAAAGGCAAATTCTCGCATCTCACCAAGATCCGTGAACAACTTCAAATTCAACTAACTATTGAACAATCTAAAGTCCCACCAATGCAAGTTATTGAAGTTCCTTGTTCTTCTAACTCTATTTGTGATCATAGTGATATCATTGAGGAGAACAATAGGTTGAAGGCCGATCTTGCTAAGGGCCTTGCTACTTGCATTCAAGGAGAGAAGAATCTCAATGATCTCTTGAACAATCAAAGATTGTTCAAGGGAAAGGAGGGCCTCGGATTTGTTGCCAAGTCCTCAAAGAAAGGGGATCTTTGTTTGGTGGCCGAGTCCTCAAAGAAGAAGAAGAATAAGAAGAACAAGAAGAAGACAAAGCCTGCTGCTGCTCCTACTCCTCATGTCCCCTTTGATATTTGTTACACCGAGGAGGAGTGGGAGGAGCTGAATGGAAAGAAGAAAATCGAGGAGACCGGAGTCTCCGGGTCAAAGGTTCCGGAGTCTCCGGTTAGTTCATCCACCCCGGAGTCTCCGCTTCCAAAGGCCGGAGTCTCCGGCCCTTCTCACAATAATTTTGCAGGAAAATATAACCCTCATTATGTTCTTCTTAGGGACTATTATGGTGATATCTATGCTAAATATGTTGGTCCCTACAATGGTTACATTGAATATGCTATTTGGGTACCTAAGATTCTTGTGACTAACAAAAGAGGACCCATTCAAAAATGGGGACCTAAAATCAAGAATTAATCTCTTGTAGGACATTGCTTCCGGAGGAGGAAAATGGATTATTGATAGTGGTGCCACAAGCCACATGACCGGAAGCAAAAATATTGTGGAAGATCTAAAGCCAAATACTTCAAATGTCACGGTCTCATATGGTGATAAGTCATCCTCTAAGGTACTTGGTTTCGGTAAGGTGGTGATCACTCCGGACGTGTCCCTAGTGAATGTCATGCTTGTCGAAACCATTGGTTATAACTTACTTTCCGTTCATCAACTTGCTACTATGGGTTATGCCACATATTTTGATGTTGATATTGTGGTCGTCATGTGGAGTAAGTCTCTCAAGGTTGCCTTTGTTGGGTATGTCGAAAATGGCTTGTATGTGGTGGACTTCTCGGAGAAACCCACTACGGCCGCGATATGCCTAATTGCTAAGGCCGACGTGGGATGGCTTTGGCATCGCCGGTTAGCCCACGTTAATATGAGAGCTTTGCAAAATCTCTACACCTGCGGCCA
Source organism: Dactylis glomerata (assembly GCA_007115705.1). Classification (NCBI taxonomy): domain Eukaryota; kingdom Viridiplantae; phylum Streptophyta; class Magnoliopsida; order Poales; family Poaceae; genus Dactylis; species Dactylis glomerata. Next base: position 436,555 of record QXEO01000302.1, read on the forward strand.
CATACTCAGACTAAAGGATGTTTCTTTTGCCAAAGATCGTGTTTGTAGAGCATGTATTGAAGGAAAGATGCATGAAACAAGTCATCCGAGCAAGACTATTATCTCCTCCAAGAGGTGCTTGGAGCTCCTTCACATGGATCTCTTTGGACCTCCCACTTATGCAAGTCTTGGTGGCAAAAAATATTGCTTGGTGATTGTCGAGGACTATTCAAGATACACTTGGGTATTTTTCTTTGAATTCAAGAGTGAGACCCAACAAACCGTCAAAGACTTTGCCACCGAAGTTGAGCGTCAATTCAATACCACCATATTGACTATAAGAAGTGACAATGGCACCGAGTTCAAGAACTACTCCCTAAATGAGTTTCTTAGTGATGCGGGTATCAAACATCAATATTCCGCTGCATATACCCCGCAACAAAATGGAGTTGCCGAGAGAAAGAACCGGACTCTTATGGATGCGGCAAGAACTATGTTGGCGGAGTTTAAGTCTCCATACAACTTTTGGGCCGAAGCTATTAATACCGCATGCCATGCCACCAACCGGCTTTATCTCCGCAAGAACTTGAACAAGACTCCATATGAAATTCTTACCGGGCAAAAGCCCAACATCATGTACTTCCGGGTATTTGGGTGTAAGTGTTTCTATCTCAAGAAAGGTGTTCGTTTGTCAAAATTTGATTCTAAAGCTATAGAGGGTATCTTTGTTGGTTACTCCACGGACTCACATTCCTATAGGATCTATAGCAAGTCCACCGGGCATGTTATAGAGACTTGTAATGTGAGGTTCGATGAGGATAATGGTTCCTTTGTGGGACAAAGTGGTGTTCGTGATGTAGGTGACGAAATTCCTCCCTAAGCCATAAGAAGAATGGGTGTCGGATTCTTCCGGCCCATTGAGGGACACCTTTTGGCCGAAGGAGAAGGACAATGCTCTACACAAGTGGAGCCTTCACCTGCTGAACATCCACAGGACATTGACCAAAGACAAGCTACGTACCCTCATCCTCAAGATCATCCCACTGAACAATCCTGCCCGGAGTCTCCGGCCCCTGTGGTCCGGACTCTCCGGCCTATACCGGAGTCTCCGGGTATGGATACCGGAGTCTCCGGGGGTGATCAAGGCCTTGATGAAGATCCTTCGGAATTCCGTGGCTATGGGCCACTTGATGATCAAGGCAATCCAACTGGTCAAGGCGAGGACCAGAACAGTGATCATGAAGATGATCAAGTAGTCTCTCAAGAATCTCCTCTTGAGGCTTGCACTCGCCGTGAGAAGAAGCTTGAGTCCATTCTTCGACGAAGAAGCATATCCTTGGAAAATGTGGTTGGGAGTGTTCGTAAAGGTGTCTCCACTAGGAGGCAACTTTCTAACTTTAGCTCTCATCATGCTTTTGTCTCTTGTGTAGAACCCAAGAAAGTTTATGATGCGCTTGAGGATCCGGATTGGCTTGATGCCATGCATGATGAACTCAACAACTTCGAGCGCAACAAAGTTTGGACTCTAGTAGAAAGGCCTAAAGATTGCCGTAATGTCATTGGGACCAAGTGGATCTTCAAGAACAAGCAAGATGCAAATGGCATAGTCATTCGTAACAAGGCAAGATTGGTGGCTCAAGGTTTCTCCCAAGTTGAGGGTATTGACTTTGGTGAAACTTTCGCTCCTGTTGCCCGTCTTGAATCCATTCGCATCTTACTTGCATATGCATCACATCATAACTTTAAACTTCAACAAATGGATGTTAAAAGTGCATTTCTCAACGGTCCTTTAAATGAATTGGTTTTTGTGAAGCAACCCCCGGGCTTCGAAAACCCTAAGTTTCCTAACCACGTTTACAAACTTGATAAGGCGCTCTATGGCCTCAAACAAGCCCCACGTGCGTGGTATGAGCACCTTAAAGAGTTATTGGTTGATCGTGGTTTTGAAATTGGGGTGATCGATCCCACTCTTTTTACTAAGAAGGTCAATGGGGAGCTTTTAATTTGCCAATTATATGTTGATGATATTATATTTGGTTCTACTAACAAAGCTTTCAATAATGAGTTTGCCAAGCTCATGACCGACAAGTTTGAGATGTCTATGATGGGGGAGTTAGAGTTCTTCCTTGGATTTGAAGTCAAACAATTGAAGGGAGGGACTTTTGTGAACCAAGCCAAATATACTCAAGACATGCTCAAAAGGTTCGAGATGATAGGAGTCAAAGGTGCAAAGACTCCCATGCCAACAAAGGTTAATCTTGATCTCGATCCTAATGGTAAAGAAGTGGATCAAAAACTTTATAGATCTATGATTGGTTCCTTGCTTTACCTTTGTGCATCTAGACCGGACATTATGTTAAGTGTGGGAGTTTGTGCACGTTTTCAAGCCGCACCAAAAGAAAGCCACTTAGTGGCGGTCAAAAGAATCTTTCGATATTTAGTGAATACCCCTAACTTTGGTCTTTGGTATCCAAAAGGAGCAAGTTTTGATCTTGTAGGTTACTCGGATTCGGATTGGGCGGGAGACAAAGTGGAACGGAAATCAACCTCCGGGGCTTGCCAATTTCTTGGTAGGTCTCTGGTGTGTTGGTCATCTAAGAAACAAAATTGTGTGTCTCTCTCTACCACCGAAGCCGAATATGTAGCCGCGGCTAGTTGTTGTGCACAACTCTTATGGATGAGGCAAACTTTGAAGGATTACGGTGTCATTTTTGACAAAGTGCCTCTTTTATGTGATAATGAAAGTGCAATCAAGATCGCTCACAACCCGGTGCAACACAACAAGACGAAGCATATTGAGATTCGTCATCATTTCATTCGGGATCATGTCAACCGTGGAGATATTGATCTATCTTATGTTGGCACTAATGAGCAACTTGCCGATATATTCACGAAGCCTCTTGATGAAGCAAGATTCCGGGAATTGAGGCATGAACTAAATATCATTGATTCAAGCAATGTGGCTTGAGCTAGGTGCATTCACTCCCATACTCTAACTTGTGTGTTGCTCTAGATGTGGGCATGGAAATAGGGGGAGTGCGGTCCTAATTGATTGGACTATCCCTCCCCCCATTATGCCGATAGTAAGCGTATTGTTCTATCTTGTCATTTGTGACAATTTTGAGCTTAATTGATGAGTTTTGGTTTTGGGCCCAAGATATATCTTCGCGGTGCCATACCTTTATACTCAAACATGGTGGCTTCGGCCACCGACCTCCTAAGTGGAGGTTTGTTCCCATTTGCGCCTTATTTGCATTTTATTGCCTTTTCAATGGGAATGTGTTCATGTTTGGCCTTATTTGAGTTTTATTTGCACTTTTGCAAACTTGAACACTAAGTACCACTCAGTGACCTCTTTCTGACCCAAACCTATCCCTTCCATCTGAAACCACTTCATCTTTCGAAGAAACATGCTCAAATACATAGCTGTGTGATCTGGTCGAGGCAGGCCGGAGACTCCAGGTTTTGCACCCCGGAGACTCCGGTGTCTGGCGGCCGGAGACTCCGGGTGATCAGCCCCGGAGACTCCGGCCCTAGCGGTTTCGCCCTGGATCAAAGAGGGTCGGGGTGAGGGAAACCCCAACGGTTCCCTCATTCACCCCCTTCCCTCAAAACTGCCCAGGACGCCGCCGCCTCCCCCAGGTCGCCGCCGGGAGCCTCTCCGGCCCCGGATCCGCCATTGCCGCCGGCCTCCCTCCTCTCCAAGCCGCCGGAAGCTTCTCCCTCCGGCTTGCTTGCCTCTCCATGGAGCCATCCGGTATTCTCCTCCTCCTCCCATCTAGATTCCTCTAGATTCAAAGGATTGGAAGAAATACTTGTTGTTTGTCCATGGGGTTACTCACATTCGGCAATTTGAGTATCTAGCATCGTGTAGAATCATTTTTGTGCAATTTCTCGACCAAACCCTAGCCTCCCTTGTCTGACCTCGAGTTGCCCGGAGTCTCCGGGGTCCAAACCCCGGAGACTTTGAAGTCTCCGCCCTCCAGAGGCCGGAGACTCCGGGTTCAGACACCGGAGACTCCGGTGTAGATCGACTTTTTCACAATTGACTCCACAAGATGCTGTTCTCCTTTCTTCTGAGCATGTTTTTGACTCTTCCCTTGCTACCTCGTGCCATTTCCTTCACAGGTAGCAGTGCAGGTGGTTGTCGCAAGCGTATCCCGAGGAAGCACACCTTTGACTATGACCCGGCAAAGGATTGCTATGTGGAAAGGCAGAGTGCTGCAGAAGTTGCTAGGGATGCTCTGAGAGAGAAAGCACGTCTAGCTCAGCTGGCTAAGGAAGAAAGGGCCAAAAAGGCCAAGTTTGATCACTTGCCAACTCTCCAGGGCATGTCACTTCCCGAGTTTGCAGATATGAGGAAGAGGAAGATGTATGATTTGCCAAGGAACACCAATGATCACAGTTTTCATCGAAGGGAGCAAGAACTGATCTACACCGAGCTCTATGCCAACCTCACCCACAAGGTTTGCCCTCAGAAGGTGATGAGGACGATGTCGATGAGGAAGAAGAAGAGGGTGAGGAAGAGATTGAGGTAACTCGGGCTGCTCCTCCTTCTCCACCAAAGAGGAGGAGCAAGAATGCTAGCAACCCGCCTTTTCCCTCTCGCAACAAAGAAGAAGTCAACAAGGAGATCAAGAAACTGTATTGGTTCAAGAGGACCATGCTTTGCATGGGAGTTGATATTCGCAAAGAGCAGCACAACATCTACATTCAGAACAAGCATATCACTCACAACCAAGGTTTGATGGTTGATCACCTTCGTGCTATCCGCAAGCTTCCTCCTCCAGAGCATCCTCCTTCAGACTCCGATGATACTCTCAGCTATGGTGCTTGGAACAAAGAGATGGGCAGCTCACTCCAATGGGGAGATTTCGATGAAGTGTCCAAGCCCAACTATCCGTCCTCCTCCAGTTGTGGCAAGGGTCCCATGCGTGATGATGAAGATCCTTCCTATGAAGGCAACGACGAGGACGTCGACGAGTGACTTGTTGGGGCGTGTAGCATCGCTCGTTTCCCCTTTTTGGTGTCTCGATGCCAAAGGGGGAGAAGAGTTCTATTAGCATGTTATCGAGGATTTGCAAGGGTCGGGCACAAGCATTTCTTTTGTTGAGCTTTCATTTGCCTATGCTTGTGCTCTCTTCTAGTACTTAGTTCTTTAAAAATTTGAACTTCGTTGTGGTACCAATCTTAATATGGTGTGAGACTTGTGGTGTGCTTTATTGTAATAGTTATGCTTTATTACTTCATATTGCTCTCTATGTACTATGCACATGATCATGGTCCATTATTGCAGGGGGAGTCTTGTGTCTAGTATGTGTGCATTTGAATCAAGCTTTTGTTGTAGGTTGCACACATCTAGGGGAGCTCACTCTATATTATGTTGATCTTTTTCTTGAACCTTTGTATTGTCATCAAACACCAAAAAGGGGGAGATTGAAAGAGCATCTTCGTGCTAAATGTATTTTTGGGTGTTTGTTGTCAATACTCAGGTATCTAACCTGCTGTCTCAGCATAATCCCTTTTGTAGGTGGAAATCTGAAGATTATAAGTTGCTGGCTTTTCTGCGCCGGAGACTCCGGGTTACCAGCCCCGGAGACTCCGGTGTACTCACGCCGGAGACTTTGGTCAGGGACCGGAGACTCCGGCCCAAGCCTCCGGGGTTGTTTTTCGTCGGGTGTCGCTCGCCCCAGATATGGGGGCGGAGTCTCTGGGCGGAAGCTTTGGAAAAGCTTGTCTCGGGCCCGGAGACTCCGGCCTTGGCGACTAACCCCGGAGACTCCGGGCTCTGGACCCCGGAGACTCCGGCCTAAAAGGACAGCAACGGCTAGTCCTTGTCTTGGACTATATAAAGCCTTCTTCCACCTCAAGTCAGGCTGCGGCTCATACTCTCTCACCTCCATTGTTTCAAAGCTTCAAAGCTCAAGATCTCTCTCCCTAGCCAATAGAACTCAAAGCCCTTTTGGGATTTGAAGGAGAAGACCTAGATCTACACTTCCACCAAGCCGATTTGATTTCCCCCCTCTCCTTGTTGAGGGGCTTGTAACTTGAGTGTTCATCGAATTCCTAGCCGGAAGAAGCCATCCTCCAAGCTTAACTTTGTGTGTAAGAGCTTGGTGGGCCTATTGGGAGCCTCCAATTGAGTTGTGGAGCTTGCCCCAATACTTTGTGTAAAGGTGTCGTGCCGCCTTCAAGGGCATTGCTTAGTGGAGCGTGGACTCGCCTTTGTGGCTTGTTCACCGGATAATAGGGTGAGCCTTTGTGGCGTTGGTGGCCTTTGTGGCACCACACCTCTCCAACGTAGACGTACTTCCAGTAACAAGGAAGGAACTACGGGATTACATCCTTGTGTCTTCGTGTCTCCATTGCGGTTATCCGTATCCTTTACTCGTACCTTTACTTATATTATTATTGCTAGCTTGCTTGTCACTCTAGGTAAATTCACTTAGTAGCACATCTAGAGAATTTACCTACTTGTCTAGCCTTAATTTGAAAAGAAGTAAAAATTTGGGTAGCTCCTATTCACCCCCCCCTCTAGTCGCTCATACGATCCTTTCAATTAGGCATCAAAATCTATAGAGATAGACAAAGATGCCTAATAGGTTTAAGCTAAAGTACTACATGGACAAAGTTCTGAAAAGGTTTAGAATGGATAAAACAAAGAAAGATTCATTGCCCATGTTGTCAGGTAAGATATTGAGCAAGGCTCAGTGTCCAGCTACGGTAAAAGATAGAGAAACTATGTGCAAAGTGCCATATGCCTCGGCCGTAGGTTCTATCATGTATGCCATGTTGTGTACTAGACCGGATGTGTCCAATGCTCTTAGTTTGATGAGCAGATACCAAAGTGATCCAGAAGTGGAACACTGGACAGCTGTAAAGAACATCCTAAAGTATTTAAATAAGACTAAAGAAATGTTCTTGGTCTATGGAGGTGATGAGGAGCTCGTCGTAAAAGGTTACGTCGACGCTAGCTTCGACACCGACCTGGATGATTCTAAATCTCAGACAGGATATGCTTATATTTTGAATGGTGGAGCTGTGAGCTAGAGAAGCTGCAAGCAAAGCGTGATCACGGGATCTACAACAGAAGCGGAATACATGGCTGCTTTGGAAGCGTCAAGTGAAGGAGTTTAGATTAGGAACTTCATCACTGAGCTTGGTGTGGTTCCAAGTGCCTTGGACCCACTGGAGATATTGTGCGACAACACTGGCGCCATAGCACTAGCTAAGGAACCAAGATATCATCCAAAGACCAAGCACATCAACCACCATTTCCATATAATTCGAGATTACATAGAAGATGGAGTTTTGAAGATTAGCAAAGTACATACGGATCTGAATGTCGCAGATCTGTTGACTAAACCTCTTCCACGAGCAAAACATGATCAGCACCTTAATGCCATGGGTGTTAGATTGTTACCAGATGTAAACTAGATTATTGACTCTAGTGCAAGTGGGAGACTGTTGGAATTATGCCCTAGAGGCAATATTCTTGTTCATGATAATGTTTATATTCCATGCTAGAATTGTATTAAGCAGAAACTTTAATACATGTGTGGTTTATGAACAACACCGTGTCCCTAGTACACCTCTATGGACTAGCTCATTGATTAATGATGGTTAAGATTTCCTAACCATAGACATGAGTTGTCAATTAATAATGAGGTCATATCATTAGGAGAATGATGTGATGGACATACCCAAATAAAGCACAGCAATTAGATCGTGTCATTGTGTTCATCTTTGCGAAGCTTTTTTCTATGTCAAGTATTGTATTCCTTAGACCATGAGATAATGCAACTCCCTAGTGCCGGAAGAGAGCTTTGAGGTTATCAAACGTCATTCTATGAAAGGGTGATCATAAAGGTGTCTCTCAGGTAATCGGAAAGTACTTGTTGGGTTGTATGTATCGAGATGGAATTTGTCCCTCCCGAGTCAGAGAGATATACTTTGGGCCCACTCGGTAATCGATATCAACACCACTTGCAAGCACGTGGTTAAAGAGTTAATCACAAAGTGATATCGGATTACGGAACAAGTAAAGTACTTGTTGTGAACGAGATTGAACTAGGTATGCCGATGCCGATGATCGAATCTCGGGCGAGTAAAATATCATGAGACGAAGGGAATACAAATACATGATTGATTGAATCCTGACATCGTAGTTCATCCGATATGATCATCGTTGAGTACGTGGGAGTCAATATGGATCTCCAGATCCCGCTATTGATTATTGATAGAGATCATGTCTCTCGAACCCGTAGGGTCACACACTTAACGCAAATCAACGCTAGGGTAGTTTTGGGATTTATGAGAAAGTGTTTCGGAAGTTACAGAATTGTTCCGGGTGGTAAATATTAGTATTTATTAATTTTATGAATTAATAAATATTAAGAGATATTTATTTAAAAGAAATAAATAAAGAAAAAAAGAGAAGAAAAAAAGGAGGAGGCGCGTGCGGCCAGGGAACGTCCCTGGCTCGCTCGAGGAACTGAGGCGGCCAGGGATCGATCCCAATCTCGCTCCTGGCTCTCGCTCGCTTGCTGAGCCCGCCCGAGTGGTCTTTTGCCTAGTGGGCCAAGCTGGCTCGCTGGTGTGGCCGGTTGGGCCTTGTGCCATTGGACTTGATCGATGGTCGATCGTGGCGAGCTGGCTCATGCAGATGGTTTTGATTGATGGTCGATCGTGGCGGTCTGGCGTGGCGTGCACGGTGGGCAAAACAAATCGGCCTCGATCCGATCGATGGCTGTTTTGACCTAGCTTTTGGTCCAAGCAAAATCGACTATAAAAGGAACCAGGGCGCCGCCGGTTTGGGGTGACCTAATCCCTGCGGAGCCGCTGCCCAGTTTCTGAAGCCTCCTTTCTCCGTTCTTTCTCCACCACGCAAACAGGCGAAGCCCTATCGGTGCATACTCTCCACCATAGACACCACACCGTCGTGTTGTCGATCCCATCTACCACTCCACCATATCTCACTGGACCGGGAAGGCGGAGTCGTTGGTGCGCTGTACGTGTGCATCTCTCGGAGGCGTCGCCACTTGCGGCGTTGGATCGGATCGGATCGCGAGGAGGAGAAGGCTAGTATGACTACATCATCCATGTTCTGTTGAACGTTTCCGCTGTGCGATTTCTTCAAGGGTATGAAGATCTCATCTATCTCTCTCATTGATTACATCTCCTAGATTAGATCTTGGCTTTCTTGTTCGCATCCGTAGGAATTTTTTTGATTTACTATGCTGCGAAACCCTTCAAGAAGTTTGTAAAAAATGCTTGTCTTATGGTGTCTTGTTCATTATCAGTGGGTATTTAGTATTTTAGTCCCCTAAAAAAGTTGTGATCAGTTCGCTTTTGGCCCTATCTATGTTCATCCTTTGCCTTGTAAATATTCACATGAACTACTAGTTGCATAATTGAGCTTAGTCTGCACTTCACGCTAGCATTAGCGGTGTCTTCTATATTTTGTGTAGCCATGGATGCTGGCTTTCTGTTATGTTCTATTAATGGAAATTGATCTCTACGACATTGCTTGGAAAAAATGGCCTAAGATTTAAAGAGCCTCGTACACAGACATGGAGGAACGGCTGATGCAGCTCTTTCTCTAGATGATGGTTGATGCACGTAAAATGCATCCGTGAACATTGTAGTTTATTAGGTAATATTCCTTGATAATTGAATGATATTTGATGTTGCCAACATGTTTACATTGATGTAGGGTTTTCCACAAGAGTCTCTATTTATTTGGTATTTAACTCTCGATGGCAGAAAAACCTTCTATTGGTATTTTGGACTTTCAGGAAGCTTCGGGACTCTAAAAAGGGCAAGGTTAGGAAGCACAGTTCAAATTTTTTGAGAGGCATCCAATGAGCCAAAGTGGGCTAGAAGGAGATGAAGGAGGTGGAAATGGGGGCCCACCACATGTGCCAAGATCCATGCTGCGTGGTACATGCCAACTTTGGCCTCCGACCTCCGTTTTCTTCAATCTTCGTGCCACCGCCTTGGGTTTGACCTAAAAACATCGGTATATACCCCATGGGATTTTATTTCATGATGGACGGAGATGGGGATAAAAAATATCGAAACAAAGAGGTTGTGTGCCGTCATCGCCGTTGGAGGGAGATTGGAGGGGGAACCACTGCCGAAATTTCCTCCTCCGGCCACCTCTCCTCCTTCACCAACACCTCTGCAACACTCACCACCATGAGAGGGGAGTAGTCCACCCTGGACTTCGGTTTTGTGATAGTATCTTGTATATTTTCCTCTCTATGTACTCCATATTTAGATCCATATGAGCTACCCTACATGATTATGAACACCAATGTAACTCCTTTGACTATTGTAGTATGAGATAAGTCTTGTTATGCATTTACCATTGTGTTAGAACCTTTATAGCTTGTCGTACTTTGGAAGCACATCATGATGTTTATTGATTTCATTAATATGGATTTATCTAATGCCTTGTTTCCCACCTGATGGGGTGCTTGACAGCACTAAGTGTAGGTAGATAAGAGAGTTGCGTTTACCATCCGCACAAATAATAGACCTTTGCATGGATACTTTGTTTGTGTTTTTATATAAAGAAGTATGATGTATGTAGATGTATGTGGTGCTTGAGGGTGTAACCGGGTGATAGAAATAGAGTAGCTAACTAACAATAATAGTGAGACCTACATCATTTTGTATTTGCACATCTAGGGATTAAGGGGAACATGTACTTGGGGCCAAGTGATAGAAATAGCATGCTAGGTGACAAGCACCCTTTAAGGTACACCGTTCTCAACTTAATGTCTTAGGACACAATGCCCATATGAAAGTTACCATAATAGTATGATAATTGTGTGCATTTTTATATATGATTACCACTACTAAGGGAGAGAGGAACCTAGGATTCATTGCTACCACCAAAGCACAACTATTATCATGTCCTCTCCATTGTGAGGATGTGATATCTTTTATTTTATTTGCATTATTACTTTGTTGATTTCAATCATCAATTAATCTCACTTATTTCTTTGTTTTGTACAGTGCATGGATAACTAGAATTATGACACCTCTAGTTTTTGAGAGAATATATTGTTTTACCTTCTTGCTAATGCGGTTTGATACTCATTACTTTCATATTGATAGGTGCTACATCGATCCCCTGCACTTGGGGTTATCAATGGCTCGGTTGAAGCTTTCACGGGAACACTGTTGTATTTGATGACTCTAATGATACAATGCTTGTACATGACCTTGCACGAGATTTCTCCACTCGCATGCATTATGCCTATTTCACTTATCTATTCTGATCTATGCAATAGTTCTTCGATTCGTGATGAGATCTACATAAAAAATGCACATCAATGATGTGTCTCTATTTTGGCAACGGTTCCGACTTTCATTAGCCATAACTTTTCAGTTTTGTGTTTATATTGGAGTTTCTGTACATCCATTTTGTTGATTTATTCGCATGAGGTCAATGTTTTGAAAATTCCTTTGAGCACTAAATTCATCTCGTCGATCCACACAACTCTCATGTTTTATTATTTAATTTGAAGGATCATATGCAAAATGGTGATGAGTTATTCTTCTGAGCTTGTGTGTGTTTGGCATGTCTTTGTACCTTTCTCATGATTGTTACGTTTCCTCTAGACCATCGCTTCGTAATGAGGTCTACATTAAAAAGATGACATCGTGACATCCAATTATGAATTTTGTTAACTAGAGCTCTTAAATTTTGTGCACATGTTTGGACTTTTAAGACCATCAGATTCATTGCACTCGAACTAGCTTCGGTTCATTATTCCATACAACACTCATGTCCATACAACACTCGTGTTGTATCATTGTAAGTTTTTAAAATCTATGGTCACATACAAACTCTTTACGAGTTTATTTTCAAGTGTGGTGCAGATCAAATAAGAGTTAATACATTACCACACAAACACCTGAAAACTGCATCACTAGTGAGATGCATATAACTAGACACCTGGTGGTCTGGTTGTGGTCTCATGTGAGTAAGGGTAGCGTCGGCGGCCAAACAATGTGTAGAACATGATTTTTCGCCTCGACGCGCCTCACTAGGCCCTAGGCCAAATTGCACGAAATTACACGTATATGTGTGAGCTTGGTCAAAATTCCTGATTGCACATATATGTGCAATTTACGCATTGCATGTATACGGGTAATTACCCATCTATATGCAATTGCACATAAAAAATAAGAAGAAGAAACAGACCAAAACACACAAAAACTCAGTAAAACGGTCATAAGCTCAACAAATCCTATAAACTAAACCAGACCAGGCACCACAAAAAGGAGACAAACGACATAAAAAGGATTGATCGAGCTCTATGTAGATTCTCAGCTAATCGAGAATTAGCTGTTGAAGTGTATAAGAGGATTGTACTAGCCCTTTCCATCAGTTCTGACTTTTGGTTGCGTTGGCTAGTGCATGAAGCTTAACATGGTATCAGAGCCCAAGGTTTTGAGTTCGAGTTCTGGCTTTCGCAATTTATCCTAAAATTGTTGTTACCCCTCGGTATCAATGTATAGGACATTCTATGACATCGGACCACGTACAAGGCTTCTTGTTCCTACCTCCGAGTCTCTACACGTGTTGACTTGTCTTCTCTGTCACACGTGAGTGGGGGTGTTGAAGTGTATAAGTGGATTGTACTAGCCCTTTCCATCAGTTCGGACTTTTGGTTGCGTTGGCTAGTGCATGAAGCTTAACATTAGTCATCGCGGTAAATTAAATCAGGGGAGCTCAGGCAGCTGACCTCATCTTCCTCCTCTGTCCCCGCCTCTAACTCCAGCGAGTCCCCACACCTTAAACCCGCCGCGACCTTTCTTTGAACCTCTCCTAACTCTGGTGAGCCCCCGTACCCTAAACCCTAAGACCCCAGCACTCAAAATTCTAAGTTTCTTTCCTCGCCTCCGCTGGCTCCACCGCCGCTAGCCGCACCATCTTCGGCTCCGGCGAGGTCCTTTCCTCGTCTCCGCCGACGACGCCGCGGTCAGCCGCGCCATCTCTTGTCTTCGACGAGATCGTTAACTATAGCATCTGGAGATAGAGATAGAAAAAAGACTGAAGGAGATAGAGATGAGACCCTCCATTTCTAACCAAACCTAGATCTAGTTTATACAGGCAAAACCGAGGACGGATCTTGGCGGAACCGCCATCAGCCAGCCTTGCCAAAGTGCCCAATGCTATGGCACCGAAAAACCGAGCCGCTGACAAAGCGCAAGCTGGTAGCAAAACAACAAACATAAAACACGCAGCTGCCCAACGCCGCGCCGCGAACGGGCTGTCTGTCTCTCTCGGCCGACGCCCGGCGATCGGATGGCGTCCTCGTCCTCTTCCTGGTCGTCCTCCTCGGCCGGCTCCGGCGCCGCCTCGACCTCGACGCCCCGGCCGCCTACGAGGCTGCCGCATGGTGCCTCCGCGCCGTCGTCGTCGTCGTCCCCGGTATTCCTCAACGTGTACGACGTGACCGCCGCCAACGGCTACGCGCGGTGGCTGGGGCTGGGCGTGTACCACTCGGGCGTGCAGGTGCACGGGGTGGAGTACGCGTACGGCGCGCACGAGGGCGCCGGGAGCGGCATCTTCGAGGTGTCCCCGCGGCGGTGCCCCGGGTACGCCTTCCGGGAGGCGGTGCTGGTGGGGAGCACGGAGCTGACCCGCGCCGAGGTGCGCGCGCTCATGGCGGAGCTCGCGCGCGACTTCCCGGGGGACGCATACAACCTCGTCTCCCGCAACTGCAACCACTTCTGCGACGCCGCGTGCCGCCGCCTCGTCGCCGGCCGCGCCCGCATCCCGCGCTGGGTCAACCGCCTCGCCAAGATCGGGGTCGCCTTCACCTGCGTCATCCCTAGCGGCGGCGGCGGCGGCGGCAGGCAGCAGCAGGCGAGGGGGCGCAAGGGGGAGCCTGCTGCCCGCGTCAGGAGCCGCTCCGCGCGACACGCCGCCGACGCCGCCGGGACGCCTCGGGGCAAGGCCTTCTTCCGCTCCCTCTCCGTCGGCGGGAGCAAGAACGTGACGCCCAGCCCGCTCCCGGTAGTCCCGAACCAGCCACCGACGCCGCGGCCGCCGGCTCCCACCTCGACGTTGACGCCAGCGTCGCTGGTGGCCTCCACGTAACGGCGGCTTTCCTCCTTTTTTTCTTTTACAGCTCACATGTTCTTCCTTTTTCTTTTCTGTTTTACAGCTCCATACCTGATCTTTTGTGCATAATTGATACTATGAAGATTTGTGCTCTGCTAGTAAGATCACTATAGTACCAGCACTTGCAGCTCATTAGGGTCTTGATTTCCAGTGTAAACTAAACTCTTTCGGACTCTAAAATTACATCTGGAGGCCGGATCATTGTCTGGTGCCATTGATTTGGGTCGCTCCATTTACGTTGTGATTAACGCCGCCCATTGCGCATTTGTGGTGTGTGGCATAGATCCAATTCGAGTCTGGGCGATCCATCCAACAGGAATATGTTCTTCCCTCCTTTAGCTCTTTCTTTGGATTTAACAACTAACAGCTGAAGCTTTCTGTGGATTTAACTACACATAAAGCAGTGTACTACCAGCAAAGCACATCAACACCAAAGTTGATTATCATCGACATGCTTCTGCAAAGAATTCCTCAGTCTGTACACTGTACTTGCCGCTTGGGTTTGGCGAGGGACGATCGATCCATGTGGGCTGTTCTTCTCCGGCAACACCTTTCGGCTACAGGAAAACAAGTACTGACGGACCCTGGAGGGGCTAGAGTATGGGCGTCGTACGCGGCGCCTTTCGCCGCTTGTCCCCTTGCCGGCCGGTGGCATCGCATCGCCATTCATTGGGGCTGAAATGTTTGGTGCAGCGAAAATGATTCGAGCGACGTGCCCCCCATGGCACAGGAGCGCCTCCTTTTGGCGGGTGGGGTTTGAGCATCCGCGCACCGGCTGTGGTGTGGTGATGCGCTCCAACTAATTCCGGTGCTGGGTTGCGAGTAGCTGATCGACGTGTACACGACTACTGTAGTTCTCTCATTGTAGCAAAGTGAAAAAGACTACAGTTAGTGGATCCATCCATGTTCGCTCAACTTCAATTCAGTCTGATTGTGGTGGGCTTGTCTCCTTGCGCCGTGGGAGCCGTCAGGTGGGCCGTTTGCTGTCGGATTAACTTACAGTCCGCGGTTTGTTTGTGTCGGGCCGCTAAGTGGGTCATCTATGTCCTCTTATTCAAATGGATAGAAAGAGACAGCGGTGGTTCATTTGCGTTGTCCATGGTGTTACCGATCCAGCCACGCTCGAAGCTCTTGCATGCCGGGAGGCGCTAGCACTGGCTGAAGATCGACCTAGGCATCGACCAAGTTTATGTGGCCTCTGACTGCAAAACTGTGGTAAATGACATCAAGAACGGCACAGGAGGACCGTATGGTGCGATCATAGAAGAAATCAAGTCACGGGCTGCCTCTATGCGGGAGTGTTCTTATGTCTTTGAAAGTCGAGCTGTTAATTTTGAAGCTCATAACCTTGCTAGATTTACTACTTCTTTGGGAATTGGCCGCCACATGTGGTTGGGCATTCCTTATGATTTAAACATTCCTGTAAACATCTTTGAAGATCAATAAAGTCTGGCAGTTTGTCTCAAAAAAAAATGGATAGAAAGAGACAGCAGTGGTTCATTTGCGTTATGTTGCTAGAGATGCCATAAGTTTCTAGCTATAAAAACATCTCCAGCACCCCCCCCCCATACGGGCGTCGGCAGTACCAACTTTTCAGCCGAATGTTGTATCGCCTATGGGGGAGGACACCTACCCAGTCGTCAACCCCATACGGGCAGCTTGCTCCACGCATCGAGCAAGCGGCACCAGTTGAGGTCAACTCCTTCATCCAGACATCGAGCGTGTGATAGCAGGTGTGGTCGAGGTTATTTACCAGTATTTCGCCCATCTGTAAACTGAAAATAAGCCCAAAGCTTATTTTTTTCGCACCCCAACCCATCGCCCTCAACAATTTGGCCAAGCTCCGCCACTGCTCAAGGGGTTGGTAAGTGTGCGGACAATTTGAACGATAATCGAGAGGACATTCATGGCCAACTCTATAACGATTAATTTGTTCCTTCCAATGCACTATAAATGGTCCATTTTTTACGTCGCTTTCGGATGTAAAGAAAATTTTCACTATTACTATGGAAGTAGGGATCATGATCCATTCTTCCAATGCAAGTAAGATTGACTTCTCTTCTTACCAAAAGTGCTCGCAGCTGTTCAAATGCTTGCATATGGACACTTTGGTGATCTCATTGATAAGTACATGCACATGAGCAAATACTCATGCCTCGAGTCGATATACAAGTTTTACAAGGTAGTGGTTGAGGTGTTAACAAAGTTTACCTGAGAGAACTAAATGTTGCTAATACTGCCCGGCTTTGTCGATCAACGAATAAATATGGTTTTCTGAGATTCTTGGAAGCATAAATTTTCTGCATTATTGGAACTACAATAATAGTTCTTTTGCGTTTCAGGGCAATAAAAATGACATGTTATGGGGTGTATAGTCATACTTGAGACTATTGCATCACAAGAAGTTGTTTCTTCGGCATGACAAGTTCTCACACTGATATCAACATGCTCCATTGCTCTCCGGTATTCTCTAGGCTTGCAGAATAAAATGCCCCATCAATTCGCTAGGATATTAATGTCTATTCGTACTTTAGCTGATGCTATCTATCCTCCATGGCCTACATTTGTGAAGACTACACGTAGCCTTTTGGAGAGAAATACCGGAGGTTTGAGAAAGAACAAGAGGCTTAATAATTATATAAAGGATGTGGATCAAGCATTTGGTGTGCTATAATCTTGTTGGGCTATTGTTCGCGATATAGTGCTAGAACATGTAGTGCTAAATCACAAGACGTTCTTTCTTCGGCATGGCAGGTTCTCACACTGGCATCAACATGCTGCTTTGGTCTTTGGTATTCTCTTGGTTTCCAGAAGCAAATGCCCCATCGATACACTATGAGATTAATGTCCATTCATACGATAAGGCTTACTATTTAGCTGATGCTATCTATCCTCCGTGGCCTAGATTTATGAAGATGATCCGTAGCCTTTGGAAGAGAAATACTGGAGGTTTGAGAAAAAATAAGAGAATTATAGAAATGATGCAGAGCAATCATTTGGTATGCTGCAATTTCGTTGGGCTATTGTTTTTAGCGCAATGTTAGAACATGTAGTGCTCAGCAGATGTGAGAGGCGCCTCTATGACAAAGGATGAGAATTCTAGGCTGAATAAGTTGCGCCTACATCTGGACCGACAAAATTTCAGTGGTTCGTCTCGTGATCGGGCAACCCACAATCAAATTCAAGAGAATTTGATTAAACATATGTAGGAAACAACTAGTCATCTCGTGTTATTTAATTTAATTTAATTGTGAAATTTGTTTGATTGTGAACTAGTATATGTTGTTTAATTGATTGTACTGTACTATTTTTTTAAACCAGGCAAAAGATATGCCATTTTTATTAATTAAGGAGAAGAGAGTTGGTCGTTTAATTAATAGGAAACCGGCCAAAAACCAATACAAACACCCTCGACGATCGTCATGGAACATGACCATCGCGAGGGCACACACAGCCACCCTGGCTACCAAACACAAACCGTACACACACCACTGCAAACAAGCATCGTCGTCGAGGTTGTCGGTCGGCGTTATTGTCATCGCTCCTCCACGAGCCAGCGACTCCGACTTCACCGAAGAACGACCATCAAGGAAGATCCCATCGCAACGGCCTCATGAAGCCTGTGTCGGCCTATGCCAAACAAATAGCTCTTCGCACAGACTGACAGCTCTGATTCTGACAATGAGCTCTGAAGAGGAGATATGGAAGACTCGTGCTGATGAAGACCATCACGAACGGATCGCCCACCACAAGGCATCGTCGCTACAGATCCAATCGTAACCGCAACTCCGACTTCACAGCAGGGGAGGTCCAACTCAAAGACCCGTCGAACACGTTGGAACAAGAGCCAACTACCAAAGTCATTGCCGCGCGACCAGTATGTCAAGCGGGTAGAAAATACACCCAGCACGAATTAAATGTGTCTGAAACGGGTCAGTTGCCCTTATCCGCTCAAGCTGCCAACGCCGAACGTTAATTTCCACACGGAACTCCGTGGTCATACGCCCCGAGGCCAGTATGCGCACGCTGGAGCAGCGCGGTCGTCGTTGCCCTTATCGGCTGAAGCTGCCGACGCCGACCGAGCTATAAAACCCACATGCAACTCCGTCTTCTACGTACGTACTCCTCCGCACACCAACAAAGCACCGGAAGCCCACAGCCCCGATCGAGGCCACAGCCGCCAGCCAGCATGTGCACCCTGGAGCAGCACGGCCGGGTCTTCGTGCTCACCCTCACGGGCGACGGCGAGCACCGGCTGGGCTACCCGCTCATCGCGTCCATCCGCTCGGCGCTCGCCTACGTCGCAGCAGCCTCGGCCAACACCAACGCCAACGGGGCGGCGGCCCTGGTCACCGTGGCCGAGGGCCGCTTCTTCTCCAACGGGCTGGACGTCGCGTCGGCGGGCGCCTCCCGGGCCCGGCTCTGGGAGCTCGCCGGCGCGCTCCGCCCCGTCGCCGCCGACCTCCTGGCACTCCCCATGCCCACCGTCGCCGCCGTCACGGGCCACGCCTCCGCGGGCGGCTTCCTCCTCGCGCTCTGCCACGACTACCGCGTCATGCGCGCCGACCGCGGCGTGCTGTACATGAGCGAGGTCGACGTCGGCTTCTCCCTCCCGCCCTACTTCGCGGCCCTCCTCCGCGCCAAGATCACTGCCGGCCACGCGCTCCGCGACGTCCTCCTCCGCGGAAGGAAGCTCAGGGCGGCCGAGGCCAAGGAGATGGGCATCGTCGACGCCGTCTGCCCCGGCGCGCCCGAGACGGCCGCCGAGGCGCTCAGGCTGGCCGAGGAGCTCGCCGCAAGGAAGTGGGACGGCGCTGTGTACGCCTCCATCAGGATCGACATGTTCCCGGACGCGTGCAGGTCCGTTGGGATCGTCGAGGAGAGCGATGAGGAGAAGGCCAGAAACTTCGCCGCCTCCAGGCTCTGATGAAGAGATGAGAGCATGTCGATTTACTGAATGAAGAATCGGCATTGATGTTCAACAGTAGTACAATATAAGGAGAAAGCATTACTACAGATTTAGGGTTATGCTATTAGGCTGAGGCAGCCATATAAGTACCAATATATATTCCTATAAATTGTAATTTGGATAATACCATAAGTCAAGCTTATGTTGATACTTGATAGTCTATCTTTATTTGATTGAACCAACAGTACATTCGTCAAACTTGGAACTAACATGTAATAACCACAACATCTGCTGATTGATAATAATTCACATAAAATCTTTCTTCAAGCTTATATGAACCTACCTGCCATATTTTTTTCTGCAGGTTTTATATGGACCGAGCAATGACTCTCTTTTCGTATTCTGTATGTGTACATTGATCAGCCATTCATGCCCATATGAAGCACGCAATATACTTCTGCAAACCATGTATATTTATTGCTTTGGAAGTGTGAAATAACCATATGCTTTTGTGCGGATGTTTGGCTAATTATCTTGCTGTTGCTGCAAGGCATATGTGTTGTGCCTGAATGTAAAAAAATTTCTTAGGATACTGCACATTGGAACCGTATGAGCATTGACGCGTCGGTGTACTCGTTGCTTAAGAGTCCTATGTCTTTTTGTCTCGTGGCGTCCTGTTGAGCTGCGCCCATTTACGTTTTACTAGCAAAATGGAAGTCAACAAGTTCAAACGACTGGTGATATTCCGTTCAAGCATTGGGATTTAACAAAAGTAATGAAGCCTAGGCTAGAACGTAGGTTTGGTCATCCCGATGAAGGAACGAAATGAACGACATTTCAGAATACTTTAGTAAAATTTTAAACCTTGCCCATAGGTCATTGTTGGCATCCCAGTCGGGTCTACCCACTGTTTCGGCATGAGGCCAGCTTCTCCTATGGTCAGGTCATGCAAGTGGTGGCCTCCACTGACACCGGCGTCCTTGTTGTTTGCAGTCCTTTCTTTTGAGGGAAAATATGTTTTCATTAAAGGGGTGTGGTGTCAAAAAAACAACTAGTGCCACAAATGCCTCACTCTATTATCCGGTGAACAACCAGCATAGGCGAGTTCACGCTCTACTAAGCGGTGATATTGAAGGCGCGGCTGAAACCTTTAAATAAGGTTCACAACACTAAGAACAAGCTATGTGGGCATATTTCCGTCTAGGCTTCTAAGAACCAAAGAGTAACAAGTTCTTAAATGTAATGGGTGAGAAAATCAAATTCTTCTATTAGAAGTGTAGATCTAGATTTTCTCGCTGGATTCCCAAAAGGGCATCAAGATTGAGTGTCTAAAGAGAGAGATCTCGTGCTTTGTCAGCAAACAATGGATGAGAGAAAGTAGAACTATCAATTGTACCTGGAAAAAATAAACAGAAAATTTATTGAAAATAAACGTGAGGAAACTAGCCCCTTGGAGCGTCACAACAAAGAAGATGCCAGGGAAAAATTCCGGTGGGCCCCAGCAACTTTGAATATTTTTAGTCTTTTTCTTCAAAAAATGCCTGGCCATGGATGCATTAGATGGAGAACCTAGTAGGCCTAGGACGTCGCGCTGGGTGCCTGTTTCCTCACATTCGCTAAATAATGCAGTCCTAAATAAAAAATGTCCGGTCAACAATGATTGGTTCTGGGCATGCATGCATGCATGCATGCATGCGAAGAAACGTGACTTGAGGGTGCGTGGATGAATAGCCCGGTCCAAGCTCAGCCATACTAATCCGGAATAAGTACGTGACGAGGTTTTCATTTTTACCGGAAAACCGAAACAGTTTGACCGGCCATCGGTCGAGCCGTGTGGGACAGTGCAAGAACTAGAAGAGATGGATAGCTAGCTCCAAACTGCAAAACGCACGAGCGCGCACGCAGTTGCCAAGTACGAATAATATGGGCATGCAAGTAGCTAAACCCGAAAGATCACCATGTGCATTCCCGATCGAGCTCTATATATAAGCGGAGGCAACTGCGCCTGTAAGCCGATCATCAAAAGCACACTCCATTCTTGGTCGCAGCAATGGAGGTGGTCACGTCCAAAGAAATGCTGAAGCCGGTGTACCCGGTGCCGCACCCGCTGGCCGGCGACAAGGTCCAGCTCACCGTCTTCGACCGCGCCGCCATCGACACCTACGTCCCCATAGTGCTCGCCTACCCCGCGCCGGCGCCGTCCAGCCAGGCGCTCAAGGACGGCCTCCTCAGGGCCGTCGCGCTGTACCCTCACCTGCTCGGCCGCCTCGCCGTCGACGCACACGGCCGCCGCTTCCTGCACCTCAACAACCAGGGCGTGCTCGTCATCGAGGCCCATGTCCCGGCCGATCTGGCGGACGTGCTCGCCGCCAGCGGCATGGGCACGGACGTCGCCGATTTCTACCCTGCAGTGCCAGAGGTCACATTCATCATAGTCCTGCATGCAAGGGAGCTTCTGTTATTTTCACTGGGAACTGATGAGTGCGCGCTGCTACGATTTTCCATTGCAGGAGAGTGTTGGAGAGGCGCTGCTCCAGATCAAGCTCAGCCGGTACAGGTGCGGCGGCCTCCTGCTCGGCGTCATTATCCACCACCACGTCGCCGACGGCCACGCACTGAGCACGTTCCACGCGGCGTGGGCGACGGCGGTGCGCGACGGCGAGGGCTTCACCCTGCCGCCCCCTTTCATCGATCGCGCGGTCACGGCCATGCCTCGCAGCACGCCCAGGACGGCGTTCGACCACCGGTCCATCGAGTTCAAGGCAGGCGCTGCCAGCACCGATGCAGCAGTCCTCCCCATGGACAAGATCAAGAACATCGCCGTGCACTTCCCTGCGGAGTTCATCGCCGACCTCAGAGGCCGCGTCGGCGCACGCTGTAGCACGTTCCAGTGCCTGCTGGCGCATGTGTGGAAGAAGGTCACCGCGGCTCGCGGCCTGAAGCCGGACGAGTTCACGCAGGTTAGGCTGGCCGTGAACTGCAGGGGCAGGGCCAACCCGCCCGTGCCGGCGGACTTCTTCGGGAACATGGTGCTCTGGGCGTTCCCGAGGCTTCAGGTTCGGGACCTCCTCGGAGGGAGCTACGGCAAAGTGGTCGGCACCATCCGCGACGCCGCGGCGCGCATCGACGAGGAGTACATGCGGTCGTTCGTGGACTTCGGCGGAGTGGCGGACGCCAACGGAGAGGAGCTCGCGGCGTCGGCCACGTTCGGCAAGGTGCTCTGTCCGGACATAGAGGTGGATAGCTGGCTAGGGTTCAGGTTCCATGATCTTGATTTTGGCACCGGCCCGCCGTCGGAGTTCCTGCCACCAGGGTTGCCGGTCGAGGGGCTAATGGTCTTCGTGCCGTCCCGCAAGGTGAAGGGCAGCGTCGACCTCTTCATGGCCCTGGCAGAGGATGACGTCGCGGCCTTCAACAAGATCTGCTACTCCTTGGACGATCTACTTCCACTACCATCATCGAGGATGTAGGACTCGAGATGAAGGAAGTATGTAGATATCTTAGGATTGTTCATTGGGCATATTTGTTATAAAATAAATTGAAGAAATAAAATAAAATAATAATATTTATTATTGCTTAGGGCATATTTCCTTACCATTGTTCATTGGTAATATTTTTTATAAAATAATAAATTGAAGAAATAAAAATCAAATGGCGCAAGTATCACATCTTGGTTCTTTTTTCCACCAACCCAACACAGGTCCGACTTACTAAACAAAGTACTCCTTTCCTTTTTATTTACTTTGCTTTATAGATTTAGTCAAAATCAAACTTTATAAATGTTGTGAAGATATAGAAAAAACTATAAATATTCACAATACCGAATGCATACAATATAAAAATATACTTTACAAGGATCCTAATACCATACATTTTATATCATAGATGTTAAGATTTTTTACGAAACATTTGGTTAAACTTTATGAAGTTTGAATTTGACTAAACTAAGAACGTGAGGTAAATAAGACGGAAATGCTAATTCTTAGCTAGCCAAGAATTAATTTGGTGCCCAGTTAAGTCCAAAACCAGCGTGCATCACTATCTGTGCATCCTATGAATTGCACTTGAAGCTCTAACTCAGATTTTTTTTTAGTTGCATATTGGGTTGTAATTTTTCAGTTACAAGTCAGGTTGCAACTAAGATTTTTCAGGTGCAAATTGGGTTGCAGTTGAGTTTTAAAATCTCAAATGAATTGTAACTAAAATAGGGTTCACGTATTATTAAAAAACTATTCATCACACAATAAAAAGTTATCCATTATGCTACAAAATTGTGAATGACAACACTTGACTTTGATGAGAATTAGTCGTACTGTTAATAAAACCACTAGGAGTGTTGTGTATCCTCCTCATGTGGATTGTGAGGAGATCGCCTATTAAGCCTTTTAGGTGGGCTAAATATGTGCAAGACCCCACTACCCATTAAGGTTATGACCAAGTATCATTTTGGATATTGTACATGAGGGAAGGGGATGTTAAGCCTCCCATCTAGCCACCCATTAGAGGAGTGCCTAAAATCCAGATTAGCATCCATTAGAGAAGAAAACCAAGAGAGAAGGGAAAGAGGAGAAGTTGAAGGAAGAAGCTAAATCTAGCACCAGCTTTGCCAACAAGGTTATGAAGATTAGATCTACTACTTTGTCTCCTTCAAGCTGTGGTTTCACCATCCATGGTGAGATTGCTCCACTCTCTAGCTCTTGTGCCCCAGATCTTGTTCTTGCATTCAAGATTGGTGTGTATCTTGCTGTGTGAGATTCCCAAGTGCTCTCTAGAGAAGAATAACTTATATGCTCATTTTTAATAGTGAAAGAAAATTTGGATGACTTCCGCCCATGATTTCGATAGCCACCGTCCTCGCTTTTTACTCCAAAGGGTTACCACATAGGCTACATGACGCATGACGTTTACCACGGCGTGTGGCACCTCACGCGGCGAATAGCATCAGCCAACGGAGCGAGGAAAATGTACACGACATGTCCCGACATCGAGTGTTGCTCCACCTTCTCACCACATAGACTTTGGCGAGACGCCTCCTCATTCCGGCCGGTGGCGCCTGAAAGGACGAGATGTCGCCTAGAGGGGGGGTGAATAGGCATTTTAAAAACAATTACGGAATCGGCTTGAAGGAATGCGGAATTAAACTAACTTTTATTTTCTTCAAGCACAAAACCTAAAAATGCTAGGCTCAACTAAGTGCAACAACAACAACTAGAGATAAGCAAGATAGCACAAGATATATTTCACAAGTGATAAACAAGATATAAGTACTTCAAGCACGAAGGCTATCACAAGGAAATAAACTCGGGTATAGAGATAACCGAGGCACGCGGAGACGAAGATGTATCCCGATGTTCACTTACATAAAGTAAGCTAATCACCGTTACATATATTTGAGTGAAACCGCACCAAGAATTCTTACTCAAACCAAGCCCAAATAAATGAGCAACAAAATGTTTTAAGAAAGAATGGAGCTTGTTTGAGCAAACATGCTGATACGTCTCAAACGTATCTATAATTTTTGATGCTCCATGCTTGTTTTACACCATTTGCCTATTGTTTCGTTACACTTAGTGGCATTTTTATGCATTTTCCGGAACTAACCTATTAACAAGTGCCACAGTGCCAGTTTCCTGTTTTCTGCTGTTTTTGTGTTTCAGAAGTGATACACAGGAAATATTCTCGGAATTGGACGAAACAAGTTCCTGAAGTCTTATTTTACCCGGAAGCTTCCAGAGATCCGAAGAGGAGTAGGAGGGGGGCCACCAGGGGCCCACACACAGGGGTGGCGCGGCCAGCCCCTGGCCCGCGCCACCGCCTTGTGAGGCCGCCTGGCCCCTCTTCTGACGACGCCCCTTCGCCTATAAAGACCCCCCGACGAGAAAAACCTAAGGGCCCGATCAGTTTTCTAGAATACATCGCGATCCGCCGCCGCCGTCGACCCGAAGATCGGGAGGGTCCAGAAGCTCTTCCCGGCACCCTGCCGGAGAGGGGAATCGCCACCGGAGGTCTTCTTCATCGCCATGCTTGCCTCCGGAGCGATGAGTGAGTAGTCTACCTTGGACTATGGGTCCATAGCAGTAGTTAGATGGTTGTCTTCTCCACTATGTGCTTCATGTTTAGATCTCATGAGCTGCCATACATGATTGAGATCACCGTTATGTAATTCTACATGTTTGGTTTGTTGGGATCCGATGAATATTGGTGTTTATGATTAAGTTGTTGTACTGAATATTATCTTTTGTTATCTCTATGTTGTTTATGATCTTGCATGCTCTCCGTTGTTAGTAGCTATCTTGGCCGAGTAGTTGCTAGTGACTCCAAGAGGGGGTATTTATGCTCGATAGTGGGTTCATGCCTCTATTTCACCTGGGGGAGTGACAGAAACCTCTAAGGTGGTAGATGTGTTGTTGCTACTAGGGAGAAAACAACATTCATATGCTCAAGGGCATATGCTTTGTTTATATTACACACTTTGCTTAATGCAATTATCTGTTGTTCGCAACTTAATAATTGTGGAGTTCTCGGATTGATTCACCACAAGTGAATTATTAGTCATAGATGCAGTTGGATGGCGGTCTATGTATTTTGTTGTAATGCCCAGAGTAAATCTCATAGTGATCTTCTTGACATATCACGTTATCTTTATTCTATCAATTGCCCAACTGTAATTTGTTTACCCAGCATGTGCTATTTTTATCTATGGAGAAACACCACTAGTGAACTGTGGACCCCGGTCCTATTTCCATCATATTGCTATCACCTATTTACTTTACTCGTACTGTTTACTTTACTCGCATACTATATTGTTTTCCACTCGATACACTCATAACCTTTGTTTCAAGCAAACCGGTGAGATTGACAACCTCATCGCAAGTTGGGAACAAAGTATTTGTTTGTGTGTGTGCAGGTTCCACAACACCTTCAGTCGTCATTGTCTCTCTTCTCCTGTTCGATAAACCTTGGTTTCTTAAACTGAGGGAAAACTTGCTGCTGCACTCATCATACCTTCCTCTTGGGGTTCCCAACGGGCTGGTTATTCACCACGCACAAGGACAGTCTGAAGCCACATTCACTTGGAGCATCAGCTATTTTTTCTGGCGCCGTTGCCGGGGAAGAGAGAAGACTTCTGCGAGGGGAGTTCTTCGCACACACATTCTTTACTTTGTTATTTGTTTTGCTTTACTTTATTTATTTTACCTGCATTGCTTTATATCAAAAACCCAAAAAAAATTAGAATCCTTTGTAGTTGTTTTTACTTGTCTTGCTTTATCATGCTTTCTATCAATGGTTGGTTTCTTTGAAACTAAATCTTTTTGGCAAGGTGGGTTCACGGAAGAGCAGCAAAATTATTATGATGAACACCGCTTGTCACAGAAAGGGAAACACTTATGGGAACAAATCAATAGATTATATATCATTGCTAGAAATGTGTGCTCTACTTATAATGTTACTTATTGCTTTGATGAATCTTGTTGCTGTAGGAGGTATAAACACCTCCCTTTTCAATGTGAGTATAATGATGATGTTACCATATCTTCTTATATTAATGGAAATTATGACTTTTATGATGTGGAACAAATTGAAGAATTTATTGCTTGGAAGGGTGCATTCGAACTTGCTTATTTGCTTGAAAATACTGATGATGCACCTTATAAATATGAGGTTTATGATATACTCACATTTTGCTTTGATAATTACAAGGAAGGAAATGGCTATATTCTTAAATATCTTAATAGATGCTCTCCAATGGAAGAGACTAATGCCTTGAAGGAGCCTATGGAAGAAGAAATGGATGAAACTGGAAGCTCATTAGATGAAAAAGAGGAGGAGAGTGATGATCAAGAGGAGGAAGAATGGAGTTACCCATGTCTACCTCCCAATAAGAGTAACTCTCAAACTAATACCTTAATTGATCGCCTTCCATGCTTAACAAAAGAGGGTGAGTGTGATATTTATATTGTTGAGTTTGATGCTACTAAAAATTATTATGAGAGAGGAAAATATGGTTGTTGGAATTCTCATGTTACTAAAAAACCTCTCTTTATATTGAAAGTTCTAAAGTTGCTCTTGTTTTATCTACCCATACTTGTTACTATGTGTTTCTTTGATTTATTTTCTTACAAGATTCCTATGCATAGGAAGTGGGTTAGACTTAAATATGTTTTAAATTTGCTCCTTGATGCTCTCTTTTGCTTCCAATTTATATTTCTTATGTGAGCATCTTCGCAATTTTCTGCGCCTAGCTCAAAGGCGTTAAAGAAAAGCACTCTTGGGAGATAACCCAATGTTTTCTTTTCAGTACTTTTTCTTTTATTTGAGTCTTGGAAGTCATTACTACTGTAATTACCGCTCCTTATCTTGTTTATTTCGTTTTTGTGCCAAGAGAAGCCTCTAATTTGAGTGAGGTAAAGATTTGGGGATGTTGCTGTCCTGAAACTGTTTTCGGTGCTGCACCGTAAAAATTCGTGAAAATTCTCTGTTTATCTTTTGGACCTGCGATTTCTTGTGCATATGCCCCAGGTTATATCCAAACTTTTCTTAGTTGAACACTTTTTGATTTGAGGAACAGAAAATCCCTCAAATTCGACCTTTGTCAGCTGTTCAGTTTTGACAGATTTCTGCCAATATTTGTGTTTGCCACTTTATCGCTTTCTTTTGAGTTCTTTTGATCATGGAACTTTTGGGGAGGTTGCTACAGTAGTATATACTATATATGTGGTGGTTTTGAGTTGAAACCTGAAGCAAATAGAGGATTGATTATATGTTATGCTTGCACTAATGTTGCTAATAGAATTGTGTTTAGTTTTGTATGAAGGAAGTTTTCAAGTGTAGGGATTGGAGAATGATGAGATGAGTTGAAGAATGGACAAAAGCTCAAGCTTGGGGATGCCAATGCATCACCCCAAGAAATATCCAAGAAGTACAAGTGTCAAAGCTTGGGGATGCCCCCGAGGCACCCCTTCTTCATCGGCAAAAATCAGGTCACCTTTCAAAACACTATATTCTTATTGCTTCATGCACTATGTGTTTTTCTTGGAGCGTCAGTTGTTTTAGTTTTCTTAGTTGTTTAGTTTGTTTGTTTGCTGCAATAAATGGTTGGACCCCAACAAATTTCTTTGGAGGAGATGTACTCGTTTTCATTTGCAAAGAACGCACAGTTTTTCACTCTTATCGTTCATCGATGCGTTCTACTTTTTCTGCTACTGCTTTTGGTTTTCGTTTTCGCCTTGATTTGCGTTCAGATCTTGTCATATCTTTTCATCAAGGTGTATTTTTGCCTCTGATCTTCATTGGTTTTCATCAAAAGAGGTGTTTATAAAAATTTCAAATGGTGTTGGAAAAGAGAAAAAGCTTTGTGCAAAATAGTGGTACAAGAAGGAGCTTGTGTAGACTGCGGCTTAGGCTTTTTCATGTCATGCTTGATGTCTTTTTGATAGTATGCTTAGTGGTTTTGCTGTAGCATGACTTGTCTCAAATAACTGAGATTGCTTAATGAGCCTTTGAAAAAATCATGCGTTGTTTTTATTGTATGGAAGCATTATTTTGGTTTTCTCCTTGATGCTTTATTTGGGTTGACTTGACGCATGCTCACACATGTTAGACTCTTACAAAGTCACCAATAGCCTTCATGATCATTTAGTTTTTGACTTTTGATGCCATCTTATGCTTCTTTTAATGTCGCTTTGTCGCTTTGCATGATTATGGCCATTATTGCTCTCTTAGTTGGTCGCTCCCAGTTTTTTGCTAGCCCTCACCTTGTACTGAGTATGAGCTCTACTCGTGCATCCAACTCCTAAAAGCCAAGGTTTTACATTGTGTCCACCATACATACCTACTAGCAATTTGCTATTCCAAGTAAATTTGACTTGCTTTTATTTTCTCTTCAAATTAAACTCTTACCAGTGTTATGCAAAACTCGGTTAGTAAAGCTCTCACGAACCGGAAGGCACACTTTACTTTTTCCTGTTCTTAAAAATTTGACATTGTGGTCTCTTATGTTGAGTTGTTATGCTTGCAAGTTGTAAGTTGGATTCTAGCCCAGCCATGCTGTCATGGGGCAAGCTTTCAACATTGCACTTCTTATTTGAGTTGATATCGTGATCTTTTGTTTATGGATGCCCGCGGTGTGAAATGAATTGGGAATCTTGTGGGGATCATGGAGTTTGTATATGTGTTAGGGAAATGCCGGGCCGCCAATCTAAGCCATGCATAATTCATGGTGGAAATTTGCAGCATACCCATGGTGAACATTCGACGACGCATCTCACAATAAAAAGCTAAACAATATAGCAAATAAAAGAGATGTCGAGGTGTTCATTGTCTGCTTGTCCTGTCATTTTGGTGTGGGCTTGTTCCATGTCATCGGGCACGGAGGTACCCCATTGGCGGTTCTCAATGATATGCATATACTTACAATGACAAGAGCCTTGCTTGGGACTCTAAGTAAAGTAGCATGAGGTTTGGGTACTCGTATTCACGGGGCACGAGGTTTTCAACTTATGATTTGTCAAGCATATGCATCATAATTGTTCTCGCATTAACTCTAACCATTCAAGATGCTTATGATGGGGGCAATGAGAGCTCAAAGCCGGTAAGTACCATAATTTTTGAAGGTTATAAAACTTGCAATCACTGCTTCCCTCTGCGAAGGGCCTTTCTTTTACTTTTATGTTGAGTCACCACCTTCTTTCTTTATGCACCATTAAGAGAGCATAGTTGTCATTCTTAGTGTGATATGCATTGTCCCAAAGTTCATTGATTGACTCATATTGTTGGTTTCACTTGTTCTTAAATTATTTGTATCTAGTCGCCCTCTTAAACTTTGAGGTGTCCTATGCATTTATGTTTTGCTCTCTTTGAAGGACAAGCTGAAAACCTTTTGTATGTTTTTCCTTATGATTTGAACACACGTTTGACTTTCATTGTTTCATTATCATGATCTTTTGTTTGTGTTCATTTGCATGTTTACAACATGGTTGCTAAGTTCTTATTGCCAAGATTATATCTTCATGCCCATGTTTTAAGTTCTATTGATCCCAGCTCACCAATGCTTACATATATGATCAAGATTGTGTAGGTGCATGTCACCTCAAAAATTATTCTTTTGTTATCACTTACCTACTCGAGGACGAGCAGGAGTTAAGCTTGGGGATGCTTGATACGTCTCAAACGTATCTATAATTTTTGATGCTCCATGCTTGTTTTACACCATTTGCCTATTGTTTCGTTACACTTAGTGGCATTTTTATGCATTTTCCGGAACTAACCTATTAACAAGTGCCACAGTGCCAGTTTCCTGTTTTCTGCTGTTTTTGTGTTTCAGAAGTGATACACAGGAAATATTCTCGGAATTGGACGAAACAAGTTCCTGAAGTCTTATTTTACCCGGAAGCTTCCAGAGATCCGAAGAGGAGTAGGAGGGGGGCCACCAGGGGCCCACACACAGGGGTGGCGCGGCCAGCCCCTGGCCCGCGCCACCGCCTTGTGAGGCCGCCTGGCCTCTCTTCTGACGACGCCCCTTCGCCTATAAAGACCCCCCGACGAGAAAAACCTAAGGGCCCGATCAGTTTTCCAGAATACATCGCGATCCGCCGCCGCCGTCGACCCGAAGATCGGGAGGGTCCAGAAGCTCTTCCCTGCACCCTGCCGGAGAGGGGAATCGCCACCGGAGGTCTTCTTCATCGCCATGCTTGCCTCCGGAGCGATGAGTGAGTAGTCTACCTTGGACTATGGGTCCATAGCAGTAGCTAGATGGTTGTCTTCTCCACTATGTGCTTCATGTTTAGATCTCATGAGCTGCCATACATGATTGAGATCACCGTTATGTAATTCTACATGTTTGGTTTGTTGGGATCCGATGAATATTGGTGTTTATGATTAAGTTACTGTACTGAATATTATCTTTTGTTATCTCTATGTTGTTTATGATCTTGCATGCTCTCCGTTGTTAGTAGCTATCTTGGCCGAGTAGTTGCTAGTGACTCCAAGAGGGGGTATTTACGCTCGATAGTGGGTTCATGCCTCTATTTCACCTGGGGGAGTGACAGAAACCTCTAAGGTGGTAGATGTGCTGTTGCTACTAGGGAGAAAACAACATTCATATGCTCAAGGGCATATGCTTTGTTTACATTACACACTTTGCTTAATGCAATTATCTGTTGTTCGCAACTTAATACTTGTGGAGTTCTCGGATTGATTCACCACAAGTGGATTATTAGTCATAGATGCAGTTGGATGGCGGTCTATGTATTTTGTTGTAATGCCCAGAGTAAATCTCATAGTGATCTTCTTGACATATCACGTTATCTTTATTCTATCAATTGCCCAACTGTAATTTGTTTACCCAGCATGTGCTATTTTATCTATGGAGAGACACCACTAGTGAACTGTGGACCCCGGTCCTATTTCCATCATATTGCTATCACCTGTTTACTTTACTCGTACTGTTTACTTTACTCGCATACTATATTGTTTTCCACTCGATACACTCATAACCTTTGTTTCAAGCAAACCGGTGAGATTGACAACCTCATCGCAAGTTGGGAACAAAGTATTTGTTTGTGTGTGTGCAGGTTCCACAACACCTTCAGTCGTCATTGTCTCTCTTCTCCTGTTCGATAAACCTTGGTTTCTTAAACTGAGGGAAAACTTGTTGCTGCACTCATCATACCTTCCTCTTGGGGTTCCCAACGGGCTGGTTATTCACCACGCACAAGGACAGTCTGAAGCCACATTCACTTGGAGCATCACATGCCACCTAGGAACAAGATAATTGACAATATCAACTCTAAGTGGCAATACCTCAAATGTTCATATTTCCTAGGCTTGTGATATGCACAAGGCATATTACTCCCCCATAATGTGATATTCAATTCTTTACTACAAGAGGCAAATAAAATCCAACTAGAGATAATTAATGAAGATATAGAATTTGAATTTCTCATGAGCATGGCATACCACATAGTGACTAGATAATCTTGCAATATCAATACTAAGTGGTATTACTCATGTGCACACATTTATAGGATTGTGAGATGCCAATGGCAAATCACTCCCCCAAAATGGGATGTTCCATTAATCACTCGATAAGAGCCAAATAAGATACCATAAAGATGCATTAGAGGCTCAAAGCAAACACACAAGTATATGATGTGCCAAACAACCAACACCTACTTGAATACACAAGATAAGTAGGTATAAGGAACAACATATACAAACACATACTTGGTACAAAACCAAAACATGCAAATGGGCAAGTAACTTATAATATAAAGAGGTTAAGTACAAGTTACCGCAAAGAGGCACATTGGATATAAGATGATAGTGTCAATGAATTGGCTTGATGAAATAAAATTAATGAAGATCCCTTAATTCTTCATGAGGTAGCCAAGTCTCCAATGCCCTCCACAATCACCTATTGATCAAGTTTTAGCTTGTTGGTCCCCAACCAAGTTGGGTCCTAAGAGGTTAGTCACAATAGGCTTGGCAACCCAAATGGTTCTTTTCTTGACACCACTTTGAGTTCCAACAAACTTGGCAAACACATTGCCATCCTTATCTTTACTAAGAGAATAATCATTATCAACAATGATAGGATTAGATAAGGTACCGCTTAAGCATGAAGAAGCAAAGTGCCCCTTCTCACGGCAAATATAGCAACAATTGCTTCCCTTTCTCTTCTTCATTGAATTCTTAATTTGGGAAGCTTCGTCTTGTTTCTTCTTGGGAAGTGGCCTATCTTCAACTTGAGGTCGTGCTTGAGCTTGACCTTGTGGCCGCTTCCCTTGTTGCTTCTCACTCAAGTGCTTCTTCTTCAATGGGAAAGATCTCACATGATGCCCTTCAATCTTGCACTTGAAGCAAACAATCTTGGCCAAATTCTTGACTTGGTCTTGGCCCTTCTTCTTCTTGTTGCTCTTGGACTTGTTCTTGTCATTGGAGTTGAATCCAAGTCTACTCTTGTCATTAGGGGATTTTTGCACACTCAAAATATTATCGAGTGTGGATTTTCCTTCATGACGCTTATCCAAGTCTTTCTCCAAACTAGTGACTTGGGCCTTGAGCTCTTTGATTTCTTCTACAAGGTTAGTAGTAATACAAGTACTAGAGGAAATAGAAGCTTCATTGTTAGAGCAACAAGGCATAGCAAGTAATTTATCACAAGATGTAGCAATATTATGCCTAGACAAATTACTAGGACTACCACATGGTAATATAGCATTTTGGTTCAAAGTAGTGCTAATGTCCAAATGAGGCTCACAAGATGTTTCCTTAGTGATACTTGCCTCATGAGCTAACTTTAGCCCATTATAAGAGATTAGGAGATCCTCATGAGAGCCCGAGAGCTTTTCATGGCTTTCCTCCAATTTCTTATAATTGCTTGTTAGCAACTCAAGTTGAGCCCTTAGCTCAACATTCTCCTTTAATATAGATGCTTCACAAGAACTAGAGTTAGTAGCACAAGCATCATTAATAGATTTAGCATTTGTAAGCTCATAAGATTTAATAGATTGAGATAGGCAAGAATTAGCATGCTTCTCTTCGGATAGCTCTTGCTTGAGGAGATTGAATCTCCATTTCCCCTCATTAACAAAGGAGTTCAATTCCTTAATGGTCTCCTTGTGTTCAAACAAGGTTTCCATTAAGTGTTCAACTTTAGCATGAGCATCATTATTACCACGAAGAGAGGCATACACAATTCCCATCTCATGCAAGAAAGCTTCATTATCATCATCATCATCATCATCATCACTCTCATCATAAGGAGATGTGTCGGGATTCAAAGTAGGAGTTACCTTTGAACCGCTTGCCATAAGGCACATGTGAACTTGCGTAGATGATGATGGAACATCAATAGAAGCACATTCTTCATTTTCAAGTGTAGGACAAGCTCTTGCGAGATGTCCATACTCGTGGCATTCATAGCATTGCCTTCTCTTGATATAAACCTTCTTGGTTCTTCTATTAATTTCTTCTTTAATTATGTGACCCAATTTTTCTTTAATTTCCTCTACATGGTTAGTAAAACAAAAACTAGAGGAAATAGAATCATTTTGAGTATGGTCACAACTAGAAACAAGCATATCATCCCAAAATTTAATCAAGCAAATTCTAGGAGATATGCAAGGACCTTTAACACAAGAATGAGTAAAGAATTTCTTGCAAGAAGTGTTTAGGTCCAAACCCTCTACACCAATAGGATTTATAGAAATATAATCATTGGTGCAAAGAACAAGACTACCATCATCATATATGATTTCTTCACTCACCATATCATTACCTTGTGACAAGTCACATGTTGGTGAGGTAGAAGAAATTGACCAATTATCATGACCGGATGTGGAAGCAACTTGGAGCTCTTCATGATATGAAGGTGAAGAGAGCTCCTTGGGTTCATTTTCAACCTCAAGAGAAATTGACCCACCAAATGACTCTTCTAGCTTGGTCCATATCTCATGAGACGTCTTGCACTTTGAACCCATCAAGCAAACATAAACTATGGAGCTCACAGACAATAAAATTTCATTAGATACTTGAGCTTCATGATGACCCACAAGTATAGGGGGTGTATCATAGTACTTTCGATAAATAAGAGTGTCGAACCCAACGAGGAGCAGAAGGTGTTGATGAGCAGTTTTGATAAAGGAATCACTGTAAATACTAGCAAACAGGTTTTCAGGAGTATTTGGTAATACGAGTAAATAAAGTGCGAGTAAATAAAAGACAGTAGTAACGATTGCAGCAAGTGGCCCAATCCTTTATTCAGCAAAGGACAAGCCGGTTGTGTTCTTATAATAACCAAACGTTCTCGAGGACACACGGGAGGTTTCTGTCAAGAGCTTTCGCTTCATAGAGCCAATAGTATTTATTGATTTGGTAAGTGTTATGGGGGTGAACCTGTGCTAGCGCACTACCCTTACTAGGATAAATACACACTTGTGATTATACCCCTTGCAAGCATCCGCAAATACAAGAAAGTAATTAAGATAAATCTAACCACAGCCTTAAGGTCTAGGATCCTACGCTCCCTGGTGCAATGGTTTCCCAACGGAGGTTTAGGTTTCTGTCACTCCAGCAACCCCACAGTCGGTGACCAAATACACAATGCATCTCACTAGGCCCATAAATGGTGAAGTATCATGTAGTCGACGTTCACATGACACCACTAGTGAAATAGCACCACAACAATATCAAACCATTAAATATTTCTCAACAATAATTCACTACTAGCATCTTGACTTCTCCCATGTCCTCAAGAACTAAACGAACTACTCACAAGACATCATATGGATCATGATCAGAGGTGAAATAATGGTAAATAACAATCTGGACATAAACCTTAATTCAATGGTTCCACTCAATAGCATCAACTACAAGAGTAATCAACACCGGGAAAGTTTCCCCTATGAATATAACAAGATCCAACTCAAGATGTTAAAGCGGGATGGCGAGGTGATGGTGGAGATGAGGGTGCTGGTGATGGAGATGATGATCCCGATGAAGTCCGGTGCGATGATGATGACGATGGCGATGATCTCCCCTCTCCGGGAAGGAATTTCCCCGGCAGATTTCTCTCTGCCGGAGAGCTTTCTCTCTCTGGTGTTCTCTGCCCCGCAGAGGCGGCTGTGTCTAACTCTGGACCCCCCCCCCTTGACTTAGGTTTTTGGGGATGATGATGTACGTGAAGGGGCGAGACCAGAGGTGGGCCAGGACTCCCTCACACAGGGCTGGCGCGGCCAGGGGGCTGGCCGCGCCGCCCTAGCGTGTGGGCCACCCCTGGCCCCTCTCGACTCCTCCTTCTGGCTCCGTGAGTCTTCTGGGAAATTATAATTTCTGGGTATTTTTCTGGAATTTTCCTGATCTTCAAAATATGGTCTCCTGATGGTCCTTTTTCCAGCAGAATCCTGACTCCGGCAGCAGCTCCTCCGATGATCATCAAACATGTGAAAGCAAAGGAAATAACATAAGTATCATGTCTAAATATGAAATATATCAATGAATAACAGTAAATTATGATACAAAATAGTGATGCAAATTGGACGTATCACTTCAAGATGTAAATTTTTCTCATCCTCAATAGATAGATTTTGAAGATCCATCAGAGGAGAAAAACATACATCTAGAAATCGCTCTATATTTGGACACAAAGTCCAAAGATTAGAAAGCATGCGATTTCTCCATAGCATATAATTTGTGCCATCAAAAATAATTGTGTCATTGTGCACTAAATAACTAGCCGACATCTTTACTCTCAAGGCGGTGAAGCCTAAACAAAGAGAGACCTTGCTCTGATACCAATTGAAAGGACGAGATGTCGCCTAGAGGGGGGTGAATAGGTGTTTTAAAAACAATTACGGAATCGGCTTGAAGGAATGCAGAATTAAACTAACGTTTATTTTCTTCAAGCACAAAACCTAAAAATGCTAGGCTCAACTAAGTGCAACAACAACAACTAGAGATAAGCAAGATAGCACAAGATATATTTCACAAGTGATAAACAATATATAAGTACTTCAAGCACGAAGGCTATCACAAGGAAATAAACTCGGGTATAGAGATAACCGAGGCACGCGGAGATAATGATGTATCCCGATGTTCACTTACATAAAGTAAGTTAATCACCGTTGGAGAGATGCGGGAAACCACGAAGGCCCCCGAACGTCACGAAGGCTCACCTTCTTCTTCGAGTCCCCCACGAAGCTAGGGACCCCTTCTTATGGTTAGCTTTTCCTCCACTTCGGAGATGGCAAGCTCCACAACCACTTCACAACTCCCATGAAGGGGAAGCCCAGGCCTCTTCACAATCTTCCACAAAGAGGTCACGGAGGCACCAACCGCCAAGCCAACTAGGAGGTCACCCTCCAAGAGTAACAAGCTCACGGTCTCTCACTCGAACAAATCGTAATGGAGAGCTCAACATTATGCAAGGATGCAAAGCAAGAACACAAGGGGAAGTGCTCAAATCCTTCTCTCTCAAATCCCACCAAGGCAACAAATGTTATGGAGGAGTTAGAGAGGAAGAACAAGGGTGAAGGTCAACCAATGACTCCAAGATCTTGATTCCAAGGATTCCCCTCACTTAGAGGAGGAATGAATTGGTGGAGATTATAGATCAAGATCTTCTCTTCCAAAGCCCTCAAAAATATGCAAGAATCATAGGAGGAAAGGGTGAGGAAGAAAGCTTATGGAGGTCAACAATGGTGGTGCAAATGAAGCTCAAGAACCCTAGAAAACCATTGGGGAAGAAGCCCCTTTTATAGGGAAAGCCAAATATGGCCGTTGGGGTCACTTCTCACTTGTTTGGGTGATTTCCGCTCCAAAACCCGGTCCAACCGGACCTAAATCCGAAAATATAAGAAAACAGTTCTGCAACTTTTCGGTTGATTTCCGGTTGAATTCCCGGTTCAATCCGAGCTCGGAACCGGCAGAAAATAGCCTCACGAAAAATGCGATAACTTTCACATCCGGACTCCGATTTTAGCAAACTTGGACTTTTTGAAAAGCTAAGAAAAATATATATCCAATGAACTACATAAAGCCCAAGAATTAGTAAGAGGTAAAAAATCAAATAAGGAGAGGAGAGAACCTTCTATAGGAAAGAACCGGTAAAACCTCCAAACTCGAAAATGCGATAAAAGATGCATACGGATTCCGTTTTCGATGAACTTGGACTTGTTGGAAAGCTAGCAACAAGCACAAGAACCTCACATGGAGAAACACCAAGAAGCAACAAACTAGGAAGATGCAAAGTATGCAAAGGATTGAGCTCCCTAAGACGATGTGATCAAGTTGCCCAACCGAAAGCCCCTCTTGATAGTGCGGCTATCTATCTTATAACCCGGTCTCCCAACAAACATCTTGAGACCGGTAAAAGGAAAACCTAGCAAGGACAAACCTTTGCCTTGCGGACCCTGCTTGATCTTGATGATGATGCTTCATGCTTCCGTCAAGCCGGAATGCTTCACTTGATCATTGTTGCTTCATGAAGACTTCCAATATGCTCTCCCATACACCACTATGGGATACCTTCACTAAGGCATGTCTTCACAATTCCATTATCACCAAATGGATGACAAGCTTCAAGCATATGATCTTCTCGAGATGCTTATCTTGAAACTTGCACTTCGCAACCTTGATGACAACCACTGATACGTCTCAAACGTATCTATAATTTTTGATGCTCCATGCTTGTTTTTACACCATTTGCCTATTGTTTCGTTACACTTCGTGGCACTTTTATGCATTTTCCGGAACTAACCTATTAACAAGTGCCACAGTGCCAGTTCCCTGTTTTCTGCTGTTTTTGTGTTTCAGAAGTGATACACAGGAAATATTCTCGGAATTGGACGAAACAAAAGCCAGAAGTCTTATTTTTCCCGGGAGCATCCAGACATCCGAAGAGAGGAAGGAGAGGGGCCACAGGCCTCCCTCACACAGGGCTGCCGCGGCCCAGGCCCTGGCCGCGCCGCCCCTGTGTGAGGAGGCCCTGGCAGCCCTCTGATATCGCCCCTTCGCCTATATAAATCCTCGGGACGGAAAACCCTAGGGGAGTCGGCAAAATTTCCAGAACAGTTCCGCATCGCCGCCGCCATCGAAGCCAAATTTCGGGGGACAGAAGTCTCTGTTACGGCACCCTGCCGGGACGGGGAAGTGCCCCCGGAGCCATCTCCATCGCCGTCTCCGCCATCTCCACCGACCTCACCGCCATCTCCATCAACCTTGCTGTCTCCTATGATGAGGAGGGAGTAGTTCATCCCCGGGGCTGAGGGCTCTACCGGTAGCTATGTGGTTCACCTCTGTCTCCCATGATGTGATCTTTATGTGATCGTGAGCTTTGTATCATGTTGAACAAGTAGATGTTATTATTCAGATATTATGCTACTCCTATGCTTAATTGTTATAGTGTACTCTAGTGATGTTATTAAAGTAATCTATTCCTCCTGCCATGCTGTAATGGTGACAGTACGTGCATCATGGTGGTACTTGGTTTAGGCTATGATCGTGATCTCTTGTGGATTATGAGAGTAATTATTACTATGATAGTATTGAGTGATCTATTCCTCCTTTCATGGTGTAAAGTTGACAGTGTGTGCACCGTGTTAGTACTTGGTCTAAGTCGCAATGATTTCTATCTTGAATTGTGATCTGATTTGGATGTCTCTATGAGTGGTGTTTGTCAAGTACTTGATGAACTTTAAGGGGTGCTTCTGTAGCCACTACACAATGATTAGTGTTATTCAATAGGAGAGTAATTCAGAGTACCATAGTGGAGAGAAGTTGTTTATTTGTTCATTCATGTTATATTGTTGGGAGTGTGTCCACTAGTGAAAGTATGATCCCTAGGCCTTGTTTCCAAGCATTGCACACCGTTTACTTGCTATTTTGTTACTTGTTTGCTCGCAGCGATATTTATTTCACATCACGTTTGCTACTTATAATCATCACTACCGCTTGTATTTCACTATCTCTTCGCCGAACTAGTGCACCTATACATCTGACAAGTGTATTGGGTGTGTTGGGGACACAAGAGACTTTCTATATCGTAATTGCAGGGTTGCTTGAGAGGGATAGCTTTGACCTCTAACCTCCCTGAGTTCGATAAACCTTGGGTGATCCACTTAAGGGAAACTTGCTGCTGTTCTACAAACCTCTGCACTTGGAGGCCCAACAAGTGTCTACAAGAATAGAAGTGCGTAGACATCAACCACCACTTGATGTCATCCTTTCATGGTCTATATGAAATCTCACTAGTGATGCATATCCATGACACAATACCTAACCCACATAGACAACACAAACACACATATGTAATGGGTTAGTTCACAAAGCATAATTGACAAACCATACCATACCACAAGACCGATTGGTCCCATATGGCACATTCCTTATGCTTCATGTGTTGACCAAACTAGAATCCAATCTTTGATCTTTGCCTTAGTCAACCTTGAATCTTCTCATGCTCTATCACAATATCTTGAGCCACATAAAGAATTCTTCATTTGATTGCATGCTCTAGGTATTAGTCAATTATATCTCAACTCATGAGACCATCATGACCTCAACATCGCCCCTTCGCCTATATAAATCCTCGGGACGGAAAACCCTAGGGGAGTCGGCGAAATTTCCAGAACAGTTCCGCATCGCCGCCGCCGTCGAAGCAAAATTTCGGGGGACAGAAGTCTCTGTTACGGCACC
Source organism: Dactylis glomerata (assembly GCA_007115705.1). NCBI lineage: Eukaryota > Viridiplantae > Streptophyta > Magnoliopsida > Poales > Poaceae > Dactylis > Dactylis glomerata. The sequence continues at coordinate 476,787 of QXEO01000302.1, forward strand.
CTGCCGGGACGGGGAAGTGCCCCCGGAGCCATCTCCATCGGTCTCCATCGCCGTCTCCGCCGTCTCCACCGACCTCACCGCCATCTCCATCAACCTTGCTGTCTCCTATGATGAGGAGGGAGTAGTTCATCCCCGGGGCTGAGGGCTCTACCGGTAGCTATGTGGTTCACCTCTCTCTCCCATGATGTGATCTTTATGTGATCGTGAGCTTTGTATCATGTTGAACAAGTAGATGTTATTATTCAGATATTATGCTACTCCTATGCTTAATTGTTATAGTGTACTCTAGTGATGTTATTAAAGTAATCTATTCCTCCTGCCATGGTGTAACGGTGACAGTGCATGCATCATGGTGGTACTTGGTTTAGGCTATGATCGTGATCTCTTGTGGATTATGAGAGTAATTATTACTATGATAGTATTGAGTGATCTATTCCTCCTTTCATGGTGTAAAGTTGACAGTGTGTGCACCGTGTTAGTACTTGGTCTAAGTCGCAATGATTTCTATCTTGAATTGTGATCTGATTTGGATGTCTCTATGTGACGAGGGTTAACTCGACAAATGTCCTAGATGAAGGACTTAGGATCGGGGAGATAGGGCGTCGGATGAACTCGAAGGTAAAGTTAGTCGAAATAGGTGTGTATCGAAAGTAACTTGGGTGTTCAACCTGGCTTGCTTTCAATCTGCCCTACACCGTCCCCTCCTGGCCCCTATATATAGGTGGCCAGGTCTCGAGGATCGGGTAGGGTTCGATACATATTACAAATATCGACATACGGTAATAACTCGTATTCGACTATCATTACAATTGGGCCTAGCTTAACGGGCCTCAGGGGTACTCAACTAACGGGCTCTATTAGCTATACCCTTGTCAGTAGCCCCTGAGATTCTACCAGAATTGCAGATTCAGGTTGAATCTCTATTCTTCAAATCTTCGACTTGATCAATTCTTCATATCTTCAAATCTTCGACTTGGTCTTTCGACTTATATTTCATGATATTCTTTCGCAAGGGGTTTTGATGAGCAAGCCTGACAACTCTGACGGATCAAGAGGTCAGTTAACTGCCGGAATAGATACTTGTCACCTACTTCAAATTCAATCCCCTTGGACTTGAATTCGGGATACCGGTCAAATCCATTCTTTTGCCGCATTTAGGACTTACAAAGAATGAATCCCAGTGGTTCTCAGGGTACCTAGTGCGTCCACCAGGATTTTCTTTGCGTCGTAGACACGGATACATACCAGCAGAGCGCATCCATGTGCGTATACCAGGCCACACAGGACGGATCCTGGGGTCTTACCTTCGCGACAAGTCGCGGCATTCGAGTTTCGTTGCGATAACGCAACTCGAGAATCTCATATTCACAGCCAAATTTTTGACTGATAAAACCATAGAATTTTGGATTTTAAATTAATCTTCTTCGCTCCCGATGGGAGTAATCTCTCTTCGTTTTGTCGACTATGTAGTCGAAGGTTGTATGCTTATCCTTCCGCATCTCCAATATTGATTACCTTCATCTCTATCGGGTGTGTGCTCAGCGCTCCCGATGGGAGTATCCCCCGAGGCTATGTTTGGCGACTTGTAGTCAAGCATAGGCTCAAAGTTCAGCTCTTCTTTCTTTTGTTGACATCTTACTACTTGGCGAGCCCCCGAGTCCAAGTCGAGGTTTTCATATCGTGCAACCAGAGTCTCCTTTTCTTGTTTTTCTTTGATATTATCGTCTGTTGTACGCAGAATTTAACTCCTGCTGTAAAATATGTTTATGGGTTGTGCTGTAGCACGGGGGCCCAATAACACGTGCTTATAAATAAAGCACCATCTTGTATAGGCAAAAACCCTAATCAGATATCTTCCTCCGCCGCATCGTCTTCTTTTCTTCATCTAGGGTTTTCCGGGGTTTTTCTCTCATGGCAGATGCTGAAGGTTCGTGTCTGAACCTTGGATCCCCGGCGGCGCCACGAGGTCGGGGTCGCCCGCGTGGCAGCAAGAATAAGAGCAATACCACTCTGGCCGCCGCCGGAACTTCATCGGACGCTCCAGCTAAGCGTCGTCCCGGCCGTCCACCTGGTAGCAAGAACAAGCCCAAGGTGACTGGCGCCACTCCAGGTCCTGCTGCTCCTCCTCCTGTTGCTCCTGCCGCTCCCGCTGCTTCTCCTCGAGTCTTCTCCTTTTTCTGCATTGCCATGGCGCAGTGCCGTGAGATTCAGCGCCTGCCGCTGAATTTTACCAAGTTTATGGATGGGCGCGAACTGCGAGAAGCTGTTCTTCGCGAGCAATCTGGCAGTGGTATCCCGTATGAGGTGGAGGTGTGGTATGATGGCAACGGCGAGCAGTACTTCAGGGGCGGCTGGTCGCAATTTGCAGAAGACCACGACATCCATCAAGGCTTCTTCATGGCCTTCGACTTCCACATCGGGACGTCGAAGTTTGATGTGAAGATCTATGATGGCACCCAGTGCCAGAAGAAATATGAAGCTGAAGTCTAGTCCCATTAGGATATGTAATTTCGTTTTATAATGTTTTTCCTGCAATGATATTTGTAATGCATATTCGTACTTTGCGTCGATGCCTTTTGCTAGTACCATGAGAACAAGTCATGTTCTGAGGTATGCTTTCCATGTATCGGGTTCTTTGCGAACCAAAAAATGTAGGAATAATATCGGGTTCTTTTTATGAACCAAGTTCTCTCAGTATTTATCGGGTTGTTTAAACAACCTTATAACGAAAGAAAACCTCCAATCTTGCGATAATGACTCTTTTCGTACGACCCAGGGGTTGAAGCCCCCGAGCGGAGAAGTAACAAATATTTGTACAATTTCGTCGAGTTCAACCCAAAGAACCCGACCTGTGGCCTCATGTTCTGGGTTCAGAAGGTTAACTCGAATTTATTGATACCACTATATGTAGTCTACGCGTAAAAACGTCGTAGCTGTTCTGCGTTCCACGGGTTGCTCTCGTCCTTCCCAGTCTTCTTGTCTTGTAGTCGATATGCTCCTCCTGGTATTACTTCGGTGACGATGTAAGGTCCCACCCAAGGGAACTCCAATTTGCCATGGCTGTCTTGCCTGAGTCGCAAAACTAGGTCTCCCACCACGAAGGATCGTGGACGAACTCGACTACTATGGTAGTTTCATAGGCTTTGTTGATACTGCATAGCCCTTTCTAGTGCTTTATCTCTTGCTTCATCTAGTGCATCGACATCGTCTTGCAATGCTTCTGTCGACGTCGTCTCGTCATATGTTGTCACTCTTGGAGCCTCGTGGAACGCAAGTACTTGTCAAGTACTTGATGAACTTTAAGGGGTGCTTCTGTAGCCACTACACAATGATTAGTGTTATTCAATAGGAGAGTAATTCAGAGTACCATAGTGGAGAGAAGTTGTTTATTTGTTCATTCATGTTATATTGTTGGGAGTGTGTCCACTAGTGAAAGTATGATCCCTAGGCCTTGTTTCCAAGCATTGCACACCGTTTACTTGCTATTTTGTTACTTGTTTGCTCGCAGCAATATTTATTTCACATCACGTTTGCTACTTATAATCATCACTACCGCTTGTATTTCACTATCTCTTCGCCGAACTAGTGCACCTATACATCTGACAAGTGTATTGGGTGTGTTGGGGACACAAGAGACTTTTTGTATCGTAATTGCAGGGTTGCTTGAGAGGGATAGCTTTGACCTCTAACCTCCCTGAGTTCGATAAACCTTGGGTGATCCACTTAAGGGAAACTTGCTGCTGTTCTACAAACCTCTGCGCTTGGAGGCCCAACAAGTGTCTACAAGAATAGAAGTGCGTAGACATCAAGCTCTTTTCTGGCGCCGTTGCCGGGGAGGTAAGGTAAAAGGTACTCACATTCTTTGGTTACTAAGTCTTTTAGTTGCTGGTGAGTGCTGGAAGTTATTTCCTTTAGATTCTGCAATTATATATTTTTGTTTCTTGTTTTTATTTTCACTAGTTAGGCTTAATGGAAAACAAAGAGTTCTTTAGTCTTTTTCCTGATTTTAGATTTGAAGAGAAAATTGAAAATCCTTTGGAGCTTATTTCGCATAGCAATGTTATTAGTACGAATGCTTTGAATACTGTTAATGCTAATGCTATAGAAAAGTCTAAGCTTGGGGAAGCTGGTTTTGTTGAGTATGATATCTTTAGTCCCCCAGCTTTAGTGGAGAAAGGTTGCTCTGATGATATTTTATCTCCCATATGTGATGTTTCTAATGATGCTTGTGCTCCCCATCCTTTTAAAATACCTACGAAGATTGTTGAACGTATTAGGGATAACTACTATTTAGGAGATGGAACTGTCCATCCTTGTGATCATCTGCTCTTTATACATGAATTATGCAAGTTGTTCCAGTGTGCAGGTATTTCAATGAACCAAGTTAAGAAGAAGCTATTCTCTTTTTCGCTGAAAGGCAGAGCTGAGGAATGGTATAAAACATTGAAGGATGGCCGATCTATTGATTGGGAGGAAATTGAACCTCTCTTTTATTCTAAATTCTATCCTTCTAGTCAGGTTTATAAAGATAGGAATTACGTTTATAATTTTCATCCGCATGAGGGAGAAAGCATTGCCCAAGCTTGGGGAAGATTGAAGTTACTAATGCATAAATGTCATATTCATGATCTTCCCCGTAATATTGTTATTGATAATTTTTATGCACGGCTCACTCTTCCTGATAAGGATTATTTGGATGCTTCTTGCTTTGGATCATTCACTCATATGAAGGAAGATGCTAAGTGGAAACTTCTTGACCGTATACAAGAGAATGCTGAAGGATGGGAAAACGACAAAGGTAAAAGATCAGGTATGAATTATGAGTTTGATTGCATTAAGTCTTTCACTGAAACTGCTACTTTTCAAGAGCTTAGTGCTAAATATGGTCTTGATCCTCAAATTATGGTTGACTACTTTAAAGCCTTTGCTTCCCATATGAATGTTCCTAAAGGAAATGGGGACGTGTATCATGAACCTTTTAAGGACACTTGCATAGAAAGTGATATTGTTGTTGATGATTGCAATAAACATGCTCAAACTTCTAAAAGTACTATTTCTTATAAGCATGTTAATTTTTGTGGAGTACATAGACCTTGTGAACATAGTTACAACAAGGAAGATTATTGCATCACCCACGCAAATGAAGAAACCAGCATGTGGCTCAAGGATCTAGATGTGCTTGGTGAATGGGTTTGTGAGCTTTATCCTTTTCTTTGTGAATTTTGCGGTGAAAAGGGGCACTTTAATTTTCAATGCCCAATTAATCGAACGAGTACCGCAGATTTGTATTGTGATGATAAGATTACTTTCAATCAGTATGATGAGCTTACTTTGTTTTTGAATTGTGAAGAAATTTCTAGAAAGATTGCTTTGGTAGACATGAATGATGTTGATCTTAATAGCACCCTTCGTGGTTGTCATCTCTATTGTGCTAAAGATTGCCTCGCAAATACTTACTTACAAGATCTTATTAAACATGATGTTTTGCCAAGCTATGATAGGACTAATAGATGTTTCGATCTTATTAATAGAGAGGAGGAATCCTCCAAAGTTTCTTCTGTTGTTCCTGTCAGCAAACCAGATTATGTGGAGAAGATGCCTTTCCCTCCTAGAGAATATGTGGAGAAGATGCCCTTCAAGTCTCTCCCTCCTAAAGGAGAGAGTAAGAAGAAGAAGAAGAAGAAGAAGAGAAGGAGTAAGAGGCGAGAGGACACGGTATCTTCCCCTAAGCGTTATGATCCTGCTATAGATTATGATAATTCTGATTGGGATGATGTTCCTATGCCTATTACTTATGTTAGTGATCATGATTGGGAAAAGCACTCTACTTTTGATATTGAAAATCTTTTTGGTACCAATTCTAAGGTTAATAATTGTTGTACCATTAGTGCTATCCATGTTCCTTCTTATGATGATATGTTTGATGAATATGCTATGCGACATAGTAGTTCTCTATCTTGTGATGATACTAAGCCTCTAGTTTATGATGATGAGTATAATGTTTTCAATTCACCTACTTTTGAGGAGAAAAATAGTTATGATTATAATATTCCTCCTATTTTTGATGATTATGGTGATGAGAATAATTATTCTATTGAATCTGCTCCTACTACTATTGTTCATGTAGGGAGTATTAATCCTTTTATGCATGTGGCTCATGATAGGGATGCTTTATGTGATAGTTATATTGTTAGTTCTATTCATGATGCTACTGAAAGTTACTATGAGAGAGGGAAACATGATTTTATGGATCTCAATAATATTGAGTTTCCCCTCTTTATGTTGCAATTCTTGAAGTTGTACTTGTTTTGCCTTCCTATGCTTTTTGCTTTGCGCTTTTATGACTTGTCTCTTTACAAGACTATTTTTCATAGGAAGTGGTTTAGATTTAAATGTGTTCCATACTTGATTTTTGATGCTCTCTATTGCTTTAAGTTCCTATATGGCGCATTGGCCTCAAGCTCTTATATGGCGCCCACATGAGCATCTTTGCAAATTACTGCGCCTAGCTCAAAGGCGTTAAAGAAAAGCACTCTTGGGAGATAACCCATTGTTTTATTTTTAGTACTTTTTATTTTATTTGAGTCTTGGAAGTTATTACTACTGTAATAACCTCTCCTTATCCTTTTTATTTCATTTTTGTGCCAAGAGAAGCCTCTAATTTGAGTGAGGTAAAGATTTGGGGATGTTGCTGTCCTGAAACAGTTTTCTGTGCTGCACCGTAAACATTCGTATAAATTCTCCGTATATCTTTTGCACCAGAAATTTCTTGTGCATATACCCCAGGTTATATCAAAACTTTTGTTAGTTGAACACTTTTTGATTTGAGCAACAGAAAACACCTCCAAAATTCGACCTTTGTCAGCTGTTCAGTTTTGACAGATTTCTGCCAATATTTGTGTTTGCCACTTTATCGCTTTCTTTTGAGTTCTTTTGATCATGGAACTTTTTGGGAAGTTGCTACAGTAGTATTTGCTATATATGTGGTGGTTTTGAGTTGAAACCTGAAGCAAAAAGAGGTTGATTATATGTTATGCTTACACTAATATTGCTAATAGATTTGTGTTTAGTTTTGTATGAAGGAAGTTTTCAAGTGTAGGGATTGGAGAATGATGAGATGAGTTGAAGAATGGACAAAAGCTCAAGCTTGGGGATGCCCATGCATCACCCCAAGAAATATCCAAGAAGTACAAGCGTCAAAGCTTGGGGATGCCCCCGAGGCACCCCTTCTTCATCGGCAAAAATTAGGTCACCTTTCAAGACACTATATTTTTATTGCTTCATGCACTATGCGTTTTCTTGGAGCGTCAGTTGTTTTTGTTTTCATTATTAGTTTAGTTTTGTTTGCTGCAATAAATGGTTAGATCACATCATGTTTCTTTTGGAGAAGTTGCCTTGCTTTTCATTTTCCAAGAACGCTCTAGTTTTCACTCTTATCAAAAACCGAGTGTTCTTCTTTTTCTGCTACTGCTTTTGGTTTTTGTTTTCGCCTTGATTTGCGTTCAGATCTTCTTATATTTATTTATCAAGGTGTATTTTTACCTCTGGTATATGTTGGCTTTTATCAAAAGAGTTTCCTCAAAAAGGTTTTAATGGCGTTGGAAAAGAGAAAAAGCTTTATGCAAAAAAGTGGTACAAGAAGGAGCTTGTGTAGACTACGGCCTAGGCTTTTGCATGTCGTGCTTGATGTCTTTTTGATAGTATGCTTAGTGGTTTTGCTGTAGCATGACTTGTCTCAAATAACTGAGATTGCTTAATGAGCCTTTGAAAAAATCATGCGTTGTTTTAATTATTTGGAAGCATTATTTTGGTTTTCTCCTTGATGCTTTATTTGGGTTGACTTGGCGCATGCTCACACATGTTAGACTCTTAAAAAGTCGCCAATAGCCTCTATGATCATTTAGTTTTTTACTTTTGATGCCATCTTATGCTTCTTTTAATATCGCTTTGTCGCTTTGCATGATTATGGCCATTATTGCTCTCTTAGTTGGTCGCTCCCAGTCTTTTGCTAGCCCTCGCCTTGTACTGAGTATGAGCTCTACTCGTGCATCCAACTCCCAAAAACCAAGTTTGCCATTGTGTCCATTATAAATTCCTATGCATGGTATTTGTAAGCCATTCCAAGTAAATTTTCATGTGCTACCTTTCAAAAAACCTTCAAAATACTTCTCGTTTTGTGCCACTGTTTTCAGCTCATGGGGACGTAGTGGTCGGATTTGCTATCTTCCATATTGCTTATTCCAAAAAGAAAAAAAAGAGAAAAAAAGAAAGAAAAAAAGGCACTCCTCCAAGGAATGTGAATGTTGGTGGGCACCCGATGGAATCGGTTAGCCATGGTTTGTGAAAGGAAAAAAGGTGGGGAGGAGTGCCAAGCTTTATAAAAGAGCACAAAAAGTGCCAATCTCTCTCTCAAAAACTTGCTTCATTTTTGTATGGAAGATAGTAAGAACCCCATTGCCAGTCGTTGACAAAGACAACCACCTCTCAAAACCAATTTTTATCTCTCCGTTTTACAAATGAAAAGCTCTAGCACATGTTTAATCACTGCTTCCCTCTACGAAGGGCCTTTCTTTTACTTTTATGTTGAGTCACCACCTTCTATCTTTATGCACCATTAAGAGAGCATAGTTGTCATTCTTAGTGTGATATGCATTGTCCCAAAGTTCATTGATTGATTCATATTGTTGGTTTCACTTGTTCTCAAATTATTTGTATCTAGTCGCCCTCTTAAACTTGAAGGTGTCCTATGCATTTATGTTTTGCTCTCTTTGAAGGACAAGCTGAAAACCATTTGTATGTTTTTCCTTATGATTTGAACACACGTTTGACTTTCATTGTTTCATTTTCATGATCTTTTGTTTGTGTTCATTTGCATGTTTACAACATGGTTGCTAAGTTCTTATTGTCAAGATTATATCTTTCATGCTCATGTTTTAAGTTCTTATGATCCCAGCTCACAATGCTTACATATATGATCAAGATTGTGTAGGTGCATGTCACCTCAAAAATTATTCTTTTGTTATCACTTACCTACTCGAGGACGAGCAGGAGTTAAGCTTGGGGATGCTGATACGTCTCAAACGTATCTATAATTTTTGATGCTCCATGCTTGTTTTTACACCATTTGCCTATTGTTTCGTTACACTTCGTGGCACTTTTATGCATTTTCCGGAACTAACCTATTAACAAGTGCCACAGTGCCAGTTCCCTGTTTTCTGCTGTTTTTGTGTTTCAGAAGTGATACACAGGAAATATTCTCGGAATTGGACGAAACAAAAGCCAGAAGTCTTATTTTCCCGGGAGCATCCAGACATCCGAAGAGAGGAAGGAGAGGGGCCACAGGCCTCCCTCACACAGGGCTGGCGCGGCCCAGGCCCTGGCCGTGCCGCCCCTGTGTGAGGAGGCCCTGGCAGCCCTCTGATATTGCCCCTTCGCCTATATAAATCCTCGGGACGGAAAACCCTAGGGGAGTCGGCAAAATTTCCAGAACAGTTCCGCATCGCCGCCGCCATCGAAGCCAAATTTCGGGGGACAGAAGTCTCTGTTACGGCACCCTGCCGGGACGGGGAAGTGCCCCCGGAGCCATCTCCATCGCCGTCTCCGCCGTCTCCACCGACCTCACCGCCATCTCCATCAACCTTGCTGTCTCCTATGATGAGGAGGGAGTAGTTCATCCCCGGGGCTGAGGGCTCTACCGGTAGCTATGTGGTTCACCTCTGTCTCCCATGATGTGATCTTTATGTGATCATGAGCTTTGTATCATGTTGAACAAGTAGATGTTATTATTCAGATATTATGCTACTCCTATGCTTAATTGTTATAGTGTACTCTAGTGATGTTATTAAAGTAATCTATTCCTCCTGCCATGCTGTAACGGTGACAGTACGTGCATCATGGTGGTACTTGGTTTAGGCTATGATCGTGATCTCTTGTGGATTATGAGAGTAATTATTACTATGATAGTATTGAGTGATCTATTCCTCCTTTCATGGTGTAAAGTTGACAGTGTGTGCACCGTGTTAGTACTTGGTCTAAGTCGCAATGATTTCTATCTTGAATTGTGATCTGATTTGGATGTCTCTATGAGTGGTGTTTGTCAAGTACTTGATGAACTTTAAGGGGTGCTTCTGTAGCCACTACACAATGATTAGTGTTATTCAATAGGAGAGTAATTCAGAGTACCATAGTGGAGAGAAGTTGTTTATTTGTTCATTCATGTTATATTGTTGGGAGTGTGTCCACTAGTGAAAGTATGATCCCTAGGCCTTGTTTCCAAGCATTGCACACCGTTTACTTGCTATTTTGTTACTTGTTTGCTCGCAGCGATATTTATTTCACATCACGTTTGCTACTTATAATCATCATTACCGCTTGTATTTCACTATCTCTTCGCCGAACTAGTGCACCTATACATCTGACAAGTGTATTGGGTGTGTTGGGGACACAAGAGACTTTCTATATCGTAATTGCAGGGTTGCTTGAGAGGGATAGCTTTGACCTCTAACCTCCCTGAGTTCGATAAACCTTGGGTGATCCACTTAAGGGAAACTTGCTGCTGTTCTACAAACCTCTGCACTTGGAGGCCCAACAAGTGTCTACAAGAATAGAAGTGCGTAGACATCAACCACCACTTGATGTCATCCTTTCATGGTCTATATGAAATCTCACTAGTGATGCATATCCATGACACAATACCTAACCCACATAGACAACACAAACACACATATGTAATGGGTTAGTTCACAAAGCATAATTGACAAACCATACCATACCACAAGACCGATTGGTCCCATATGGCACATTCCTTATGCTTCATGTGTTGACCAAACTAGAATCCAATCTTTGATCTTTGCCTTAGTCAACCTTGAATCTTCTCATGCTCTATCACAATATCTTGAGCCACATAAAGAATTCTTCATTTGATTGCATGCTCTAGGTATTAGTCAATTATATCTCAACTCATGAGACCATCATGACCTCAACATAGAGCCATATCTTGAATTCTTCTCATGTAACCAAACTCTCAAGATCTTGAGACTCCTTGGCTTAACACATAAGCTAGAGCATGGATTACTTGAGTTCTACACAAGAACTACAACTCTATTTCTTCTTCTTGATCATATTGGATTCATCTCTTCTATTCAATGATCTTGATGCCAATACTTAAGATATATCATTATCTTCATGGCATCCAAGCCTTGAATCCAACACATAGACTTCAAGCAATTCCTATGAACAATTCCTTCATAAAAAGCTCAATGAGAACATTAGTCCATAGGGATTGTCATTAATTACCAAAAACACACTTAGGGGCAATTTACCCTTACAGCGCCCTATCCTGTCTTGGGGATACGACGCAACATCGTCCCACTCCCTCTGTGCCTGACCGCACACACAGTGCGCATGGCATACGTCGCGTACACCCGCCTAAGCCAGAAGGGGCATTGGGTTCCCTCATGGGAACGTAACAAACATGCCACAACTTTCGTATATGTTCCTTCCCAGTGCGAAGGCTTTGGCGGGTGCTGGCCTGGCAGTTCCTAGGGATGATCCAGCACTTCTAAGCACATCTTGTGGAGCTTATGGTAGTAGTCTTTGTTGATGGTGATAGCTTTTTTTATCTTTGATTCCTAGAGTCCTCCCCGAGAAAGGCGGCTGATGGCCCACAACTGATCCGATGATCGACTTGTAGGTAAGTTTTATTTTACTTTTTAGGTACCCTGGTAGCTATGCACCACATAAAAAAGTTCAAAAATATTGACATGTTCCAGTGAATGGCCATTCCGGTATTCACTTTTTTCTGGTAAACTTTTATATATAACTCTTTTAATTTGGATCCACAAATTGAAAGATATGTTTTTTTTTCAAGTTTGAACACTTCTTTAGAAATGCATTTGAGATTTCATCGACCGGCTAGCCACACCACTAATTAACTCGGCTATGGGCTTCTATGGTGGCGGTAATACCGCTGATGAGCAGGGCTGGCTTGTCAGCTCAAGATAAAAGATAAAAGGAGTGGCCTTTTGAGCCGAGGGTATTTGATCTAGGTACCTCAAGTCAGATCGGGACAAAACAATCCACTTGGGCTAACAAGCCGTTTTTTCAATGTAGGATTATAGATAATTTTGAACCAATCCGGTGTCATATTCTTCCTCAGTCCAGTACAGGAGCTGTAGGGACGCAAGAGGGGTGCGCAGGAAAAATAGGGCTGGTTCGGCTCGACTCGGGTTAGTTGACCAACTGAGGAATAACATGGCCCACAAAAACCACAAATTTGTACTCCCTCTGATTGGAGAAGTCTTTCGGATAATTTAGTACAACTTTAGCCGGTTGATAAAATTTTGCCATGGGAGGTAGTATTCGCCAATATTCGCTAGGAAGGGGCCCTATTAGCAAATTTTCAAAACACGTCTATTACATGCAACACGGGCCCTATTAGCACGAGAAGGAACTTCGGGCCCGCATGGCAAAAGCCTCACAAATATCCAATACCCTGAAGGAAAGGAGCCCGGAAGACTCACGGGCCGCACGTGGGCGAGAATAGAACGCAACGCACGGCCCAACTATATTACCAGCTCTCTCTCTCTCAGCACGGTGCGACGCCACGACCTCGGCCGCAGGTCATCTTCCCAATTCAATGATGACCTGGTCAGCGACGCTGACACAGCACTTACGACAGTACTCTATTAGTACTACCATGCACAGTAGGCGAGAACTAGCAGCGTGCGTTCACACAGCGCGGTCGGGTCAAACGGCACAAGGTCAAATACTCAAATCAGATTTGTTCGAGCGAGCGAGCGAGCGTCACTCTCTATCCATGTCGCACTCACGTATTCGCTTGAAAATCTCATTGATCGAGCCCTGCCCGGACCAAGAAAATTCATCAGGAATATTAGCTTCCCAGGTGATTACCTCGTTTCTGAAACAAAAATCTTGCGAATTTGTAACCAACAGGGCCAGAACTGAACTCTAAATTTGTTTCCATCCATCCATGGCGGCAAAGAAACAAAAATGAAAGATTCACATCTGATCAGCATGCATGAGCTCCTCCCAATCCGGTGGAAGTTCCGCGGCATTGCCATGCTGAATGCATCATCACCGTGACCGCTTCTTCTTCTTCCAGAGGTAGATGACGAGAGAGAACCCGTCGCCGCCGCCCTGCAGCGCGGCCTCCTCCGCGGTGGACCACTCCACCACCGTCGCCACGCTGGCCGCCGACGACGACGCCGCGGAGGTCGATGCCACCGACACCGTCGGGGACGAGTCCGACCCCGACCTGAACGGGCTCCGCCTCCACGATGACCCCCTCCTCCCGCTGTCCCCGCCGCTGATCGTAGTCGTAGCTTGCCGGCCCCTGATCATGAAAGAACCCTGCCTCAGCGCGAGCATGCCCGCGTCCTCCTCCATGTCCACCACCCTCGGACCCGCACTCGCCCCGTCGGCGTCGTCGAACCGGAGCACGAAGACGGCGGCAGCGTCCGGGCGGAAGAGCCAGCCGTGGAGGTCCCACGTGACGCGCGCCGCCGCGCCGCAGCGCGGGAGGTCCAGCCGCTCGCTGCCGCGGAACTTCCACGGGAGCCGGCGCACCTGCAGAGCCCTCTCGCCGTCCACCGCCACCCACATGGCCGCCTCCTCCACGCCGACCGACACCTCGTGGTCCTCGCCGTCGATGGCAACGGAGGTCGTGTACGGCGCGGCGCCAGCGACGGCGGCGCTCTCGCGGCGGGAGAGGAGGATGCCCGCGGACGGCTCCGGAGACGACGCGAGGTCGCCCGCGGCCAGAGCGAGCTCGCCGTCGACCGTCACGTGCACGGAGTACCCGTACAGCGGCTCCGCCCGGCGCGGCGCGAGGCGGGCGTGGGAGAGGTCCCACGCGAAGGACACGGAGTGGCCGGTCGCCGTGGAGAAGCGCTTGGACCCGCGCCGGCGCCACGGGAGCAGCGGCAGGAGCACGAAGCGGGCGGGCGCGGCGGCACCGGCGAGGCTGACGTCGGCGGTCAGGACGAGGCCCAGCGCGGCGCGGGACCACGTGAGGCCGATCGCGCCGAGGTGCGTCCAGTATACGGACGTCGCCGACGAGGCCGTCGCCTGGGAGGAGTCCTCGCGGCCGCCGGCGAAGCAGGAGAACGGCATCGATCGGGGGCGCGCGCTGGACGCGGCGGCGGCGGATTGGTTTCGTTTTCTTTGTGGGCGACTCGGTGCAGGTGATGGCGCCGGGAGTTGTTGCGGCAGTGCGTACGTGGCGACGACTTGATGTGATAGTCAACTTGATGGGATTTGTTTCCATTTTGTTTTTGTTTGGGTCGCTGTGGCCCGTTGGATACTCGATTGTGTCGTGTTTTTCCCTTTTCAATTCGGACATTCTAAAACAATGGGATTTTCTGCTAATAAATACTCCCTTTGTTCTGAATTATCCTGTATTACAGATTTAGTTAATGTCAAACTTTACTAATTTTGACAATATGCATAATAAAAAAATAATCATTTACAATATAAAATATATATCGTTAGAATCATCATAAAAATTACTTTTATATTATATGTATTTGATATTATAAAATTTTATATTTTTGATAATATATTTGGTCAAACTTTATTTAATTTGACTTTCACTAAACCTAGAATACTGGTAAAAAGACAAAGCGAGTACTACAAATCACAAATGATACTTTTAGAAGAAGAAAACTACATATGGCCTGTTATTGTTTAGTAAGATCTTTTTTTTTCTTAATAGGATACCGCAGCCTCGACTCCTTCATTGCAAGCCGGCAAGGAGGAACCACTATGCCAGTATGCCCTCCACTGGGAGCGATAGCCCGTCAGTTTAGTGAAAACTCTCGTTAGACCAGAATTTAATATTTGTGCAACCTTTTTCCTCTATCTCAGTTGATTTGGTAATATAAATTATGTAACATAAAAATTACTCTATTGAATATAACAAATTTGTTTTTGAAACATGGCAAAAAGCTTTGTCGTTTATATTGATATAGAAGGAGCAAACATAGAGTGCCCAAGGCCAACTGAAAAAAAGGACTACAAATTAAGATGTTATCTCTGCCAAGTGCTTCGCACATATAAGATCTAATTCTTGCTCTTGTCTTTAATTCTCTGCATGAGGGTAGAGGGCATTGTGGCCTTGTTGTTGAAATCTCTCGCATTTCTTTCCTTTCAAAGCTCCCAAGTTATCGAGGTGATCGCGGTTTTGAGACCCATGGGGCAGTCAGTCGGTGATCTAGTGGTTGTGTGCCAGTATTGGATCACCTCGTGTCGGTCGTTCCCCATGTCCTACAAAAGGGAGGGACAGGAAAGCCAAGGATCCGCCATCTGCCATATCCTTCTAGAGTAATGGCACTCAAAAAAATGTGCCTCGTTGTTTGAGGCTGATATTTGCATAGCTGGCAGGTGGGCTGGTGAGGCCATCCTTGTTTGGTGAGGCGGTCAGAGGTCCAAAGCCTATTATGAACTAACAGCCAGGTAAAGAAGTGGCATTTTAGCGGTGCCCAAGCTTTCCAAACGATTTTCATAAAGGAACCGGGGATGGACCCAATAAAATGAGCCAAGTAGGCCGAGTTCGAGGTGTAGCAGCCACTTGCGGTAAGGGTCCATGTTATTGTATCGTCGGTTCCTGGGGTGAGAGCGATGTCTTGTAAGCAATCCCAAAGCTTGACGAACTGCGACATTAAAAATTTCCAATGATATACTTTGACAATCTAAAGATATGTTGGACTAATAAACTAGAACTGGTGCTTATGGCAGTGCACACGGTTTACCTGAATTTCAAATCAAGAATTCCAGCTAATACTACTGTCCCCTTGTTAACTCTTTGTCTACTTTGGATGGACGTACATGGCTCATTTGTTCCTGACAACATGACGTTGTAGCTTGACAAAAAGTTTCACACATAGACTGCCGTTAGATGTATGGACTCTTTTGTGGGGGATAACAGGAGCTGGAGCGAGGTTTGACCAAGCCTGCTTCAGTTGGTCAATATTTGCGTCTAACTTCACTTCTCACGCGGGATAAAAAATCTTGGCCACTAGCCATTGGTGATATCTTTTTTTTAAGAATTCAAAGTTTGCGCATAATTGTATTAAGAAGTCGTAATAATCAACATGTACAAGATAGTTACAAGTCTAACATGGGCACCATCTTGGCTCCCCTTTGGGGAAACCATAGACTAGACTCCACTCTAATCTAACATAGACGATGAAGATCTATTGAATACCCGCGCATTTCGCTCAAGCCACAGAGACCGGAATGTAAGCATGATGAGCGAGTTAGCTATTTTCACATCCCGCTTTGGCATGTTTTCCACCGCTTGCAGCCACCACTTGGGGGAGCTATGAGGCAGTGAAATTGCGATGTTTAGCCTAAGACGTTGTGAAACACCGTACCACACTCGCTCAGTAAATATGATAACATGGGTATACTAAATCTATAAAAACTAAAAAGGTAATTACCCTTGAAAACAAATTTAAGGCCTAGAACATATTACTAATACCTAAAGAGCTCAAATTTTCCTAGATATATACCGACAATCCAAATACCTCTTTCCAGGTTAGCGTGCAAACTGTCAGAATTCTTGTGTCTTGCAGACCTTATGATATTGCGTGGACAAGATTCTATGGCCCTGGTTTGCATGGAATGAATATATTCTCTCCTTTTTGCAGGGAAGAGAAAATTACATATGGCGGATCAAGAGAAAGGGACGGATGGGTGCTCGTAACCTCTATGATGCCACCACCAGTCTGAGAGCGGTGATGCGCTCCGTCCTGGAGAGGAGCCCCTCCCAGATGTACCGTCATAGAAGAAGGAGGAGATCGGTGGCTTGACACCAATGGGGCACCACTCCACCTTGTAGGACATGGGCGCCAAAGGGAGGAGCCCGATGGAAAAGCGGTGACGGCGCCGATAGGGTTTGGTACTCGGTAAGAGAGAGCAACCAGCCAACCATACACTTAGGTCGTGGAGGCATGGAGCAGGAGGATTATACATGCAATATTCTTTATGAATTATATTTTCATTACTAAATAATCTATTTTTATAAATGTCTTAATTGGTGCTTAATGCATTTTATTTTGTATCATTTATCTCTGCATCTTCAAACATGTTTCCCCTGGAGCGTGGAGTATTGAATGTGCTATGAGTCTGTCTTGCCTTGTATCTCTTCCTCTCTTCCCTCTAGCCGGTGATGACACAATTTGACTATGCCAATCTAGACCATGAAGGACTATGTCCATCTATCGAGCAATCAGGCTTGACATGGCAAACTAGTTATGTCTCTCTCTCTCTCTACCGTAGTAATCTGACGATTCCTATTTATTGCCCGTTAGCGTGCACTGAATTTATTGCCCGTTAGCGTGCACTATCAGTGCACGCTAACCGGGCGATCGGTTTGGGCTGTTGCCCATTCAGACTGTTTTTTTCACTGCTCTTTTCGGTTTTTACCTTGTTTTTGGTGTGGTCTGGGCAGTTTTTGTTGGCTTTTGCGGTTTTTCTAGTTTTGAGTTTTGGTTCAAGTTTTTAAAAAAAATCAACTTCCAAATTTGTTTATCTAGTTTTCAAAGTTTTTGTTAAGTTTTGAATGTTTTCTAGATTTGAAAATTGTTCAAATTAAAAAATTATTCAATATTGGAATTTGTTCGAATATGATTGTTTGTTCAATTTCAATTTTTGTTCAAATTTGAAATTTATTCAAATTCAAATTTTGTTTGTTTTACAAATTTGTTCAAAATATGAATTTTAGAAATGTTTTAAATTTTAGGATTTCACTTTAAAATTATTGAAGAGAAAAGGAAAACCAAAAAAATAGCAATACCTGTTGTTGGGCCATTTTGGGAGCGGCCCACGAGCAGCCGTCTGCATGTGCGCCCTACTACCGCACGCACGCGAGTGAAGTATAGGATCTCCTTAGTAATCTTGTTGTTTCTCCTAGCCCTCTTACGTATGGGCTTTGATTTTTAGAATATGTTCTTTTTTGCGGGGAAAAGATGGAGGAAATTTCAAGCAGACTTTTTTCTTTTAGAAATACTAGAAAAATTGCATGTGCATTGCAACAGCTCTAAAATAATTATATGTACTCACTAATCTAAAGATAATATGATGAATTCTTACTCGGAATAGCTTATATTCCACTTTGGTTTTACTATTTGAATTATATTGGATGTTATTCGGATTTATTTTCCTTTTTTGCATTGTACGTCAATCTTCTGAAAAGAGAAATAAAAGCTCAGAGCCTAATTTCATTATTTATTTTTATGCATCATAGTTATCTAGAAGTACAAAATATCATGCACAACTGAGAAGCACAAGTAGAACACCATCAAATGTTATGGGCTGTCTCCACCCATTCTATACAACACTGAAGACCATGCAATACTTCATATGTTGTGCCATATGCTATTGGGTGTTGTAAGTTCTTACATAGCTATTTATGTAGTTCCTTACTGCAGGCAACACTCGAATCACTGGTTTGTGTTGGTTGACAACGTAATTTTTCTGTTAAAAAAAGACAACATAATTTTTTGTACTATCTAGGCGATTGTGATTCATATCCAATTTGAAAAATAAAATTTTACTATTAACAATCACTCTCTTTTGTATTCTTGCAATTTTATTTTGTTAATTTTGTTCAGGAGTCAATCGATAGAAAGGGGCATGCAGAGCAATCTTAGCCAGCTGAGTGTTGCTAGAGAGTGTAGAAACTTAATATTAGATATCTGTTCGCTGATCTAAGGAAACTGCATTCTATTAATATTGGATATACTTCTTGATTAAATTAAAATTAACCCATAGCAACGCACGTGTATATATCCTAGTTCCGTTAAAGAAAATAACATTTGTACTAAAGTTTTATACCTCTAGGTAATTTGTTGATTTATTTCAATTATTTATTTAACCTGTTTAACAACATAACTACATTGATCAATGTTCATTATCATGTTCATTCTTCCACCATTCTAACATCTACCATTGGAAAATACACTCCCCTCCATGCTAAATTTAAACAAGATCTAATAGCAAAAATTATTTACTTTATGGATCGCTCCTCTACATTCTTTAATAGAATTATCTTAATGTGAGAAGAATTAAAAATACGCATGCCTCTGAGAATTAATTTACGAAACTTGCATAAATTAAGATAATTCTATTGCATAAATTAAGATCGTGACCAACTATTAGCAAATTCTCCTAGCCCTCTTACGTATGGGCTTTGATTTTCGATCCATGGGTTCAGGAGCAGATCAAATGCTGATTTTTCAGAATATATTCTTTTTTTTTGTGGGGAAAAGATGGAGCAAATTTCAGGTAGACTTTTTCCTTTTAGAAATACAAGAAAAATGCAAACATTGGCCCTTTTATATGCATACACACACGTCCTCTCCTAAGTGAATCGAGATACTGAGCCAGTAGATGTAGTCTTAAATTGATGAAGCTAGTCATCCTCGATGAAAATGCCGTCTCCTACTAGAAGAACATTCTGCTACGGTGAGACACACATGTGTAAGGTTTGAAGGTATTCAACCATAGGTCGGTTCTCGTCCCCCTCACCTCGCCTCGGTTCTTCTCCAGACGACCAGACCAGGGCGGCGAGCTCGAGCTGCCAGCAATAGCATGTGCCGGCACATGCCACGACGAGGAGACCCGGTCCTGCTCGACGAGTTTAAGCAGCCAGAACAGTTGAGTCCTCCCTCGGCCATCACGAACCATTGCTCCCGTCCGTCAGTGCCAATATTGTCATGGGTGACGCACCGGCACCGCGGCGCAGCGCAGCGGAGCGGCAATTACCCCCGAATCCATCTGAATTGATCGATATATTCTGATGATCTCGGCCCTGCTCCCCATGGCGCAGCCAGCGAATCCGGCTACTTCAGTGCTGGGGTGCGTACGTGCGAACGCCCGAGGGTCGTCTCTCGTCTCGTCGCTGTGCTCTGCGCGCCGGCCAGGCCGCCATGAGTGCCATCCTGCTGCGTACTTGGGGCGCCCAGATTCGTCCTAGGCGTTCACAAGTGTTGCGGCCGGGTACACACGCTCGAGGACCAAGCACTGTCCATGGTTTCGCACTGCAAGCGCCATTATGCGCATTGTGCTTGCCCCGTGCTGCTGCGCCGTGTAATCTAGCTAGCACTGCTGTGGACCTGTGGTGTGGTACTCGTGGCCATCTTTTAGTCTACCTTGTGGTTTCTACGTATACGTGGTGTATAACGTAAATGATATTTAGTACCATTTTCATGGATTATTAAGGAGAGGTTTTAGAAGGCCGAGACCAAAACATAAGGTCTACTCTCGGAGAATTACAATACTTATTGCCTTTGTGCCGGCGAGATCGATGCCACATTGTCTTCTCATCTTTTAATCTTGGAGTACAAGCATATTTTTTTGATAAAAGAAAAAATATTAATATCAAGAAGATGCCAATTACACGCAGTCTCTGCAACAACATAATGTCAAGAACAAGTCGAGACATCAAGGATGCACACAGCCAAAAGAGAAAACAAAATAAATAAATAATAAAATATACACCTACCGCACCGATCATTGACTCACAACGGTAGGAATACTGCTGCAAAGCGCTGATCGTCCGGCTCACAGTCGCTAGTCACACGGTTTTGATATGGGCATTGCCACACAAAGGATACCATATTGACACATCGGTGATGTGAAGTATCATCTTCTCGTCCTCCATTGCTTCACTCAAAGACAGTTACTTTCCCATACAAAGAACAATGCATGGAAAAGTGTAACATCGAGTTATCATCATTATTTCCCGCTTTCGACGTCACTTAGATGTCTCGAACTCGACAATCCCCATTGAGATATTTCTCTGGTCTTCCGAGCGCAACACCTATTACATACCCCACACCCACCGGCACCAAAGTAATCGAGACGATGTTGCCGTAGTCGATGTGCCGACGGTGCCAACAAGTATTGGGGCTTCTTACACGGCTAAGTATTGATTGCGAAAGATCCGGGCATTACTTTTCTTGTAAATATTCCATGAGACTTGCATTGCGATTGAGGCCATTAACTTTCTTGTTTGAGCTCTCTTGTGAATCACCTCAATCCACCGACCCTTGACAGAGCGGATGCCATGCTAATCCGTTGGCCAAAACCATAGAGCCCGATTCTCAGAAAAAAAAAACATGGAGGCCGAGCCAAGTCTTCAAAGTGGACCACACCCTAATGGATGAGCAGATAGGACAGGAGAACAACAGTTTTCTGTTATGCTTCAAACAAAAAGTATACTCCTACCAAGCTACTACTTCTAGCGGTAGAGGCAGATCCTCCTCTAAAAGCTTGCAATGTCAACGGAGCAAGGTGAGCCCTCTCACTTGTCAGTTCGCGGTTACTGAGACTGTTGTACTAAGCACTTTTTAAATCTGCTAAACATGCTTAGCGAATGGATAAAAGCAAAAGTAGGCAAGCAAAATTCAGAGCGGTGTAAATTTGGGAGAAGCAGCTCGTGTGGTTAATAATTCCCCGGGGTTAAATTAAAAACTCTCTCTCAAAAATCTCCATGTCGGCCGAGCCAACATGGAGATCAAAGCAAAGGACAACTAATTTGGACATATAAATAGTACAGTAGTACAAGAATAAAGAAATTTTGCTATGCTCTAAGGAAGCTACCGTATACACAAGCCGCTGGAGAACTCGGGCAATGACCATGCTAACCTCGAGTTCTTCCTGACATTGATACTAACTAAAAAAGAAAGAAACACACTGTCGCAGCGACAAAGAGAGTGGAGGCAGAACAAACGGAAGACACGGAAGCAGAACATGTGCGGATGTGCCAACAGCCAACAGCTAGTAGGAGATCTCCATGGAGAAGTTGGAGTCCAGCAGCTCCTCGATCATCTGCTCCACGTACTGCTCCTCCAGGAACCCGCCGCTCCACCCGGCAACCGCCGCCGACGGCGCAATGGCGTAGCCCATGCCAGCGAACGGTGCCGCCGACGGCGCACTGGCATAGTCCATGCCAGCGAACGATGCCGCCGCCGCCGCGCGCGGCTCCACGGACGCCGTCGACGAGGCGTCCTTCTCCCGCTGCTGCGCGGCCTGCGAGCCGGACGCCACGTTGAAGCGGTGGAGCTTGGCCACGAGCGCCGGGGATAGGAACGACGATGACGGGGCGCCGCCGGCGTCGTTGGGGAAATTGGTGCGCTCGCGCGGGCCGCACATGATGCGAGCGGCCTCGTCGTAGGCGCGCGCCGCGTCCTCCGCCGTCTCGAAGGTGCCCAGCCAGATTCTCGTCTTGCTGCAAGAACACCGACCACTACGGTCAGACCACGCGCCAAGAAAATCAATCTAAGCAATCGTGGAAAGGTTGACGGATAGATTATACGTACAGGAGAGGGTGACGGATCTCGGAGACCCAGGAGCCCCAGTGGCGCTGCCGCACGCCGCGATACCGCTGCTGTGGCCGCGCCATTGATGGAGACGGAGCTCTTTGCTTGCTCGGGTGAGAGTGAGCCTCACTGGTCGCGCGTTTCTGGCTTGGAGGAAGGCGATGGCGTTGGTGATGGACTGATGATGATTAGTGTGGTGTGTGCGAGCTTTTGGAGCGCTATAAATAGAGGAGAGAAAGCAGGAAATTCAGTTCGCGGCTTGTTTGAACGGCTTCTCGGTGGGGCCATGTTGAGCGTATGTCTCCCGGGGGCCACCAGGATTCGAGTTAAAACTTATAGAAACACAAATAGGCAAAAAAAATTACGAACGAAGACATTCCAGAACGTTCCTTAACTTCCTAAAACTTTATGGCACCTTTCTATACCACCCTTGACCATTTTGGACACTTATGGGATCATCCGGAACCTCTCGAAACCGATTATCCAAGACACTCCCTGAACCCTTCTTTTTTGTATCTTCATATTACTAGTTGTATTTTTAGATGTCGCTATACCGTAATGTGTGTGACCCAATGGGTTTGAGAATACGCAAACATGTCCGAAACACTTTCTGCAACAATAATTGAAAGAAGACTCTTCATAGCCATAGCGATCGTGTGAAACTTTAGGGTATGTTTGGTAGCCCGGCCGAACTGAGAAACTTCCATCTCAACCTAGCTCAACCAACAATATGTTGTTTGTTAGGTCGGCTCGGTCTATCTCGGCACTGTCGACCTGATGTGAAAATGTCCTCTCAGCCAGGCCCGGTTGGGAAGCTCAAATCGAGCTTCGCAACCGAGCTCGGTCGAGTTGATCCCGCAAAACACTATTCTGGCACCCCGACGCCCCCCCAGACCCCCACCCCCACCTCTTTCTCCCCTCATTTCCCCCACCTCTACCTTTCTCTTTTCACTTCCTCCCGCCGCCACCTTCCTCCTGAGGACGACCGCCGTCGGCTCCCTAGCCGGCAGAGGAAGCTCGCGCCCAGGAAGACGCTCCTCGCGCCGGCGCTCTCATCCTCTCCCCGGATCCCTCCTCCTCTTCCGGCACCTCGCGCCGTCGGCGCCCCAGCCGGTAGAGACAGCTCGCGCCATCGGTGCCCTAGCCGATAGAGGCAGCTCGCGCCCAGGAAGACGCACCTTGCGCCGATGCCCTCCTCCTCTCCCCGGCGAGCTCGGCGGCAGGAGAGGGACTTGGTCGAGACCGCCCTTGGTCCCAGCCTGGCCGCCTTCAGATCGGGTCGAGTGCGTCCTGGCCGCCTGCAGATCGGGTCGAGTGCGTCCTGGCCGCCTCGAGTGCGTCCCAGCATGGCCCCTGCAGATCGGGTCGCCGGCTCCCTGTTCCGACGGCCCTTGGTCGGGAGCATGCAGTGGTTGTCGCCGGCAGCGCCTGCGTTCAATGGACAGGACCTGATTGCTTTGTATTAGTATAGTCAGGGACTTGATTGCTTTTTATTTGTATATATAGGATCTGACTGCTTTTTATTTGTGTATATAAGGACTCATTTGCTTTTTAGTTTTGTACTTACGGGTATTTGTGCAAAATTTAGAGAGCCTCAATATATCTCAAGGCAGACAACCTACCAAACGAATGATAAACTCAGCTTGGTCCAATACACCCATCCTACCAAACACGTGACCAAATCTCAGCTCAACATATCTCAAGTCAGCTTGGCTCATTAGAGATAGTAATTCTGAGGTGGCCCGGGCTACCAAACACACCCTTAGTATTTATGCACCGACACTTCCACATTACTTCACGAATACTTCATACCACCAAAGGTGTAATTGTTATCTTATGATCATTTATTGGCATGTACTCTTTTCTCGTTACCGTATTTTCGTTGTCACTATAACTAACTCTTTAGTCACAGCTGGTCATGCAATGAGGGACATCATAAACACCAAGTGGAGCTAGAGTATATCACCCCATCACTAGAGGAGCAATTACCTATCTTGAACCATCTACAACAATGGTATATATTTTTGGTATACCCAAGACCATCACATAACACTTTACTTATGCTCATGTTGAGAAAACGAAGACCATCGATATTACATTAGCTAGTCAAAGGCATGACTAGGGATATTATTTGGTGTTTATTATTTCACACTTGCAATTAGTTCTTTCCTCCAAATCTCACATTCAGAACTAATAAATTATTGCATAGAACATAAACATATTTATAAGCATGAAAATAGTATAACAAAAACTTTATTATTTTCTCTCGAACATATTTCCAACAACAAGACTCCGTCTTATTTCTCTTTAAGAGTAGCTAGTGGTTTATGCGGAAATAGCCATTAGAATATGTGTCTACATGCACCCAAATTTCAAGAAATATCAAAATAGTATTTCAATGTTACGGAAAAATGAAATAAATCACGCACGTACATATTGCCTTGATACTCACTCTTACAAGATGTCGATGCAAAATACAATCACATGTGGGTATAAAGAAAAACAAAAAATAGAACTTTATATTAATTATTTTTTGCAAAGTAAAATTCTGGGTCATTGTATTATTTCTTATACATTTTTTCTTCTTTCCACAAGTTACATACTTTTGTATTTTACTTCAAAAGTTGACATATAAATGCATGCATACATTCTCTACCCACATGATTTATTCTATTTTTATTTTATTTAGTAATTACTAATTTTACTATTCATCAAGGTTCATATGTACATATATCCACCAAATCTGCACTGCGGGCTGATGCATATCTATCTATCTTCTTCTTCTATCTATCTATCTACTACTTATAAAGGCAAGAACTTGTTGGGATACATTTAATCTCAGCCCTCAAACTGTGACGATCCAATGACCTACGTTGCTCCAATGTTGAGCCCAACTCAACAAAGTTTTAAGAGCTGAAATTACCCGTCGTCCCACTAATTGCTCCAACTAATTAGTAGCCTACTAATTGCTCCAGCTAATTGATCATCCGCTAATTGCTATCTGTGAACATGCATGCCGCGGAACAAACCAAATCGCACGCCTATATCTAGCACTGCCATGCGCGGGTGCCACGGTAAACCGAATCCTCCGCCTCTGTCTAGCGCGCAGGCGCATGGACGTTATCTTTGACAATATGTTTTATGCAATTTTGCATGTTATCTTTGACTGGATTCAGTATATATTTTTTGCTTTCTCTAGAAACCATGTTGGTGTTATAATGCAGCATCCAACATTTACGTATCTGCACATGATTGAGCTTTACTATTGATAGTAGGCTCAACAATCAAGGTGAACCAAGGCTACAATAATATACAAAAAGAGTATTTTGAAAATTTTACTACTCTAGCATAAATTTCTCTTACCCGAGATAATTATATGATGCTTTTAAGTGTACAATTTTTAACCAGATGTTGGTAATAGTTGCATGTTTGAGCAAAGGAGCTGCTAAAATGAGCAAAATTAAAGGGGAGAAAGAAACCAAAAAGGGCGAAAAGAATATCATCAAGCATATGTTTATTTGAACTGATACTGTTTTTTTGTGAATAGGACTCTGGCATTAAAAGACACAATGAATAGTGCAAAATACCCCAAGAAAAATGAAATTTACAATGAGATCCTTGAGAAGCCCTTCATCTTCAACCTCCGGACTGTGTCGACGGCGCGTCGTCGCTGCCACTCCCCCCTGAGTCGGCCTGACGTTGTTCGTTGCGGACGGAAAGTCGTCGAACAGGTAAAAAAGATCACATCCGTCCTGAAGACGTAGAAGAAGGAAGAACTGCCGATAAAGCTCCTTGACGATCCCAAGATCCCCACAACCGGATGAAATCCTCGAAGACCACACCACTCCCACAAGCCTCTCGATGTTGCCACCAAGATAGGGTTGAAGCCAGGGAGATCTTTTTGCACGAGGCTCCACCACCACCACCTGAGCACCGCCCCTACAAACCTTGACCCTGAGAACGAAGCCCTCAAAATATGGGCCGGAGATCTCCCACCGACAAGGACTGAGATCCACCGCGCCTTCATGGCCAAAACGACACAAAGACGGGACGATCTGCGGCGACACCAGCGGGAGGCAGGATGGCGATCGCCTGGGAGTCCCCTCGGGCGTACCGTTTTGGTATTACAGGCGTATGTCTTGCCACGCAGGTATAGACGTGCGCTGCACGTACACGCTTACTAGTATCTTGTAATTCGTAAACTTAACAAATAAGATAAATTTCATGAGCAGTAAGCTAAAGCATACCAAGAAGCTAGGACTTTAGTGTCAATAATATTCCTGTAGGCTATGAGACAGCCCCTATTGACCAGATCCCAGACATCAGATTTCCCCCCAATAAAAGTACATCTACCTAATCCATTGACAAAACAAGTAAATAACGAGGGTTTAGGGAATTTTAGGCCTAAGTAGCCTTACATAGAAGTCCAATCCATGTTACATCAACCATATGGTAGGTAAGCAAATTAAAAAAATAATTCTGATATACGATCAGTTCAGAGCTTTGGATTCCCCATAGGAGCACAAACAACTAGCACAGAGATGCCCTCATGGCGCACACTGATATGCAACTGTACGTACTATGATTTTCCTCCATGTTCTTGGCTACTACGATTTCCCTCATGGCACAAGTAGTATTGGGCTCCATGAATTTCATTGACATCACAGCTACGACATCATCCTAGTACCAGTTGGATCACAAACAACAAGTTGCAAACCGCAATTGCCTAGCTAGAAGCTGGAAATCTGCAGCCTCATTGGGCTGCTACATTTGCATCTGTTTTTCTTGGCAGCATCCACGGATGCCACAGTGTCACCTTGGGACGAGCAGACCCTGCGCCTTGGGAAGAGCATCGGCAGATGGGGAAGGATAGCATTTCAGCACCCGAAAGGACAAAACCGTGCAATTCGTTTCTTTTTCTTTCAATTTTTTGCAATTCATTGATGCAAATGCAAAGTGCTGCTTCTGCTCAGGCACATCATGATCCTTGCATATATATGATCATGTTCGCTTGTGCGCACCTGCCAAATCTGAATTTGTGATGTGTGATCGGTGTATATTCCCTTGTGCAATGCACCATATCTGGGGCACGATCTCCGCTCGTCCCTTCGCGGCTTGGACGCATGCTGAAGCGGCCGCCGGTGCGTGCGGCAGCGGCGCCGGGCAGCTGTGCGATACAAGTGGCTGCCTGGACTGTCATGGAGTTCGCAGTGCGATCAGCCATGGATCCTTTGGGCGGACGAATCAGCGATGCTGCGTTGGACATTTCGGACAATGGAGATCGACGTCCCCTCTTCTAGTTGGCTGGGTATCTATGCTGGTGATCCAATGATCAGATCGTCAGGGGTTTCCAGGGAGGCTCGGGAGAGCTAGCGGTGGTGTCATGTTGTGTGCTTTGTTTTTGGAGGCTCGTGGGTCATGGCAGCTGCTGATCCATGTGGGTTCCGAGCTTCCAACAGTACTCTTCTTAGTCATATACATGCACCGTGAGCGCCGCTGGTCTAAGTCACTTCTCGAAACAGGCTTTCGCCCCGCTTTATAAATAAAGCACAACACGGCCGGACCGATACAAGGTGGAGAGGTAATCCTCTTACGAAGCAAGCAAAAATAAACGACAAAAAAGAAGGTAGCAAGGCCACAAACTCCCAGTCGAGCAAGAAACCCGGAGAAGCTACGCCTAGCACTAAGCAACCTAGACAGCTAGAGAAGCTTTCATGCCAAGAACAAAGCATCCTCGAAGCTGTGATCAACGGGACCTGAGCTCCACGACAACGCCCCAAAGAGGGTGACGACGCATCACGACGCCGTTGTCGAGTCTGAAGACGGACTTAGGTTTTCACCCGGAACACCGGCACAGGAAGGGGAACCACAACGGCGCCCTCAAGAGGGAAAACGACACCCGTAGGCGCCGCCACCGCCGGCGCCAAAGCACAGAGCTTTCGCTCGTTCCCTCACCCGAGCCACCCGAGGGTTGTCGAAACAACCCGACGAGAGGATCGCCGCCACCAACTCAAGAACTCCATGTCTAGCCCGGGGACCGTCACCAGAAGATGACAGCACCAAGATCACCAGTCGCACCTCCCTTCGCTGCCCAAGCAGCCAAAAGGAGACGCCACCACCGCTGCGACGCTGCCCGCCGCCGAGCCAGACGTGCAACCTCTCCATCCAGGGCCGCCGCCCCGGCATCCATGCCCCTGCGCAGCAACAGTGGCCTCTGCACGGCCATGGCCACCGAGCCGCAGGGATGCCACCGAATCCATGCCCACCTGGCCCAGATCCGTCGTGGCCGCGAACAGACGCCTGGAGAGCTCCGCAGCGGCCAGCAGCGACGCGAGCTGCTCAAGGTTCAGCCGCCAGAGACCTCCCATCCCAGGCCGCCACCGGCCCTCCTGGCCTGCGGCAGGCCCAGATCGGGCCCGTCCTGACGCCACCGGAGAGCTCGCGTCGTAGGCACCCCCGCCGCCAAGATCCGCCGTTGCGCCGCCCAGAGGACCACCGCGCCCGCCAGGAGCTCGCCGTTGCCGGACGAGGACGACGTCGCAGGTCAACACCGCCGCCAGATGCAGCCGCCCCGCGAGGCCGCCCTAGCGCGTGTGAGGAAAAGGACCTGCCGCCGCCGGCACCGCGCGGGCTTTGCCCGGCGGCGCTCGCCGGCGGCGCTCGCCGGCGGCGGCAGGGGGGGAGGGGAGAGGGAGGAGGACGAGGGCGGCGCTAGGGTTTGGCGTCTCGGTCGCCCGCGCGGGGGGCGACGCGAGACGCGAGCGCGAACCGGTTCGGGGATATTCTGGCCGGTCCAAAATTGAATTTGGTCTAAGTCACTTGATAAGGTCATAGCTAGGATGGAACCTTGTGAGTAGTTTAATCTTTGGTGGTTAACAGGGGAAAACTAATTTTATCCCTCGCAGGCTCGCACTACTGGCCAAGTTTAAAAATGACCTTTTAACTTAAAAAAAGAGTTGTAACGGGATAAGATGGAACCTTGTCATGATTTTTTCCGGCTCTCTTTTAGTT
Source organism: Dactylis glomerata (assembly GCA_007115705.1). Classification (NCBI taxonomy): domain Eukaryota; kingdom Viridiplantae; phylum Streptophyta; class Magnoliopsida; order Poales; family Poaceae; genus Dactylis; species Dactylis glomerata. Next base: position 506,144 of record QXEO01000302.1, read on the forward strand.
CTTTTTGCATGGCTGATTCTTGTGGGGACTATGTGATCCATGAATTGTAATAAGTTGTAATGCTACTTCTGTATAAAGTAATAAAGGGTCGTACACATTGATTGATGCAGAGGCTGGGGTATGCTCTATTTCAAAAAAATAAACAAAAAACAGTTGTGGTCTCATCCATGATCAAAGTGGTCTGACCGGTGACATGGATGTGGTTTTATACAAACCGGCATAACCTAGTCATAAACAAAAGGGAAAATATTTTTTTAATGATCTTTTCTTATTCTAATAGAGTTGCTAGTGATCCCTCGCGTTTGTTGAAGACAAATAAAGTAATAAATCATGGAGAAAATAAGATTCAAGTTTTCTTGAAAATGAAGAACATATATTGCAAATATATATGCTTACAAAAAGACAAGGTGTATTAACATAGTAATATATCCGTAAATAGATCTTTTAATTTTTAAGGAATATTACGTAGAAGTTGCTAAAAATGTTGAATCCCATTAATACAAAATTTTAGTATAGACCAAAAAACTTAGAAGTGTTACTCCCTCCATCACTACTTCTATGGTATTCTATATTTTTCTTGATTTAACATCCATAGTCAATTTGACATACGCCATAAAAATTACAAATAATGCACAAAAATTAGAATGCATGAACTTGAAGTGGATTATAGAAAGATATAATACATGGAGAACCATATAGTTGATATATCTATATTTTAATCTAGATATTTTTAATTAATTTTCTATATTTTATTGACTTCCCTAATTTCCATCTATTTTTTCTTCACATATCATATTCCTTTTATTCTAAATTTTCTTGTATTTTTTATTGAATCCACCATCACGAAAATTAATATGTGTTCAATTTTTTTAATTCTTTTCCCTAAAAACTCTATTTTAGTTTTCATTCAACTATTATTCCTCACCTAAATTTAAGAATTTCTTGTGTGGTTTTTGCTTGTATCTCCTGAAAAACTGTGTGGTGTTAGTTTTTATTGTCTAGTTTCCTTTATAAATCCGACACGTAGGCATCGTGTTTGTGTTGGTTTTTTGCCAGTTTCCTTATAAACAGATATTTTCTCTTCTTCATAATGAAAAGGCAGTGGTTGCTAAAAAAATCCATAAAAAATATAAATTGAGTGTATGTCCAGTTCTTGTGACATTCATGACCATTATGTTTGTTCTATAGTGTTTTCACTTGCCCAATGCATGTTAGTAACCCTGTCCAGTTGGCGCTCCAAATGCAAAATTAATTAAGTAAGATTTGAAGTACTCTCCACATTAGAAAACAAATATATTTTTTTCCATGGCAACATTATCTAGCATGCTACTATAACTAGGGCTTTCCGTGTGCAATGTGATTATCATTTCGTCAGAGATGACGATATTGCTTCTGATCAAGTACCCTGTGTGGGCAACCTAATTACCCTGAAACGCCCACAACATGGCTGCCAGCACATGCTACACAACGAGGTCAGCAGTAAAGATGTGCACCGAGCCTGACGAATTGCCGCACAGTACACATCTATCCAAATCCACATCGTCGTACATGCACAGCATAATATTCACTCCGAGTCCATCGATTCTGTGCACGCGCATAGTGTCGTTTTGTTCCTCACTGTTGGACTGCGGCGTCGTCACGCCCGGCCGGACGCCACTGATGCACAGTGCAGAACCTCTCAGCGATCACATCACGGGAGCACGTACGTCCGCCGATCGCCGCCGCAGCCGGACCGGAGATCCGCCCGTGATCCGCATGGAGATCGCCGCCCGCGTACGTGGTCGCACGGCGGCGCCCAGGCCCCGGCTGCGCGCTGCGGCCGGATTCGGGGGAGATGCGCGTTCAGGGCTGGTATGGTACCACACGAGATCTTTGCCTGATCGCGCCCCGATCTTCTCTGGCAGTGGCACTGTGGGTCTGTGGGTACACCATTGATCTCTGCGTGATGAGATGATGGAGGACGGCGGACATGGGAGTGGTCATCTTTGGCTGTGGATTGTGACGGCGGGGTTGGTTTATGGGGATCATGCATTGCTCCTTTGAGGGGACGATGTGCATGTACCCGGCCAGCCATGTGATGCCTGATGAACTCATCGGCACCACACGTTAGGTTATCTGCAAGTCTTTGTGCTGTTCTTTCTTTTCTTCACTTGCTATAGCGGCAGCCTAGCTAGCATTCAGAGTATTAATTTAATAATATGCTTGTTTTGTTAAATTTTAGCAAAAATCAAACCTTGTCTACTTTGACTGAACTTTTAGAAAAAATATCAACTTCTACAATATCAAATTAATCTTATTATTAGATACATCATAAAACACATTTTCCTAATATATCCATTCAAAATAACAATTGTTGATAGTTTTTGGTAAAACCTTGATCAAACTCTACACCGTTGGACTTCAGGAAAAATTCGCACGCCTTACTTTGCGGAGCAGAGGTAGTACTTGTTTATCCTTAATTGTTGTCCTGTGTGAACGCTGGTTTAAATAAATTTCCAGGTTGAAGAGATAATGCGAAGGGCGTCTACCTAACACATGTGGTGCATGCATTGGCTGGGTTGCTGACAGGGTACACAATGTTTTTCTGATTGAATTTTAGAGGCCATCATTTGCTATATTATGTTTTCAAAACTTGTTTCTTTAGCCACACCAAAGCAACATGGTAGTTGGTTTGCATGTTAGATTGTCAATGTGTTTGTGGAAAAACGGGCGTTGCCAAAATACAATCGTAAACGTGGGTCCTGGTTTCCACACAAGATGCTGTTTTTGGACATCGAAAATTTTCAGAAATTAACTACTGACAATAAAAACCAATAAATTGTTGTGTTAGACCCTATGGTCCGAAATTTACCAATACCGCACGATGTAACACATGATGCACATCGCCATACACATATAGAACTCTTGCATGCTTTTCAATTATTCGGAAGTCTTCTTTACCCCTTATCAATAATTCCCACCATGAAGGCAACTGAGGCATCACAGTTTTTAAATGTATCGCAAACATTATTAAGTGAAGCATTACCTATAATATGTTGAAATTACACTATTTGATTTCACATTTTTGCAACTATATTTTTGAAATGTTCCCCTAAAACCTATACATCTACACACAATCTCCGGTCGGAATAAGTTGAGCTAAGAAAGTCTGAAAGTGTCTATTCGGGTTGGTGAAGGTATTCATTACCACCATGCAGCATGTATAGTGGGACGGTTTATCTACCATGAAGATTTCTTTCGTCGAAACAAATCGTTCTCGTCGCAGTTTCTAAAAAGGACCCATAAGAAAACAAAAAAGGCAATTGAGTCCTTTTCCGACGTCGGTGTTGAACCTCGCTGCAACGGCCGTCGAGAACGCTGCCGGGGACGAGACCACTTGAGGCTTGGTCGACGTGAAGAGCCGTGCTGAGGTTGAAGGAGATCCTCTGGTGCGGCTCTTTGGCCTAGAGGAAGGAGATCTGCCGAGCAGGCGGCTCTTAGGGGCAGCCTCCTTGGCCAATCGAAGTGGCGCCGCATCCTTGCCGTGGTTCGAAGGAGTTTATGGTTTTAAGCTTGAGCCAAATCACATCAATGGCACCATTTCTTTTGCAAAATAATAATAATTAAGCTCTATTTCCTTAGCTCAGCTCAAACCAAGCGGTCAAAGTTAATTTCGCAAATGCATGGTTGGCCATTGCTTATAAATACTAGCTGAATGCCCGTGCGTTGCTACGGAATACATAGATGAAGTAATCCTTCTAAATTTTAAAAATATGTCAAACATTACGTCATGGGTTGCAACGGATAAAATATGCCAAATATATTAGGTTTGAAGTATAACTTGTTTTTTGAATTAATGATGATTGTATAATACCATTGGAAATATGTTGGGTTTCACCCAAATTTTCATCCCACTTTCATTTTTTCATTATTGAACAATATTCTCAAAAGTTAAGTACAAACACACCATCGATCTTCTATGTTTGCGTATGGATTTCCATAAGTATGAAAATATCATGCAAAAGTTATTCAGTGTTAAAAGTATATGGCAGAACATTTTTAAAATAAATCTTGTTAAATTGCCCAAAACATCCATTCAACCGATTTCACATAATTTCAACATTAACAAACTTTCCCAGAATTGCATGGGTCGCTGAGAGCTTGATGCGACCATTTATTATCAGCATGCATACAACAAAGCTCTAAGAAATAAAAATCAATAATTCATAACATCTCATTATTTATTACCACCAGCCTAGTTTTCAGGTTTCAACATCCATATGCATCTAGTGCCATGTATTAGTTTTGGTGGACCGATGCTTTTTCCGTAGGGGCATCGGTTACATGTTTATATAGACGTAGGGAACAGCCCCCATACATGGCATACATGGTTTGTACGTGTACGTGTCGGAGTACTACTCCGTACACGTACCGTACCGGTACATACTCTAACATCCTCCCTTAATCTAAACCACGCGAGAGGTTTAGAATACGAATAAACTCATGAAAGGGTTTTACAGCAAGCGGTTTTGTAAATCCATCAGCTAACTGATCCTTAGTAGATATAAACTTGATGTCAAGACGATTGTCAGCAACACGCTCTCGGACAAAATGATAGTCAATCTCAATGTGTTTAGTCCGGGCATGAAACACTGGATTGGCAGATAGAAATGTAGCTCCCAGATTATCACACCATAGACGAGGTCTCTCACGTAGTCGCACACCAAGTTCACGAAGAATAGCTTCAACCCAAATCAACTCTGCAGTAGCATTAGCAAGTGCTTTATATTCAGCTTCTGTACTAGAACGAGAAACAGTAGCTTGCTTTCTGGCAGTCCAGGACACCAGGTTAGGACCAAAAAAGATAGCAAAACCTCCAGTGGAGCGACGATCCTCAAGACAGCCAGCCCAATTAGCATCAGAAAAAGCACTTAGAAGGGTAGAAGGAGACCTCTGAAACGTGATACCAAGCGAAGACGTATCCTTGACATATCGAAGAATGCGTTTGGCAGCAGTCCAATGAGCAGTAGTGGGAGCATGGAGATATTGGCAGACTTTATTAACCAAGAACGACAAGTCTGGCCGTGTAAGAGTGAGATACTGAAGTGCACCTACAATGCTTCGATACTGAGAACTATCATCAGGACCAAGGGGAGTACCTTCATGCAGAGATAATGGCTCAGAGGCAGACAACGGAGTGGGAGCAGGCTTGCAGTCACGCATACCAACACGAGTAAGGAGATCATGAGCATATTTTTCTTGAGTAAGAAGCAACCCATCACGAAGGCGACGAACTTCAATTCCAAGAAAGTAATGAAGATCACCTAAATCTTTGATAGCAAAGTGAGCAGCAAGACTTTTGAGCAGAACTGATATAGCATCATTGGAGGAGCTGGTGACGATGATATCATCCACATAAACAAGGACAAAAATTGTAACCCCAGATTTATTATAGAAAACAAGGAAGTGTCACCCTTCGAAGGAATGAAACCAAACTCTTGCAGTTTTGCACTTAACCGAGAATACCATGCTCGAGGAGCCTGTTTCAAGCCATAAAGAGCTTGAAAGAGTATTTTCTTGCAAAATCTATTTTTGGGTGTTTGTTGTCAATACTCAGGTATCTAACCTTTTGTCTCAGTCTAATCTTCATTGTAGGTGGAAATCTGAAGATTAATTGTTGCTGGCTTTTCTGCGCCGGAGACTCCGGGTCTCCTGCCCGGAGACTCCGGTGTGCACACGCCGGAGACTTTGGTCAGGGACCGGAGACTCCGGCCTAAGCCTCCGGGGTCGTTTTTCGTCGGGTGTCGCTCGCCCCAGATATGGGGGCGGAGACTCAGGGCGGAAACTTTGGCTGGAGCTCTGATACGTCTCAAACGTATCTATAATTTTTGATACTCCATGCTTGTTTTTACACCATTTGCCTATTGTTTCGTTACACTTAGTGGCACTTTTATGCATTTTCCGGAACTAACCTATTAACGAGTTGCCACAGTGCCAGTTCCCTGTTTTCTGCTGTTTTTGTGTTTCAGAAGTGATACACAGGAAATATTCTCGGAATTGGACGAAACAAGTTCCTGAAGTCTTATTTTACCCGGAAGCTTCCAGACATCCGAAGAGGTGTCAGAGGGGGGCCACCAGAGCCCCAGACACATGCCCGGCGCGGCCAGGGGCCTGGCCGCGCGGGGCCCGCGTGTGGGCACCTGGCCCCTCCTCCGACGGTGCCCCTTCGCCTATATAAAGCCTCGGGACGGAAAACCCTAGGGGATTCGGCAATTTTCCAGAAACAGTTCCGCAGCTCCGCCGCCATCGCCGACGAATTTTGGGGGACAGAAGTCTCTGTTCCGGCACCCTGCCGGGACGGGGAAGTGCCCCCGGAGCCATCTCCATCGGTCTCCATCACCGTCTCCGCCGTCTCCATCGACCTCACCGCCATCTCCATCAACCTTGCTGTCTCCTATGATGAGGAGGGAGTAGTTCATCCCCGGGGCTGAGGGCTCTACCGGTAGCTATGTGGTTCACCTCTCTCTCCCATGATGTGATCTTTATGTGATCGTGAGCTTTGTATCATGTTGAACAAGTACATGTTATTATTCAGATATTTTGTGTACTCTAGCAATGTTATTAAAGTAATCTATTCCTCCTGCCTTGGTGTAACGGTGACAGTGCGTGCATCTTGGTGGTACTTGGTTTAGGCTATGATTGTGATCTCTTGTGGATTATGAGAATAATTATTGCTATGATAGTTTGAGTGATCTATTCCTCCTTTCATGGTGTAATGTTGACAGTGTGTGCACCGTGTTAGTACTTGGTTTAAGTTGCAATGATTTCTATCTTGAATTGTGATCTGATTTGGGTATCTCTATGAGTGGTGTTTGTCAAGTACTTGATGAACTTTAAGGGGTGCTTCTGTAGCCACTACGCGATGATTAGTGTTATTCAATAGGAGAATAATTCAGAGTACCTTAGCAAAGAGAAGTTACTTGTTCATTCATGTTATATTGTTGGGAGTGTGTCCACTAGTGAAAGTATGATCCCTAGGCCTTGTTTCCAAGCATTGCACACCGTTTACTTGCTATTTTGTTACATGTTTGCTCGCAGCGATTTTTATTCCATATTGCATTTACTACTTATAATCATCACTACTACTTGTATTTCACTATCTCTTCGCCGAACTAGTGCACCTATACATTTGACAAGTGTATTGGGTGTGTTGGGGACACAAGAGACTTTCTATATCGTAATTGCAGGGTTGCTTGAGAGGGATAGCTTTGACCTCTTCCTCCCTGAGTTCGATAAACCTTGGGTGATCCACTTAAGGGAAACTTGCTGCTGTTCTACAAACCTCTGCACTTGGAGGCCCAACAAGTGTCTACAAGAATAGAAGTGTGTAGACATCAAGCTCTTTTCTGGCGCCGTTGCCGGGGAGGTAAGGTAAAAGGTACTCGCATCCTCCTGTGTGAGTGCTCAAAGTTATTTCCTTTAGATTCTGCAATTACATCTTTTTGTTTCTTGTTTTTATTTTCACTAGTTAGGCTTAATGGAAAATAAAGAGTTCTGTAGTCTTTTTCCTGAGTTTAGATATGAAGTGTTTGAAGAGAAAATTGAAAAACCTTTGGAGCTTAATTTGCATGCTAATAGTGTTGTTAGTATGAATGCTTTGAACACCGTTGTTGCTAATGCTATAGAAAAGTCTAAGCTTGGGGAAGCTGGTTTTGTTAAGCATGATATTTTTAGTTCCCCAGCTTTAGTGGAGAAAGTTTGTTCTGATAATATTTTATCTCCCATATGTGATGTTCCTTATTATGATGATATGTTTGAAGAATATGCTTTGCGAAATAGTTGCTCTCTAGCTTGTGATGATACTAAACCTCTAGTTTATGATGGCTACGATGATGAGTATAATATTTTCAGTTCACCTACTATTGAGGATAAAATTAGTTATGATTATAATATGCCTCCTATTTATGATGATTATGGTGATGAGAATAATTATTCTATTGAATTCGCTCCTACTGCTATTGTTCCTGTTGTGAGTATTAATTCTTTTATGCATGTGGCTCATGATAGGGAAGCTTTATGTGATAGTTATATTGTTAATTCTATTCATGATGCTACTGAAAGTTATTATGAGAGAGGGAAACATGGTTTGATGGATCTCAACAATATTAAGTTTCCCCTCTTTATGTTGCAAATCTTGAAGTGGCACTTGTTTTATCTATCCATGCTTGCTACTATGTGCCTCGTTGATTTATTTTCTTACAAGATTCCTATGCATAGGAAGTGGTTCAGATATAAATGTCTTTCATATTTGCTTTTCGATGCTCTCTATTTCTTTAAGTTCCTATATGGCGCCTTTGCCTCAAGCTCTTATATGACGCCCGCATGAGCATCTTTGCAAATTACTGCGCCTAGCTCAAAGGCGTTAAAGAAAAGCACTCTTGGGAGATAACCCATTGTTTCCTTTTCAGTACTTTTTCTTTTATTTGAGTCTTGGAAGTCATTACTACTGTAATGACCGCTCCTTATCTTGTTTATTTCGTTTTTGTGCCAAGAGAAGCCTCTAATTTGAGTGAGGTAAAGATTTGGGGATATTGCTGTCCTGAAACTGTTTTCGGTGCTGCACCGTAAAAATTCGTGAAAATTCTCTGTATATCTTTTGGACCTGCGATTTCTTGTGCATATGCCCCAGGTTATATCCAAACTTTTGTTAGTTGAATACTTTTTTATTTGAGCAACAGAAAATCCCTCAAAAATTCGACCTTTGTCAGCTGTTCAGTTTTGACAGATTTCTGCCAATATTTGTGTTTGCCACTTTATCGCTTTCTTTTGATCATGGAACTTTTGGGGAAGTTGCTACAGTAGTATATACTATATATGTGGTGGTTTTGGGTTGAAACCTGAAGCAAAAAGAGGTTGAATATATGTTATGCTTACACTAATGTTGCTAATAGAATTGTGTTTAGTTTTGTATGAAGGAAGTTTTCAAGTGTAGGGATTGGAGAATGATGAGATGAGTTGAAGAATGGTCAAAAGCTCAAGCTTGGGGATGCCCATGCATCACCCCAAGAAATATCCAAGAAGTACAAGCGTCAAAGCTTGGGGATGCCCCCGAGGCACCCCTTCTTCATCGGCAAAAATCAGGTCACCTTTCAAAACACTATATTTTTATTGCTTCATGCACTATGTGTTTTTCTTGGAGCGTCAGTTGTTTTAGTTTTCTTAGTTGGTTTAGTTTGTTTGTTTGCTGCAATAAATGGTTAGATCACATCATGTTTCTTTTGGAAGAGATGAACTCGCTTTTCATTTGCCAAGAACACTCTAGTTTTCACTCTTATCGTTCAATGAGTGTTCTCTTTTTCTGCTATTGCTTTTGGTTTTCGTTTTCACCTTGATTTGCGTTCAGACCTTCTTATATTTATTTATCAAGGTGTATTTTTGCCTCTGGACCATGTTGGTTTTCCTCAAAAGAATTGGATTCAAAAATTTCAAATGGTGTTGGAAAAGAGAAAAAGCTTTGTGCAAAATAGTGGTACAAGAAGGAGCTTGTGTAGACTGCGGCTTAGGCTTTTTCATGTCATGCTTGATGTCTTTTTGATAGTATGCTTAGTGATTTTGCTGTAGCATGACTTGTCTCAAATAACTGAGATTGCTTAATGAGCCTTTGAAAAAATCATGCGTTGTTTTTATTGTATGGAAGCATTATTTTGGTTTTCTCCTTGATGCTTTATTTGGGTTGACTTGGCGCATGCTCACACATGTTAGACTCTTACAAAGTCACCATTAGCCTTCATGATCATTTAGTTTTTGACTTTTGATGCCGTCGTATGCTTCTTTTAATGTCGCTTTGTCGCTTTGCATGATTATGGCCATTATTGCTCTCTTAGTTGGTCGCTCCCAGTCTTTTGCTAGCCCTCGCCTTGTACTGAGTATGAGCTCTACTCGTGCATCCAACTCCTAAAAGCCAAAGTTTGCCATTGTGTCCACTATAAATTCCTATGCATGGTATTTGTAAGCCATTCCAAAGTAAAAATTTCGTGTGCTACCTTTCAAAAACCTTCAAAATACTTCTCGTTTTGTGACACTGTTTTCAGCTCATGGGGACATAGTGGTCGGATTTGCTATCTTCCATATTGCTTATTCCAAATAGAAAAAAAAGGAAAAAAAAGAAAGAAAAAAGGCACTCCTCCAAAGAATGTGAATGTTGGTGGGCACCCGATGGAATCGGTTAGCCATGGTATGTGAAAGGAAAAGGTGGGGAGGAGTGCCAAGTTTTATAAAAAGAGCACAAGAGTGCCAATCTCTCTCTCAAAAACTTGCTTTATTTTTGTATGGAAGATAGTAAGAACCCCATTGCCAGTCGTTGACAAAGACAACCACCTCTCAAAACTCAAGTTTTATCTCTCTGTTTTACAAATGAAAAGCTCTAGCACATGCTTAAATCACTGCTTCCCTCTGCGAAGGGCCTTTCTTTTACTTTTATGTTGAGTCACCACCTTCTTTCTTTATGCACCATTAAGAGAGCATAGTTGTCATTCTTCGTGTGATATGCATTGTCCCAAAGTTCATTGATTGATTCATATTGTTGGTTTCACTTGTTCTTAAATTATTTGTATCTAGTCGCCCTCTTAAACTTTGAGGTGTCCTATGCATTTATGTTTTGCTCTCTTTGAAGGACAAGCTGAAAACCTTTTGTATGTTTTTCCTTATGATTTGAACACACGTTTGACTTTCATTGTTTCATTACCATGATCTTTTGTTTGTGTACATTTGCATGTTTACAACATGGTTGCTAAGTTCTTATTGTCATGATTATATCTTTCATGCCCATGTTTTAAGTTCTTATGATCCCAGCTCACAATGCTTACATATATGATCAAGATTGTGTAGGTGCATGTCACCTCAAAAATTATTCTTTTGTTATCACTTACCTACTCGAGGACGAGCAGGAGTTAAGCTTGGGGATGGTTGATACGTCTCAAACGTATCTATAATTTTTGATGCTCCATGCTTGTTTTTACACCATTTGCCTATTGTTTCGTTACACTTAGTGGCACTTTTATGCATTTTCCGGAACTAACCTATTAACGAGTTGCCACAGTGCCAGTTCCCTGTTTTCTGCTGTTTTTGTGTTTCAGAAGTGATACACAGGAAATATTCTCGGAATTGGACGAAACAAGTTCCTGAAGTCTTATTTTACCCGGAAGCTTCCAGACATCCGAAGAGGTGTCAGAGGGGGGCCACCAGAGCCCCAGACACATGCCCGACGCGGCCAGGGGCCTGGCCGCGCGGGGCCCGCGTGTGGGCACCTGCCCCTCCTCCGACGGTGCCCCTTCGCCTATATAAAGCCTCGGGACGGAAAACCCTAGGGGATTCGGCAATTTTCCAGAAACAGTTCCGCAGCTCCGCCGCCATCGCCGACGAATTTTGGGGGACAGAAGTCTCTGTTCCGACACCCTGCCGGGACGGGGAAGTGCCCCCGGAGCCATCTCCATCGGTCTCCATCGCCGTCTCCGCCGTCTCCATCGACCTCACCGCCATCTCCATCAACCTTGCTGTCTCCTATGATGAGGAGGGAGTAGTTCATCCCCGGGGCTGAGGGCTCTACCGGTAGTTATGTGGTTCACCTCTCTCTCCCATGATGTGATCTTTATGTGATCGTGAGCTTTGTATCATGTTGAACAAGTACATGTTATTATTCAGATATTTTGTGTACTCTAGCAATGTTATTAAAGTAATCTATTCCTCCTGCCTTGGTGTAACGGTGACAGTGCGTGCATCTTGGTGGTACTTGGTTTAGGCTATGATTGTGATCTCTTGTGGATTATGAGAATAATTATTGCTATGATAGTTTGAGTGATCTATTCCTCCTTTCATGGTGTAATGTTGACAGTGTGTGCACCGTGTTAGTACTTGGTTTAAGTTGCAATGATTTCTATCTTGAATTGTGATCTGATTTGGGTATCTCTATGAGTGGTGTTTGTCAAGTACTTGATGAACTTTAAGGGGTGCTTCTGTAGCCACTACGCGATGATTAGTGTTATTCAATAGGAGAATAATTCAGAGTACCTTAGCAAAGAGAAGTTACTTGTTCATTCATGTTATATTGTTGGGAGTGTGTCCACTAGTGAAAGTATGATCCCTAGGCCTTGTTTCCAAGCATTGCACACCGTTTACTTGCTATTTTGTTACATGTTTGCTCGCAGCGATTTTTATTCCATATTGCATTTACTACTTATAATCATCACTACTACTTGTATTTCACTATCTCTTCGCCGAACTAGTGCACCTATACATTTGACAAGTGTATTGGGTGTGTTGGGGACACAAGAGACTTTCTGTATCGTAATTGCAGGGTTGCTTGAGAGGGATAGCTTTGACCTCTTCCTCCCTGAGTTCGATAAACCTTGGGTGATCCACTTAAGGGAAACTTGCTGCTGTTCTACAAACCTCTGCACTTGGAGGCCCAACAAGTGTCTACAAGAATAGAAGTGCGTTGACATCAAGCTCGTCTCCCGCCCGGAGACTCTGGCCTTGGCGACTAACCCCGGAGACTCCGGGCTCTGGACCCCGGAGACTCCGGCCTAAAAGGGCAGCAACGGCTAGTCCTTGTCTTGGACTATATAAAGGCTTCTTCCACCTCAAGTCAAGGCTGCGGCTCACACTCTCTCACCTCCATTGCTGCCAAGCTCCAAAGCTCTAGATCTCCACCTCTAGCCAATAGAACTTGAATCCCTTTGGGGATTCGAAGGAGGAGACCTAGCCCATCATCTTCACCGAAGGAATTTCATTTCCCCCTCCATTTGCTTGGAGGATTTGAGCCTAGGGTTTGTTGGAACCCTAGGTATTGTAAGTGCTTGATTGACTCATCTCTGTGGTGTTTCTAGCCTCCGTGGCATTCTTGGGAGCCTCCAATTGAGTTGTGGAGTTGTGCCCCAAGCTCCGTGTAAGGGTTTCGTGGTTCCCCCAATACCACCGCTTAGTGGAAACGAGCTAGCCTCTGTGGCTTGCTCACCGGAGAACAAGGTGAGCCTTTGTGGCGTTGGTAGACTCCGTGTCACCACACCTCTCAAACGTAGACGTACTTCCCCTCAAAAGGAAGGAACTACGGGAATACATCCTTGTGTCTCCGGTCTCCACTCGTCGGTTATTTCTTTCCCTTACTTGTATCTTGCTAGTTACTTGTTTACTTGCATGCTTGCCACTTATAGGAAATTCACCTAGTTGCACATCTAGTGAATTTACTTTGTGTCAAGCCTTAAAATTGAAAAAGATTAAAAATTGACTTAGCGCCTATTCACCCCCCCCCTCTAGTCGCCCGTACTGATCCTTTCAATTGGTATCAGAGCCTAGTGCTCTTTGATTGGGCTTAACCGCCTAAGAGGTTATGGGCGAAGAGGAACCCGCCACTAAGGGGGATCTTAATAATATAATGGCACGTATGGATGCCATGATGGCAGCCATGGAAAGCCAAAAATCTCTACTTGATGCCCTCGTTAGTGGAACGTCTAGTACCACTCCACCGACCCCGGTTGAGTCCTCGGGTAAGCCCATCTTAGACGAGGATAATCCGGATGAGGATGGGGATGAGGGCGGAGAGGAACCCCCCCAAGGTAGATGAACCCCCAAGAAGGGTGACACCTCTCGGGGACATAGCACGGAAATTCCACATCCTATGAGCTATGTCTCCGGAAGACACCTTCAAATGCCACACCTTGCTTCTTGCGGCCCACCGCCTCCACTTGATGCTTCTAGCTTTGCCAATTGGCAAGATAACATGCGCTCTCACATAAACTTTGTATCTATTGAGCTTTGGAGGATCATTGAGCAGGGTTTCCATCCAACTTCCAAGGATTTGACCAACTTGCTACCTTGGGAGCAAATCGACAAGCAACTCAATGCCTCCGCCTTGCATCTCATTCACATGTCTCTTACCGAGAAGGACAAGGCGTTCGTCCGCAACATCACCTCCGCCAAAGAAGCTTGGGATGTTCTCACCAACCTCTTCATTGGGAATGAGAGCATTCAAGAATCCAAATTTGATGAAGCCTCCAATGAAGCGGACAACTTTGCCATGCTTGATGGTGAAACTCCCGAAGAACTCCATAGGCGTCTCTCGTCACTCCAAGTGAAGCTAACGGATCTTGGATCCACCCAATGTGATTGGAGATGGATGAAGAGGAAGTTCATTCAAGCTCTCTTGCCCTTCCATAGGGAGACCGTGAACTCCATCAAGGGAAATGCAAATTTCCAGACGATGTCCGCTCATGACATTTTGCAAGAGATGATGGCAAGGAAGATCTCCGAGAAGAATGCGGATGATGCTCTTGCTCGTGCACGTGGTGTGCGTGCTCCCAACCTTGCTTTGAAGATCAAAGTCACCTATCATGAAGAAGAAAGCTTGTTGGAAGAGGAAGAAGTATTGGGTGGAAGCCCCGAGGACATGAAGTATGCTCATGCCGAGCATATGGCTCTTGCTCAAAGGGCATTCATGAAGAAGTGGAAGTCATCTAGCCCCTCCAAGCCCAAGGCTACAAGTAGAGTGAGGACTTGCTGCAATTGTGGTAACACTAACCACTTTATTGCGGAGTGTCCTTATGAAAGAGTTGAAGATCACAATGGAAGGCTTGTCCGCAAGGAAATGAAGTCCAAGTCTTACCCTAGAAACTCCGACAAGAAGAGAGTCCTTCCAACTCACGCTTTGATAACTCAAGAAGAGTACCTCTCCGAGGATGATGCAAGTGATAAGGAGGAAATAGGAAGGGCCGCCATCGCCATTGCCCATCCTACCCCCTCATCATCCCTATTCGCTTCCGCAAATGAATCAAAGCGCACCAACCACAATGCGACTTGTCTCATGGCTCACGCTACAAAGGTATCACCGCCGCTCACACCCATCATACCTAAAAGCTTATCTTTGATGGATTGTGTTGAACGTGTTGGTGAAAATGATGATCTAAATGAAATGGACATGTTCATGTCAACCTTGCATGGGGAGACCAAAGCTCGCTTTGAGATTCTCCTAGATCAACTTAATGATGCCATCCAAGTAAATGATAAAAATGATAAACGCATCTTTGAACTTGAGGGGCATGCTCGTGACTATGCCGATGAAATTGCTTCTCTTACTCAATCTCTTGAGGAAGAGCAAGACCTAAGGGTGTCACTTGAGACATCCATGTTGGGTCTTGAAGAATCTCACAATTTGGATATTGCCAAACTTAAAAGTGATCGTGATATTGCTCAATCCGTTGCTAATGAACTTAGGTTGCAAAATGAGAAACTAAATCTTATAATTGCTAATGAAGCAACCAAGTCTCTTTCTAGCACATTTGTTGCAAGTTCATGCTCAACTAACCCCCCTTGTGAGAAAGCCCCCCTAAAGGGAAATGAGATGCTTGATGAGCTTTTGAATGCTCAAAAGCAACATGGTGACAAGATGGGACTTGGATTTACATCCAAGTCCAAGAAGAACAAGAAGAAGAAGAACAACAAGAAGAAGAGTGTCCCCGCGCCTCCTCCCTCATTAAAGAAGCATGTTCCTAGTGAAAATATGCTATGATGAGAATGGTAATGTATTTGAGGAGGAGGTGAGGGAAGTTATTGGGAATGGCAAAAAGGCTATGCCCAACCATAATAACTTTGCGGGAAAATATAATCCTTCCTATGTTCTTTGACGTGCACAAGATGGACATGTTTATGCTAAATTTGTTGGTTCATCAAATGAATATGTTGCATGGTCTATTTGGGTTCCAAAGACCCTTGTCACTAACAAGAAAGGACCCATTGAGAAATGGGGACCTAAAGTCAAGACTTGATCTCTTGTAGGGCTTTGCTTCCGGTGGTGGTCAATGGATAATTGATAGTGGTGCTACCAATCATATGACCGGGAGCAAAGAAATGGTGAAGGAGCTTCGCACCGGTTCAACCCATGCGGGCTACGTCACCTATGGGGACTCTTCAAGGTCAAAGGTATTGGGTCTCGGCAAGGTTGTTGTCTCTCACAATGTTACCGTGGAAGATGTCATGCTTATTGAGTCCCTTTCATATAATCTTCTTTCCGTTGCTCAACTTGCTAATATGGGCTTTGCAACCTTCTTTGATGTTGGGATTGTAGTTCTTTTATGGAGCAAGTCTCTTAATGTAGCTCATGTAGGGCATGTCGAAAATGGCTTATATGTGATCGACTTCTCGAAGGAGGTCACTAAAGCCGCGACATGCCTCATGGCTAAAGTTGATGTGGGATGGCTTTGGCATCGCCGGCTAGGCCACGTCAATATGAGAACTTTGCAAAGTCTCCACAAAGGCAACCACATCCTAGGACTAACCGATCTAACCTTTTCAAAAGATCGTGTGTGTAGAGCTTGCATTGAAGGAAAGATGCATGAACTTCCTCATCCTAGCAAGACCATCATTTCATCTAAGAGGGTCCTAGAGCTCCTTCACATGGATCTCTTCGGACCTCCCTCTTATGAAAGTCTTGGAGGAAAGAAGTATTGCTTGGTGATTGTCGATGACTATTCAAGATTCACTTGGGTCTTTTTCTTGTCTCACAAGAGCGAGACTCAACAAACCGTCAAAGACTTCACCAATGAAGTGCAACGCCAATATGGTCAAGACATATTGATGATCCGAAGTGACAATGGCACCGAGTTCAAGAACTACACCTTGAATGATTTTCTCAGTGATGAGGGGATTCGCCATCAATACTCATCTCCCTACACTCCCCAACAAAATGGTGTAGCCGAGTGGAAGAACCGGACTCTCATTGATATGGCTAGGACCATGTTAGCGGAATTCAAGTCTCCGTATAACTTTTGGGCCGAAGCCATTAATACCGCATGTCATGCGTCGAACCGGTTATAGCTCCGCAAGTGCTTGAACAAGACTCCTTATGAGATCCTCATTGGAAAGAAGCCTAACATCAAGTACTTTCGGGTATTCGGTTGTAAGTGCTACTATCTTAAGAAAGGTGTCCATTTGTCCAAATTTGATTCAAAAGCTCTTGAGGGTACCTTTGTTGGCTATGCTGCCGAATCTCACACTTTTAGAATCTTTGACAAACTCTCCGCTCGAGTTGTTGAAGTTTCTAACGTGAGATTCGACGAGAATGACGGCTCCCGTGTGGAGCAACGTGGTGTTTTTGATGTAGGTGACGAAATACCTCCTCTTGCCATAAGAAGAATGGGTGTGGGACATCTCATACCCGTTGAGGGACACCTTTTGGCGGAAGGAGAAGGACTATGCTCTACTCAAGTGGAGCCTTCACCCTCTCAAACACAACAAGCTCCTCAAGGTCCCTTTGATGCTAGCCAAAGACAAGCTCAAGCCCCTCAACCATGTGAGCATGATCAAGATCAAGACCATGAGCATGATGGTGATTTTTCACCAAGTGGTGATCAAGATCAAGTTCAAGACATTGAGCAAGCTCAAGATGATGAGCATGCTCGATTTGAAGGTCAAGGCGAGGACCAAAACCGTGGTGATGACCAAGTGGCCTCTCAAGAATCTCTTGAAGAAGCTCAAGCTCGCTGTGCCATGAAGATTGCAACTACTCTCCAAAGAGGTAGCCACACCTTGGAGAATGTGATTGGAAGTGTAAGGAAAGGGGTGTCCACGAGGAGGCAATTGGCAAACTTTAGTAACCACCATGCCTATATCTCTTGTGTGGAACCTCAAAAAGTATTTGAAGCGCTTGAAGACCCGGATTGGGTAGAAGCCATGCATGAAGAACTCAATAACTTCGAGCGCAACAAAGTTTGGTCATTAGTAGAGAAGCCCAAGGATTGCCGCAATGTCATTGGAACCAAGTGGATCTTCAAGAACAAGAAAGATGCAAATGGAATTGTTGTGAGGAACAAGGCTCGGTTGGTTGCTCAAGGATACTCTCAAATTGAAGGCATCGACTATGGAGAGACTTTTGCACCCGTGGCTCGCCTTGAGTCCATCCGTATCCTTCTTGCTTATGCATCACATCATAATTTTAAGTTGCAACAAATGGATGTGAAGAGTGCTTTCTTAAATGGTCCTTTGCATTAGTTAGTGTATGTAAAGCAACCCCCGGGTTTTGAGGATCCTAACTTTCCGAACCATGTCTACAAGCTCGATAAGGCACTCTATGGCCTTAAACAAGCCCCACGTGTGTGGTACGAGCATCTTAGAGAGCTTCTTGTAGACCGTGGGTTTGAGATAGGCCTCATTGATCCCACTCTTTTTACTAAGAAAGTAAACGGGGAGCTTTTCATATGCCAACTTTATGTAGATGATATCATTTTTGGTTCTTCTAACAAATCTTTCAAAGATGAATTTGCAAGACTAATGATAGATAAATTTGAGATGTCTATGATGGGGGAGTTGAAATTCTTTCTTGGCTTTGAGATAAAGCAATTGAAGGGTGGCACCTTCATCAATCAAGCCAAGTACACCCAAGACATGCTCAAGAAGTTCAAGATGGACACCGGAGTGAAGGGAGCCAAGACTCCCATGCCTACAAAGGTTACTCTTGATCTCGATCCTAATGGTAAAGAAGTGGATCAAAAACTTTATCGCTCTATGATTGGGTCTTTGCTCTATCTTTGTGCATCTAGACCGGATATCATGCTCAGTGTGGGAATGTGTGCACGATATCAAGCTGCCCCTAAGGAAAGCCATTTAATGGCGGTCAAAATAGTCTTTCAATATTTGATTGATACCCCAACTTTTGGCCTTTGGTACCCGAAGGGAGCAAGCTTTGAGCTTGTTGGGTACTCGGACTCGGATTGGGCGGGAGACAAAGTGGATAGGAAGTCAACTTCCGGGGCATGCCAATTTCTTGGTAGGTCCTTGGTTTGTTGGTCTTCCAAGAAGCAAAATTGTGTGTCTCTCTCCACCGCCAAAGCCGAGTATGTGGCGGCCGCGAGTTGTTGTGCTCAACTCCTTTGGATGAGGCAAACCATGGGGGATTACTCTTGTGTGACAATGAGAGTGCCATCAAGATTGCCCATAATCCGGTTCAACACAACAAGACCAAGCACATCGAGATCCGCCACCATTTCATCTGTGACCATGTCAACCGAGGTGAGATTAACCTATCTTATGTAGGTACACAAGACCAACTCGCCGACATTTTCACCAAGCCCCTTGATGAAGCAAGATTCCGAGAGTTGAGGCATGAGTTGAATATCCTAGACTCTTGCAATGTGGCTTGATCGTGTGCACTCATTCCCATATGATAGCGTGTGTTCCCATCTAGGTGTGGGCATGGATATAGGGGGAGCGCGGTCCTAATTGATTGGACTATCCCTCCCCCATAATGCCAATAGCAAGCAATGTGTTCCTTTTGTCTTTTGGGACAATTTTGAGCTTAATTGATGAGTTTTGGTTTTGGGCCCAAGATATATCTTCGCGGTGCCATACTTTTATACTCAGACATGGTGGCTTCGGCCACCGACCTCCTAAGTGGAGGTTTGTTCCCGTTTGAGCCTTATTTGCTTTTTATTGCCTTTTCAATGGGAATGTGTTCATGTTTGGCCTTATTTGAGCTTTATTTGCATTTTTGCAAACATGAACACTAAGTACCACTCAGTGACCTCTTTCTGCCCCAAGCCTATCCCCTTCATCTGAAACTTGCTCCATCTTTCGAAGAAACATGCTCAATTCACAGCTGTGTGATCTGGTCGAGGCAGGCCGGAGACTCCGGGGTTTGCACCCCGGAGACTCCGGTGTCTGGAGGCCGGAGACTCCGGGTTACCAACCTCAGAGACTCCGGCCCTAGCGGTTTCGCCCTGGATCAAAGAGGGTCGGGGTGAGGGAAACCCCTCCGGTTCCCTCATTCACCCCCTCCCCTCAAACTCCCCAGGGGCACCGCCGCCTCCACAAGGTCGCCGCCGTGTGCCTTATCGGGCCCGGATCCGCCGCTTGCCGCCGGCCATTCCCCTCCACAAGCTCCCGGAGACCTTCTTCTCCGGATAGCTTGCCATTCCATAGAGCCCTCTGGTAAATTTCCTCCTCTTCCCATCTAGCTTCTCCTAGATTTAAGGGATTGGAAGATTTTGCTAGTCTCTGCCTATGGGATTCTTGTTGTTCGGCAATATGTGTCTCTAGCAACTTGTGGAACCGATTTGGTGCAAAATTTTGAGCTACACCATGCCTCCTCTGCCTGACCTCGTGTTGCCCGGAGTCTCCGGGGTCCAAACCCCGGATACTTTGAAGTCTCCGCCCTTTCATGGCCGGAGACTCCGGGGTCAGACACCGGAGACTCCGGTGTAGATCTTCATTTTTGGTTTTGGCTCCACAAGCTGCTAGTTCCTTTCCTCTGAGCATGTTTTTGACTCTTCCCTTGCTACTTCGTGCCATTCCCTTCACAGGTAGCAGTGCAGGTGGTCGTCGCAAGCGTCTCCCAAGGAAGCACACCTTTGACTATGACCCGGCAAAAGATTGCTATGTGGAAAGGCAGAGTGCTGCAGAAGTTGCTAGGGATGCTCTGAGAGAGAAAGCTCGTCTGGCTCAGCTGGCTAAGGAAGAAAGGGCCAAAAAGTCCAAGTTTGATCACTTGCCATCTCTCAAGGGCATGTCACTTCCCGAGTTTGCAGATATGAGGAAGAGGAAGATGTTTGATTTGCCAAGGAACACCAATGATCACTGTTTTCATCGAAGGGAGCAAGAACTCATTTGCACCGAGCTCTATGCCAACCTCACCCACAAAGTTTGCCCTCAAAAGGTGGTTGATTTTGAGCATCCTCATAAGAGTGACTACTTCAAGGAAGCCCTTTGGATCACCGGAAAGCTTGGTCTTCACCCTCTCATGCAACTCAAGCAAGACTACAACATTCTCCTCGTGCATCAATTCTTTGCAACTCTTGTGTTTGGAGATGGAGAAGAGCTTCCCATGACTTGGATGACCGGTGATCATGTTGTCCAATCCAACTTCATTGAGTTTGCCGAAGAGCTTGGTTATCCATTCAAGGGGAACCATGCGCCAAGTGGTGCAAGGATGCATCTCTCCAGAGTTGCCTACAACAAGAAGGCGCTTGCTCCCCTCTATGGTAAGCTCACAAAAGATGCCGCTGATCAAGGCAAGAAGATTGTTGTTGGGGAGTCCTATGGTCTGAGAACTAGATACAACATTCTTCTCCGTTTGTTCCGTGAGAATATTGCCCCAAGTGCGGGTAATTTGGATGCTCTTCATGGTGGCTTGGTCAACCTACTTGCCTACTCTCATGAAGTCTTTTGCAAAGGCCAAGAAGCTCAAGTTGAACCCATTGATGTCATGGACTTCATTCACCGGGAAATGTATGAGTG
This sequence comes from Dactylis glomerata, assembly GCA_007115705.1. Lineage (NCBI taxonomy): Eukaryota > Viridiplantae > Streptophyta > Magnoliopsida > Poales > Poaceae > Dactylis > Dactylis glomerata. The sequence continues at coordinate 527,399 of QXEO01000302.1, forward strand.
CATTCTTTCCAAGAAAGCCCCGGTCTATGCTCCGTATGTTATGAAGCTTATCAAGAGGAAGTCTCCCAACTACACTCTTTGTGTTGACATCTCTAAGTTGGTTGAGCACAAATCCGTGAAGCCTCAAAAGAAACCGACACCGGGTGTGACCAATGAACCCTTTGCCTCCGCTAGTGAAGATGAAGAAGATGAAGACATGGAAGGTGATGAGGATGATGTTGATGAGGAAGGAGAAGAGGGTGAGGAAGAGATTGAAGTAACTCGGGCTGCTCCTCCTTCTCCACCAAAGAGGAGAAGCAAGAATGCTAGCAACCAGCCTTTTCCCTCACGCAACAAAGAAGAAGTCAACAAGGAGATCAAGAAACTTTCTTGGTTCAAGAGGACCATGCTTTGCATGGGAGTGGATATTCGCAAGGAGCAGCACAACATCTATATTCAGAACAAGCATATCACTCACAACCAAGGATTGATGGTTGATCACCTTCGTGCTATCCGTAACCTTCCTCCTCCAGAGCATCCTCCTTCAGACTCAGATGATACTCTCAGCTATGGGGCTTGGAACAAAGAGATGGGCAGCTCACTCCAATGGGGAGATTTCGATGAAGTGTCCAAGCCCAACTATCCGTCCTCCTCCAGTCGTGGCAAGGGTCCTATGGGTGATGATGAAGATCCTTCCTATGAGGGCAACGACGAGGACGACGACGAGTGACTTGTTGGGACGTGTAGCATCGCTCATTTCCCCTTTTTGGTGTCTCGATGCCAAAGGGGGAGAAGAGTTCTATTAGTATGTTTTCGGGGATTTGCAAGGGTCGGGCACAAGCATTTATTTTGTTGAGCTTTAATTTGCCTATGCTTGTGCTCTCTTCTAGTACTTAGTTCTTTAAAAATTTGAACTTCGTTGTGGTACCTATATTAATATGGTGTGAGACTTGTGGTGTGCTTTATTGTAATAGTCATGCTTTATTACTTCGTATTGTTCTCTATGTATTATGCACATGATCTTGGTTCATTATTTTAGGGGGAGCTTTCTGTCTAGTATGTGTGCATTTGCATCAAGCTTTTGTTGTAGGTTGCACACATCTAGGGGGAGCTCACCCTATATTATGTTGATCTTTTACTTGAACCTTAGTATTGTCATCAAACACCAAAAAGGGGGAGATTTAAAGAGCATTTTCTTGCAAAATCTATTTTTGGGTGTTTGTTGTCAATACTCAGGTATCTAACCTTTTGTCTCAGTCTAATCTTCATTGTAGGTGGAAATCTGAAGATTAATTGTTGCTGGCTTTTCTGCGCCGGAGACTCCGGGTCTCCTGCCCGGAGACTCCGGTGTGCACACGCCGGAGACTTTGGTCAGGGACCGGAGACTCCGGCCTAAGCCTCCAGGGTCGTTTTTCATCGGGTGTCGCTCGCCCCAGATATGGGGGCGGAGACTCAGGGCGGAAACTTTGGCTGGAGCTCGTCTCCCGCCCGGAGACTCCGGCCTTGGCGACTAACCCCGGAGACTCCGGGCTCTGGACCCCGGAGACTCCGGCCTAAAAGGGCAGCAACGGCTAGTCCTTGTCTTGGACTATATAAAGGCTTCTTCCACCTCAAGTCAAGGCTGCGGCTCACACTCTCTCACCTCCATTGCTGCCAAGCTCCAAAGCTCTAGATCTCCACCTCTAGCCAATAGAACTTGAATCCCTTTGGGGATTCGAAGGAGGAGACCTAGCCCATCATCTTCACCGAAGGAATTTCATTTCCCCCTCCATTTGCTTGGAGGATTTGAGCCTAGGGTTTGTTGGAACCCTAGGTATTGTAAGTGCTTGATTGACTCATCTCTGTGGTGTTTCTAGCCTCCGTGGCATTCTTGGGAGCCTCCAATTGAGTTGTGGAGTTGTGCCCCAAGCTCCGTGTAAGGGTTTCGTGGTTCCCCCAATACCACCGCTTAGTGGAAACGAGCTAGCCTCTGTGGCTTGCTCACCGGAGAACAAGGTGAGCCTTTGTGGCGTTGGTAGACTCCGTGTCACCACACCTCTCCAACGTAGACGTACTTCCCCTCAAAAGGAAGGAACTACGGGAATACATCCTTGTGTCTCCGGTCTCCACTCATCGGTTATTTCTTTCCCTTACTTGTTGAAAGGATCGTATGAGCGACTAGAGGGGGGTGAATAGGAGCTACCCAAATTTTTTACTTCTTTTCAATTTAAGGCTAGACAAGAAGGTAAATTCTCTAGATGTGCTACTAAGTGAATTTACCTAGAGTGACAAGCAAGCTAGCAATAACAATATAAGTAAAGGTACGAGTAAAGGATAGAGGTAACCGCAATGGAGACACGAAGACACAAGGATGTATTCCCGTAGTTCCTTCCTTGTTACGGGAAGTACGTCTACGTTGGAGAGGTGTGGTGCCACAAAGGCCACCAACGCCACAAAGGCTCACCCTATTCTCCGGTGAACAAGCCACAAAGGCGAGTTCACGCTCCACTAAGCGATGCCCTTGAAGGCGGCACGACACCTTTACACAAAGTATTGGGGCAAGCTCCACAACTCAATTGGAGGCTCCCAATAAGCCCACCAAGCTCTTACACACAAAGTTAAGCTTGGAGGACGGCTTCTTCTGGCTAGGAATCCGATGAATCACACAAGATACAAGCCCCTCAACAAGAGAGGGGGGAAATCAAATCGCCTTGGTGGAAGTGTAGATCTAGGTCTTCTCCCTCAAATCCCAAAAGGGCTTTGAGTTCTATTGGTTAGGGAGAGAGAACTAGTGCTATGAAGATTTGGAACAATGGAGGAGAGAGAGTGGAAGCCGCAGCCCTCTCTTGAGGAAGAAGAAGGCTTTATATAGTCCTCCACGAAATGTAGCCGTTGCTGGACGACTTAGGGCCGGAGTCTCCGGCCAGGAGGGCCGGAGTCTCTGCCCTAAGTGACTCCAGGGCCGGAGTCTCCGGCCAGAGACAAAAGTATCCGGCCCAACTCCGGCCTGGTCTCTGAATAGACCAAGCCAGTCTGCAACCCTCGACCACCCGGCCAGACCGGAGTCTCCGGCCCCGGGGGACCGGAGTCTCCGCCCCACCCGGAGTCTCCGGCCAGAGATAGAAAGTCTCCGGCCCAACTCCGGGCTGGTCTCTGAGTTGTCCAACTTTGAGGATTGCCTGGGCGAGTCCTCTAAGCCGGAGTCTCCGGCCACCAAGACCGGAGTCTCCGCCCTAGAAGAGGCAACAGCAGTACTTCGTGGATGTCCTCTCCACCATTTCCACCTTCGCGAAGCACCTTACAAGACAACTAATCCCTAACTCCACTACTGGACTACGGGCTCCGATCTTTTCAACCTTTTTGGGGTGCACCTCTGCGAGATCCTGAAATAACCTAGAAAATCTGCAGGACTTTAATAGCATGGTTAAATCACCAAATGTTGTTAACAAACACCGAAATACATTTATTAGGGAAATGCTCTTTCAATCTCCCCCTTTTTGGTGTTTGATGACAACATACGGATTTGCAAGATATAAGCTCAATAATATAAAATATATAGCCAAAGCTCCCCTTACTTGTGTGCACAACACAATTTGCATTTAACCATAAGCCACACAAGTAAGGATCATCACTCCCCCTATATATTTCACAATTATACAAAGAGCAAGTAGTAATACATGAGACTAACCATAAGCATATAAGTAAGACTAACAAGATAGATAGCACAACTTAATAATAGTCTTACTAAGCAACAGAGGAACTTAAGTCTCACAACCACAACATACCACACACATTTAAAAGTTCACCACTAAGATAGATGAGACACAACATGAAAGTCCATGAAGTTGTGTCTCGACCAAAGACCAAAGCAAATCCAAATTCAAATAAACCAACCCATGGCAAATCCCAACGATGACATCCTAATAGAGCTACTTCTCCCCCTTTGGCATCGAGACACCAAAAAGGGAAAAGAGCGATGCTACACGCCCATGGGATCACTCATCGTCTTCATCCTCGGGCTCGTCCTCGGAACCGGCATGGAAGTCCTCATCTCCTTCTTCAATATCATCAGAAGCCATGGGCTTCTTGCCATGATGCACATTGGAGGTGCCAGAGGTGACCTCCTCAAAGGCTTGCCAATCAGTCAGACCCTTGCTCCACTTGCCATAGGAGTGAGTGCCGGATGAAGAAGAGGAAGGAGGTGATTCCACATAGTCCGGTTGAGACTTCTGGAAAGCCTTGTGAAGAACTTTTGATTGTCATTCAAATGCTTTTGGGCAATGTAGCTCTCATATTGCTTGTGACGGATGTCCACATTCATGCACAGCACATTCCTTTGGAACCAATTGAGTTTCTTGTATTCTTGCCCAAACTCCGTGTTGGAGCTAGAGCCGGCATTGCTAGCATGCTTCATCCTTGGGCCCCTTCTAGTTGAAACTCCCTCGGCAAAGGCATCATCATCTTCACCTCTCATCGGAGCAAAAGGTTCCTTGGAGTGACCGGTGGGTTCTTTGCGTTGAAGCTTCACAACCTTGTGATTCACAAGGTTTGCATCGAGAAGAGGAAGGTTGAGTCCTTGAGCACGGATGAGCCTCATGATAAATGGGGCATAAAGAGGAGTCTTCTTGTTGAGAATGCAATCATTGATCTCCTTGTGAATGAAATCCATCACATCGAGTGGCTCAACGGGTGCGGTCTCCCCTTTCCAATAGACTTCATGAGAGTAAGCCAAGAGATTCACAAGGGCCCCACGAATAGCATCAAAGTTACCGGCTTGAGGGGCAATGGAGGCCCGGAATATGCGGAGCAATATGTTGGACCGTTTGGATAGCCCAAGAGTGCCCCCAATGACAATCTTCTTCTTCTCATAGTACTCACCATCCACATGCATCCTCATGCCACTAGGAGTAGTAGCACCACGAAACTCATACCCAAGGAGAGCAGCAAAGTCCATGAAGTTGGAGTGACAAACCTCTTCTCCGGTCATCCAAGTCATTGGGATCTCCTCACCATCCCCAAGTACCAAGGTAGCAAAGAATTGTTGGACCAATGTGATGTTGTAGGACTCTTGAATCTTCATGAGTGGATGGAGCCCAAGCTTGCGAGTGATCCACACAGCCTCTGAGAAATAAGCACTGTACTTGGCAAAATGAGAGAAGTCCATGACCGTATGTGGGCAAACCGGATATTTCTTGAGAGAAGCATAGAACTCCTTCATGATCAGCTCTTGTTCTTTGCGGACAAAGCAACGGTCACGACAGTTCCGCGGGAGAGTGTACATGTCCCTCTTCCTCATCTCAACATATTCAGATGATGATAGCCCTTCCAAGGTCACCAGGCTATCGAACTTGACCTTCTTAGCTGCCTCAGCACGTTCCTCCTCAGCCATCCTCGTCTTGAGTCTCTTCGCATCCCTCGCTTGCTGAGCAATGACTGACCTCTGAGCAATAGCCCCTGTGGCGGGATTGACAACCAATTTGTCCTTGCTATGAGCGGCCGGCTTCCGGGAACCACCTGCACCTATGAATGAGTGAGGAAGATAGCAAGGTTGAGGTGACATGTCCTAGAATCAAAAAGTAAGCAACTATGCTGTGAAAGAGTGCACTCAGGCCTGATCTAGCCGGAGTCTCCGGGGACTCGGGCCGGAGTCTCCGGCCAAAACCGGAGACTTTGCGTCCAGGCCGGAGTCTCCGGCCACAGGGGCCGGAGTCTCCGGTTGGATGCAGGAGCCCGAGCCTAGGAGACTACATTTGATCAAATAGAGTGCAAAAAAACACAATAAAGTTGCTAAGAGGATGATTGATAGCCACTAGAAGGTAGTACACCATGTAAAACTGAGGGAAACATGCAAATCTCATAGATCTAGGAAGAACTAGATGGAGGAGATTGAGGGCAAGTTTACCGGAGTCCATGGCACAAAAACGATCGGTGGGATTGATCCCACACCTCCAAGAACTTGTTTTGTCGGTGGCACGGCGGATCCCGAAGCTTGGAGAGGCTCCGGGGACGATCTAGGGCAATGGGGGCGGTAGAGGAGAGCAGGAGCACGGGGGTGGGTGGGGAAAGAATGAACCGTTCTTCCCCACCCCGTGCCCTAGATATTTGATTCGAAACTGCCCGGCCGGAGTCTCCGGTACTTACCCCGGAGTCTCCGGCCCACCGGAGTCTCCGGCCCCCCATTGACCAGATCAACATTTATGGTGTATAAAGGACATGTCATTTAAAGATTAAGTAGTTTGAGGGTGAGATAGGCTTGGGATGGACACATTGTCACTGTGTGGTACTAAATGCTCATGTTTGCAAACATGCAAATAAAATCAAATAAGACCAAACATGAGCATGTTCCCATAAAAAATAAGACAATAAGATCAAATGGGAAACTCCTCCACTAAGGAGGTCGGTGACCAAAGGCCACCATGTATGAGTATATAGGTATGGCACCGCGAAGATATATCTTGGGCCCAAAACCTAGACTCATCGATTAAGCTCAAAAATGTCACAAATGACAAGATAGAACAATACGCTTACTATTGGCATTATGGGGGGAGGGATAGTCCAATCAATTAGGACCGCACTCCCCCTATTTCCATGCCCACATCTAGAACAACACACAAGTTAGAGTATGGGAGTGAATGCACATAGCTCAAGCAACATTGCTTGAATCAATGATATTTAGTTCATGCCTCAATTCCCGAAATCTTGCTTCATCAAGAGGCTTTGTGAATATATCGGCAAGTTGCTCATGAGTGCCAACATAAGATAGATCAATATCTTTACGGTTGACATGATCCCGAATGAAATGATGACGAATTTCAATATGCTTCGTCTTGTTGTGTTGCACCGGGTTGTGAGCGATCTTGATTGCACTTTCATTATCACATAAAAGAGGCACTTTGTCAAAAATGACACCGTAATCCTTCAAGGTTTGCCTCATCCATAAGAGTTGTGCACAACAACTAGCCGCGGCTACATATTCAGCTTCGGTGGTAGAGAGAGACACACAATTTTGTTTCTTAGATGACCAACACACCAAAGACCTACCAATAAATTGGCAAGCCCCGGAGGTTGATTTCCGTTCCACTTTGTCTCCCGCCCAATCCGAATCCGAGTAACCTACAAGATCAAAACTTGCTCCCTTTGGATACCAAAGACCAAAGTTAGGGGTATTCACTAAATATCGAAAGATTCTTTTGACCGCCACTAAGTGGCTTTCTTTTGGTGCGGCTTGAAAACGTGCACAAACTCCCACACTTAACATAATGTCCGGTCTAGATGCACAAAGGTAAAGCAAGGAACCAATCATAGATCTATAAAGTTTTTGATCCACTTCTTTACCATTAGGATCGAGATCAAGATTAACCTTTGTTGGCATGGGAGTCTTTGCACCTTTGACTCCTATCATCTCGAACCTCTTGAGCATGTCTTGGGTATATTTGGCTTGGTTCACAAAAGTCCCTCCCTTCAATTGTTTGACTTCAAACCCAAGGAAGAACTCTAGCTCCCCCATCATAGACATCTCAAACTTGTCGGTCATGAGCTTGGCAAACTCATTATTGAAAGCTTTATTAGTAGAACCAAATATAATATCATCAACATATAATTGGCAAATGAAAAGCTCCCCATTGACCTTCTTAGTAAAAAGAGTGGGATCGATCACCCCAATTTCAAAACCACGATCAACCAATAACTCTTTAAGGTGCTCATACCACGCACGTGGGGCTTGTTTCAGGCCATAGAGCACCTTATCAAGTTTGTAAACGTGGTTAGGAAACTTAAGGTTTTCGAAGCCCGGGGGTTGCTTCACAAAAACCAATACATTTAAGGGACCGTTGAGAAATGCACTTTTAACATCCATTTGTTGAAGTTTAAAGTTATGATGTGATGCATATGCAAGTAAGATGCGAATGGATTCAAGACGGGCAACGGGAGCAAAAGTTTCACCAAAGTCAATACCCTCAACTTGGGAGAAACCTTGAGCCACCAATCTTGCCTTGTTACGAATGACTATGCCATTTGCATCTTGCTTGTTCTTGAAGATCCACTTGGTCCCAATGACATTACGGCAATCTTTAGGCCTTTCTACTAGAGTCCAAACTTTGTTGCGCTCGAAGTTGTTGAGTTCATCATGCATGGCATCAAGCCAATCCGGATCTTCAAGCGCCTCATAAACTTTCTTGGGTTCTACACAAGAGACAAAAGCATGATGAGAGCTAAAGTTAGAAAGTTGCCTCCTAGTGGAGACACCTTTACGAACACTCCCAACCACATTTTCCAAGGATATGCTTCTTCGTCGAAGAATGGACTCAAGCTTCTTCTCACGGCGAGTGCGAGCCTCAAGAGGAGATTCTTGAGAGACTACTTGATCATCTTCATGATCACTGTTCTGGTCCTCGCCTTGACCAGATGGATTGCCTTGATCATCAAGTGGCCCATAGCCACGGAATTCCGAAGGATCTTCATCAAGGCCTTGATCATCCCCGGAGACTCCGGTATCCATACCCGGAGACTCCGGTATAGGCCGGAGAGTCCGGACCACAGGGGCCGGAGACTCCGGGCAAGATTGCTCGGTGGGATGATCTTGAGGTTGAGGGTGCGCAGCTTGTCTTTGGTCAATGTCCTGTGGGTGTTCAGCAGGTGAAGGCTCCACTTGTGTAGAGCATTGTCCTTCTCCTTCGGCCAAAAGGTGTCCCTCAATGGGCCGGAAGAATCCGACACCCATTCTTCTTATGGCTTGGGGAGGAATTTCGTCACCTACATCACGAACACCACTTTGTCCCACAAAGGAACCATTATCTTCATCGAACCTCACATTACAAGTCTCTATAACATGCCCGGTGGACTTGCTATAGATCCTATAGGAATGTGAGTCCGTGGAGTAACCAACAAAGATACCCTCTATAGCTTTAGAATCAAATTTTGACAAACGAACACCTTTCTTGAGATAGAAACACTTACAACCAAATACCCGGAAGTACTTGATGTTGGGCTTTTGCCCGGTAAGAATTTCATATGGAGTCTTGTTCAAGTTCTTGCGGAGATAAAGCCGGTTGGTGGCATGGCATGCGGTATTAATAGCTTCGGCCCAAAAGTTGTATGGAGACTTGAACTCGACCAACATAGTTCTAGCCGCATCCATAAGAGTCCGGTTCTTCCTCTTGGCAACTCCATTTTGTTGCGGGGTATATGCAGTGGAATATTGATGTTTGATACCCGCATCACTAAGAAACTCATTTAGGGAGTAGTTCTTGAACTCGGTGCCATTGTCACTTCTTATAGTCAATATGGTGGTATTGAATTGACGCTCAACTTCGGTGGCAAAGTCTTTGACAGTTTGTTGGGTCTCACTCTTGAACTCAAAGAAATAAACCCAAGTGTATCTTGAATAGTCATCGACAATCACCAAGCAATATTTCTTGCCACCAAGACTTGCATAAGTGGGAGGTCCAAAGAGATCCATGTGAAGGAGCTCCAAGCACCTCTTGGAAGAGATAATAGTCTTGCTTGGATGACTTGTTTCATGCATCTTTCCTTCAATACATGCCCTACAAACACGATCTTTGGCAAAAGAAACATCCTTTAGTCCGAGTATGTGGCCGCTAGTGTAGAGATTTTGCAAAGCTCTCATATTGACGTGGGCTAACCGGCGATGCCAAAGCCATCCCACGTCGGCCTTAGCAATTAGGCATATCGCGGCCGTAGTGGGTTTCTCCGAAAAGTCCACCACATACAAGCCATTTTCGACATACCCAACAAAGGCAACCTTGAGAGACTTATTCCACAAGACGACCACAATATCAACATCAAAATATGTGGCATAGCCCATAGTAGCAAGTTGATGAACGGAGAGTAGATTATAACCAATGGTTTCGACAAGCATGACATTCACTAGGGACACGTCCGGAGTGATCACCACCTTACCGAAACCAAGTACCTTAGAGGATGAATTATCACCATATGAGACCGTGACATTTGAAGTATTGGGCTTTAGATCTTCCACAATATTTTTGCTTCCGGTCATGTGGCTTGTGGCACCACTATCAATAATCCATTTTCCTCCTCCAGAAGCAATGTCCTACAAGAGATTAATTCTTGGTTTTAGGTCCCCATTTTTGAATGGGTCCTCTTTTGTTAGTCACAAGAATCTTAGGTACCCAAATAGCATATTCAATGTAACCATTATAGGGACCAACATATTTAGCATAGACATCACCATAATAGTCCCTAAGAAGAACATAATGAGGGTTATATTTTCCTGCAAAATTATTGTGAGAAGGGCCGGAGACTCCGGCCTTTGGGAGCGGAGACTCCGGGGTAGATGAACTAACCAGAGACTCCGGAGCCTTTGACCCGGAGACTCCGGTCTCCTCGATTTTCTTCTTTCCATTCAGCTCCTCCCATTCCTCCTCGGTGTAACAAATATCAAATGGGACATGAGGAGTAGGAGCAGCAGCAGGCTTTGTCTTCTTCTTGTTCTTCTTATTCTTCTTCTTCTTTGAGGACTCGGCCACCAAACAGAGATCCCCTTTCTTTGAGGACTCGGTAACAAATCCGAGGCCCACCTTTCCCTTGAACAATCTTTGATTGTTCAAGAGATCATTGAGATTCTTCTCTCCTTGAATGCAAGTAGCAAGGCCCTTAGCAAGATCAGCCTTCAACCTATTGTTCTCCTCAATGATATCACTATGATCACAAATAGAGTTAGAAGAACAAGGAACTTCAATAACTTGCATTGGTGGGACTTTAGATTGTTCAATAGTTAGTTGAATTTGAAGTTGTTCACGAATCTTGGTGAGATGCGAGAATTTGCCTTCCAAAGCCTTGTGGGCTTCTTCAAGCTTCTCAAACTTCTCACGAAGATCATTATGACCAACGTCAAATTCAACTTTCTCCTTTTTAAGTAACTTGACCATAGCAAGAGCATGGTCACGTTCTTTAGTGAGTTTTGACAAGATTAGATTATGAGACTCTTCTAGTCCCAACAATTTCTCCTCTAAAGAGACTCTCAAGTTTTGCTCTTCCTCGAGCTCAATTGATAGAGAGCCAATATCATCGGCGGCTAATCTTTCCAACTCCTCCTTCTCCTTGATAGTGTCATGGGCATCACCAAGTTCACACATTAGTGTCTCAAAGTATATCTTGGTTGGCCCCTTCATGTTAGCAAGAAAATCATCACAAGAAACTAGTTCTTTCTTAATCTTAAGACTACTCACATCATCCATAGAGGTAGCATTGGAATGTGATGATGAAGGAGTAGGTGATGAGGTTACCTCCGAGGCCTTAGCCATAAGACACTTGTGAGTGGTGATGATGGCGTTCTCATTTTGTGAGTTGAAGAGGGATGTAGGTGGTGTGGAGACAATGGCAATGGCGGCCACTTCTCCATTCTCTTCATCAACGGAGTCATCATCATCGGACTCGGAGTCATACTCCTCATGAACCACCAATACCCTTTCTCCTTTCTTCTTGTTGTCCTTGTTCCCATGCTTCTTGGATGGGTAGAACTTTGATGACCGGCGCTTGGGGATGAGCCGGCCTTCATTGTCCTCCTTGTTCTCATAAGGACATTCGGCGATGAAGTGCTTGATTCCTCCACAATTGTAGCAATGCCTCACTTTAGAGTCACCACCCTTCCTTGGAAAGGATTTGAACTTGGATCCCTTCGTCTTGTGCTTGTTGGCATCCCAAAAGGCATTTGCATTGAGAGCCAAGTGTTCATGGAGTGCAAACTTGAGATCTTCCGGAGACCAACACTCTTCTTCATATATTTCTTCTTCTCCTTCTCCTTGCTTGGACACCACCTTGGCCTTGAGAGCAAGATTGTGAATTCCTTGTCCGGCAAGAACACGGGCTCTAGTCTCTTTCGCGTTCTTCTTCAAGATAGACAAGGCGGTGAACTCGCAAAGAACTTCATTTGAGGTCATACTCCCAAAATCCGGTCTTGAACGGATTATCTCGGACCGCATGGGTTCTCTTGGGTTGATGGAGGTGATGAACATACGCTTGATATAGTCATCACCATTATCTTTGCACCCAAACCCGGTCAAGGCCATTGCAAGGGCCAAGATCCTTTGGTACATCTCATCGGGAGTCTCATTATCACGCATAATGAAATCCCTTTCTTCACTCTTGAGCTCATCAAACTTGGAGGACCGAATACTTTCATTCCCAATGAAGAGCATAGTGAGATAGTCCCATACTTCCTTGGCGGTGTTCAAGTTGTTGATGTGTACCGAATGAGTATCCGGTACGGCTTGTTGAACGAGATGCTTGGCGGTGGCATTGAGTTGCTCATCAACTTCTTCCCTTCCGGTCAAGTTGAGAGGATCATGAGGTGCAAAGCCATTTTGTATGACCCTCCACAAATGAGTAGAAGAGCTAGAAATATGAGATTTCATTACTCCTTGCCATTTAATAAAATTGCGAGAATCAAGCTTAGGAGGAGATCCCATGTTGTTAATGTGTGGCATAGGATAATGGACCGGCGGAGGGGAGTAAGTGTTAGGGGGTGGAATGTTAGCACCCTTTGCCGGACCATCATTTTCCTTAGGAGGGTCACCTTTATTCTCGGCGGAGGTGGAGCCATTGTTAGGTGGCTTCACCTTAGCCAATGAGAGTTCCACACTAGGTGTGGTGTTTGGGTCGGTGGGCCCGGAAGGTTTTGTTCCAAAATATTCCTCAAACATAGCCTTCATCTCCAATCTCATAGTGGTTTGCATTGTGTCCAAGGACGCCAAATGCTCCTCACGTGAGATTGAAGAGGAAGAGATAGATGGAGGAGTATCTTCGGGAGGAGTTTCATTACCCTTATCCCCTTCCATAGTTGCTCAAACTCTTAGGCGGTTAAGCCCGAATAAGAGACCACGCTCTGATACCAATTGAAAGGATCGTATGAGCGACTAGAGGGGGGGGGTGAATAGGAGCTACCAAATTTTTTTACTTCTTTTCAATTTAAGGCTAGACAAGAAGGTAAATTCTCTAGATGTGCTACTAAGTGAATTTACCTAGAGTGACAAGCAAGCTAGCAATAACAATATAAGTAAAGGTACGAGTAAAGGATAGAGGTAACCGCAATGGAGACACGAAGACACAAGGATGTATTCCCGTAGTTCCTTCCTTGTTATGGGAAGTACGTCTACGTTGGAGAGGTGTGGTGCCACAAAGGCCACCAACGCCACAAAGGCTCACCCTATTCTCCGGTGAACAAGCCACAAAGGCGAGTTCACGCTCCACTAAGCGATGCCCTTGAAGGCGGCACGACACCTTTACACAAAGTATTGGGGCAAGCTCCACAACTCAATTGGAGGCTCCCAATAAGCCCACCAAGCTCTTACACACAAAGTTAAGCTTGGAGGACGGCTTCTTCCGGCTAGGAATCCGATGAATCACACTAGATACAAGCCTCTCAACAAGAGAGGGGGGAAATCAAATCGCCTTGGTGGAAGTGTAGATCTAGGTCTTCTCCCTCAAATCCCAAAAGGGCTTTGAGTTCTATTGGTTAGGGAGAGAGAACTAGTGCTATGAAGCTTTGGAACAATGGAGGAGAGAGAGTGGAAGCCGCAGCCCTCTCTTGAGGAAGAAGAAGGCTTTATATAGTCCTCCACGAAATGTAGCCGTTGTTGGACGACTTAGGGCCGGAGTCTCCGGCCAGGAGGGCCGGAGTCTCCGCCCTAAGTGACTCCAGGGCCGGAGTCTCCGGCCAGAGACAAAAGTCTCCGGCCCAACTCCGGCCTGGTCTCTGAATAGACCAAGCCAGTCTGCAACCCTCGACCACCCGGCCAGACCGGAGTCTCCGGCCCCGGGGGACCGGAGTCTCCGCCCCACCCGGAGTCTCCGGCCAGAGACAGAAAGTCTCCGGCCCAACTCCGGGCTGGTCTCTGAGTTGTCCAACTTTGAGGATTGCCTGGGCGAGTCCTCTAAGCCGGAGTCTCCGGCCACCAAGACCGGAGTCTCCGCCCTAGAAGAGGCAACAGCAGTACTTCGTGGATGTCCTCTCCACCATTTCCACCTTCGCGAAGCACCTTACAAGACAACTAAGCCCTAACTCCACTACTGGACTACGGGCTCCGATCTTTTCAACCTTTTTGGGGTGCACCTCCGCGAGATCATGAAATAACCTAGAAAATCTGCAGGACTTTAATAGCATGGTTAAATCACCAAATGTTGTTAACAAACACCGAAATACATTTATTAGGGAAATGCTCTTTCACTTGTATCTTGCTAGTTACTTGTTTACTTGCATGCTTGCCACTTATAGGAAATTCACCTAGTTGCACATCTAGTGAATTTACTTTGTGTCAAGCCTTAAAATTGAAAAAGATTAAAAATTGACTTAGCGCCTATTCACCCCCCTCTAGTCGCCCGTACCGATCTTTTCAGAGCTTTATCAAGTCTGCATAGATAACGAGGAGCAGCAGGATTTTCAAACCCAGGTGGCTGTTTCATATAGACCTCCTCTTCCAGAACACCATGGAGAAACGCGTTCTTGACATCTAGTTGCCGAAGACTCCAACCACGGGAGACAGAGAGAGACAAAACAATTCTGATAGTGGCTATCTTGACAACAGGACTAAAGGTGTCTTCATAATCAATCCCATAACGCTGTTTGAACCCTTTTGCAACTAACCGTGCTTTGTAACGATCAATAGTACCATCAGAACGTCATTTGATACGATAGACCCACTTGCAATCAATAACATTTTTGTTGGAGCTGGGAGGAACAAGTGTCCACGTCTTGTTTAACATAAGAGCATCATACTCATCTTGCATAGCAGAACACCAATTAGGATCATTAAGAGCATCAGGCAAATTACGCGGTTCACCTGTAGAGGAAAGCATGCCATATCATACAGTACCATTAGTATACTTTTTAGGTTGACGGATACCTTGTTGTAAACGAGTGCGAGGGCCTGGTGGCAGCAGAGGCGGTGCAGGTGAAGAATCATCGGAGGTGGCCGCAGAAGATCCTACAGAAGAAGGTGTCGACACACGCGAGCCCGCAGAAGATCCTGGGCTGGCGGGAGTGTCGAGGGCGGGAGCCTGGGCGGGATCCGCTGTAGCGCCACGCGGCGAGCCCGGAGTGGGGGCGGGCGATGACGGCAGAGACAGGCGCGCAGACCGCTGCATGGGCACGGAGACCGAGGCGGGCGCATCAGCCTCGGGATTGGAGCAGTCAGAGGAATGTTCCTCTGAATCTTCTTCGATTTCGGTGCCAGTTTTGTCACTTTGCGTATGAAGTTCAGTATATGATTCCGAAGGCATGGAAGCACCATTTGGAGCAAAATTTTCGCCAGGGCCTGCAGCGACCTGTGGAGAAACAACAGGAACATACAGAGGCACAATAGTAGTCATAGAATCATTAGCAGTTTGTGCAACCTCATGTGAAGTGGATGATGGAAGTAAAAGAATTTCCTTTTTGAGAAGAGCACCGGCATTTGGATGAAGTTCTTGGAAAGGAAAAATATTTTCATCGAAGACTACATCACGAGATATATAGACACGACCAGTGGAAACATCTAGACATTTGACTCCTTTGTGAAGAGGACTATAGCCAAGAAATACACACCGTTTGGAACGAAAAGCAAGCTTTCTAGTGTTGTAAGGACGAAGATTAGGCCAGCAAGCACAACCAAAAGTTCGAAGAGCATCATAATTAGGTGTGATTTTGAGAAGACGCTCAGTAGGAGATTCAAGATTTATGACTTTGCTAGGAAGCAGATTTATGAGAAAAGTGGCAGTGAGAAAAGCTTCATCCCAATATTTGAGAGGCATGGAGGCATTAGCAAGCAAAGCAAGTCCAACATCAACAATATGGCAATGTTTTCTTTCAGCAGAACCATTTTGTTGGTGGGCATGAGGACAGGAAACGTGATGCGTTATGCCAGCTTGCTGGAAAAAGGTATTGAGTTTCTCATACTCACCTCCCCAATCGGTTTGCATGGTGACAACTTTAGAATCAAATTTGCGTTCAACATATTTTTGCCAATTAAGAAAAGTTTGATAAACATCAGAACGCTTTTTAAGCAAATAGATCCAAACAAACTTACTATAGTCATCAATAAAGCTTACATAATAGGCATGTTTTCCAACAGAAGTAGGTGCAGGACCCCATACATCAGAAAAATTTGCTCAAAAGGAACAGTGGATCTACTGGTGGAGATGGGATATGGAACTGATGACTCTTGGCAAGTTGACAAGAATCACAAACATAAGGAGTAACTTCTGGACTGTAAGCTATTTTATTTCTTCTAAGAACTTGTTGAACGACAAACGAAGAAGGATGTCCTAAACGGCGATGCCATGTAGATGATGATGGCTTTATTGTGATGAAGGTGTGCTTGGAGGATGCAGTGGAGATGGGCATCAAGGGATAAAGTCCTCCATAGCAGGGGCCTCTAAACAGAATTCGTCGTGTTGCTTGGTCCTTGATCAAAAAGAAGAAAGGATGGAATTCAATAAAGACATGATTACCAAGTGTAAATCGATGAACAGATAAAAGGCTCTTAGAAGCACTCGGAACATGAAGAATATCATGAAGATGAAAGGAGTTATGAGAGGTGCGCAAAACTGAATGACCAATGTTACTAATGTGCATACCTGAGCCTTTAGCAGTGCGAACACGATCTTGTCCATTGTACTTGTCATGGGTGTGAAGCTTGTCTAGATCACTGGTAATGTGGTCAGTAGCCCCAGTATCATAGTACCAATTTGAGTCTACACCAGTGAAGTTGGCATCTTTGTTTCCACGATCTCCATCACCACGAGGAGTATCACCATAGCGCCACCAACAGTCACGAGCAGGGTGCCCATGAATAAAGCAAATCTGACAGGTAGTGTTGACATATGGAGTAGGCTGACGATCACGCCGTCCACGCCTATCGCCATCACGTTTGTCATCATCATAGCGACGATGACGATCATCATCATAACGGCGAGGGCGATCATCATCATATCTTCTCCCTTGATAGCCACCACCATCACGGCGGCCTTGCTCATCACGACGTTCACGGTACTCACGACGGTCACGGTAATCAAGCTGACGACCACGATCATCATAGCGATCATGCTGATCACCATGAGCCCGATCATCAAAGCGTGGACGCTCATCATACTGCTGTTGGCGAGGCCGATCATCCTGACGCTGGCGGTCAGAACCACGCGGAGGGGCACCACCACGGCGTGCCACGTTAGCTGAGGATGTAAAACCCTCTTCAGGCTGATTCATGCGATCATAATCTTGAACTTGAGTAAGCAGATCATCAAGAGTTGTGCCAGGGTTGGCATTGACAGCAGTACGAAGAGTGTTGTAGTGGCTACCAAGACCCTTGAGAACATACCAAATTAGCTCATCAGCATCAAGAGGCTTTCCTGCAGCAGTGAGTTCAGAAGCAATAGATTTCATCTTGGCAAAGTACTTGTCAACAGGGAGATCGTTTTTGCGAGTATCATTGAGAGCAGAGCGCAGTTGCTGCACCCTGGACTTGGACGTAGAGGACACATGGGCATTGATGGCAGCCCACGTTTCAGCAGATGTCTCAAGCCCCGCAACGTGTGCAAGCACATCGGGAGAGAGAGAGTTTAGAATCCAGCGGAGCACCAGCTGATCACGCGAGATCCAGGAAGCATAATCGGGATTTTCGATGGTCACCTTTTTCTTGTTGATGTCCTCGGTCTCCAGAAACTCCTCTGGTGCTTTCTCGTTCCCCTCCACCAGATCAAGAACACGAGCACCACGAAGAGCCGGGATGACAAGAGCCTTCCAGATCAATGCGTTTTCACGCGTGAGTGGCTGCGAGAGTGGAGATCCAAGTGCAGCGGCGAGAACCATGGTGGATGAGGTTGATGATGACGACATGGCGATGCTAGGGTTTTGATGTGCGGCGACGACAGAGGAAGATCCGATGCGGCGGCTATGATTTTGTCTTGGATTGTAGGTCGTAGAGGTCTCAAGGCGGCGACGAGACGCAGCGGCCGAGAGGGTTTTGGTCTTGATCTAAATTGTAATCTTGGCTTGAGGCGGCGGCGATAGGATGCGACGACGGCAGGCTATGGCGGCGGCGAGTCTTAGGTTTTGGTTTTGGTCTTGATCTTGAGGCGGCGGCGATAGCTTGCGGCGGCGGCAGAGGCTATGGCGGCGGCGGGTCTTAGGGTTTAGGAGGCAACTAGAGCGCGGAAGAGGATGGCTCTGATACCATATTAGTTTTGGTGGAACGATGCTTTTCCCGTAGGGGCATCGGTTACATGTTTATATAGACGTAGGGAACAGCCCCCATACATGGCATACATGGTTTATACGTGTACGTGTCGGAGTACTACTCCGTACACGTACCGTACCGGTACATATACATATCTTTTCAGGTTTCAGCCTAAACTGCAAGTCACTCCAAACAAAACAGGTTTTGCACGAAATACACCAGAAGAAGCAGCCGGTTAGCCCACACAGATCCGGTAAATCTTGTATGCTAGCAGATACTAAGATAAGAACACATTTGGAGGTGAACATCATTCATCTAGAAACTTATTCCCCAGCACCTGGCGATATCAAATTCAGAGCTGATAGTTCTCTACAGGTAAAGGTAAAGAAGAATTATGTGCATGAATTTGCTACTGCAGGAAGCACGTGAGAAGAGGTTTACAAAATTAGATGCTGATTTATCGCCCACTGTTATTATCAAACATTATTTTTTTGCTTTGTGTGATTCCTTTTCTAACATACATTCAGACTAACAGCTTACATCAAATCTGGGAAAATAGTCTCGTACCTGCAGAGCTATGCCCCCTTACTGACCTGAACAAACAGGGCAGATCGTGGATCTCTGGACATGTTGGGGAAGCAGCGAACGGGAACGAAGGACTCAAACGCGTCAGTGCGGCGGCGGCGGCACTAGAGGAAGGGGAGGGAGCCACACTCGATTTTGTCGAGTTTTCTTGAACTGTCAGGATGTGATGACCCGCACGCCACACCTCCTGTCCCACGATGCCGTCGATGCGCCACTTGGATCTGGCTGTTGCGGGGCCTCTCCGGCGTCGACGTCGTGGAGAAGAACTTTAGAAACATGTCTACCTCCCTGAAGCACTCTAGGTCGTCACCTTGCTTGATTCCGGCGAGTAATTCCGCCGCTATTCTGACGACTGTAACGTCGCCCATGGTGCTCCTCTCTCCAACTCTTTCATCCTCTCCGATCCCCTTCTTTCCTTGACCCGTTTTCAAGAACAATTTCAACGATTGGCTCCAGGAAAGCTTCCTTGACATCCGCAAGAAACCATTTGCCACCGGCGCGTTCTGGTTCTTCGCCGCCAAGTTCTTCGCTGCCAGCCAGGACACCGGTGTCCTTGCCACCAACGTGGGCTCCTAGCGCCATTCCTGTCGATCCAGCATCCTATCGCCGTCGGTCTCAGCGCATCCCAGCTCAGCGTCGAGGGACTCATTGTATACTTCCGACGGAGCCATAAGAGGTTCCCTTGCCGGTGTACGCGCCCCCTTCCGATAGAGAAGTAAGATGCTCCTCGCCAGATGCCCCGCCTCCTAAATATAGCCTGTTGTATTTATTTTGGAAAGTCGAACGTTTTAATCAAAAGTGGCTTCACCATCACCAACTGGAATCCTATAGTAAAGAAGAAGACTTCACATCCAAAACCAAAACCACTGCTTGTAAATGGAAATCTGCGTTTCATGCATGGATGGCGATCGGGACATGGCGATCTGATGCCGTTTTTTTTGATAGTACGATGATCAGCAACTAGCTCAGACCAGATGCAAGGCAGATTAATCAAACAAGCTCGAGGCACGCGAGTTGTCGGCATACAGCATCATCTGTAAGCGATGCAAATCCTGACTGAAGCAACGCAATGTTCCTCTCCAAGTGGGCATAATGTTAGGTGATAGCATATATGTTTGTTTCATGGTTGTTAGGAACATAATTTTAATTGAGAGTGCTGTTTCTCAAGAAAAAGAACAGATTTCACTTGGGAATCTTTCTTTTGTAGGACCATGATCGTAAAATACTTGATTTTGGAAGATCATAAGATACGAACAACATACTAATTAGGACTATACATGAACGATCATAATACAAACCAATCAATGTATTGTTAGAAAACACGAACCGATCTATTTTGCAAGTGCGGTTGTCGGGCCCGGTCGTGCAATACAAACAAGGGCATTTCCACGCGTCCATCAGCCTGGAGCTGGCACATGAACTTTGGTAGAACATGGCTAGTTTCTTAAGCAAGTCGCCATCATTAGCAAAGACAGCATCTAGAAAACCCATGTGAGCATGATTAACGCCCATACTCGTAGGAAGATGACAGTGACCAATAAGATGCGAGAAAGAGCTCCATCGCCATGCATGCATGTATCCTAATCAGCAAAACTAGTAAGATAAGGGGCAGAGTTGATCTCTCATTTCTGATTTCTGATTAGTGCCTTGACATACTGTCTGCTGACCAGGAGATGTGATGCTGCTGAGTCACGTTTGGCAACATGACAAAAGAAGGTTTATAATCTTCTGGGCTTTTGTACTGGTAAACATATTTTTGTCTGAAGAACATGAAAGATTCCCGAGGCTTCTGTTCGACCTCAACACGAGGAGACCTCGAGTAGAGACGATCCTTTGCCCAGTCTTCTCTCTAGTTCCATGAAGTCTCTCTTTTCCGATATGTGAACAGTCCCCAAAACACTATTATAACTATGTCGAAATAATTTTACGAAGGCGCCTATACAAAGGAGCATCGGTTATTCATTCCTCGGGCATCCACGATGATCTGGAAATATCAGTTTGTACAATCAGTGGCGAAGGACAAAAAAAAATTGAGGTCGGGCAAACTCTTATAAAAAATATTTCATGGAAAAAGAAAGTAGTCTATAGTCTAGACACATTACCATTATAGATTATAAACATAATCACTTGGTAACATGAGAATCAAAACATGTTTTACCAGAACTAAAATGACAAAGTACTAATTAGATATGTAGAGAACATCACAATACTGGTTGACCTTATGTTTAATTTCGTCTTCAAACAAGCTATACAACTACCTCAACCAACATATCAATGTTGTTTTTGTGGTCAACGTTTTCACATTCACTTGCAATACAACTCGGTTCAGGATGTTCACATCTCACCTCACAGTCACACCTTACATGTGAGACAAAACTTTAAGAAAACTATGAGTGCCCCTCAGTGAAAAAAATACTACAAACAAGTCGTTCCAGATGCACTAGGGCCCCAACACTCCAACTCAGCCCAAATAAAGCCACGAGTCAGCCCATTTCTTCCCTTCCATTTTCTTCTCTAGAGAAATGCATTGGAACAAAGAAATCGACCACCGACAAACATGAACGAACTTGATCTACTGCCAATGCCTAAAGATGCACACATTTATTTGATTATTTGGCAAAAATCAAGGTGGGACGACTGCCTTACTTGCCCTACTGGGTCCTCCCTCCTCCTCTGCCACGCATATAATGGGGCATTCTTAGACTGCCTCATTGCAAAGTTTTACTATTAAATTAATGCAATAACATATAACGGTAATAAGGCTGACTTGAAAGGATCGTATGAGCGACTAGAGGGGGGGGGGGTGAATAGGAGCTACCCAAATTTTTACTTTTTTTTCAAGTTAAGGCTAGACAAGAAGGTAAATTCTCTAGATGTGCTACTACGTGAATTTACCTAGAGTGACAAGCAAGCTAGCAATAACAATATAAGTAAAGGTACGAGTAAAGGATAGAGGTAACCGCAATGGAGACACGAAGACACAAGGATGTATTCCCGTAGTTCCTTCCTTGTTACGGGAAGTATGTCTACGTTGGAGAGGTCTGGTGCCACAAAGGCCACCAACGCCACAAAGGCTCACCCTATTCTCCGGTGAACAAGCCACAAAGGTGAGTCCACGCTCCACTAAGCGATGCCCTTGAAGGCAGCACGACACCTTTACATAAAGTATTGGGGCAAGCTCCACAACTCAATTGGAGGCTCCCAATAGGCCCACCAAGCTCTTACACATAAAGTTAAGCTTGGAGGACGGCTTCTTCCGGCTAGGAATCCGATGAACACACAAGATACAAGCCCCTCAACAAAGCAAGGGGGGAAATCAAATTGCCTTGGTGGAAGTGTAGATCTAGGTCTTCTCCCTCAAATCCCACAAGGGCTTTGAGTTCTATTGGCTAGGGAGAGAGATCTAGTGCTTTGAAGCTTTAGAACAATAGAGGAGAGAGAGTGGAAGCCGCAGCCCCTTCTTGAGGTAGAAGAAGGCTTTATATAGTCCTCCACTAAATGTAGCCGTTGCTGGACGACTAGGGCCGGAGTCTCCGGCTAGGAGGGCCGGAGTCTCCGCCCTAAGTGACTCCAGGGCCGGAGTCTCCGGCTAGAGACAAAAGTCTCCGGCCCAACTCCGGCCTGGTCTCTGAATCGTCCGAGCCAGTCCGCAACCCTCGACCAGCCGGCCAGACCGGAGTCGCCGGCCCCGGGGGACCAGAGTCTCCGGCCCACCCGGAGTCTCCGGCCAGAGACAGAAAGTCTCCGGCCCAACTCCGGGAGGGCATCTGAACTGTCCGACTTTGAGGATTGCCTGGGCGAGTCCCCTAGGCCGGAGTCTCTGGCCACCAGGGCCGGAGTCTCCGCCCTAGAAGAAGCTACAACAGCATTTCGTGAATCCCCTCTCCACCATTTCCACCTTCGCGAAGCACCCTACAAGACAACTAAGCCCTAACTCCACTACTGGACTACGGGCTTCGATCTTTTCTACCTTTTTGGGGTGCACCTCCGCGAGATCCTGAAATAACCTAGAAAATCTGCAGAACTTTCATAGCATGGTTAAATCACCAAATGTTGTTAACAAACACCAAAATACATTTATTAGGGAAATGCTCTTTCAATCTCCCCCTTTTTGGTGTTTGATGACAACATACGGATTTGCAAGATATAAGCACAATAAAATAAAATATATAGCCAAAGCTCCCCCTACTTGTGTGCACAACATCATTGGCATTTGAACATGAGTCCACACAAGTAAGAATCATCACTCCCCCTATATATTTCACAATTATACCAAGAGCAAGTAATAATATATGAGACTAACCACAAGCATATAAGTAAGACTAACAAGATAGCACACATTAATAATAGTCTTACTAGCAATAGGAACTTAAGTCTCACAATAATAACGTACCACACACATACGATAGTTCAACACTAAGATAGATGAGACACAACATGAAAGTCCATGAAGTTGTGTCTCGACCAAAGCAAGGGCAAATCCAAATCCAAATAAACCAACCAAGGCAAATCCCAACGAAGACATCCTAATAGAGCTACTTCTCCCCCTTTGGCATCGAGACACCAAAAAGGGTAAAGAGCGATGCTACACGCCCATGAGATCACTCATCGTCTTCATCCTCGGGTTCGTCCTCGGAACCGGCATTGAAGTCCTCATCCCCTTCTTCAATATCATCAGAAGCCATGGGCTTCTTGCCATGACGCACATTGGAGGTGCCAGAGGTGACCTCCTCAAAGGCTTGCCAGTCAGTCAGACCCTTGCTCCACTTGCCATAGGAGTGAGTGCCGGAAGATGAAGAGGAAGGAGGAGATTCCACATAGCCCGGTTGAGACTTCCGAAAAGCCTTGTGAAGAACTTGTTGATTGTCATTTATGTGCTTTTGAGCAATGTAGCTCTCATATGGCTTGTGACGGATGTCCACATTCATGCAAAGCACATTCCTTTGGAACCAATTGAGCTTCTTATATTCTTGATCAAACTCATTGTTGGAGCTAGAGCCGGCATTGCTAGCATGCTTCATCCTTGGGCCCCTTCTAGTTGACACACCTTCGGCAAAGGCATCATCATCTTCACCTCTCACTGGTGCAAATGGTTCCTTGGAGTGACCGGTGGGTTCTTTGCGTTGAAGCTTCACAATCTTGTGATTTACAAGGTTTGCCGTGAGAAGAGGAAGGTTGAGTTGTTGAGCAAGTATGAGCTTCATGACAAAGGTGGCATAAAGAGGAGTCTTCTTGTTGAGAATGCAATCATTGATTTCCTTGTGAACGAAATCCATCACATCAAGTGGCTCAACGAGTGCGGTCTCCCCTTTGCAATAGACTTCATGTGAGTAGGCCAAGAGATTCACTAAGGCCCCACGAATAGCATCAAAGTTACCGGCTTGAGGGGCAATGGAGGCCCGGAATATGCGGAGCAAGATGTTGGACCGTTTGGATAGCCCAAGGGTGCCCCCAATGACAATCTTCTTATCATCTCCGGTGTAGAGAGGAGCAAGCTTCTTCTTCTCATAGTACTCACCATCCACATGCATCCTCATGCCACTAGGAGTAGTAGCACCACGAAACTCATACCCAAGGAGAGCGGCGAAGTCCATGAAGTTGGAGTGACAAACCTCTTCTCCGGTCATCCAAGTCATGGGGATCTCCTCACCATCCCCAAGTACCAAGGTAGCAAAGAACTGATGGACCAATGTGATGTTGTAGGGTTCTTAAATCTTCATGAGTGGATGGAGCCCAAGCTTGCGAGTGACCCACACAGCCTCTCCGAAATATGCACTATACTTGGCAAAATGGGAGAAGTCCATGACCGTCTGAGGGCAAACCGGATACTTCTTGAGAGAAGCATAGAATTCCTTCATGATCAGCTCTTGCTCTTTGCGGACAAAGCAACGGTCACGAGAGTTGCGCGGGAGAGTGTACATGTCCCTCTTCCTCATCTCAACATATTCAGATGATGACAGCCCTTCCAAGGTCACAAGGCTATCGAACTTGACCTTCTTAGCTGCCTCAGCACGTTCCTCCTCAGCCATCCTCGTCTTGAGTCTCTTAGCATCCCTAGCTTGCTGAGCAATGACATACCTCTGAGCAAGAGCCCCGGTGGCAGGATTGACAACCAACTTGTCCTTGCTGTGAGCGACCGGTTTCCGAGAACCACCTGCACCTGTGAATGAGTGAGGAAGATAGCAAGGTTGAGGTGACATGTCCTAGAATCAAAAAGTAAGCAAGTATGATGTGACTAGTGCACCCAGGCCTGATCTAGCCGGAGTCTCCGGGGACTCGGGCCGGAGTCTCCGGCCAAAGCCGGAGACTTTGCGTCCAGGCCGGAGTCTCCGGCCACAGGGGCCGGAGTCTCCGGTTGGATGCAGGAGCCCAAGCCTAGGAGACAACATTGAACAAATCGAGTGCAAAATCCACAATAAAGTTGCTAAGAAGATGATTGATAGCCACTAGAAGGTAGTACACCATATCAAACTAAGGGAAACATGCACATCTCATAGATCTAGAGAAAACTAGATGGAGAAGATGAAAGGCAAGTTTACCGGAGTCCATGGCACAAAACGATCGGTGGGATTGATCCCACACCTCCACGGAGTTGATTTGCCGGTGGCACGGCGGATCCCGAAGCTTGGAAGGGCTCCGGGGGTCGATCTGAGGGCAAGAGGGCGGCATGGGTGGAGTAGAGGCACGGGGGTGGATGGGGAAGAATGAACCGTTCTTCCCCACCCCGTGCCCTAAGTATGATTTCGAAACTGCCCCGGCCGGAGTCTCCGGTACTTACCCTGGAGTCTCCGGCCCACCGGAGTCTCCGGGCTGTAAACCCCGGAGTCTCCGGCCCCTCTTGACAAGATCAACATCTATGGTGTAAAAGGACATGTCATTTAGGGAATAAGCATGTTTGAGGATGAGATAGGCTTGGGATGGACACATTGTCACTGTGTGGTACAAAATGCTCATGTTTGCAAACATGCAAATAAAATCAAATAAGACCAAACATGAGCATGTTCCCATAAAATATAAGACAATAAAATCAAATGGGAAACTCCTCCACTAGGGAGGTTGGTGACCAAAAGGCCACCATGTATGAGTATATAGGTATGGCACCGCGAAGATATATCTTGGGCCCAAAACCTAGACTCATCGATTAAGCTCAAAAAATGTCACAAATGACAAGATAGAACAATACGCTTACTATTGGCATTATGGGGGGAGGGATAGTCCAATCAATTAGGACCGCACTCCCCCTATTTCCATGCCCACATCTAGAACAACACACAAGTTGAAGTATGGGAGTAAATGCACCTAGCTCAAGCCACATTGCTTGAATCAATGATATTTAGTTCATGCCTCAATTCCCGAAATCTTGCTTCATCAAGAGGCTTTGTGGATATATCGGCAAGTTGCTCATGAGTGCCAACATAAGATAGATCTATATCTCCACGGTTGACATGATCCCGAATGAAATGATGACGAATCTCAATATGCTTCATCTTGTTGTGTTGCACCGGGTTGTGAGCGATCTTGATTGCACTTTCATTATCACATAAAAGAGGCACTTTGTCAAAAATGACACCGTAATCCTTCAAAGTTTGCCTCATCCATAAGAGTTGTGCACAACAACTAGCCGCGGCTACATATTCGGCTTCGGTGGTAGAGAGAGACACACAATTTTGTTTCTTAGATGACCAACACACCAAAGACCTACCAAGAAATTGGCAAGCCCCGGAGGTTGATTTCCGTTCCACTTTGTCTCCCGCCCAATCCGAATCCGAGTAACCTACAAGATCAAAACTTGCTCCCTTTGGATACCAAAGACCAAAGTTCGGGGTATTCACTAAATATCGAAAGATTCTCTTGACCGCCACCAAGTGGCTTTCTTTTGGTGCGGCTTGAAAACGTGCACAAACTCCCACACTTAACATAATGTCCGGTCTAGATGCACAAAGGTAAAGCAAGGAACCAATCATAGATCTATAAAGTTTTTGATCCACTTCTTTACCATTAGGATCGAGATCAAGATTAACCTTTGTTGGCATGGGAGTCTTTGCCCCTTTGACTCCTATCATCTCGAACCTCTTGAGCATGTCTTGGGTATATTTGGCTTGGTTCACAAAAGTCCCTCCCTTCAATTGTTTGACTTCAAATCCAAGGAAGAACTCTAGCTCCCCCATCATAGACATCTCAAACTTGTCGGTCATGAGCTTGGCAAACTCATTATTGAAAGCTTTGTTAGTAGAACCAAATATAATATCATCAACATATAATTGGCAAATGAAAAGCTCCCCATTGACCTTCTTAGTAAAAAGAGTGGGATCGATCGCCCCAATTTCAAAACCACGATCAACCAATAACTCTTTAAGGTGCTCGTACCACGCACGTGGGGCTTGTTTGAGGCCATAGAGCGCCTTATCAAGTTTGTAAACGTGGTTAGGAAACTTAGGGTTTTCGAAGCCCGGGGGTTGCTTCACAAAGACCAATTCATTTAAGGGACCATTAAGAAATGCACTTTTAACATCCATTTGTTGAAGTTTAAAGTTATGATGTGATGCATATGCAAGTAAGATGTGAATGGATTCAAGACGGGCAACGGGAGCGAAAGTTTCACCAAAGTCAATACCCTCAACTTGGGAGAAACCTTGAGCCACCAATCTTGCCTTGTTACGAATGACAATGCCATTTTCATCTTGCTTGTTCTTGAAAATCCACTTGGTCCCAATGACATTACGGCAATCTTTAGGCCTTTCTACTAGAGTCCAAACTTTGTTGCGCTCGAAGTTGTTGAGTTCTTCATGCATGGCATCAAGCCAATCCGGATCCTCAAGCGCCTCATAAACTTTCTTGGGTTCTACACAAGAGACAAAGGCATGATGAGAGCTAAAGTTAGAAAGTTGCCTCCTTGTGGAGACACCTTTACGAACACTCCCAACAACATTTTCCAAGGATATGCTTCTTCGTCGAAGAATGGACTCAAGCTTCTTCTCACGGCAAGTGCGAGCCTCAAGAGGAGATTCTTGAGAGACTACTTGATCATCTTCATGATCACTGTTCTGGTCCTCGCCTTGACCAGTTGGATTGCCTTGATCATCAAGTGGCCCATAGCCACGGAATTCCGAAGGATCTTCATCAAGGCCTTGATCACCCCCGGAGACTCCGGTATCCATACCCGGAGACTCCGGTATAGGCCGGAGAGTCCGGACCACAGGGGCCGGAGACTCCGGACAAGATTGCTCGGTGGGATAATCTTGAGGTTGAGGGTGCGCAGCTTGTCTTTGGTCAATGTCCTGTGGGTGTTCAGCAGGTGAAGGCTCCACTTGTGTAGAGCATTATCCTTCTCCTTCGGCCAAAAGGTGTCCCTCAATGGGCCGGAAGAATCCGACACCCATTCTTCTTATGGCTTGGGGAGAAATTTCGTCACCTACATCACGAACACCACTTTGTCCCACAAAGGAACCATTATCTTCATCGAACTTCACATTACAAGTCTCTATAACATGCCCGGTGGACTTGCTATAGATCCTATAGGAATGTGAGTCCGAGGAGTAACCAACAAAGATACCCTCTATAGCTTTAGAATCAAATTTTGACAAACGAACACCTTTCTTGAGATAGAAACACTTACAACCAAATACCCGGAAGTACATGATGTTGGGCTTTTGCCCGGTAAGAATTTAATATGGAGTCTTGTTCAAGTTCTTGCGGAGATAAAGCCGGTTGGTGGCATGGCATGCGGTATTAATAGCTTCGGCCCAAAAGTTGTATGGAGACTTGAACTCCGCCAACATAGTTCTTGCCGCATCCATAAGAGTCCGGTTCTTCCTCTCGGCAACTCCATTTTGTTGTGGGGTATATGCAGCGGAATATTGATGTTTGATACCCGCATCACTAAGAAACTCATTTAGGGAGTAGTTCTTGAACTCGGTGCCATTGTCACTTCTTATAGTCAATATGGTGGTATTGAATTGACGCTCAACTTCGGTGGCAAAGTCTTTGACGGTTTGTTGGGTCTCGCTCTTGAACTCAAAGAAATAAACCCAAGTATATCTTGAATAGTCATCGACAATCACCAAGCAATACTTCTTGCCACCAAGACTTGCATAAGTGGGAGGTCCAAAGAGATCCATGTGAAGGAGCTCCAAGCACCTCTTGGAAGAGATAATAGTCTTGCTCGGATGACTTGTTTCATGCATCTTCCCTTCAATACATGCCCTACAAACACGATCTTTGGCAAAAGAAACATCCTTTAGTCCGAGTATGTGGCCGCCGGTGTAGAGATTTTGCAAAGCTCTCATATTGACGTGGGCTAACCGGCAATGCCAAAGCCATCCCACGTCGGCCTTAGCAATTAGGCATATCGCGGCCGTAGTGGGTTTCTCCGAGAAGTCCACCACATACAAGCCATTTTCGACATACCCAACAAAGGCAACCTTGAGAGACTTACTCCACATGACGACCACAATATCAACATCAAAATATGTGGCATAGCCCATTGTAGCAAGTTGATGAACGGAAAGTAAATTATAACCAATGGTTTCGACAAGCATGACATTCACTAGGGACACGTCCGGAGTGATCACCACCTTACCGAAACCAAGTACCTTAGAGGATGACTTATCACCATATGAGACCGTGACATTTGAAGTATTTGGCTTTAAATCTTCCACAATATTTTTGCTTCCGGTCATGTGGCTTGTGGCACCACTATCAATAATCCATTTTCCTCCTCCGGAAGCAATGTCCTACAAGAGATCAATTCTTGGTTTTAGGTCCCCATTTTTGGATGGGTCCTCTTTTGTTAGTCACAAGAATCTTAGGTACCCAAATATCATATTCAAAGTATCCATCAGAGGGACCAACATATTTAGCATAGACATCACCATAATAATCCCTAAGAAGAACATAATGCGGGTTATATTTTCCTGCAAAATCATTGTGAGTAGGACCGGACACTCCGGCCTTTGGGAGCGGAGACTCCGGGCTAGATGAACTAGCCGGAGACTCCGGACCCTTTGACCCGGAGACTCCGGTCACTTCGACCTTCTCCTCTTTCTCCTTTCCCTTGAGCTCCTCCCACTCCTCCTCTGTGTAACAAATATCAAAAGGGACATGAGGAGTAGGAGCAGCAGCAGGCTTTGACTTCTTCTTGTTCTTCTTCTTATTCTTCTTCTTCTTCGGGGGTTTGGCCACCAAACCAAGATCCCCTTTCTTTGAGGACTCGGCAACAAATCCGAGGCCCTCCTTACCCTTGAACATTCTTTGATTGTTCAAGAGATCATTGAGATTCTTCTCTCCTTGAATGCAAGTAGCAAGGCCCTTAGCAAGATCGGCCTTCAACCTATTGTTCTCCTTAATGATATCACTATGATCACAAATAGAGTTAGAAGAACAAGGAACTTCAATAACTTGCATTGGTGGGACTTTAGATTGTTCAATAGTTAGTTGAATTTGAAGTTGTTCACGAATCTTGGTGAGATGAGAGAATTTGCCCTCCAAAGCCTTGTGGGCTTCTTCAAGCTTCTCAAACTTCTCACAAAGATCATTATGACCAACGTCAAATTCAACTTTCTCCTTTTTAAGCAACTTGACCATAGCAAGAGCATGGTCACGTTCTTTAGTGAGTTTTGACAAGATTAGATTATGAGACTCTTCTAGTCCCAACAATTTCTCCTCTAAAGAGGCTCTCATGTTTTGCTCTTCTTCGAGCTCAATTGATAGAGAGCCAATATCATCGGCAGCTAATCTTTCCAACTCCTCCTTCTCCTTGATAGTGTCATGGGCATCACCAATTTCACACATTAGTGTCTTAAAGTTATGATGTGATGCAATAAATTCATCATAAGAAACTAGTTTTTTCTTAATCTTAAGACTACTCACATCATCCATAGAAGTAGAATTGGAATGAGATGATGAAGGAGTAGGTGATGATGTTACCTCCGAGGCCTTGGCCATAAGACACTTGTG
Organism: Dactylis glomerata; assembly: GCA_007115705.1. Taxonomy (NCBI): domain Eukaryota; kingdom Viridiplantae; phylum Streptophyta; class Magnoliopsida; order Poales; family Poaceae; genus Dactylis; species Dactylis glomerata. The sequence goes on from QXEO01000302.1 coordinate 558,088, forward strand.
GGTGGTGATGATGGCGTTCTCATTTTGTGAGTTGAAGAGGGATATAGGTGGAGTGGAGACAATGGCAATGGCGGCCACTTCTCCATTCTCTTCATCAACGGAGTCATCATCATCGGACCCGGAGTCATACTCCTCATGAACCACCAACACCCTTTCACTTTTCTTGTTGTTGTCCTTGTTCCCATGCTTCTTGGATGGATAGAACTTTGATGACCGGCGCTTGGGGATGAGCCGGCCTTCATTGTCCTCCTTGTTCTCATAAGGACATTCGGCGATGAAGTGCTTGATTCCTCCACAATTGTAGCAATACCTCACTTTAGAGTCACCACCCTTCCTTGGAAAGGATTTGAACTTTGATCCCTTCGTCTTGTGCTTGTTGGCATCCCAAAAAGCATTTGCATTGAGAGCCAAGTGTTCATGGAGTGCAAACTTGAGATCTTCCGGAGACCAACACTCTTCTTCATATATTTCTTCTTCTCCTTTACCTTGCTTGGACACCACCTTGGCCTTGAGAGCAAGATTGTGAACTCCTTGTCCGGCAAGAAAACGAGCTCTAGTCTCTTCCGCGTTCTTCTTCAAGATAGACAAGGCGGTGAACTCGCAAAGTACTTCATTTGAGGTCATACTCCCAAAATCCGGTCTTGAACGGATTATCTCGGACCGCATGGGTTCTCTTGGGTTGATGGAGGTAATGAACATACGCTTGATATAGTCATCACCATTGTCTTTGCACCCAAACCCGGTCAAGGCCGTTGCAAGAGCCAAGATCCTTTGATACATCTCATCGGGAGTCTCATTGTCACGCATAATGAAATCCCTCTCTTCACTCTTGAGCTCATCAAACTTGGAGGACCGAATACTCTCATTCCCAATGAAGAGCATAGTGAGATAGTCCCATACTTCCTTGGCGGTGCTCAAGTTGTTGATGTGTACCGCATGAGTATCCGGTACGGCTTGTTGAAGGAGATGCTTGGCGGTGGCATTGAGTTGCTCATCAACTTCTTCCCTTCCGGTCAAGTTGAGAGGATCATGAGGTGCAAAGCCATTTTGTATGACCCTCCACAAATGAGTAGAAGAGCTAGAAATATGAGATTTCATTAGACCTTACCATTTAATAAAATTGCGAGAATCAAGCTTAGGTGGAGATCCCATGTTGTTAATGTGTGGCATAGGATAATAGACCAACGGAGGGGAGTAAGTGTTAGGGGGTGGAATGTAAGCACCCTTTGCCGGACCATCATTTTCCTTAGGAGGGTCACCTTTATTCTCGGCGGAGGTGGAGCCATTGTTAGGTGGCTTCACCTTAGCCAAGGAGAGTTCCACAATAGGTGTGGTGTTTGGGTCGGTGGGCCCGGAAGGTTTTCTTCCAAAATATTCCTCAAACATAGCCTTCATCTCCAATCTCATGCTGGTTTGCATTGTGTCCAAGGACGCCAAATGCTCCTCACGTGAGATTGAAGAGGAAGAGATAGATGGAGGAGTATCTTCGGGAGGAGTTTCTTTACTCTTATCCCCATCCATAGTTGCTCAAACTCTTAGGCGGTTAAGCCCGAATAAGAGACCACGCTCTGATACCAATTGAAAGGATCGTATGAGCGACTAGAGGGGGGGGGGTGAATAGGAGCTACCCAAATTTTTTACTTCTTTTCAAGTTAAGGCTAGACAAGAAGGTAAATTCTCTAGATGTGCTACTACGTGAATTTACCTAGAGTGACAAGCAAGCTAGCAATAACAATATAAGTAAAGGTACGAGTAAAGGATAGAGGTAACCGCAATGGAGACACGAAGACACAAGGATGTATTCCCGTAGTTCCTTCCTTGTTACGGGAAGTACGTCTACGTTGGAGAGGTGTGGTGCCACAAAGGCCACCAACGCCACAAAGGCTCACCCTATTCTCCGGTGAACAAGCCACAAAGGCGAGTCCACGCTCCACTAAGCGATGCCCTTGAAGGCGGCATGACACCTTTACACAAAGTATTGGGGCAAGCTCCACAACTCAATTGGAGGCTCCCAATAGGCCCACCAAGCTCTTACACATAAAGTTAAGCTTGGAGGACGGCTTCTTCCGGCTAGGAATCCGATGAACACACAAGATACAAGCCCCTCAACAAAGCAAGGGGGAAATCAAATCGCCTTGGTGGAAGTGTAGATCTAGGTCTTCTCCCTCAAATCCCACAAGGGCTTTGAGTTCTATTGGCTAGGGAGAGAGATCTAGTGCTTTGAAGCTTTGGAACAATGGAGGAGAGAGAGTGGAAGCCGCAGCCCCTTCTTGAGGTAGAAGAAGGCTTTATATAGTCCTCCACTAAATGTAGCCGTTGTTGGACGACTAGGGCCGGAGTCTCCGGCCAGGAGGGCCGGAGTCTCCGCCCTAAGTGACTCCAGGGCCGGAGTCTCCGGCCAGAGACAAAAGTCTCCGGCCCAACTCTGGCCTGGTCTCTGAATCGTCCGAGCCAGTCCGCAACCCTCGACCAGCCGGCCAGACCGGAGTCTCCGGCCCCGGGGGACCGGAGTCTCCGGCCCACCCGGAGTCTCTGGCCCAACTCCGGGAGGGCATCTGAACTATCCGACTTTGAGGATTGCCTGGGCGAGTCCCCTAGGCCGGAGTCTCCGGCCACCAGGGCCGGAGTCTCCGCCCTAGAAGAAGCTACAACAGCATTTCGTGAATCTCCTCTCCACCATTTCCACCTTCGCGAAGCACCCTACAAGACAACTAAGCCCTAACTCCACTACTGGACTACGGGCTTCGATCTTTTCTACCTTTTTGGGGTGCACCTCCGCGAGATCCTGAAATAACCTAGAAAATTTGCAGAACTTTCATAGCATGGTTAAATCACCAAATGTTGTTAACAAACACCAAAATACATTTATTAGGGAAATGCTCTTTCATGACTTCAATACTCTCGGCAAAGAGTCGGCTTTAAGGCCTTCCCATATGTGTATGGATGATCTCGCATTGGCGAAGAGGAAACTAAAATGCACAATAAAAACAACTTGGAGCTTTTACTTTTGTTGATTGAGGTACCACTTTTTTACCAAGGAACTAAAACCAAAGCAGACGACCAACAAAGAACATTGAAAGACTCAAGTTATCATAAAGCAGCTTGAAGTCGTTACCTCTAGCTCTGCTAGTCGTATTGTCTGTGGATTCTCCCTAAAAATATTGATTCTGACTGGTTAGTAAAAGGACTCTAAATCCTTTTGAGCGCTTTGGACTCAATATCCAGTTGTGTTTCAATGGACTTCCTTGCACCAAAAAAAATGTCTCAACAAATCATAGATGCACGAGCTTTAAAAACCTTGTGTGCTCATAGGGTTTGAATACCTGAGTGATCTTTCCACATATAGACATGCGAAACTTAGACTGTTGAACGCTGAAAACACTCCTCACAAGCAAAGTCGCTGAACCACTGCTTCATCAACATATTATTGATGGAGAAGACCAAGTAGATATTAGAACAAAACAAGAAAGAACAAGACACTAGCCCACTAAGGCCTTGTTCGGTTTCTTGTGGATCCACGGGGTTTGACGTGTATTTATAGGAATTAAATCCCCTCTAAGTCAAAATCCCCTATAATCCCCTTCAAACCACTCCAATCCACTTGAGATGTGGATTAACCAAACAAATCCTAACACCATGGGCCATGCCATAAAGAAAATGGATCCTGAGACCATTACACATGACAAACTGCCACCTCCACCGTCTGGATCCTCTAAGAATAAGACATCATTGGTTTATGTGCTCTAACTTTGGCAGTCAGTTTGACCAATCATATATAAGAATTATGCCGTAAAAAGAGCAATGTCAGAAACTTTATTCGAATACAAAATTAACAGTATAGCTTCTATATCATGTGTTTTGTTGGTCAATGTTGAAGTTCAAAACATGTATGCACCATTTAATATGGACGGATAGAGTAAGCCAAATAAGACCCAAAGCTACAGATCATGCATTAGATAGGTTCCACACCACCTCCTAGCGGCTAGAAGGAAGGGAGCCTTCACTATTGGAGACGAAATCTAATGGCAAGGGTTTGCTCGCACTTTGGAAAATAAACTGGTTAACCACCTTAGTCTAGGTTTTTTATTGTACTATGAATTTTCTTTGTGGTCAAGGAGAAATTTTGAGAAATGTTATGAAGGAGTTGTTTTTTTTTACCAGTGAAGGAGTTGTAAAAGAACTGTGCGGAGTGGACATATAACACCATCAGCACAAGACAGCCCAGTTATGTTATTGGACTCCGGCCCAGTTGCAGTAGTTATCCTGAACTTCTGAGAACCAACTGAGCCCATACGGCCCATATGGCAACGCTCTCTACTATATATACCCTCACGGCCTCCATTCCCCCCCCTCCGATCCAAGGGTTTCCTCGCGCCGCCGCCGCCTTCATCCCCGCCGCCAAGATGGTACGCATCTTCGTTCGCTCGCACACGAATCTCTCCCTCCCTGCGTCTTCGATTCCTCTCTCTTCGTTGCCTCCATGGATCTCCTCTGACTTTGTTCCGTTGCTTCTCGTCTCGTGTAGCCGTCGCACAAGACCTTCCGGATCAAGCAGAAGCTGGCCAAGAAGCAGCGCCAGAACCGCCCCATCCCCTACTGGATCCGCATGAGGACCGACAACACCATCAGGTATGATTCGCAGCCGTGATCTCCGATCTGCTAGCTTGATGTTAGCCCCTAGAAATTTCTGGATGAGAGACGGCTCCTCTTATCTGCTCCTGTTTCTCTGTTACTGTCTCAGGTACAACGCCAAGCGCAGGCACTGGCGCCGCACCAAGCTCGGATTCTAAGCAGAGGGAGGAGAGGGCACCGGATGCTGCCGCTTGGAGAAGGTTCTAGGGTTTATGAGTTTCCTCATATAGTTCGATGTTTCTGCAAGCTAGCAAGTGTTTCCGGATTCCCACTTTTAAGAATTTACTTGTGTTGAAGAGATTATATTAGTACTGCTTGTAGCGTACCTTTGGTGTCACCATATTATGCTGATTATGGAACCACTTTTATCCTGCTCAGATTCTATGTGTTATCTGAGTTGATGTGACTTGATCAGTTGAAATCCATTTTAGCTTATTGATTCGTGCGCTGTATGAATCTATGTTCTGTGTACTGATTTTATCCTAAACTCTCATTTGTGATTTAGCATTGCCTACTGCTGGCTTGATAAATGTGTCATGTTGTAGTTCGGGTGAGGCCCTTTTATCTTTCAAGAGTTGGTAGGTATGAGTAATTTCTGGCCTTTTACCTCGTACTCCAAACAATTATATCTTCTATGTTTACTTTTGTCAGTTTTTTTGATGCATATAGCACTTCATGTTACTGTCTTAGCTAGTACAGATGCTTCAATTGCTGTCAAATACATCATGTTCGATATGTGAGCAGTGAGGCCTATGCAAGGGTGTGTGATGGTTTTTAATTCCGACATTTGTGCATGTGCAACCACTGTTTGCTTGTAGTCAAGTTTTTAGATGTGTGGACTTTGTTTGTCATTAGGCTATGGGTGCGTAGTATTCTCCTGTTTTATGCATTATTGATTTTGTGTCATTGGAATCATTTTTTTGTATTGGTAACTTCATATTTTGTACGTGAACTTGGTTTTGTAGTAGAAAACATACGATACCAGATCTGAAGAAATGTGATGTTTAATCTGTGTTTAACGCAAGAGAATTTTCTTGGACATAATCACATATCCACCCTGATGCAATATATAGCATAAACTGAAGCTAACTGATTGCCTACCTGTATATGATAACTTAGTGTCAAGATGAGGTGGTAATGTGCCTTCTTAATATGGATTACGTCATTTGATTTGACTTCATTTTGATGATTAGAGACCTGCTCTATAATTTGTCTTAGCTTTATTGGCTTTATCATCTGAAATACCGCAGCATTCTATCTGCTGTATGAATAGGTATCTCAGTAGCTTTGATTTGCTGAATTCATCTTTTGGATATAATATATAACCGTTTAGTGGTTAGTTCTTGTTACCGGATATGTCCTGTAATATGTTGGTGGCAACCCAGTACCGCTGCACAATTACACCTTCATGTGGGCGTTTTATTTAGTCTTGAGCGCTGTTAGGAGTTCCAATCTTTCCTCTCTAGGATCCTACTTAATCATGGCACTGTGCCTCTTTGTTAGTTCTGTATGGACGTTACAACTTCAGTTCCATTATCTGTGTGACTAAATAGTATTAATGCACAGCATTCTGGTGATTTGCATGTGGTAGTTCCAGGAAATTTCTACATTTTTCTGGGTATTGGTTGCAAGCGAGGTGGTATGGATGTGCATGAGGGCTGTTTTTGTAAGCTCTACTTTGGCACTTCATGTTTTGGACATGGGCGTTTGCAGGATAGAAACATATCTTAAATGTTTGTTTGGTGCAAGAGCTATAGATTTTGTACTATCAGCTTTCATTTGATTTATCATAACCCATCCGAACCTATTGCTTTCAATTCAGCATCTTTTGATATCTTGATGACTATGTTGACAGAACAGAATTTGCTGACTAGGTACTCCTCAGTTTCTGGGGAATTGTTTTCTTGATTGTAGTATGAGCAAATGAACACTGTAGTTGCTTCAACTTGGGATGTTTGTATAAGTTCGCTGCAAGTCCAGACCAGATATCTGAATGATTATCCATGTGGTAGATCAAATATTTCAGGGTGTACTCGTTTGTAAGGGATAACCGAATGTGCAACTTTCATAAACAAAAAATCGCAAAGCAACATGTATTGTAGATGTTAGATGTTTGAAAGCTTATAGGGAACGAACAGTGGATGCAGACACGTTTGTCTTTCATAAACCTCCACTGATATACTGAAAACCAGCTCGTGGGTTTGTGTCTGAATTATCTTTCGCTAACAAGCACTCCCTCAGAACGGGCCAGTTTCCCTCGGAAAGGACTATTGGCCTTCTTTGTCCTAAATTTTGATGAAATCCTTCGAGCCAATCAGGTATAAACCCTTCTAAGAAATATTCCCTGTACTTTTTAAACTGGAATCTTGCAAAGTTCAAACTTAAGCTTGTGTAATTTCTTCTGCACAAATTAACAACACAAACTCACCATTAGTGTGTAAACATTCAACCTGTTCAGTGTATTGATTCTCCGTGGGCGAGTCTTTTCTAGCCCGTTCTGGCCAGCTTGTCCACAAAAGCAAGATTAGCTATATACTGGTACTAAACGCTAATCCTTAGTTTTCTTAGCCGTCTCAGTGATTTTTCCAAGAGCCCCAGGTGTTGCCATCACCTCTGCCGTCTACGTTTCCTTGGGTACTCCATCCCTGATACATATATACGTGACACACTGACTGTTTTGTATAGTCGTATGGAGTTTTAGGAAGAAATCTTACACGGTGGCAGTCCTCTGATGCGCTCTCATTCAGAAGGTGTATCAAGGTATGGCCAAACTTGTCTTGTTTTGTCCATGCCACTAAAATTGGGCGGGCCCTCGCCGCTAAAATGTTCGCGTTCTTCTTGCAGTACAAACGCTACTGCCATTTTGGCCGGTGATATAACTAGGAAGTTCATAGCAGCATGGACATGGCAAGTAGCACCGTGTGGTTCACCGTGGCTCTTGTTTTCATCACTCTCGTTCTCAAGATTATAGGACGAAAGATTGGCGTTGCTCCAACCAGTGGGAAACCAGCTCCACCAGTGGTGAATCTCTTGGCTTTACTAAGGCTTTTACCTAGCCTTCGTAAAAAGGATCTTCCATCTCAGATAAATTTTCTATATAACAAGTATGGCAGTGTGTTCACAGTGAGCATATTTGGATGTAATATAACCCTTCTGATCGGACCGGAGGTCTCAGCTCATTTCTTTCAAGGGTTGGATTCAGATATTAGCCATGGCAATCTTCTTGAGTTCACTGTACCCATGTTTGGACAAGAGGTTGCTTACGGCGTTGATATTGCAACTCGGAATGAGCAGGCTCGTTTCTATATTGATGCATTCAGGCAATCAAAGTTGAGGAAACATTTTGATCCCATGCTTCAGGAGGTGGAGGTACGCAGCATATTCTTGGCATCCCAGAATTAACAAAGTTTTATCACTGTGGACTGTGGAGTGTATCGGAAGGAATCACCGAACTGTAATACTCCACTCTTCCACATGATTTATAGCACCTTCACCTTCCGCTGCACAATCCTGAAATTAGACTAGTGATCCTCTGTACTTGTGACTACTGGAGAATTTTTTCGAATGCAAATTAATAACTTTCATGGATTTAATTACCGGATATAGGTAACCAACATCACTGCTAAAGTTATGATCAATTCTTTTGAGATTGACACATAACTTCCACAACAAAATAATTGTTCTTTGTACATTTTGATGGTTATATGGACCTTGCCCTATTTGAATTTAGCTTGGTAAAAAACTTATGATGGAATATAATTATAGAAATTAACCTCATCTTCAGTTGAGAGGGGTTTCAAAAATTGAAATGTTTGTCCCTAATGTATCACCTTGCAGCACATTGTTTTTTTTAGACAAAAGGCCAACAGGCCCTGCTTTTTATAGCAGAAGATAAGCAACACATTGTGTACTAGTTTCAATTTATACCTACCGATGATATATTTGTGAATTTCTAGTCTCATTTTTCATTACTACTAGCGCCTTACCTTATGAAATGATGTGTTTTTATTTGTAGGGCTACTTTAGCAAATGGGACCAGGAAGGCATTGTTGACTTGAAACATGAATTTGAAGAGTTGCTCATGTTGATCTCAAGCCGTTGTCTACTAGGAAAGGAGGTTCGGGAGAAGATGTTTGATGAGTTCTATACATTGTTTCGTGATATTGAAAGCGGAGTGAACTTGTTCAGTGTCGTCTTCCCATACATCCCAAGCCCAGCAAACCGTAGGCGTGATAAGGCACATGTCAAGTTAATAGAATTACTCTCTGAAATCGTGAGATCACGGAAGAGCTCTAACAGGGTAGAGGAGGACGTCCTACAGAAATTGATGGAATCCAAGTATAAAGATGGTCGCTCCACAACCGAAACAGAGGTAACAGGATTGATAATTGGATTGATCTTTGGTGGAAAGCACACAAGCTCTCATACTACTACCTGGACAGGAGCTTGCCTACTCAGCCATCCAAAATTCTTAACTTCTGCATCTAAGGAGCAAAAGGAAATCATGATGAAGTACAAGGGCAAACTAGAATATGATGCATTGTTGGAGATGGATACCCTTCATAGTTGCATCAAAGAGGCACTTCGGATGCACCCACCAGCACCAATGTTGCTTCGCAAGGCACATAAACATTTCACGGTGCGGACAAAAGAAGGCCAAGAGTATTACATTCCGAAAGGGCATACTATCGCAAGTCCTATAGTGCAAAACAATAACATGCCTAACATTTATAAGGATCCTCACTTGTATGACCCAGATAGGTATGGTCCGGCAAGACAGGAGGACGTACTTGGTGGCAAATTTTCCTACACATCTTTTGGTGGTGGAAGACATCTTTGTGTTGGGGAGGCCTATGCATATACGCAAATTAAAATAATATGGAGCCATTTGCTAAACAATTTTGAACTCAAACTGTTGTCACCTTTTCCCAAAACTGATTGGAAAAAGTTAATCCCAGAGCCTCAAGGAAGTATGATGGTCAGCTACAAGAGACGTCGACTGCAGGGCTAGCTAACACCTGCTCTCACTGCTACCGAACTGATAATATTGTATGTGCGTGAGTGCAACGACCTGTAAGCGTGTATTTGTGTTTTTGTATGGCAGTGTCACTGTATTATTAAGATGTATGGTTGCATGTTTTTATGATTGTAATCATTTTGAGTAACTATTGGATGAGCTGCCTATAGCCTATATATAGGTGTCATAGTGTCACTAGTAAAAAATGCATTAGAAAGTTCTTATAACAGACGGTCTAAGCAACACGACTACACTAAATCATATCGTAGACGGCTAAAAGTTCTTATAACATATGCCTCTAACTATGAATCATGTTTGACTATATCAATATCCCATACGGCTAGAGAAAAGTATGTGTAATATAATTACTCATGATATAACGTACTAGAGATATGGCCTAGAGAAAAAAATAACATTGATGGTCATATCTTATTCGTATGTGTGATATCGTGAATATGATAATCACTTTTTCATTAATATGGTTGATCCCAAATTCCAAGGATGAGCGTCCTCAACAGAACGGATTTTGGCTCTCATGTCCAAATCCGGTGTTGATCACGTTGAGGATGTCGAAGTGGTCCTTACATTGTATCTAGAAGTGCCTTGTCACAATGGTATGCATGTGGATCGCCACTTTCCGAAGAGAGTGGGCGTGTCGTTCCTCTCCAGTCTTTTCGAGGTTGACAAAAAAGGTTCTTGGGTAGATCAGGTCTTTGGCGAGTGGTATGTCGCTCGAGTAGCCCGGCCATGTGTGCCTCATGTATTCCGCCTCCCGGTGTCTTGTATGCTTTGTGGTGCTTTAGGTGTGGCCTACCGTTGTTCAGGGTTTCGACCGGTCTCCCTCTAACAAACCGAGCAGTGCAGGTCTCTTGACCGTCTTCTTTCTAGTCAATGAATTTGGCTAACATTAAAAAAACTTTTCAAAGAGGGTCTACGATGCAATGACACGTGGTTTCCCTAGATTCTACATCGTTAATGACATAATCCTGATGATCCGTTGAAGATAAAACAATTGTGTCATAGTGGTGTTGCAGTGTCAAACCATATGATGGATCCTTCTCTCTTCTAACAAACTTGCCTACTCGTCCTACCTATCTATGTTCACTCGAACTGATCGCTATGTCTGGTTGGCGTGCCAACCTTGTTAATAGGCGGGAAATCATCCCTATTTACTTATGTTCTTGACAACATACCAATCGACTTCATGTATTGCTTCCTTCTATCTATGCGGAACATTGAAAAATATAATAAGAAAATGTGCTCTCTCTCTTTTGGGCTGCCGATGTATGATTGCGTGGGATAGAAGTTGGAATTCCTAATGCTGCGGGTAGTTTAGGTGTTTAAAATCTTGAATTCAAAATGTGTGTCTTCTGCTCAACTTTTCTTACAAGTTTTTATATTCAAATGATCTCCCTTGGAAAAAATTGGACCACACACACCACTCTCCATGGCTACTACACCACACCTCCAATACTTTCTTCTTAGACAACATTATTACAAAAAATTACATATGCTACCTTTGATCTCCCAATGTCAAATTGGTGATGGAAAAGGCACATTTTTCTTGGTTAGAGAGATGTATACTCCATGATCCACTCACCATTGCTTTCCCTACTATTTTGTCACACCACCTAAACTAATTTGGCCTATTTCGTGTTTCAAGATGGATTTGAGATTAACTCGTAACATACTTATGCAGCCGATTCAGGGCTGGTTCCCTCGTCGACCAGCCGGACTCCAGGACACGATTGGACGGCTCCAAACTCTCTACTTGTTGTGAGATGAACTGTCCTGTCAAGTCAGCTTCATGAATCCCAAAACCTTGGTGTGGACAAAAGAAATACTTAAAACATTTTAAATTTCTCTAGAATCTACAAGTCCTGAAACATTTTATGAAGAAAAATATTTAGTGTCATAGGCTAAAAGAAAAAACATCTTATGAAAAATCATTTTGTGGCACCGAAAATTGTCCTTTTCACACAGGTACAATTTTTTTATGAAGCTTTATATGCACACATATGCATATATGGTATGTAGATGCACACATCATGATTTTTTTCAATTGTTTTAAGATGTTAAAATGTGTTTTTGCGATATCCTGAAAGCATCGTTCGGCTCCTAGCTTGCAGTCAAAGTGGATTTCCCCTCTCGGAATTTCAGCCCGTACTCCATGCCTGCATGCTTCCAGCTCCCCTCCCACCTATGCCACAGCTAGCTTCGGCCGCCGTAGTGGCACCTTCCGTAGAGTAAACCAGGCCCATCTGTGCCACATCTAAACGCTGTGTTCCATGCCTAGTCCGACGTGTTGTTGCTTACTGAGATCATGCATGATGTTTTTGCTCGGACTAATTAACGTTGGTTTCAGTGTACATACCAGGCCAGCTCGCCGGCTAGCCATCGTATATGGACAACATTCTCTGCTCTGGTATGCACGTAGCCGTATGGTAATAAACCAGGCTGCTGCGCCTCGATTACAACGACTAAGGCTAGCTCAAAGGTTTCGTTTGCAGTGACGTAGTAAATGTGCCTGGGAAACTATATTTCTTCGAAACGGAGACCAATAGCCTGGATCTATCAATGAAGAAGCAGATGTGTACGTCCCATACATCGCGATCCATGGCATTTTCCGTTCACTAGCTAGCTGGTGATTGATCGAGCCGAGAGCACGAGTATATATTGTTTGCGATATATGGATCATACGTGTTCCATGATGTATTGCCTAAAAAGACATCGCGGACGCTGATATTTTCCATGATGATCGATCGCTATATGTATTATGTACTCCGCAAACTGTGACATTGTGGAGTGAGGCGGCTAGCAGAGTCCCAACCAATTAACCCATTGGAGGCTGAAGATCGCCAACTGTGATCATGTGGAGGCTGAAGATCGCGGAGGGCAGCGGCAACCCACTGCTGCGCACCACGAACGGCCATGTCGGCCGGCAGGTGTGGGAGTTCGATCCTGCCGCCGCCGACCCCGACGAGATCGCTGCCGTAGATGCCGCCCGCCGCGAGTTCACCAGTCGCCGGCATCAGATGAAGAACAGCTCCGACCTCCTCATGCGCTTGCAGGTCTCGATGACCAATCTCCTTCACACTGTTTTTCTTAGTCTCGGGAGGAAAATATCATATGAACATAGCATTACTATATAGCATAGATTAAAAAACTGGACCGGCGAGTGAGTGACTGACCCACTGGTTCACTGGTCCAACCAGTGGCTTAGCTGGTTTAATAGTAATAAAAAAAATTAAATTTAATAAATAATTAAGTTAATTTTAGAAAAATTTAGCACCAAACTATATATTTTATGTTTACTTTTATATTATATCACAAACTAAGTGTAGTAGAGTTGGTATTAGGCCTTATGCGGGCTATTTAGAGCAAAGTTCTAGGTTTTAGGATCATATCCTCACAAAAAGACATTATTTTTATGCAGTTTGTATGGTTTTCTGTTAATTGAACTAGTGACTCTTAAAAAATCGGAGATGCCGTTGGTTCAGAGTTTTTTTATCGAACCATCGAACCGGTCCAGTTTTTAAAACTATGTTGTATAGTATATCTTTTTAGAGCCTCACTGAAGTCAACCGGCCCACTAGGACGTCATGGCCAGCAAACCTATCGATCTTTTCCTGAATTGTTGGTTTCGGATAAGCAGATGAATATTTCAAACTTCAATAACTGGATTTGGGAAATTGAATAATTAACGACGAAAACAGTGCAAAGGTGATTGATCAAGTGAGCACCCCTAAAAAAGACTAGCTCAAGTGTGTGTTTTATCTAGTCCATCAAGTGGCTCTTGGCATGGTGAGACGGCACATACTACACGTAGCGATAATATTGCTAAATTAGTTCCTAATCCTTTTTTTGACAATTAATACTATATATATTTATAAGAGTAAATAATACATGGTAGAGATACATAAGCTGCCTCTAGTAATTATAAAATAAAGTCTAAAAAAAATGAGCAGATCTTCGAGGTCTTCAAACTCTTTCTTCTCCCATGATATAATTTTGTATTTTTTAGAAGGCAACCGAATAAAACTGAACCATAAACATGTAAATATCAACGAATGTTCTTTCATAATTTTAATTTGAGCCACAATGCCAAGGCTACATGCACGCGTGCAACCATTGAAGTAGTCAATCAATATCGGCAAGAGTACCAACACCAGCATGTCAGGGCAAAATAACCGGACAACTTGGTCGACGTCGCTGGGAAGTCGAGAGTACGAATCACCATTGTCGAGGACGTAGCAGCCGGGAAAATTATTGCAAGGATAATACTCCTCGCGGCGACCATGAGAAAAGATCCAAGATTGATCTGGTGAAGCAAGATCCAAAGAACCATACCTAGAGAATTTTAATCTTCAAACACTGCCATTGATGACGGGACAAAGATCTCGTCATCGAAGAAAGAACCGAAGATCAATTATCATAGACGAAGCCATCTCCATTGACATGGAGACCAATAGAAGATGGCTACCAAACCCTAACTTAATCTACTAAAAAACACTACTTTTACTGAAACCTCCACACATAGATTAGGTTCCTCACCCCTCCTTACGCCGGCGAGGCCGACTGAAGGAGGGAGAACCAATCTATGGTGGAGTAGGAGGTGGAGACGGCAGCAGCTGTTTTTCTTGGAGCGGCGGCTGAGAAAACGATACGTCTTAGGTTTCTCTATTTTTGGAGAGGGACAGTTCCTAATCCTAATTTCCACCTGCCCATTAGCAAACACACATTAGCTCAGGTGTCTCATGTTTATGTTTGGCACTTTGGCTATATAGGGATTATCTTTATCAAGGGAATATCAATATGTGGCTTCGCTCTCGTACAATTTATAGTAATCATTACCCAAGAATGTCACACTATTGGATAAATATACTGACCAAGGAATTCTTAAGATTAATAAGGATCTCCTATATTTTCTTCCGGGCCAGTCTGGGATCCCTTTTTTACTACTCATTCGAAATCAGCGACACTTATTATCGATCGAAAAGTCACATACTTATCCCTCAATTTTAAGCTTTTTGGGCAAGTCCTTTTTTGGGTCAGTCCAATTTATGGGTTTCCCTCACATGTCATACCTTATTTTTCTTTTCACCTATCCAGATTCTTAGGTGGGTTCGAGCCCAGCTATCATGAGTTCCCAACCTAGCTGGACCCGCGGCGTCTAGCTCGAGCGCACGTGCCACGTGAGCTCATATTTGGCGCTTAAGCGCCGGTTATGGTGCCTACATCCGAAGGCATTCGAGAGTGGGCTGGTCCAATTCGGCCAGGCTTTTTTTCTTCTCTTTTTTCAGTAAACTTTCAAAATATTTGGTAAATAAAAAATGTCCACACTAGAAAAGTTCATATTTGAAAAATTATTCGGATAAAAAAAATCAAATTTAAAATTAGTTCGAATTTGAAATCTTTTCAAATTGTAATCTTCTCAAATAAAAAACTGTACAAATTCGAAAATATGGTGAAATCTGAAAAATGTTCAAATTCAAAATATATTTAAATCAGAAATATATTCAAATTTGAAAACCTGTTCAAATCTGAAACTATTCAAAATCAAAATTCTGTTCCATTCAAAATATGTTCAAATTTGGAATCTGTTCAAATTTAAAATCGTTTAGATTCAAAATCTGTTCCATTCCAAAATATATTCAAATTTGAATTTATTCAAATTTAAAATTGTTCATTCTTTGGAAAAGTGTGAATTTTCAAAAAATAAAGTAAAAATAAAAATCGAAAATAAAAACAATGAAGAAAAAAGAAAACGATAAATAAACAGAAAAACCAAGGAAACCAGTATGAACTTTTTGTTTTTAGATAGAAACCAGTATGAACTGAATCATTAAAACCGGACAAAACAGAACACCCGATCGCTACTGGTACTGGGCCGGCCCGCTTAGCAAGTTATTATCAATAGAAAATGGGTGGCGGCGGAAGCATATCACAGCGGCGGCGGCCTCCGGCGAGATGGCGGCGGCGCTGAGCGGACGCGTGCCGGCGGCGCGTGTATGTGCGCATGGACAGTGATGCAACGTGCGAGTCGCGCGGCGGTGCGTTCTGAGCGTCCCCGGCAGCACCTGCGGGCGCGATAGCGTGAAGGGAAGGCGCGGCGGCGTACAGGCGGCGGTGCGAAGTGTGTGCGGGCACGAAAGCGGTGGATCGGCGGCGGCGTGCGGACGGCGGTCGTGGTACGTGCGGGAATCGTACGTACTCGCAGTTCCGTGCAATTTCATACTGTACATAGCTGGTCCATTGATAGCCAATGAAATTATGGATGTGATGGTAGGAATGAAGTAGTATATCATTTGTTTTCACCCTTGGCATTTTGCTTTCTATAGAGAAAATTAATACCATGGGCGTTAATTGCGACTGTCATGATCGTGTTTTTCATTTTGTTTTGTATATCTCTCTGAAAACTTGATGTCTCCACTGCAATATTCAGATCTATTTTCTGACATTATTGTCCCACAGTTCTCCAAGTCAAACGGTCTGAAGATCAACCTTCCTCACATCAAGCTGGAACAGCATGAGTATGCAACGGAAGAGGATGTCCTGATATCTCTGAAGAGGGCAATTAGCCGTTATTCCACTCTCCAGGCACATGATGGGCACTGGCCGGGGGATTATGCTGGCACTTTATTTCTCTTGCCCAGCTTGGTACTTTCTCTTGCATTTAAAAAGAACAATATTTGAAAATCACGAGCTATTAAGCAAGCAATTCAGAATTTAATAACCTCACATTTATATGTTTCCATCTGCATAAGTTGTTTCTTTTTTTCCCTATTTTGATTCTCATCGACCATTTTCTAGATTGTAGCATTGCATGTGACTGAAGCACTGAATACTGTATTGACATCTGAACATCAGAAAGAGATCCGGCGATACATCTACAATCATCAGGCATGTATATATGACTAATGTCAACTGGTGAAAAAAATTTGGATAACCTATTTCTTCTGATATTTTTATTTTGATTGTAGAATGAAGATGGAGGCTGGGGACTGCACATTGAGGGAACAAGCACAATGTTCTGTTCTGTCATGAACTATGTTGCTTTGAGATTGCTTGGGGAAGGGCTGGATTCAGGTGGAGAAATGCTGCGAGCTCGGAGGTGGATCTTGGACCATGGAGGGGCAACTTTAACACCATCTTGGGGAAAATTCTTTCTTTCGGTAGGGAACATAATTAAAATGTTCAAGTAATTGTTAAGATAACATTTCCTTTTGCACTTATTCTCCAATGCGAAAAACGTAATATGGGCAGCCAGAATTTCTAGCTTGTTTGTTTACCTTTTGTACATCCTTATAATATGCTGGATTTTCAACCTAGAGACCCTTTTCTGATATTTTCCCTAACTTTTTCCTTTAGGTCCTCGGGGTATACGACTGGTCTGGAAACAACCCATTGCCACCAGAAATATGGATGCTGCCGTATTTCTTGCCTATTCATCCAGGTTTGGGCTTCCTATTTCAATTTCCTCATCTCTGTTGCTGATTTGGTTATTAATAACCGCATATATGGAATCACACAGTATTACTACTCCCGCTCGCACTTCTTGTATACTTATATTCTTATCCTATTTTTATGTAAAACTGGCTACCTATATTGGCTCTACCAGAACTATATCGCTATTTATCTTTAAAATAACTTCATAATTTCACAGTTTATTGGGCAGACTAATGGATAACAATATTTAGATTCTTGCCAAATCAATAAATTATAATCACCGTGTTCTCCCTAATTATGGGTAACGTAGGAGACATCCCTATTTTCCCCCGGGGGTCTTAATTAACACTGCTTAGCTTTCAATTTGCCTCTGACCATCAAATTAAATGTGAATAACCCGTCCCCCTCTCTTTGAAACAAGGGGCGCTTCCGGTTCTGTGCGTGCTTCAACAATTTTGTCTTCTCCATATTACCATATCTCTAGAGTCAATAATTTTCTATGAGGAACTACTGAACACCACTCCATATATCCATTTACACCATCTGCTAAGGGTATATTCGGTGATAAATGTGCTATCATTACGAACTCCTAAAGTCAGATGCAAAGCTTTCTGAACAATCTCGGATAGTTCGTAATCTCAAGAAGCTCTGTATCATTCAAATTATCTTAAGACCGGTCTAGAACACTATTCTGTTGAAACTGAAATGTTTTTATTTCGTGTGGGCACCTACATGGATTCCATGGCATTTTGCATGATATAGTTCAACAACTCTGAAGGTTATCTATTTACAATCAGGAGATTATAAATTGGAAAAAATAATGCATGGCGTAATTTAATCTCTTTTGTCTGTTATTTTGTTTTGTATAAACAGGACGCATGTGGTGTAATTGCCGACTGGTATATTTGCCCATGTCATACTTATATGGGAAGAGGTTTGTGGGTGCTATGACATCAATTGTCCTAGACTTGAGGAAAGAGCTCTACAATGTCCCCTACGATGAGATTGACTGGGACAAGGCTCGCAATGGATGTGCCAAGGTTGCACTTATATTCACTTGACATTTCCTATCAAGTATTTCCTCTGATTTATTTATTTATTTTTAGTTGAGGGTCGACTCTATGCATTCTGTTGGTTAAACGATCCTCGTGTTGGATATGGTCTGGGTACACCACATGAAAAGAGCTTAAACGTAATCTTTCGCTATAGGACTGCATGTCAACAATCCAATGTAAGTCACAAGGCTGAACTGGTGAACAGATTCTAACTACATACAAGACCACAAAATCCAGTTTGTGCCGCCAATATTCGAAAAGGTGCCAAATCACAATCATATCTTACTACAAAATGCTTTGTGCTGCTAGTAATCTTATGGTCGACCTTACTCCTTCCACCGTCAACTTCCTTCTCAGGATATTGTTCCCATCTTGAGCGCTCCCACATGCATGATACAACACATTACTAGTTAGGTCACATTTCACCTACTATTGTCTCATTCCTACCTACCTTTCCGTGTTTTACAAGGTTAGGAGCATCCGGAGTGGTGAATGAGGTGAAAATGGCCAAGTAGCTAGGGTGAGTGGTATGCTGACTAAGTTAATGTTTGATGCCGGAGCACCTAAACTAGCATTGCAAGGTAACCTTTGATAGGAATGAAAAAGGCATCATATGCTATCAAAGTATGTGTGCTGATACATCTTTAATAGTAAAATCCTCTTTGGAGCCGCTGACACGGAGAATTGATGGTAAAAATTATTCGAAATGGATTGGAGGGGATGGGACGAGAGCATAGCGGAGGCAACTAGGGAACTTGAGCTGCGAGTATATGTTTTCAGTACATTATCGGTTATGTTGCCGGTGGGAAATATGATTTGCCTTAAGCAGGGTTGGGGAACCAACTCATTGTATGTGCACTGGAAATGGATCTTATAGCTCGAATGACGCGATAGCGCATCTCCTTGGCGGACACCGTGATGGTGAAAAACTTCATCTCGGCATACTGTAGGTCCGGACTCCAAGTGCTCGAAGTGGACAGCAGCAGGCAAACCAGGTTTGTCCTGCTGCGACCGAATCTGAAGTGGCGCAGCAGTTCGATGAGGAAGAGCCAAGAGACAGTATTGAAAGCACACATGATGTCGAGCTTAAGTGGTACTGCTGGATAGTTGGCTGCATGGAGTGACTTGGGGAGCTGCTGCACGAGCATGAAATTGCCATGAATGGCATGACACAGTGATCATTTAAACTTGACTGTTTATTATCCAGAAATACAAAAAAAATACAAGAACCTTGAAAACATAGTCAAACATAAGTCCAACAACCCTGGCCTTGTTCTTTGCACGTGTCTAAAATGGATTGTAGAATTCCTGCCTTTCATAATAACATAAACCAAGTAAAAAAAATCAGTTATTCTTGTGCATGTTCCTTTGAATGAAATGGTCAAATTGTGCCAACAAGAGAAAAATTTATGTTTCCATTTTTCTCTCCCCCTTTTTTGATTAAAAGGCACTCTACACTAAGGAACCAATCTCAACCATAGTTGTCCTTGTATACAACCGTGGTTACCACTATTGGTGAGTCTTCGGCGAGAGGATCTGACACACAGCTCCCCTACATCATCAACCTTCTCAACCAACGTCGTCCATCACATCAGTGACAATATATTATTTGGTTTTGTTATGTTTTAACGGAATATTATAGCCATTTTAAAACCCAATTAAGTGCTAGTAGTATGAAACCGGGGGCTTCTTATAACCATGACTATTCAACACAGAATTTTCTGTATGTCTTTTCATTTAAAATATTTAAACTTTGGTTGCATTGTAGGAAGATCTCTATTATCCCCATTCAGCGCTGCAGGATATTGTATGGGCTACTCTAAAGAAAATTGGCGAACCAGTTCTTATGCACTGGCCTGGCAGCAAATTGCGGGAGAAAGCTATGGACATTGTCATGAAACATATTCAGTACGAGGATGAAACAACACAATACATATGCATTGCTCCTATGAACAAGGTAAAGAAGGAATTACTTTAAGGAAGCTTTGCATCGTAGTTTTCCTTTGGTAGGTAGCTTATCTGTATCAAGCTACTGTTGGGTTTATTGTATTAAATTTATTCACTGCTTTTCAGGTATATTTGCTTCTTTTGTATTTATTTTTCCAACTACAACTGCTTACTTGAAATTTATAAGTAGATGTTGAATATGATTTGCCGGTGGGTAGAAGATCCGAACTCAGAGGCATTCAAACTCCATACTGAAAGGGTCTATGACTTCTTGTGGGTTGCTGAAGACGGCATGAAGATGAAGGTGTTAACAAATTCTTCTGCATTTTATTATGTTTTTCATGGGATCATGTATTAGCTTTTGACTGAGGTGGATGCAACAATAACAAAACGCGTCGATTTTTAAATCAAGTCTACTGTCTACATCTCCTTGCTTGCTTAGTTAGTTCAAGGATAGCATGCATACTACGACATAAACCTATATGATACTTCTAAGTGAGTCTGACTTGGGTGAGGGATTTGATGTAGAATCTCACCAAATTCAACTTCTCCCAGCCTTAATTAGGCCTCTTTCTTCCCTGTAAAAAGATGTATATGGGTTCTCTTACATGTTAAAAAAATCTGTATGATAGTCACTATGCTTTTTAATATTGATTTGGCATTTGTAAGGTATGATAGCTTGCATGAGAGGTGATGAGTAAGTGTATGTTTGGAAAAAAAAAGGGCATGATGAAAACACATCCAAAATTGAAATGCGCTCGTTTGATACACTTACCGAAAAAGGTTTATTGTAACTGTATGATTTACAATAACCCAATGATACTGTGTACTAGTTAGTGCTCATAAATCTTACAACATCCTTTTTAGTCTTATAATGGCAGCCAGCTGTGGGATACAGCATTGACAGTTCAAGCTATATTTGCTACCGGCCTTGCAGAAGAGTTTGGCCAGACAATTAAACTTGCCCATGACTATATCAAACGTTCCCAGGTAAATATACAAAATGCTACATGATATCTGTTTTTTCAACACTAATCATTACTCAAATAGTATTAAAACTATCTAATGTTCTTGAAGATTCGTATGGACTGTCCTGGAGATCAAAGCAAATGGTATCGTCATATATCTAAAGGTGGATGGACACATTCAACAGCTGACGAAGGGTGGCCTGTATCAGACTGTACTGCGGAAGCACTGAAGGTAGTCCTCGCGCATGATGTTTGTATTCATCCAAAACTTTTGTGTAATACCTTTCCGGTCTATCTGTCCATATACCTCAACTTTGGTAGTCTAAAATTAGTACAACACAAAGATCTCAAATTGTCTTTCGTACCATGCGTTGGTGCAGGCATTTAAGCCAAGCGTATGTGTACCGTCCTAGCCCAAATTTGTTCAGTGCATAGTGAATGTAAGTGTAGCACCCTGCTTACACTTTGGCATCGCTTTGTGTGAAACGGTTAATGTGGAGGTGCTACTCCTGGAACAGAAGTTTATATATGTTGGACCAGTTCTATCTAAATTCTCTATTGTTTTCTAGGAGAATATAAATTCTTCTATTTTTAGAGTAAGAGAATTTAAATTCTCAGTTTTGACTGCACTCCACGACATATCTTAACTTCACAAAAATGGGCCACATGTGTTTGGACTAAGACAATCTGCCACGGATACTGTTTCCATGGAATCAATTCTACCGAGTCTTTGCCTTAGAAACTGAGTAATACCTCAGGCACCAATTCTATGGGCTCAACTAAACCAAATAACCAATGCCACGCTGACATAAATTAACCTGGTCTTTCTGGCTGGTTTGCTGGGTACGAAAGGCTGTCAATATAATAATGTATACAGTCGAGACATATACACTATGACATTGTTCACTTTGTGATGTGGGATTGGCACACTGTATTTTAATAATGCTATGAGTGTCACGGTCATCACCACGAGTAAACTATTCAGACGTGCAATTGCTTAGATGTACACTTCCATTTCTTTCTTCAGGTTTTGTTGTTGCTGACTAAGATTCCTCCTGAATTGGCTGGTGAGCCTATGGAAACAAGCAGGCTTGATGATACAGTCAACATTTTGTTGTCTTTGATGGTAAGCATCTTTCAATTTGAACTGATCGATTCCTATTTTCATTTTGTTCCTTTTTTTGCTAGGGCTAATTTTAACTCATACTCTCATTTGATAATTAATAGTCTAATATTCTTCATAGGCTTCATAGCTTGGGACAAAAGGATTTGGTGTTGTTGTTCTCTAATTTTAGGCATAATGGGAAGGATGTCATATATAGTTTCTGAAGTTATACTCCATGGCTCTTGTGCAGAACGGGGATGGTAGTTTTGGTGCATATGAGCTAACAAGATCTTATGAATGGCTTGAGGTGAGTATTGATAGGCACATAAATATATATTACTCCTTTGTTGAATATATCACATTAAGTCAATCAGTCAATCAATAACAATTGTTGATTCTACCGATGATCTGAGTATAACTGACTTATAAGTTGTCATGCTCATTATTATTTTGAACCACTTCAGTTGCTCAATCCTTCCGAGAGCTTTGGGGGCATAATGATCGAGTATCCGTAAGAGACACTAACTGTGAAGTATTTGTTTGGTTATTTATCCTGCCAATTTTCTGTTAATTCATCTACATTTGAAAACCTGAGAACAAGGTATCTTGATTCGCAGATATGTTGAGTGTACATCATCAGTAATTCAAGGTCTGGTGCTGTTCAGAGAAACCTACCCCAAACATTGTCGCAGGGAAGAGATAGACAACTGTATTCGAAAGGCTGCAGACTACATTGAGAGCATCCAGCGGAGTGATGGATCATGGTTAGTGCCTGCAACGAAACTAAATACTACTAAACTTGTTTAATTATTGTATGTTCAACACATATGTTCAATGTTTTATTAAATAACCTCTGATTATTTTGTTTTCTCATTTTGAACCTATCCATCCCTTCACTAACCAATAGTCCATAACATTAACATTATTCCATGGTCATATGGATCAAATGGCATGGTTTGGATTCTATTTAATTTGTTTAGAAGTTCCTCTCCTTTTTCCTTAGAAAATGGAAGATGAAACTGTTGGTCTCTGTATCATAAGATGCGCATAGCCTTAGTCCTCATTTGAATCCCTATTGTTAATTTGCAAATGTAGGTATGGCTGTTGGGCCATTTGTTTCACCTATGGTACATGGTCTGGGGTGAGAGGATTGGTTGCTGCTGGTAGGACGTACAAAAACAGCCAAGCAATCAGAAAGGCATGCAAATTTCTGCTGTCCAAGGAGCTTCTTCCGTCAGGAGGATGGGGAGAAAGCTACCTCTCCAGTCAAGACAAGGTAATGCATCTTTGTTTGTTTGTTTTCATGTCTTAGTCTAATGAACTATGGTTCTGTGTTTAGTTAAACTTGTGTTGGATGATGCAACATAGGTTTACACCAATCTTGAAGGCAACAAGGCTCATGCAGTTAACACTAGTTGGGCATTGTTGGCCCTGATTGATGCTGGACAGGTCAGCCTCATTGATGCTTCTAGTTACATCTAGTGAATGTCCTATATTCATTAGTTATGTCACTTGTGGACTGTAAACTGTACAGTGAGGTAGCAGATGTAATATAACATTCATGCACAACTGCATAGGCAACTACAATATCCATATAACAAACATATCATTATGTATTGACTTGGTTGTATGCTGACAACACAATACTCATGTTTTCTGAGCGAGCAGGGTAAAGTAGATCCCGCTTGTCTACATAGAGCAGCCAAGGTTCTGATCAATTTCCAGTCCGTGGATGGAGAATTCCCTCAGCAAGTAAGTCGTTTACAGGCTATCCCTCGTCCTTCTACTTTATTTGAAAGAAATTAGTGTACTGGTAAGGGCCAAAGTAGTACAATGATTCATCTACAGAAACATAGTGATGAACTTGTATAAACTCCAATGAAAAGATGCAACTTATCCTCAGTATTTCAATATAACAAGATCCAAGTTAATAAGGTGATATATTGTAGTAGCTTAACTTTGATGCGTTTACTCACTTGACAGGATATTATCGGAGCTACCAACCACAACCTCATGCTCACTTATGCCCAGTTCAGGAACATCTTTCCTATCTGGGCTCTTGGGGAGTATTATCGCCGAGTGCTAGAAGCACAAAGGGACTAACCGTGTTATATAGTGGATAAGAAGACATAGCCAATCCTGAGATGACTATAAATATAACATAGAGAATGATGTTCCTTCTTGTATCTAGTTTTGGTGGGCTTCAGCATTCCTTTAGCCAATCCACAACAAGAAAAATCTATTTGGCTTGACCACAGAGAAGGTTGACTCCACATTGTTGTACACGCTAGTTCTTAGTAGATAATATGGTCCTACATATGTTATTAGGTTTAGGTTATAGGCTAGAAACAATGCATACAAGGATTTGTGATAGTGAACATGTCACTCTTGTTTGTAATCAAATGGTCTGTTTATATACACATGGCTTCAAATGTTGGCTATTGGTTTTGTGCTACACGGATACGTGGGAAACAATTAAGATTATTACTATGCGTCTATGCCCCATTGGCCACCACAGGGTCAGTGAACTTGTGTGTTCACATAAGGCACAAGGCCCATGCAACGCGGTTTCCAGATGCTGCTCTATGTGAAAGGAACTCTGAACCACGGATGCAGACACTGAGTGGACATGACCTCCATTGATGACCGGCTACAGTTATAGTGATCTTGCTGGGGATGTGGACAATTGTAAGAGTACTACTGCGATGGTGTTTTTCATAGGAGGAGGAAGCATCATCACTTGCGCTTCGCAGAAACAGAAAATAGTAGCTCTGTCAACATGCGAAGAAGATTACATTGCAGCTTGAACTATAGCCTATCAAGCTGTATGGCTGAGCAATATGCGGTGAGATTCAGAGTATGCAGCCATTTGCAGTAAAGCTACATGTGGACAATCAATCAGCCATTGCTCTCTCCAAGGACCTAGTGCTCCATGATCGAAGCAAACGAAGTTCATCGAGCTCAGGCACAAACTTGGTGTGATCAACGTGAAGCAGGCGAAACAGGATTAGGGGGAGAATTGAAGTAAAGTTCATGTGATCCTGTTGTCGACAGTAGTCTGATTTTGTTCAGACAGTTTCAATATTAGTACAGGGACATTCCTCGTCCGTGTGGAACATGTGTGAGCATTATGTTTTTCCAACAAGTGATCTGACGGGAAGAAGTTTTATATGAGGACTTCGAGATCAATTAAAGAATCCGTCTTTCCATTTGTGAGCCACTTAATTCTGTGAAATCAGATATTAGAATTAGTATCGTCCTTTTTCCCAAATAGTCAACTGTCTTACACCATTGGGATACTCGAATAAACTGAAGTACATATGAGTGACCGGTGCTAAAACAAAAAAGGCACATGCAGTTAGATTGTAAATTGAGCTGTCTTCAGCTTATCAGTTGGTGGTCTCCGATCTCTCACAGTTCCTGCCTTCTACCTCCCGATCTTGCCATTTTAGTCTTTGTAGACTCGTTTGGAGTACTTTTTAGCATACGAGTTGTTTGGAGTTGGGAGCTGGAGTCGGATTTGCATTGCCTAACAGACCTCCGGCGGCAAAAGACCAGCGCCGATTTCGACTCCGACTCACACAATGACAAGATCTCATCGGTTTGGAACCCCGTCCCCTTCTTAAAGTTGGCTGGTCCAAGCCCTACCAGTTGATCTCAGCACCGTAAGCACACCAAGACTCCGCACGCGCGCAATCGTTGATACAGACGCACCTCGCCTTAATCCGCATGGCCGGCGGCGATCAGACGAGCCCGGTCAGCCGCATGGAGCTGCTACTCTCCCTCGGCGCCGACGACATCTTCGAGGTCATCAGGGACGCCATCGCCGTGGCGGCGTAGACTCACCCGCACGAGCTCGAGCAGAGGCGGGACTCCATCCTGCAGATGCTCCACGCCGCCAAAGCCCCTACCGCCGCCGCCGACGATGCTGCCGCTGCCATGCCGGTGAGAGAGCAGGTCGCGAGGATCAACAGCGTGCTCGTGGGCGAGGCGGTCTCCGACGAGGCTGTGATCGAGTCGCTCCGGGCGCTCAAGGCCGTGCCGATGACCTTCGAGACGCTGGAGGCGACCAAGATCGGCCGTGCCGTCGGCGGCCTCAGGAAGCACGCCTCCGAGCAGGTGCGCCAGCTCGCCGTTATCCTGTACAGGAGCTGGAAGGCTGTGGCCGACGAGCACCTCAGGAGCTGCCGGGATGCTTCTGTGACGTCGTCGTCGTCGGAAACTCCGGCGCCAGCCAGCCGTGAGACCCCAAAGGATGTTGAAGAACACGTCAGAGGTTTGCCATGCAAGGTCAGGGAGGCTCCGGCGCTAAGCATGAGTGACGAGGCGAGGATGGCGATGACGAAGCGGAAGATGAAGGATGCCTACCGAGAGGCGGAGGCCGCCAAGAAGCAGAGGAGGATAAAAGTCGTCAACGTGCCCACCGGAGAATCAATAATGCTACACCTACGGAGAGTTACGGAGAATCAATAATGCTACAGTCGTATATGCAAACTGTGATAACAAGACTACCTTAAAGCCCCGCTTACGCTTAGCTGTCTTGATTAATTAGTATCTGCAATGTGCAATGAGCAAACATGCATGAATTCACAAGAAAATACTCCTTCCCTCCTAAAATGTAACGCGTCCTTTGATTTCGCTGGTCATCAGCTTATGACTATGGTTTTCTTAGAGTAATAGGGAGTTCATCCCCGGTTCCATTGAGTTTGAGATATAAACAGGAGGGGAGTAGAGAGAGCTACTCCTATCGAGCAGTTTCAGAAGCAACTTATTACAGGGACGAAAAACAGAGAAATGAAAGCAGAGTTAAACGAGCATAAGATGTTTCCGACCCTGGGGGAGACGTCTTCTCACGCGTCCAGAACCTGGACGACAGCAGGAAGTGGCTCCAGGAACGTTCCTTGCTTCATCTTCGTCAGCGGTGTGAGTTTGGCATCAGGAGACCAACAGCCTGGATCCATCGGCTATGCAGGGCTTAAGAAGGTCTTGGGTTTCCACCCACGCGGGCTGCGGCTCGGAGAACTCGGTGGCGAGAAGCGGTCATCCGTGAGCTTCAGGGAGTCGAGGATGCCACCTGACAGGTAGGCGTGGTCGACGTCTCAGGTCTTCAGCCACTCTCCAGGGAGAGGGGTGCCATCAGTTTGTTGAACAGGAGGGAGCAGAAGCTGTCTACTAGCTCCACTTGAGTCCTTGGACAGGATCCGCCATCTCCTGAGAGTGATCAGCAATGTCTTCCACACCTGCTTAATGTTTGTCCACAGAACACCATTAAAGACCATGTCGTTTCTGCATTTCCATAGTGTCCACAAAACAGCAGAAAGTAACAATATTTATTGCAGGGTTTTTCTTATCGGAGACCCAAAATCTAGCTAAAGATTCATAATTAAGAGGTTCCAATACTTACTGCAAAGAATTCAGAGGCAATCGGCCAAGCCTTCCTTTTAAAGGGATGGGCCCATGGCCCAGCTTTAACTTAATAAAGCCAGCACAGCTAGCGTTTGATACAACAAGGTAGCACACTCAGACACAACGACATAGTGTCCCCGCACGTTGCGGCACACCCCGCCCACAAGGCACACGAAGGCAACAAGTCTGCAAGATCGAATACAAACATATGGGTACAACCGGCCCACGGCCAGTGAGCTCAGGTACTCAGTCTTGTGTGTAGCCTCCTGATCGCTCCAGTTGCCTCGTCGAGAAGATCCCTAGTCAGGTTGTCCCATTCAACCGACTCCGGCAGCCCAAAAGGTCGCCGGAATAGAATACCCCATTCGGAGTGGTTCCAAGCCGCGCGAACAATAATATAGGGAAGGGAGCAAATCGCAAACAGGTTTGGGAAATGGTCTTTGAGTGGGACATTTCCTAGCCACCAATTGAACGAGAAGTAAGTCTTAGAGCCGCTCTGAACGTGGTGTCTAGCGTCCAGCTTGAAATACCACTTTAGCTTTTGCAAGGAGGTCCAGAATTGAGAGCCCTTGGAGGGGTTCTCACTCGCAAAGAAGTCCCTCTCCCCCAGGTATTTGGCCTTAAGGAGGTCCACCCATAGACCCTCTGCCCCTTGGTACAACTTCCAGATCCATTTGAGCATAAGCGCGATGTTCATGTTTCTGGTGTTGAGGATCCCCAAACCCCCAAACTCCTTAGGCTTGCACACCGTGGCCCAATCCACCATGTGGTACTTCCTCTTTTCTCCCACTCCTTCCCAAAAGAAGCGCGACCTGACCCTATCCATCTCGACGTGCGTGGCCTCATAAAGCATGTAGAGACTCATGGCGAACATGGGCAGGCTGGAGAGGCATGAGTTAGTAAGCTCGAGTCTTCCCACAGAAGCTAGGAACAGACCCGCCAAACCTTCCTAGCGACAATACAATCAAACATGCGGTGTTGGACTGATTCGTGATCAGAACAAAAGAGACAGTCCTCGGGTTTCATTATCTTGCATTTTCTCAGGTTGTCCTTTTTCATGATTTTGTAATGAGAGACAAGCCACAAGAAGATATGAACTCTCGGAGGAATCTTAAGCTGCCAAACTGAAGAAATAAAAACAGGGCCAACCCCCTAAATTAATGACATGGTAAATGGAAGACACAAAGTACACCCCTTTGCTATCATATTGCCCGATGAGGGAGTCCATCTCCTAGAAGAGGTTGATCCATGTGGCAGTTTCTAGCAATTCAAGCCTTAGGGCCAAAGTTCCATCTATTTTAAATTCACACCATCGCAAACATTCGCGATGGTGAAATTTTGTTCATTACAAAGGGAATAAATTTCCCAAAACTGAACAGCTAGGGGAGATGTGCCGAACCAGGTACTTTGGCAGCTTCCAATACCCCTTTCCAACATCTGGAGGCGTTGGGAGCATTGCAAATGAAACGGTTGGGAGAAGAGGACATATACTTATGATCTATGATGGTCTTCTAAAGCTTACCTTCATCCTGGGTATGTCTTTTTTCCCCAGGATCCTAGTAAGCACATATTTACCTCTTTGAGATTGGGGATTCCGAGACCTCCAAACTCCTTTTTCATATAAACTAGACTCCAATTGGCCAGGTGCAGTTTCATGTTTCCTTCAAAGTCATTCCACAAACAATGGGCCATTTGAGTATTTATTAACTCCAAGGACCATTTTAGGAATTCAAAGAAGGAGAGGAGGTAAATGGGAATGCTAGCTAAGCAGGTTTTAATTAACATGATTCTTGCAGCATAGGATAAAAGTCTACCCCTCCACTTCTTTTTAGAATTTTGTGGATTAGTGGCTGGATATCCTCTTTTCTCAGCTTGCCGTCGTGGAGCGGGATCCCTAAATATTTTATGGGGAACTGACCTAGAGCACATTCAAAGACATCTTTGAAAGGAGCTATTTCATTTTCATCCATGTTTATAGGGATAAGCTCAATCTTGCTATAGTTAATTTTCATACCCCGAGACCCTCTCAAAGCAGGTGAGTAGGCCTTTTAGGTTACTAGCTTTTCTCTAAGTTGTTTTGGACAAAAAGGATGGTATCGTCTGCATATTGGAGACAGCTGACACCACCAGGGGAATCTACAGGGAAAAGGCCTTGGATTAAATCCAGGGAAGCCGCTCTACAGAGCATTTTTGTTAAAACATCGACAACAAAATTAAAAAGGATGGGGAAGAAGGGGTCACCCTGCTTTAGGCCTTTCCCAGTTTGAAAATAATCACTTTATACTCCGTTTAGCTTGACACATATGGAGCCTCCTAGGACCACTTGTTTGACCTAGGAAATCACATGTGGCCCAAAGCCTCTAAGAGTAAGAAGTTCAATCAAAAAATCTGAATTAACCTTGTTGAAGGCCTTTTCGTAGTCTAGTTTGAGCACAAGCCCTTTTTCGTGTGTGAGTTATGCACTGAATGAAGCAACTCATGTGTTGTGACTATGCTCTCTAGGATATAGCGCCCTTTGATAAAAGCTGATCGATTGCTAGCAATCAGTCAATGTGTTAATGAACAAAACCTATTTGTGAAGTGATACGTCTCAAACGTATCTATAATTTTTGATGCTCCATGCTTATTTATGCACCATTTACTTTGTGTTTTGTTACACTTTGTGGCATTTTTATGCATTTACCGGAACTAACCTATTAACGAGATGTCACAATGTCAGTTCCCTGTTTTCTGCTGCTTTTGTGTTTCAGAAAAGTTACACAGAAAATATTCTCGGAATTAGACGAAACAAAAGCCGAAGTTCCTATTTTTCTCGATATGAGACGGAGTCCAAAGCAGAGACGGAGGGGAGCCAGGGCCAGGCGCACCATAGGGTGGCGCGGCCTGCCCCTGGCCCGCGCCACCAGGTGGTGTGGCCGCCTAGCCCACCTCCTGACACCGCCCTTCCGCCTATATATTCTCCTCGACGAGAAAACCCTAAGGACCCGGTCAATTTTCCAGAAAACATACTGCAAGCCGTCGCCATCGTCGACGCGAGATCGGGAGGGTCCAAAAGCTCTTCCCGGTACCCTGCCGGAGAGGGGAATCACCACTGGAGGCCTTCTTCATCACCATGCCTGCCTCCAGAGTGATGTGTGAGTAGTCTACCTTGGACTATGGGTCCATAGCAGTAGCTAGATGGATGTCTTCTCCTCCATGTGCTTCATGTTTAGATCTTGTGAGCTGCCTATCATGATCAAGATCATCGTTATGTAATTCTACATGTTGTGTTTGTTGGGATCCGACGAATATTGAGTACTATGTCAAGTTGATTTATTGATTTATCATCTCTATGTTGTTTATGATCTTGCATGATCTCTGTTGCTAGTAGATATCTTGGCCGAGTAGATGCTAGTGACTCCAAGAGGGAGTATTTATGCTCGATAGTGGGTTCATGTCTCTGGTAACTTGGGGGAGTGACAACAACCTCTAAAGTTGTAGATGTGATGTTGCTACTAGGGAGAAAACAACAATCTTGTGTTCAAGGATGTTTGTATTGTTTACATTACACACTTTGCTTAAGGCAATAATCCGTTGCTTGCAACTTAATACCCAACGGTTGTTCGGATGATATCCGGCGGGTGGATTATTAGTCATAGATACAGTTGGATTACGGTCTATGTATTATGTTGTAATGCCCAAGTGAATCTCATAGTGATCCTCATGACATATGTATGCTTTTTTTATTCTATCAATTGCCCAACTATAATTTGTTTACCCAGCATATTATTTATCTTATGGAGAGACACCTCTAGTGAACTGTGGATCCTGGTCCATTCTTTTACATTCATATTATCGTTTACTATTTACTTGCTTTATTTACTTTCTTGCAAACTACTATCTTTTACCATACTATACGTTTAATCCTTTGTTTACAGCAAACCGGTGAGATTGACAACCTCACTGTAAGTTGGGGCAAATTACTTTGGTTGTGTTGTGTGCAGATTCCACGTTGCTGCTGGTGCAAAGCTACGCCCCAGATAAGGCGCCATATATAAATTGTCTAGAGCTGTCGCGAAGCCAGCAAGCATCAACCTTCGGAAGTTGGTTCTTTCTCCTACTGGTTCGATAAACCTTGGTTTCATACTGAGGAAAGACTTACTGCTGTGCTTATCATACCTAGGTGCCTAACAAGCACTATCATGAAGACATTAGTGAAAATTTGTAACTATAGTTGTTGGCCAAAATTTCTTCATGGTTTTTGCGTCCTGCTCCTTGGGAACAAGGGTGGGTGCAACAAAGTTTAACATGAATAGGTCCAATCGACCTTTGTGAAAATCTTGAAATAATTCCACTATGTCACTCTTAACTACCTCCTAGAACTGCTGATAAAAGAGGAAAGGAAGCCCATCTAGGCCTGGGGCCCCATCAACGTAAGAATCTAAAACTGCTTTTTTGGTTTCGGTCTCAGTGAACCGTGCTAGTCACCAAATATTCTTTAGCAAATAAATCATGGCTTAGAGAGCAGCCATTTCTGGACTTCACCAAATATTGTAGCTACATCTAACATATCTGAAATGTTGGTTACTTCCCCTGCAGGGTCTTCTAGAGCATGGATCAGTGTTTTTCTCCTTCTGTGGTTGGCGACCGCGTGGAAGTAGGTTGTGTTTCGGTCTCCTTCTAAAAATATCCCTATCCCGAGACCTTTGTTTTGCCTTAGTTTCCTCTTTATGCAAAATTTTCTGCAACTCTGCATTAATTTGCTTAAGTCCATTTTTCTCTTCAACATAGAGCTCCTCTGTTTCAGATTTCACACCTAATTCATCATGTTCTATTATTAAATCCATATGGATTTTCCTAAGGGAGGCTCCTATGTTCCTGTTCCACCCGTTAGTAATCCTTCTAAATTTCCTAATTTTGTTCTGCCATCTGGTTCAGACCAAATTTTCCTAACTAGCTCTCCAAAATCATCTCTCAGCAGCCACCACTTCTTGAACTTATAGCTAGGTGGTTTGAGATTAATGGATATTTCAGAGTCCCAAAGGATGGGAGTGCGATCACTCCCCAATCCTAGTGAGACCCTGGCTGGAAGAGAGGGGAAATAGGGAGTCTAGTTCCGTGTTACATAAGAAATGATCAATGGTAGACATGATCAGATTCTCCTAGCTGTTGGCCCAGGTATATCTTCTACCTGAGAGATTAATTTCTAGTAGACTCCAAATTTCAACCCAAGCATTGAAATTGTTGCATCATCTCTAATTAACAATATCACTGCTTTTATCAGATTGGTATCTAACTAAATTAAAATCACCTCCAATAAAAGTCGGGCAGATGAGTCTAAGAAGAGGGAGTGAAGTTCAGAGATGAATTCCTCTTTCCCTTCTTCATAAGGAGACCCATAAACTGAAATAACTTAGAAAACTAAATTCTTGGGTTTAAACCTGAGCATGCAAGTAACCGAAAAAGATCTAATGTCCCAACAGATGACGTCATAGACATCATTGTCTACACCCATAAGAATTCCTGTTGTACCAATTGCAGGGAGAAAATTCCAAGAAAAATCTCTAGGACTCACCAATGATCTAAGGTAAGAATCAGACATATGTTCTTTTTTAGTCTTCTAAAAACAAACAATGGAAGCAAGTGTTCTACTAAGAGTGTCTAAAATTAGACGTTTTCTACCGGGAGCATCAATACCTCTAATATTCTAGTTCAAACAATTAAGGCTTAACATTGGATAAATTTTTTCTTGGAGTGTTTGCTCCGATAAGGTTTACCCACTTTTGTCCACATGCTATCATCTAGTTCTAGAATTTCCTCCTCACTAACATTAGTGTGGAGGGGAGAAAAACAAGTTCTATCTACAGAAACATTTTCATATGACTATGGTTTTTCTTATAACATGTCCACATAATTTGTATAAGTAAATATGAAATGAAAGGGATTTGCAAGAATACAATAATATCATTTATTTATTCTGAAATCATATAATTTGGTATATGTTAGTGGTCAAAGTCATGTATCAAAGACAAAGCGAATTACATTTTACAACATGTGCTTGTCTCCCGCTGCTTCCAGTAATATTAATGACTGCAGGTGCAAGGAAGAACATGGCACAACTTAGTGGATAAATTTCCGTAAAAAGAAACTTAGTGGAGAAAAATATGCAAGTGCAAATGAGTTTCAGTATTTTACTTAACTATTTGATGAACAAACTATGATAACAAGAGAACCTTAAAGGTCACCTTGTACTCTGGATATATGTTAAACATGCTATGTAATCCAACTTATTTAACTTGAGATTAGGTTTGATATCTTCAAAAACTCGAATCGGGAGAGCCTCCCTTTCTCTTAGAAAATAAAATTTATTTTATTGTGCTTGCATATAGCATCAAAGAGGGGGTTAGTAGAAAGATAAGTTGCTCCTAGATTGCCATACCATAGGGGTTTACTAGTACAAAACCTACCATTAGAGCCGGTTCTGGTACATAGGCCGGTTATGTATCCGACTGCGGTCCATGCTCTTTAATAGGCGGACTTTTTTGAGCCGGTTTTGGAAACCGGCTCTAATGCTGCAGCCCTCCGATGGTCAAAAAATTGAACCAATGAAGGAAGCAATGAAAAGGGTCGACGAAAAAATAAAGATAGTTATAGAAGAGAAGATGCAAATGGAGTTACAAATTGCCAATATTATCGATGAACACAACAGCAAAGCGCAAGCAACTAGGTTGAGGATGGCTAATATAAAAAAACTATGATCTCCGGATGGAAAAATATCCACAGTACGCCTCAGGTGCTATTTTTATCCTACTTGCGTTATAATCCAGTTGTTTATGTCACAGTATGCCTAAGTGCATGCATCCATATCTTGTCCATCCTTGTGTGCTTCTACAAATCAAGGAAAATTGAAGTAAACAACAATACCTTCAATAATATGCATGGGCAGCGGGGGATGGTTATAGCAGACGAGAGCGTATCGAGGCGAAGGTGGCTGAGGAGGTGTCGAGGTAGCAGTGGAGGATGTGGGGACGAGTGATTTCATAGTGGCGAGTGGCGACCGCACAAGTTGTCGTGCATGGATGGCTGGAGCGGCTAGATTGGAAGTTGGGGAGTGGTGACGGATCGTCAATGGTTGCGGTCAGGCGGAGGAGCTACGGTTTTTCTGTGGGGGTAAGATTGTGGATTGAGGGAGCGGCGGGATATGTGTTTCGACGAAACTTAGATGACCCGAGAGTGAAGCGTTTCAAAAAACTCCATTGGCATGTGGGCCCTCTATAATAACTGACAAGCATGACCCATGCTAATTGCAGCAAATTTTTGTGCCACGTCATTAACGCTATCCACGGCATTTAAACTGTCCTCCTAAGCACTGCACATGTGCCGTACTTGATAACTGAATCATAGTGCAACAAAATCGTAAAACCACACGAAAATAAAACATACCGCTTATATGTATT
This sequence comes from Dactylis glomerata, assembly GCA_007115705.1. Taxonomy (NCBI): domain Eukaryota; kingdom Viridiplantae; phylum Streptophyta; class Magnoliopsida; order Poales; family Poaceae; genus Dactylis; species Dactylis glomerata. The sequence goes on from QXEO01000302.1 coordinate 593,103, forward strand.
TATTAAACACGCTTATACTAGAGTATCGAACTACTACCTCTGTTTTTTATTCCCCCGTGTTTTGGCATTAGTTAAAGTCAAACTTTTTAAAGTTTAACTAAATATGTAACAATAAGTATTAACATTAATTGTATCAAATGCATATAATATGAAAATACATTTTATGATGATTCTAATAATACAAATACTCCCTCCGACCACTAATACATGTCTCTAACACGATGTTTCCAGACACTTTTAATGCCTAGATACATGATGTGAGAGACAGGTATTAGTGGTCAGAGGGAGTATTATATTCTAGATGGTGGTATTTTTTTCAACATATTTATAGGATAACTAAAAACAAAGGGAGTATCTGTTTGTGAGGCACTTCCCACTCGTTGCTAGGCTCTCATCGGCACAAAGAGATCTCTTTTCTTTCAGCAATCGGCATATAGATAGCGCTTTTTTTAATATTGCGATTTTTTTCATCATTTCTAGAAATAATATTATATTTTATGAAATTTTGAATCTATTGCACCGTTATATCCGTCGGACGCGATTAGGGGTATTTCTATCGGCCAGACGCGATAGGGCTGATGGCAGGTGGGCCGGCTTGCCTCTGGCTGGTGGTCGCGTTGGGCGCACGCGACTAGCTGGCGTCGCAGCTGCCGGGCTCGACAAGACCCAGTCATGGAGGGTGTTCACGATAGGAAGGTGGTGCGCTACGTGCACCCCACTGGCAACCCTAGTGGCTTGTTTTAGGCAACGCGTACGCGACGACTCGCTATTTCATTATTTTTGAGTGTTTTTTTGCCGCGACACATTTTTTTGTTTGTTTTCTTCATAGTAATATTTCTCAATACATTTTTGAAATAACATTTAAACTAATATAAATATTTCATGATACATCAGTATTACTATCGCAAATTAAAATAAAGGTACATGATTCGGGACAACTAGAATTAAGATACAATTATAGTAGGGATAACTAAGGTCTGGCAACTCTTTTGCCCTTAGTTGAAGCAACTTTGTTGGCCTTGGTGCTAGGCATGAAGTCTTCATCGTCGTCAAACTTTGACGTTGCAGGTCCTTTGCCCGTGCAAGCACCGCCCTTGGGCTTCGATGATGCAGCTTCTTTGCTCTTCGATGATGTAGCTTTCTTGGCCTTGGGGCTCGGTATGAAGATATCTTCATCTTTGTGGTTGTCGTTTATCCAGAGCGCGGTATGTTGAATCTACAAGCTCATGTCTTCTCCTCTCTCCTTCAAATCTATCCAATGCCCGTTGATCTTGATAAGTTTTGCCTGGACCTCTTTCTAGGTGCGAGATGGCCCTGCCGACTTCCTCCGATTGTAATCAGTAGCGACCTCAAGGAGAAGGCTGGGACTGTTGACAAGTTCCTCAAATGGAACCAGCTCATCGTTCCTTCTAAATTGGCAGACTACCTTAAAAAGCTGGATGGACATAAGTTTTTTCCAACTACGATCGGGAGGTGCCATCTTCGGCAAGATACATTGAGCTAGAACTGAAGTTTAGATGGTCTTATATAGGACATGGAGAATAGAAATGGCGGGAAAGAACAGGTGGGAAGGAGTAGACAGGAAAGAAAAAACGGGAAATGAGTTGACGAAAAATAACGAGCGGAAAATAATAGGCGGGAAAGAACAAGCGGGAAACAATTGGCGGGAAACAATTGCTGAAAATAATTCGGCATGAAATAATTGGTGACATTGGCGGGAATAATTTGTTCGTGCAGACATGCTTACATATATATGTGTCTCATACATCATCGGGTTGTAGTAAAATGAGTCTCATACATCATAGGCTAGTAGTACAATGAGTCTCGCAAACATGCTTACAAATATATGTCTGATACGAATATTAATACAAGTTATTAAGATACAAAGATCACATAGATCAGCGACGCCATGGAGCATGTGGTGGTCCTCGTGGCGGAGGCGTAGTCAATATGTACCTGTGGGATGGTGCTCGATAGTACTGAGTGCTTTCGACCTCCTGCTAGCCGATCTGTGATTGCTGTATGGGGTCAGGTGGAGGAGTAGTAAGCAAGGTTATATAATTACCGTAATCGTCCCATTTCATCTCGTTCTCACCACTCATCCAAGTGGATCCGTGCGTAGGCAACGTCTATCCTTAGGCTATGGCTTACAATACAACATAATTTATTAGGAAATTACGACTATGTATTCTTGTGACAAATAGAACAACTGTGGATTACACGTACCTTCTGGCATGCCCATCTATGGAGTATAATCGAAAATATACTGCTCTAAACCTCCGTAATGGTGCTGGCTCAAGAAGTCGTACTCCGGCGGCTGCACATAACCTAAACCTCTAGCCTGATAAGGATCAGGCTGCTGTTTGGCCCAGCTAAACCTCCAGCCTGGTAAGGATCAGGCTGCTGCTGATGCTGCCAACCGGAACCTCCAGCCTGATCAGAAAGGGTGGCATCTGTCTCGACGTTGAACGTCGTGAAGCTGAACGTCTAGGCTGATCAGTAGAAGGTGGCCTCATACTCCCATGCGGATCAAGACATGGACGTGATGCATGCCTGGGAGGGGCTGGAGGCGTAGGAACCTCTGGATACCACGGTGGATGCGGTGTCCAGCTATGCGGGTTCATTTGTCCACCTCTGCGATGAACATCATCAGTAGTACGTCAAGTGAGAGTGGAGTAAACATTACGTAGCTTCTGCTGCATACGCTCCAAAAAGGGGACAACCGACTGGCGTAGAAGTAGAGTCAACATAGACTGAGATCGTGCAAAGCTGGCAATCTCATTAGCAGTCTCGTAAACCTCGTTAGCTTGCAAAAATTTAGCCAATTTTAGCGTGTATGATTAGCTAAAAATACAGTGCAGTAGAACAACATTTAACTGGACGACCATCTAAAATTGGTGTGGATGCTTTGGATGAGAAGTGATAACTTACTGCATGTACTCTGGAGCCTCCAGAAGATCCCGCCTTATACATGTCACATAGTGTAGGTTCAAAATATCCTCTGGGATCTTTTGTCTTAGTGAGAAAAGTGCGGCTACATCTGTTAAACTTGTTAGCATACTGAACGAAGAGGTCAGGGTCAAACTGCACGACAACCAAATATTTGTCAGGGCAGATTCCCACTCCATAATATATCTTCCAATAAATGATAGCCACTTCTCCACTATTAGTACCCTTCTTTTTTAACATGTTATTGCGAATTATAACATTACCACCATAATATGCAAGCAACTATATAAAAATGTGTAAACTTACATGTGGATTTTCGATAGTAATGGCTCATCCGCTGGCAGTGGAACTACTGCCTAAAGAAGATTGAATTGCCTCATAACCCTCTGTTGAGATATCTCCACATAATTATATCAAACACTATCTTGAACTTCGTAAGCCAGTATTCTTGGTCTCTTCTACACATAATAGAAAGTCCGCTGGGGTATCTAGCAGCGATACTAGCAGCCTAGTATGGGTCCCAGATGACCTGATCACTAGGGTAAAATTCAAATGACTCGGTCATCGACTGTTAGCAGCCCCTCACCTGATCCTGAGGAAAGCATCTCTGTACATAAAAAATAACAATTAGTTTGCCATAGTAGTACTAAGGTTTTTATGATCCACCAACTGGTTCCTAATAATACATGTGTGTTGCACGTGGTCGCTCACCACTCAGAAGGTGTCATTCTTGGGGAGGTAGTCATGCACCCTTGCGGGACATCTTTCGTTGCTACATTCCACAGTCAAATATTTCTTGCTTGACGTGACAGTTTTGAAAACCCTCTGCGTGGACATTGCACAGCTAGTGATTACATCATGTAAACGTTGCTTGTCGGGATATAATGCACTGACTAAGATGTTGTTCGGGTGATACTCCTATGTGGAATCATATCCTTCGTTCACTCTCAGTTGATTTGAAATGTCCTAATTCCATGAATTGGGAATCGGGTCCTCCTCCGGATCATCTTGATCTTCTTCATTAGAGTCGGACGAATTAATATCATCGACATCTCCATCAACATCTTCTATTTCCATCTGCTACTGAAAAACCTCATCTTCATCGTCTGAAAATGTCTTGCCACCTGCATCATCTGTAGCTACACCTGATGCATGACTGCTCTGCCCATTTTCATACCCACTGTCTTCGGCATATGACATAGACATGGCAGGCTGATCAGCTGGTTGGATGCTCTGCCATGAACCAAAATCAATTGCCTGGCTGCTCAGGCTTGACTCGGCCTCCCCGGACTGGCTTCGGCTTCGCAACCATTAGGACGATCGGGGAAGTTCCCCGTCGCTCGCACCCTTTCAACTAGCCGGCCTACTGAGAGGTACACTCTATCTCTTTTAAATGACAGAATATATTGGTACTGTAATTACTCCACAGAGCTTGCAAACTGACAGTGTACAACTCAGAATTCAAGCCAAAAAATATCACTAACATCGATTTGAAATGCCCAATACGGATACTCTGAGGATTAGTCAATTGTAACTCCTGATACTGAAACTCACTAAGATCAGCTCCAGCAACAGTCGTACAGACCGCGCCGTACCCATGATGAATAACAAACGTAACTACTCCAGACATGACTCCTGCTACATAAAAATCCTATTTCCGTCAACTACACCGCTAAAATATATCTACACAAAATACACTACCACCATTTGAGATTAGGATTTTACCCTTAGCGTGTAAACCACCACCTTGCAACTACCTGGCGTCACACAACTTCAGCCGCACCTAAATCAACCTGTAGAACACAAGAACACATGAACAGCCTTAGAAACACAAGAACACCTATAGGAAATTTTACACAAACTACACCAAAACGCGACTAACGCACCAACGGAATTTCTCCTCAAGCTAACCCATCTGTCTAGATCGCTAAAATATATCTACAAAAATTACACTACCACAAAATATATCTACAAAAATTACACTACCACCATTTGAGATTAGGATTTTACCCTTAAAGCGTGCAAACCTCCACCTTGCAGCTGCCTCACGTCACACCACTTCAGCCGCACCAGAATTAACAAGAACAACATCAAGAACACAAAAACAACTATAGGAAAATTTGCACCAACTACACCAAAATACGACTAAACGAACCAACAAAATTTCTCCACAAGCTAACCCATTTGTAGATCGGGTTCTCCTCTACTTCTTGCAAAAAAACTCACTGAATTCATCAAGAAATGCTCTCAGAATCGAAGAAAAACAGATTAGAGAAGAAGAGAGTTGAGCTGAGAAGAGAGCATGGAGAAGAGAGGAGATGGCAGAGCGATGGAGGCTGGGCTTCGCGGGGACGACGCATGGTTTTCAGTCGGGTCTGCCACCCTGTCGCGACCAGCGCACGCAACAGCAGGCTTATCGCGTCCGGCGGACGCGACTCCATCCTCTCGCGGCTGACGTGGGCGACTCTGAGCCACTCGTGGCCGGCAGATGCGACGAGGGTTGTCGGCATGCAGGGACCCACCGGCATCATACTACTGGCGTCCGCCTGATGCGCTTAGTACTGATCGGCATCCGGCGAATAGGACGGTGCAATATATCTGAAAATTATGAAAATATAGTATTATTTCTGAAATTGCTGAAAAAATTCAGAAGATTAAAAAAATTCGCAAATACTCCCGCCGTTTCAAAATATAAGACATTTTAGATTTGTGAAGTAAATGTATTTAGAAATGTTTTAGTGTGTATATATATTTAAGTGAACCTACACACGAAAAGATGTCTAAATACGTTTGTTTCACAGAGCTAAAACATCTTATGACGGAGGGAGTAGATAGTTGCGCTATATTTCAGCCCGGTTTGCAGTTTGCTATTTCCGCATGAAGCTGTGCTCATTCAGGTAGGCGCAACGGCGCCAATACCCACCACATCCGGGACGTGTCGCCCAGCCTGGCGCGCTAGACCGTCAAGAGGCAAAGCCAATGGCGCTCCATGAAGCTCGGGATGCATGCAATCCGTGCGCGCCCTCCCGCGAAAAGCTCCCGTCCGCGCGTAGGTCGCGACAATGTCCTCCACCGTCCACCGCACGACGCAGCTATAAGACGGCGGCGCGGGGGGCATCGCCATCCCCTCCATTCCCACGGAGAGAGGAGGCAGGCAGCCAGGCAGCGCTTGCCCCCGCCCTCCCTCCCCAACAAGGCCTCCCCTTCGTGGGTGAGCGCCGGCGCCGCGCCACCACCACCACACCCCCGGCCTCGCCGTAGCTAGCTCTAAATAAGATAATAAACACTAGCTAATTAGCCATGGCGTCCCTCTCCCTCGAGGACGTCCGCAACGAGACCGTCGACCTGGTTCGTCCATCATCTCCATTGATCGATCCTTCTTTGATCCTCCGTTGATCTTAATTTCTTCGTCCCTGGTTGGTTTGCAGTCGACGGTCAAGGTGGAGGAGGTGTTCAAGACGCTGAAATGCGACAAGAAGGGGCTGAGCGGCGCGGAGGGGGAGAACCGGCTCAAGCTCTTCGGGCCCAACAAGCTGGAGGAGAAGAAGGAGAGCAAGCTGCTCAAGTTCCTGGGCTTCATGTGGAACCCGTTGTCGTGGGTCATGGAGATCGCCGCCATCATGGCCATCGCGCTCGCCAACGGCGGCGGCAGGCCTCCGGACTGGCAGGACTTCGTCGGCATCGTCTCCCTGCTCTTCATCAACTCCACCATCAGCTACATCGAGGAGTCCAACGCGGGGGACGCCGCCGCCGCGCTCATGGCTGGCCTCGCGCCCAAGACCAAGCTGCTCAGGGACGGCAGGTGGGAGGAGCAGGACGCCTCCATCCTCGTGCCCGGCGACATCATCAGCATCAAGCTCGGGGACATCATCCCCGCCGACGCCAGGCTGCTCGAGGGCGACGCGCTCAAGATCGACCAGTCGGCGCTCACGGGCGAGTCCATGCCGGT